>OX375759.1:6692500-7892500 GCA_947359355.1 Acrocera orbiculus
GTATAATTAGAAGCTGAAATGTTTTAGAAACAAATTAAAGTTGTAAAAGTTACCTTAAAATGATATACTTGTTATTTATGTGAACTTTTGATATAATTTACAGTATTTTTGCAGGTTGTGAATTAAAAAAAAACTGGAAAAGCTTGTGAGATTATTATCGAAATTATTTGAGTTTGATTAAATGTAAATATGGGTAGTCAGTTAAAAAAAACGATTCTGGCAATGGAGGGAACATATGGAGTTTGCAATATCTTCATTAACATTTTCTCCGACCCATTCAAATCTTTAAAAAAAACAAGCTCTGAAGATATGGAACCTGTTGTTCAAAACAAGCAGGTACAAATGTCGTTAAATTAAAAAAGGCTTCGCAAAAATTTAAATTGAAGAAGACAAAAAACAGCAGTGGAAAAATTCTAAGTGGTATTAAAGAGATAAAATCACTGATTGAAAACAATTTCAAAAATTCATTAACTGCAGAATTAACCACAAGTTTTGAAAAATTATCTACAAAACGGCAGATAGCTGCTTCTTTAAAATTTGAGGAAATAATAGCATCTTTGCTGAAAGAGCAAAGCATCAGAAGGAAAAAGGCCACAATAGTACAACGTGTTATCATAGAATTGTAATTAAATAATATTAATAAACCTGAAGATGAATATATTCCTGTAAATTTATGGATTAAGTTATGTGTAAAAATTTAATTTTTTTAGATTAAAATCAATAACAAAATTAAAAATATCTAAAACAATAACATATTTTTTTCAATTTAAATTTCTGAAGTAATTGGCACATCTTCAATATCTATATCTGTACATTCTCCTCCCTGTGTTATTTGATGGCATTTCATTAGTGTCGCCACCATTAGATATGCAGATCGTTAAAAACTCAGACTAACTTCTAAGAATTGAGTGGATATTATCATATTTTCTTATCTTCAAGTTCACACAACAAAAATATTGTCGCCAATTCATAGACACACATGTATTAGTTTAATGAAAAGTCTTATTTAAAAAAAGCAAAGGTCTACAAAAAAAAAACAAATTCAACAATTGTTACCAATCATAGTAATTATTAGCAAAAATAAGAAAACATTAATAGCAAGAGGCATAAATTAACACTAAATATTAACTGTAAACAACAACAAAATCAAAAGTAATAAGCAATATTTCACTAAAAAAAGCATCCTACATAAAATAAAACTTATCAATCAGATTTGGATACACCCATTAAATAAAGTTAAGGCGGCTTCTGAAGCCGCTTCAGAAGCGTTGATTTATGCTAGGCCTTACGCTTTGAAGTGCTTCCTATCCCCCATATTCTTCAGATTTGGCCCCTAGTGACTATTTTCGTGAAGAGGTGGCTCCAGGGAAGGAAATTTGCTACGAACGAAGAGGTTGATGCGTATTTTGGACGCCTTCAGTAATCTTACTATTCAAAGGGATTTGCAATGTTGGAAAATCGTTGGACTAACATAAGTGTATCAAGCTGAAAAAGGACTACATTGAAGAATAAATAGTTATTTTGACATCTTAAAGGCCCTCGTATTGACTCCACATACTGATTGTGCTAACTGTAAATCAAAAAATTATTTGTAACATTGACTTGGAGTTCCTCCTTTAAAAGGGATATCTATGGCAATAATGACGATTTTTACTTTATGATCATTAATTTTTTATGTGATTGGATTTGAAATTTCTGCAACTTAAAAAAAAATTTAATAGTTCCGACGAAAAGGACCACTGTAGGGTTAATTATGAAATAATGCATACAATGCTTTGCTTTTTTTTAAATTCTACTTTTTTAAACTTAAAATTTGACTCGTGATTAATGTACAAAGGGTTAATAAAAAAATAATGTTCAGACTTGTAGCTTTTTTAATTCGATTCAACTCACAATATTGTTAAGCAACTCCATATTTTTATTCATTCTTTTTTTGTGATTTTCAATATACATAGTTTTAACTGCTATGGGATTAAATTCAAACAAATGATGGAAATTATTTAGTTTAAGATCTCACTATTTACACCTTCAATATACCCTAAAATTCTTACCATTTCCAATCGAGGCTTACATTTTAGCAATAATCAATAATAAAAATCATTTTTAAAACAATATGTTTACAAATAATCTTATTCTAGAATATGTACCTTGTAAATAACAATTTTTAGATTTATTTATTTCTATTAAATTTACACAATTTCACTTAAACAGCCATTGTGAACTTCAAATTGAACTGATTATATATTAATTTAATGTAACACTTAACTAGATAAATTAGCGCATAACAAATTCTAATTTAGTTCTACTAGCATTATAGTTTAATGAACACATTAAGAATAAAACACATTTCTTTAACTAGTATATTCTTTTGTGAAATTTATCTATTTACTATTTTTATTTTTACTATACATACATAAAAATATTTAATTCGATATGTTGATTAAGTCCATGAGAAATAATTCTAAGAAATTGTTATTTATAAATAATTTCGAATGTAAATAGATATTTTTTACAATTCTATAAACTCAAATTTCAAAATTTTTTAAACTTTATCTATCAAAATTCTGAAGAAAGCAATTTTATTTGAATTCATAAATCAAAAGACTCAAGTTTATTTTTCATTAAAATAGAGTAAATTTAAAATTATTAAAATTCAAATTTAAGAAACTTTCTGAGTTTTCAGTTCATAAAATCATCTTGGATTTCTTAAAGAAAAATAAATAGGATGTTAAACTTTTATAAAAAGACAAAATTTGTATCGAACATAATATAATCACAATTGAACTTAATAAATATACTATCAATATTTTCAGTACAATATATCATTAAAATTTATAATAACTTTTAAGTAAAATAACTAAAGACATAAATGTTTTACTTAAACCTGATAATAAAACTTTATTTATATATATTTATACATTGAAATTAGAAAATAAATACAATGATGTCTTTTTTTGTTTAAAACTTTCATTTAACGATTGACTAAAAAACTACAATTATTTTGATTGACAAATGTTAGGGTGAATTGCTCTTAATTAGTAAAATAAATATTTAGAAATTTCCAATAATTTTTGGCTATTTTACTTATGTAAAAATATGCCTATATAGCAATTAATTGTGTTATTAAATAAACAAACCTTAATAACTAAAAACAAAAGAAGTTGTTTCACTCTATATTCGTTCAAAATAACTTAAATTTCAATATAAAAATTAAATATTTCAAAAATGAAAAAGACTAATAGTATTCCAAAGTAGTAATTTTAGATTTTCGATACGTATTCTACTTAATTTCTATACATAATATAAAGCAGGAGACAAGATTATAATTTACATTAGATTTTTTGAAATAATTTAAGCATCCTTGATCATTTAATTTATAATCTTTGACAATTTTATTTCACAAAAATATGTGTTGAATTTCCCAAATATTTTTAGCTGAACAAATTTATTTGTACTTTCTGTACACATTCATAATGAAATAAAAAGCATAATTTATATTGTTTATAACAATAAAATTAAAGGTTATTACTAAAGTAAAGACGCACTGACATTTTCTTTTTCTTTTTACGGTTTCACTACGACACAAAAATAAAGCATCAATTTATTCAAAACTAATATAATCACATAAAAATTTTTTCGTTTGTTACCAAATAAAAAATTTAAATTATTAAAAGTAAACTATTAAAATAATAAAATAACCATAAGTTTGAACAATCAGTTACGAACACTATAAAAAATCAAAATGAATGCTTTACTGGAATTTTTCTGTTTACTTTAATATTTGTTGCTAAGTAACATTCTAATAAGAATGTAATAACATATCATTTGATTAATATAATTTTGCAAATATTACACAAAAAGTTTTTTAATTCAAACGTCTATATACAAAATTATGCTTTAAATATATTTCATTATTTTAAAGAATAAATTATTTGTTATTGCTTCTATAATTTTCTAATTATTATCACACATTACTATCAGTTGAAACAGCTCCTGTAAATGCAAATGGTTGAGCATTATTTATTATACTAGCACGATCATTAGTTGTTGGTGTTGCTCCCTTTGATAGTCCTGCTTGTATAGCTGTGTTACTCATTTCTTCAACTGAAGCCCTAAAAAGGAAAACAAATATTAAAATATAGCAAAAAAAAATTTAAAGCATTTATAAGATAATAACTAGAAAAGATAAATTTTTTACATCAATATTAAAATAGCATAAAGAATATAAACTGTGAAACTTTCTACTTTCACTAACTAGAAACGAAATTTAAAAACATATACTAAAATTCAGTTTAAAATAAATTTCAAATACTAAATTGTTTTTGTATTTGTAAGGTTTCAATATAATACATCCTGCAACAAATGTAGATAAATTCAAGAAAAATGGAAAAAGCGCTAGTCACTTCAACTATAACCCTTAGGCTGAGAATAGAATTAACAAACCCCATTTTAGACATTCCGTTTATAACTTACTGTGCAGAATATCCTCGGAATTTACATTAGTCATATTTCTTTTTTGCGGCTTAGGTTAGTTTTAAGTTGAATGTCCATGTTCTTTGTTCAAAAACATATTCAATCTAATAAAATTATTATCTAATCCATATGTGTTAGCAAAAGATAAATTAAATGGATTAGATGTCTTTTAAGTCTAACTTAGACTTGGATAAAGAAACACGATTGCTGCATTCATGAGGACAAAATTTCGTGAATGATTTACCACTTACAAAAAAATTAACCTGATATGGGCTGCAAGCTTAAGCTCTGAATACTTTAAGCCATTTTCTGATTAGATAAACACATTGACTTTATATTCTAAGAGTCAGAATCCACGTAAGTAAAAACGTCAGAACTGAGTCTGTAAGTGCTTCAAGTATACAAATTATATTTCTAAAATTGGGGATAATTATTTTGATGACATAGCAAATACTATTTTGCAGCATTTAATTAGCCAAAGCCAATATTCTAGATTAAAAAAAAGGAACTACATACGAAAAAATTGAAAGATAAATTAACAGTTTTAAGTAATACTACTAACTTTATAGTATAAATGTCGTTAAAAAGTATAACTGTAGCTTTTATACACATATTATATAAAAAAATAAATAAGTAAAACATGCAAATTACATTACTATCAAAAGTTTTTAGCACGCCAAGATATATATAGTACAAAAAGGAACATTTTAATTCAAAAGAAAAATTTACAATAACATGCAGCTAAAAACTATATAATGAATCAAATGTATTTGCCTTTTTATTGTGAAAAACGATGCATAATCCAAATGAAAGATGTTGAAGAGATGTTTTAATTTTCTTTTAATATATGAGGTAATGTAAAAATTTTCAATTAAATCGCGTTAAATAAAGCATTAATGTAAAAAATTAATTTAAAATAAAAATGAATAAATATATTGAGCGAAATAGCTTATAAAAGCGGTGGAAGATTATTTTATTTTATATATATATATATATATCTTTTATAAGTTCTGTGAAAACCATTTATGTTGGACGCCATATATCTGGATCTTCCATTAATGTAGTATGCTGATCAGTAGATGGTGGTCCCTGGTTTGGAGACATAACTGTTGGTGAAGCTACAGCAGCCATATCTTCACGTGTTCCTCTATTAGAGTTTTTAGTAAACCATTGTTAGTAAAGGATTAAGAATATTTTTATATCTAGTTTGTTTTTAATAACTGTTAACTTTCAACCAAAAAAAAAAAAAAAAAATATAAGCAATAAATTCGATAAAATCATGTTTCAAATAAAAATTTACTAAAAATGATGAAATAATAATAAATAAAATAGTAAGCAGCACAATAAGTTTAAGTGTTTTTTTTTATTGATTTAACTTCAATTGGTAACTAACATATTTATATATGTGTCAAATTTGGATACATATTTAAAAGCTAGACAATCTATTGCTTTGGCAACAGAAAAGTTATCTAACATTTTTTGATAAATCATAATTCATTCTTATTTATCCTTATTCAATATTTTTACATTACTAATTAACACTTGCAAGATTTCATATTAAAATTACAACAGATTAAATAAGCGAATTTTGATGTTTTTTTCAATTTTTTAATTTAAGTTAAATTTTTCATTGGAAATTATGTAATAACTTTCCCAGTGAAAACTTAGATTATAATGAAGGTGATTTTTCATTTATTTATCTAAAACCACTTTGCACGCTCAAGTCTAAAGGGAAAAAATTTAAATTTTCTGCAAAATCATCTAAATTGAATTGCTTCAAATGGCGCAAATTGCTAAGTAATACAACGAGAATGTACAAGTGGGAAATTACCACCTCATAGTATGCAAGATAAGGAAGTAACACTTTTTCTTTATTAATTGGACTTTTTCATACGAGAAAAAATATGAAGTGTTCAAATTAATGGAACAAAAGATAGCAAAAAAAAAATTAAATCTTCACAAATCAATGCTCTTTTGTCTTATAAATTTGTTAACTAAAGAGAATAACTTATTTTGAAAATTAAATAGGACATTTAAAAATATGTAAAGCGGATATGGACGAACAAATCCTGCCTTTCAATAGAAAGCTTGTTATTTTAATAATAATTTTAGATATTTACGGCGATCCGCTATCTCAATTTTTTGCCAGCTATCAGCGTATACTAAGGATTTTTACCAATGCAGAATAAATGCTTAAATGTTCTTAATAAAACATATGATTCGAGTGTTCTCGAAATGTTCAAATAAGATTGAACTAAATGAATTATTGATATAAGACAAAACAATGCCAAAGATTAACAAAGATATTAATCGAAAAAAGTTTATTTTTTTGTTCTTTTAAGATGAACCATTCGTAAAATCCAACATTACAGAAGCAAGTTAAAAATTTTGCAAAACAAGAGAATTTTTATTTAATTCTTGAAGTTCTTGATGCAATAGCATGTATCAACATGTTTAAAACATGTGTTAACGTTATTTATGTTACTGTAAATACATTTTAAAATACGGAATATATTATATAGAATAATAAATACTTTTGTTGCATCTATAATTTTATTATATTGTTTTTTTGTCTATGTAATTTAAATATTTTTCACTTACTTTTTTCCTAAGGCCATCATTCCATAGAGAACACCTGTTCCCATTATTAAACCACATCCAAAAACACTACCTAAACCTGGGCATAAAATTATAGGTGGTAAAGCTATCCTGTAATTAAATTTAATATATTTATCAATTAAGTATCTATTTATTTTTTTTTTGGTACAATTTTGAACATTGACAATTACTTACACTCCATAAAATGCGGCACGATTCCAATATGGCCTTTGATCTGCTTTTTCTGCCAATTGTTTAACATAGTCAATAAACATACAACAAAATGGTGCTTCAATAGCGAAAACTAAGAATCCAACAAGCATTTGTAAAATCCCTGACACAAGACATAGTATTGAGATTGAAATAATACTGATGAAGACGTTGTATAAACCAAATAGGATAGCGACTGTTAGGAATTATCAAAAGATATCATAAATTAATATAAATTGTGTTTTTATATTTGTTGGCTTACACCCTAGTCACACAGAAAAATAACCAGTTTCTTTTAACCTAGTTCTTTTGTCTCAGCCAATCAGAAGTCACGATGATGCGGTTTTTTCGACTTCTGATTGGCTGAGACAAAAGAACTAGGTTAAAAGAAACTGGTTATTTTTTTGTGTGACTAGGGTGTTACATGCTTTATTCTATGCAAAAGAAAATAAAACATAAAAAGAATAATACAAAAGAATCTCTGGGAATCAGTTAAATGGGTTATTTGAGAAATTATCACACAAAGCTGTTATCATTATAAGATTTTCATTTAACGCTTGTTTAAATTGATATATATTCCAATTAGTTTCAAAACAACATTAATAAATACTATAGAAACCAGACAACTTATTGTTAATCTCTAGCAGTCATAAATTTATATTTTTAGACAAAGAATCTTTTACAATTGATATATTAAAGTTTTATCAAAGAAAAACTGAGTACAAGGAAAAAGTTCCAAGATCTTTCTTTTATTTATCCAACAGTAAATGAGTTTATCGGGTTTTTACATGATATTAAATAATTGTAGGGCTGTGAACACTAATTAAATCCTGACTTAATTCATTGCAATACCAAAACAAGTTCTGAAAAATAATCCCAAGTTCTCTAAAACTAACTTAAAGATAAAATGGATGGAAGATGTTAATCTAGAAAATTTTACTATTCCGCAAAAACTCCTTGCTTAGAGAACGGTTTAGACTAAGCATAACGTTATATGATAATACAAATCAAATAGGACCACCAATAAAGACTAAAACCATGAATTAACTGCATAACTGAAATAATATATCTATTGGGACTAAAAAAACAAAAAAAACTGGCATAATAGTTCTACAGAAACCTAAACTTAATATGAGTAATATTAATAAATTGCTATTGCTTAATATATATATGCAATGAAATGTATCTTTTCCTGTTATTGTTTCTATTATTTCTTTAGCAATGATTTTTCTTGGTTGTCTACATTATTTTTTTTAATAGAAAATGATATTTGATATCGGCGTCTTTGTAAACGCTTCATAAATTATTGTAATCCGAAGTGAAAAGGTTCAACGATTTTCTAAAAACAAAAAAAAAATATGTATACACCAAAAGATAATCACAAATCACTTCTTTTTACTTCTTATCACTTCATTTGTTTTGTTATTTGATAAGACAAAACTTATAAATTTTATGCTTAATTTTTATTTAAATTAAAATATTCAAAAAAAAAACAAAAATATTAAATGTTAATTTTTATTTCTTAAGTTAAGCGAAATTTAACAACTGAAAAAAAGAAAAATGAAAAATCGATGCACTAATCTCGAGACAAAACTATTCTTATTTGATAGCAAAAGTTTAAATTTTTATTATCACTTACAAAATCCTCCAACAACTCCAAGTACCCTTCCACCGTATTTTAAATATAAAGGGACATCATCTCTAGGAACAGCGTCCTGATTAGGACGAGCCATAAGGCCAGCAATTTTCTCCGTAAATGACTGCAAAAATATTTTACAATTTAATTTTAATATAAAAAATAAAAACTGGATTAGAATTTGATAGTTTACCATTTTTATTGTTTGATAATTTTAAAAGTAGTTTAACTATTTCCTAACAAAATAAATTTTGAACAAACTTTACTGCATCTAAAATTAAAACTCTTGACACATTGAATTTGACTTAATACACAAAAATATGTTGTTTGTGTACGTGTTATAGACTTATGACTTTTTATATATATAGTGACAACCAAGAGGGGTATTCTAACAAATTTAGTACACCCTTGACGTTTTAGTGACATCTATACCATAACTGCTTAAGTATGCAGTAAATTTAGTACAGCACTCAATTATAAATTTATTACAATACTATTAAGAAATTTGATTTCCAATCAGTGACTATAATAACAAATAATTAAGTTAATTTCATTATTTTCAGGGTATTTAATGCTGTAAATTTTCATCGATCTGTATCCACTTGTATTATTTTAAATAAAAATAAACATAGCCCAATTTAATTTTGCTTGGCTGTCATTTGAGTACAGTTATGTTTCAATTACAAGTAGGCTTCTTAGTTGTTTTTTGTTTAATATAACTAAATATATTTTTTATAAGCCAATTTTAAAACTGTGTTTTCTTATCAATAATATTTACAATTTTGTGATTTACATTAACAAAAGGTTTTATCTTAAATAAAACTATTTTCTATTATATATTTTTTAATATGTTGCACTTAAATTAACAGAAAAATAGGTAAGTTAAATATTAATACTTTTATTAATTGAATTTAATTGGAGAAATGATAATCTTAATTGCATTTTTAACTAGAATATCATTTGTATGAAGTCCCTTTGATTTCTAAAAATATAATTAGTTTATTGCTTAAGAGTTAATTTCGGAATAAGGGCGAGTTTATTTATTTTTGTTTGATTTTTGCTATGTGAAAACATAGCGCTTAGAACTTATTAATTTTGTTTTGTTTTTTTTTTAAGATGATATCAAAATAATTTTAAAATGCAATTTTTAACTACAAAATGAAGAAAAAATGTTAAAATCGATCCGTTTTGATTAGAAAAAGGTTTCATCCATTCTTGTTATTGTTAATAAATGCATTTTACAAAATATTGCAAAATCTTTAAAATTACTACAATGATACTTAAATTATATGATCTCCTAAATTATAAAAATGAAACTCATATATTATTGCCTGGTTAATAAGTTAATTTGTTTGTCTGATTCTTGTTTTTCATTTCAATTTTTTAATCAATTTTATTTCCAATAGTTTTGATAAAGGCTAACAATTAAGTTTAGATCCTTAATAAGTAAATAGAGAAAATAATTTAAGATATAATAAAAAAGCGTGTTCTGTAAGTCTGTATAGAATAATTAAAAATCTTTCCTAATTTAATTTTTTTTATTTATTTTAAAGATTTTGTTAAACTTTTTTATTATTACTAATATTAAATACATTAATGGGTCTTCTCCTAATTCATCGTTTTGAATTGGTCTTATCTGAAGTAGATACACATTTTGTATCTATTCTAATTATAGAATATCTCTAAAATGCAGCGGTGTTTGTTACCATACGTTTTCTTACCCTATTAAAAAGAGACATTAAGTGTTCATTTGAAGTCTTAAAGTTTTGGTCAAATTTTAATCGCTGTTTGGTCATTATTGCTTAAGTATTGAGATATATGTAGAATTCTTATACATTGCAAGATTTTGTTTCCAAATTAATCTCAAAATAAATACTAAAACTTGCCCGCATATGCATTTATCCTCTGCGATATTTAGTTCATCATAATTGGTAGTTATACTTTGTTGTATTTCGATATTAAATTTTTTGGGAAAATATTTATTTTACCGCTTCTTAAATATCTTGTTTTTTTTTTGTTAAAAAATAACTATTTGGAAATGTATTCAAAATTTATTTGAAATATTAATGGATCTATTGAGTGCATCTAGTTTATACAGTTGGGTAAGTTAGAATCACTAGTCAGAATTTTATTTAAAAAACTTTTGTAAAAATCCAGAAATTGATTGTGATTTTTCAATAATGCTACAAATTTATTTTGATCTTTTGCGTCGAAAAATTTTTAATAAGCTAAACTTACGGTTGATAAACTCTTAATTAAGCAACAAATAAATTAATGCACTCAATATCTATATTTGTAAATAAATTATGATATTTTTAGCTTTAAGCAAATACAAAGTTTTGATATTATAAAATTTTAGTAAATTTATTTTGAAAATTTTAAAAGTTTACAGCAATTATTAGTCGTCGTGGACGTTCTAAACCTGAAAATTCAATAAAAGATTGCGACAAAGTCGCAATTTTGGACAAAATTATTATAGAAAATAATGCGGGATTATCTCAATTATCAATTAAGTGCTTTACGAAGAAAACAACTGTAAATAATCATTTTACAAATCCTTTTTCTGAGAATAAAGGTCTAGTATGTTATAAAAAAAACTTTGAAATGGATGAAAAAAATCAAATTGTTGATAATTCGAATAGTTTTGAAGATGACATTGAAGAATTATTATCATTAGCGTCGAATGAAGAAAATATTACAAATATAAATAAAAGTGAAAATTTTCTAGTTAGACAACGTAAACTTTTTGATTATGATTTAGATGAAAATGAAGATCAATTTATTTTAAATGATGAAGAACTTTCAGGCAAGAAACTTGCACAACATTTTGAATTAATTGAAAAAAAATCGAATAGTAATAGTAAATTAAAATCAAAATCAAAATTCGACAATGAAAATGTTGTTGATGGACAACATACAATATCAATTAATGAGAGCACCATTCAAGATGTATCCGAATTAGAGGAAGAAAATTCACAATTGTACACTAAAAGTTTAGAAATAATATCAACTCCATGTGAAAAAATTGATCGTGGTTTTAGTAGTTTAAATAATACTTTAAGTTTTCCTAGACTACCTCCTATTAATACGACAATTTCTGAAGCTATTAATGAAAATTCCAAGTGTGACGAATATGAATCAATTGAAAAAATATCGATTAATCTTAGTAATATTGAATCGATATCAAGTAATACTTTAGAAAATAGCAATGATGACGAAGAAATCAATATGTTAAAGGAAAAGATTCTTTTTCATAAGGACAACTCAAATAGTAAGATAACAATCGATTATGTAGATAATGAAGATATAATTATAAAACAGATGGAACGAGTGAATCCTGAAGTAAATAAGGAAATGTTAGATATTATTACTGAAGAGTCTGAAAAGGATTCAATTAAACCTGGACAAGATATTAAATTACCGCCATCTGGAAGAGATTCATCTAGCTTGCCAACTACTTCAACAGAATATAGAGCTTTTCAAGAAGAGTGGAATAAAAAGGTAATCTTTAAATTAAATTTTAAAGAGAAAATCAAAGTCCAACTTGTATTCTTCTAATATTTAAATATCAATATTTTCATTATTAAGTTAGCCAACTTTTATAGCAAACAAATTTTTGTGTGAAATTAGGTTCGCCGAACGAAACGTATTCGGCTATTAATCGTAACAAATAATTTTGCCATTGAATAGTACAATATATCTAAAATGTTATGTAAAAATTTTAAGTCAATCAGAATAAAACTCCCAGACTCTTGTCAAGTTCAATTTATTACATTGTCAGAAAATTAGGTACTAATTGCTGAATTTAAAAACTTTCAAATAAAAATTTCACAAAATATTTGCTAAATATTGATTTTTAATATTTAATATTATATTGAGAGAAAAATTAGGGAAAATATGCTGTGTAACACTTGTAACTCCTTAATTAAATAATAATTATTTTCAGGGATTTACTACAAATGATGATCGTGATAATATTATTGAAAAGTTAACTGAAACATTAGAGGGATTAATAAAAACTCGAGATGAACTTCAGCAACAAAATGC
Organism: Acrocera orbiculus; assembly: GCA_947359355.1. Lineage (NCBI taxonomy): Eukaryota > Metazoa > Arthropoda > Insecta > Diptera > Acroceridae > Acrocera > Acrocera orbiculus. The sequence goes on from OX375759.1 coordinate 6,705,465, forward strand.
TAGTCTACTATTAGAAATTCAACAAATTAAAAAACAAAACACAGACACTAAGGATATTACTAAAAAAACACTTTGGCCACGAGATCAAATTAGTGCTGGTCAACGTATATCTGAATTTTCAATTGAATTAGTTAGTGAGAGTGGAGATGAAGTTGAAGATGATTATATAACTGATGAAGAACGTATATTGGCATTAAATCGTAATTCAAGAGAACGTGAAATCTTGAATTATGTTGAAAATGTTGAAAAATATAATATAGAAGCTAAGCTTCCTGCTAATAAATTTATTGAAAACTTTCAGAAGTATTTAAATTCAGAAGAAAATAAACTCTTTCTTTCAATTTCACAAAAATTTGATGATTATTTTTACCAAGAAATGGAAAAGGTAAAAGTTAAATATGAAGGGGAAATGAAAATTTTAAAAGATGAGTTGGAAAATGAAAAAAATCATGAAATAGATACGGTAAATAACATAAGATTATGATTTTTAAAAGTTTTAGATCAATTATTAAATTTAATGAATATTAAAATCTATAATTATGGCATTAAATGTTCCAGCATGTGTTTTCTTTTACTAAAGCTGCAGAATATACTTTAAACAAATTTATAAATTCCTTATGATACTTTCAATATACATTGCTAGGAATAATTATAGATCCAAGACATTTTCTCTGGGTTTTGATTACGAAGTAAAAACATTTTATCAGGTTATATTGCCTGATTTACTTTCGATTTACTACTATGAAATTAAAACTCAGAAAAATTACCTTTGATCTCAAATTATTCCCAGCACTGTATTTTCACATATAAACTATAATAATAATAAATTTCTCAAAATTAAGTATAAGTATATGACTTCTACTAACTTAGGAACAACGATTTGTGACAATAAAAATTTCATCTCACATATGTTTATTCCTTGCAGATTAAAAGCAGTAACAGTATTGCTCTACAAAAATTACAGCAAGAGCTAGAATCAAAACATGGGCGTGATCTTGAAAATCTTCGAAAATATTTTGAGCAAAAATGCGCTGATTTGGAGAAACAGTATAATAATACAATTAAAAAAATACAATTAGTTATTATAATAAACTAAACTTTCTAGATATTCAGAAGAAGTTTTTTCACAAAAAAGTCAAAAAAACTCAAATGATAGTAGCTCTGAGCTGTCAGATCAAGATAATTTTTCTGAGGAAGGCAATAATTTGTTGACAAGCTCACCAAAAAATAAAAGAACTCAAGCTTTTTATTCTAGTCCTACACATTGTAAAAGTACTCCAATTACAATATCATCGGAAAATCAAAAAAAATCGGATAACTATACAACTTCTGATAACATAGTAACAGAAAAGGTAAAAATAAATATAGAAAATATAAGTAATTAGAATTTAAGAATAAATTTGTCCATATAGAAATCTGAAATAACGTTTGAAGAAATAAATAAATTGTGTAAAGCTAAAGTTGAAGAAATTAGCAAAGCTTATGAAGAGAAAATTAAACGATTATATAAAAAACTCAAAAGATTCGAAGAAAGATATGCTGATGATGGATTTATGGTAAGCATTGTGTACTTTTTGGATTTTTTTAAACTGCATGAAAGATGTAAAAAATTTAGATTAATACATTAGGTGCAGATAATCGAAAAAATATTTTTAATAGCACGTTTTTATTTTTTAAAACAATAAAACGCTGTATACCTTTCTTATTGACAAAAAAAGCAAAAAGTGAAAAAAATCAATTAAATTTTATCTGTCAAAGTAATCAATTTTTTTTAATATTTGGCGCTTAAGTCACTTCTACTGCCTAGCTGCCTTAATAGAATATTCATATTTAAATACATATATAATTTTTAATTGCGAGACACTTTAAAATTTTTCGGCTGAAAAATGACTACTAAAGTATAACCAGAAATTATTTATATTTATACATGAATAATTTTAGCAAATTGGGTATAAAAAGCAATTAAAAATTTTACAATATTTAAATGAAATTCTTTATTTATTTTCAAAGATTAGCACTACCAAATATAAGTGTTTATGTTATTTTCTCAAACTGATAGGACTTATAGATCTTTCCAGGAAATATTTTCTTGTTTAATAGGGAACTCTTTTTTGCTTAGAAAAAAAACCCGTTATTTTTTGTATTATTTAGAACTAAGTGTGTTTCAAAAATAACTAATTCTAAAGCAAAATATCTCATTATTCTATTCTATTATCTGCACATAATAGCATGATTTTGTAATAAAAGCATGTTTGAAACTAATTTTTTTTTTGTTTTTTTTTCTTTAATTTTTTTATATGTATCATCGCAATATCATTTACTAAAAAATAACATTAAAACTTCAAAAACTCAACCATATTTGAATTCAAAGAAGGAAGAAAAGTGTGAATATGATGCTCAACAAAATGAAATACAATCAAATAAAAATATTGACTCTGATAATGAAATCCACAAAATTGTTGCTGAATATGATAGACGTCTTAATGAACAGGTGAATTTAGCGAAAGAGGATTTAATGCGTGACATTGAAAACCATATTCAGGTTAGTTATCACTAATTCATTTGTCTTTTCTAAATTAAGATTTGCAAGGAAAATATTTTTAACAAAATCTTAATATCAAAATTTTATTAAATGGCTATTAACTTATTTGTTTTATTTTATGCCGTTAGTATTACTAAAATTAAAAATATTTGCATAATGTGGTGCCATGATATGTTAAGTTAATTTGTTTGTTTTTTGTTTAGTTTCTTTTATTTGATTGATTAAGGTAGGAATAATATTCTTATAATTACATAATTTCTTCAGTTTTGTTTCATCATGTGTGCTTTGCTTACCCTGCTTAAGAAAACTTCATCTTTCACCGTTTAAGTTTAACCCAAAACTAAAATTTAACGTTTTTATCTAAATAAATCACTAGTTTAGTGTTGATTTTTTGGTTGTATTATTATATTGTTGCACAAAATTGTGCGTTCTGAATTCAAGTAACTAAAGTTAGATAACTTTTAACTTAAATTAAATAAATATAAATAATAGTAATATAACTATTGTGCTTTAACATTTCATTATTTGAATGAATTCATTGATCGTATAAGTTGATAGCAAAAGTGACGCTTTGAGACCTAATAAACCAGTTGAAATACCGAATAGATTTTAAATTTTAACTTCTTTTTGCTTCATCTATCACTTTAAACGCCGTTAACTGGCAAAACACGTTTCACGGTATGACTTTATCCCCTTAAACCAATTTACCTTCCTACAATAGTTCAACCCGTAGGATTGAGAGTTTAATTAGCTTTAATTTGTTGGTTGTATGTATAAATTTTCTTAAATTTGTATAATTTTAACTGAACAACTTAAATTAAATAAAACTGTATATAATAAATAAAATCCTTATAATTTGTAAACCACAACAGTTAAATTTAAAATAAAAACACATTTAAAATTCTCTAAAGATTAGAGAGTTATTATGGTTAAAAATTAAGAAAGTAACTGTGTGGAAATATTTGTGGAGGTTTGTTGTGAGCAGTATTAAATATTAAAAATATTACTACGAAATATGTTATTAAAAAATCTATTTGTTATATTAGTTATTGATTTTTTTGTTTAGAAGGAAATTTAGCCAGCGTAAGCCGGATTATCTTTGGCTTGTGCCCTTTTTTAAGCTACATAAACTAATTGAAATTGGAAAATATCTAAAAACTAGTAGGAAATCTGTAAATATTGTGAAACCTTTAAAAATTACTTATCAATACCTGAATATTTGAGTCCGCCATCACAATCATAAGGGAAATTACACACGATTAAATTTGCCTAGACAGTGTCAAAATTCATACCAACAAAACAACATTTGCGGGAGTGTTCGCTTTTACGCTTTAATCTGAAGAAAAATGCATCCGAAAATCATCGTTTTATCTCAAAAAAATACCCTGAATATGCTCTGTCGATTAGAATGTGTCAGGAGTTTTTTACGCGCTTTAAAAGTAGTGATTTTGACGTGGAAGACAAAGAACGTCCAGGGCAGCCTAAAAACTTCGATGAAGAATTGAAGAGACGTCGAAGTCAGCTTTTTTCTCGTGTGATCAACTACTCCAACATGAAAAAGAAAGGGTTTTCTTCATTGTGTCTTTACTGGCGATGAAAAGTGGATCCATTTTGATAATCTCTAGCACAAAAAATCATATGGCTAGGCCCCATGTTGCACAGTTCATTAAAACTAGCCTCGAAACAATGAAATGTAAACTCCTACTACACCCCCCGTATAGCGCAGGCACTGCTCCTTTTGATTACTATTTGTTCCAATTAATGACGCATAGCCTGAGTGAACAGCACTTTATTTCTTATACAGACACAAAAAAAATAGATCGATTCATGGATAGTCTTAAGAGACGAGTCATTTTTTCACCGCGGAATCCGTATGCTGTCAGAAAAATGGGAAAAAGTTGTGGCTAGTGATTGATAATGCTTTAAAGAATAAATTTGAAACTAATTTTCTGTAATAAATTTTCAATTTTCGACAAATATGCGTGGTTTTTAACTAACACCCCTAATACATTTTTTTTGCTATTTGATATAAATTTACTTCTTAATTTTTACTTTTTAGTCAAAGCTTTCCAATTTTTTAAGGAATTCTAATCATATATTTAATATTTATATAATATTTGTATTTAAAATTCATTAATTTTTGTAATAGTCTATTAATTGCAACCAACAATACAATTTTATGCAAAATGTAGAAAATTGAATCGCCTCCAGTCTATATAAACATTTAATTTTTTAATATCCAATCACGAACTTTTCTTGAAAGGAAACGACTCTTTGGCGGAGCATAATTTTCGTAAAATTTCGCAATCACCACAAAACCTGTGTATATTGATTGTAAAATTTTGTCAAATTGCTTCATTGATTCTTCTTTTCCAATACCACAACATTGAAATCTGCTCTTAATCTCAACCGCCATTTGACTAACAGATCGTATAAAAGTATTTTTCAGTGAAAGCAATCTAATTAAATTGCAAACACACATATTCAAAACATTGCAATGTAAAGTTTAACTATAGGACAGAATCATATTGTAAAGCCTGGGAAGTAATTATTTACCAATTATTACAATAACTTTATTTCATTCGAAATCGCTCAGGTCAATCAGGTCTAGTGTAATTTATTTGAATAGCTCCTTATAAGGCCAATTATATACTCCATGCTTTCAAATCTGCAAACCAGAAAATCTCTATGTATACACAGGAAAGTGAAAGACAGCAAAAAATATATTTTAGCATTTACAAGCATTATAAAAGTAAGATATTCGGGTCGTGCTCTTTTCCTTTTTTATATACAGCTGTAGAATTTGCATCTATGCTAGGATTTTTTAAAATTTAAATAAAAACTTTTTCATAATTCAAAAAACAAAACTAAAAAAATTTTCGAACCCAAAAAATATCAATAATGCATCATAGCATCTGATGCTCCTGATATGTTGAATAATTGCTTAGGAAATTATTGCCTTGCTTAAAAAGCAAATTCTAATGTTTACTTCATAAGAAGATGAATTTCTCTCGGACTGATAATGAATTTCGTTATTTACCAAAAATGTTGCACATAGGGGCTTAAGAACTATAGCCAAAAAATTATATTTGATTTAGTTTTATTTAATTCTGATAAAAATCTAGTGAGTCATCAACAGACAAAGGGAAAAAATTTCAATGTTGATCTAACTAATAACCAAACATACATTAAATATGTAAATCACTTGTTAAAGGTCAAACTATTTCCAATTCGGTTAAACAGAATCAACAGGAAAAATAACTTCAACACTTTAAATTACAAAAAAAAACGTATTTTGTCTATATTTAGAAGTAAAAGAAAAGCATAAAAAATGTGTACAAAATTTAATTGTACTAAGCATCCCTGTGAGAATATATTTGTCCGCTAGGCCCATGCTCGCGCTAATTAAATATATATATATATATTTAAAATAAGAAAGAAAATAATATACAGGCACCCTAAGATATTTGGGGACTTCGTTTTTGATGCATTAGAAGTGCTCATTTATTTTTAGAAATCCAAAATCAAATTATATCGTACAAAAATTTTAATTTGTTAAAGGGATCTTTATAAAATTTGTCTTTCCTGTAAGTAGTGCCAGTTTTTGTTTGTGTTTTCTCTGTTTGTTTATTTATTTTTACTAACCTCATGGAAATAAAAACAGTTTATCATCCTCTTATTAGAAATATGAGTCATATAAATTTGAAGTGTATAATTTAAATAATTATTTTAAATTCAAATTAATAAACTAAATTTATTTAGATCTAAAAACAAAATTTATTATATACATTCCTTTTAATCTGGCAACACAATTTGTTTGATACGGAAGCGAAAGACAACAATCTTTCATGTGATTTTATTTGAATCAAATGCATTCTCCCTTTTATTTTTATGCGCAAGTGCATTCGATTTATATTCTCGGAGAAGGAAGGTGGTGTGTATCTTTTAAAATTAATACTAAAATAATTTCAATTTATAAAACAGTAATAAATATTTATTTATTTATTGTTATTTATATACTTTATTTTAGATTTTAATAAATAATTATTTCATTCAATTTATTTAAAATGCCATCTTTCCAAAGGCTTTACTTTCAGAAACTACTATAGACGATCAGCAATATCCACCAGAGCTAATATTGTTGCGAGAGAAATTTACCGCAAAGAGTCAACTTGAAATAGCTCAGCTACAAATTAAGCATGAAGAGGAGGCAAGTAATTCCTTTTCTCTATATTAATTTCTACAAATTAATCTTTTATATTATTCATTTTGAGAGTATTTGTTATTGTTATCATCCTTAATTTGTGTATGCTTATCTCTGTTATCATATAAGTATGGTCTTTTTAGACTGTAATAAGCTCATCAGAGGTTTAGTATTTAAAATAAGAGAAAAAGAAAGTATATTTTTATATCATTTTTGAAACTGTTTATAAAATATTGTCACAGTATTTAATATTTAATGTTTTATTTTATTTACGTTTATTTACGTTTTATTTTATTTTTAATTTATTTATTTAGATGTCGCGAGTTAAAGCTGAATGTGATGAAAAGCTAAACCGAAGAATCAAAAGGAATACATCATTTGATCTTAATCGTGATCTAAAAAAAACTGTAGCAGAAAGAGATTATTTACGTGAACTAACAACAATATTTAGAAAGTTACTGAGTCAACTAGCTAAATATGTATCAGCTAATGAAGAAAATTTAAATAATACATTGTTTGAAGAACTTTATAATCATGGAATCTTTAATGATGATACTAGCATTAACAAGCAATTTAATGAAATATCTGATATCTATAATGAATCAAATAGATTACGTTTTCGTCCTGAACTTATGAGGATAATATCAGTTATTGAGGATCCATCATTAATTGAATTCATATCAAAAGATTCTTGTGATATTTCCTCTTTTAATATTCAAGATTGTCTTGATAAGCTGCAAAATGAAGCAAATGGCTTACTTAAATTATCTAAAATATTATCAAAAGGATATGATAATAAAGATGACAGTATGATTAATAATAAAACCAGTTTTATAGAAGAAGATAATAACAAAGATTTTAGTAAGTTTATTTTTATAAAACAAAATTTTTAATAATTTTTTTAAATTTTTTTGTTGTTAGATTTACGCCAAAGCTCTCATTTTTTTAGTACTCACTCATTAAATGAAATTATATATGGTGAAGAAAATATACAATTACAAACAAATAATGCTTCTAGCCTTCCAATAGATACAAATCAAGTAAAACTAAATGAAACAATTCCATCAACAAATGATATCAATTTTCATGTTAATGAATTAAAAAATCGTCTTGTTAAATGTGAAAATGAACGTAAAATATTGTCAGAAAATTTAGAAACAATAATTGAGAAAAATAGAAATTTAGAAGATGAATTAAATACATTTAAAGAACAACTCAAACAAAACGATTCACAAAGAGATGATTATAGTGAAGGCTATGGAATTAGTCAAATCAAATCACCTCCTCGCATAAGAAGTGTTAAAGTTTCAACATCATTTACAAAATTACAAGAAAAAGCACGAAACTATTTAACAACACCAACAAAATCATTATCTGAAAATTCTCCATTGTTATTGCAGCTAATTGAAGATTTTTGTCGTGAAGGTGATAAAATATTAGAATATGGAAAAAAAGAACGAAATGATTTACAATCACAGGTAAAATTGTTAAGTATGCATGCATGCAAATGAAAATTTTTATTTTATTAAATTGATATCAATATTCTATATAGAGCTTGTTTTATAAAAAAATTTTTTAATATTATAATTTATCCTTTAACTCTCTTAAGATATTAAAATCTTAGTAAGCTTGTTTCTGAATTATTATCTTTTCTACTTCCCCATTTTTTAACATAATTATATCATACACTACAGCAAATACTTTTGTAATGTAAATAAAATCAAAATGTGTTAATATTTATATTTTAGAAGTTAACATTAACAAAGTTAACGAAATTTATTGAATTTAAAATTTTTGTCCAATAACTTATTTAATTAACAATATGTAAATAATTTTGTTTTTGAGAGTTTAATGATTTTTAAATTTTAAAAGAGCTTGAACAATTATCAGCAAATTTTTTTACCGTCATAGCTATGCCGTGATTTTAGGTGACAAAAGTCAAAATTAATTAAAGATAATTACGTATTGATAATGATTTTTGTATATGTATTCTATGTATTTTATTTGTCTATTTATTTATTCCTTTGTTCAAAGAAATCTCGATACTACTACAAAATAAACCACGAATATTTCAGTTTTGAAATAAGTGAGCTTAAAACGTTATCAAAAAAAGCAGATCAACTACCAGTTGGTATCGTATTAAATTTATAAAATACTTGAAATATCAAAAATCATTTGGCTAGGATCACAGCTTCAATTTAAAGGAATGGCTCAGGTCTTAAGTACATATCTTATTATATTCGAATATAAAAAATCTTACCATTTGCTAGATTTCTCAAGTTTTTTTGAAAATGAAACTTTTTTGTCTATAATACCTAGACTAGGTATATTCTTATAAAATATTCCTTTCTTGTGAAGATAAGAATAAATGAAATTGGACCACTCAAAACAGTATAATGTAGAACATTTTATATCTGACATAAAGCCTTTTCTTACTACTTAGTTAATGCCTATTTAAATTTTTTTGCTTTATAAAATTATTAATTTGGTTTTTACATGCAGTTTTACTAAATGTCTAAAGGGTGAACATATTTGAAATATTGCACTGAACTTAATTTTTGCTTTTATACTTTCCTCATAACTTGGGTTTTTCTTTGGTCTTAATAATATTCTATTTATAAATATTTATAAATTGGGTATTCGTTAATATTTGCCAATAGATCGATGCTGCAGATAAACAGCTTAAGTCTACTAGGAATTTCTTGGAAGATCAGGCTAACGAAAGAGAACTTGAACGTGATGATTTTAATAAAGAAATTCAAAAATATAAAACTCAAATTCGCGAAAAAGAAAGAGAATACCTCAAAGAGGTGAGTAAGTTTTTTGTGTAACAAAATATGTAAGAATTTGGTTCTAAAAACACGTTATTCGTTTGCACAATTATTTAAAAGTCACTCAAACAAATATGGTAATTTTAATTTTTAAGAAAGTGAAATAAATATCACATATATTTTATTTATTTATGTCAATGATAAATAATTTGTTTTCTATAGCGATTATTTTCTGCTAAACCAAAACACGGTTTGTTTTAATTATTACTTTGATTATTTTATTTAAATAATAATTTGAATTATTTAACCTAAATAATGATTTTGTCCAAAAACAAACTAAAAGAAAATTGCCCGATTGAATGTGGTACCATGCGAATTCTACTTAATATGAAATTGGAAATGTGCCCTGGTGATTTACACATATTTACACAATTCCATTGTATCAAATTTAGCAAATTCTTGAAAAGTAATTACTTCAAGAGCTATAAAATATTTTAATTCCAAAATATGTGTTATTTTAAGGCTTAGCTCAAGATGAGCTTAACATTATTGTTGCTTTTAATTATAAAATTAATAAAAATCATATACATATATTTTCATTACAGAATGAACTAATGGATCAACAAATTAAAGACCTCACACAACAAAATAATGATCTTAATAATAATACATATAAACTTGAAACTGAACTAAAAGCATCAATTGAAAAAATCTTTTCTCTACGCAATATCATAGCTGATTTAGAAACAAAAATTGAATTTAAAGCTGTTGATATAGAAGTCTTAAATGAAAAAGTTATGGTAAACTATTCTTGTATAAGGTTTTTAATCAGTAATTAAAATTTATAATATTAGGAACTGGAATCTTATACTCAATCACTAATTTATTCTAATGAACAACTACGACAAGAATTTGATGGATATAAATCAAAAATTAACAAAGATTATCAACAAAAAATAGCATCTTTAGAAGAACAATTAAGAAATGATCCAAATGACGAACAAACTATATTATTAGAACATTTAACAGAACAATTACGTGATATAGAAACTACCTTAGATCAAAAAATTAAAACGTTAGAATCTTTACATCAAAATATAAACTCAGGGGGCTCAAGTCATTCTGAAGATATATCAAAAAATATTCAAGCAACGATAAGTCCTCAATGTTCACCTGATTTTTTAGTAAATCAACCGAATTCCATTCCCAAGGAAGAAATACAAAGGATATTTGAGAAGCTAACAAAGCATACAAGAGCTGAAGAGGCTGCTATTAAAAAGATCAAAGATATGGACATGCATATTTCACATATTAAAACGAATTATATGGTAAGTACTTTGATTATAAATAAGCTGGTTACTCTAACTTTTATGCCTGGGACTCACTAGCACTTAGCGTGTGGACACGACTTAGCACAGTAAAAATGGAGAGTTTTTCTAAATACCATTCGGAGTGGAACATCAGCGGAGACTAATGGACTCATTAGCATATAGCACTAAATTTTGTGCCCGCTAAGTGCTAGTGAGTCCCAGGCATTAGAAAATAATCTAAATTATTTAGCGTAATATATAAAAGTTAAAGCTTTGCTTCCATTACATTTTTTTATGAACCAACAACATTACTATCAAATTGAAACCTCTATTATTTCAAAGTAACAATAATAAGAAAAATTACGCATACTCCAAAAATAAATTGAAACTGAAAATATTTTTTTTTTAATATACCAAATTCGAATTTTATTGTTTCTTATTCTTTAAATATAGCTCAAATATATCTGATTGTATAGTAGTAAATAAAAGACCCAGTTTTAAACAAGTATATATATATATATATATTAACTGTGAAGGAGAAGGAATTGCTTGTTAAGCTTACTTGCTGGCATGTTTGGTCATCACTAACAAAATTTGTGTGTAACTCTTTTTTAAGCATAACTAAAATTTGACATTTGTCAAAAATTACCAAGGTCGTAATAGAAAAATTTGCTAAAAAAATTACAATTACAGATAGGTAAGGTATAAGAGATTTTATAAATTTTGTGATTTACTCGTTCAACACTTTTTTGTGAATTTTAAAAAATCCGTAGATCTACTGGCAGTGAATAAATCAAAAATGAAAATCCTGGAAAAAAAAAGTTTCTGTTGGAAGATACTTCTGTTGTTTATAATGAAATCCTTATAAATTTTTGCTCTGGACCAAATTAACCGACTTTTAAAGCTATTTTTTGAGTATAAGCATATAAGATCCGTAGAATTTTTGACAGCAGTTAAGTCAATAATAAAATGCTTGAAAAAAAAACAAAGTTTTGAAATTTTGGGATTAAACCTTGCATCTTAAAGGCTACTTCTTAATCCATTTTTTAGACAGGATTTAGCAAAGAAGAAACTGGTCAATCCAAAAATGAAAGAGTACCAGGTAGCTAAGACTTTAAAAGTATCTTAAAAAGCACAAATGCTTGTGCATAAAAAACTTTAAAATAAAGAAAGAGTTTTGTTTTTTAATATCTAAACAAAAATAGCACCGATTTCGTAAATCAATAAATTGAATAAGCATTTAGAAGAGGATCAGCAAAAATTCTTTACGTTGGTTAATTTAGGCCCGAAGTTAAAAAATTTATACAACAAGGATTAAAACCAAAATAATTTCACTGCATTTTTACTAGCAAACTCAAAGCTTCTGTTAGTAGTTAATAACTTAATTTATTTGTGTCTATTTCCCTAGCGACGGCTGCTAACTATGAATGAAACGTTGATCTTAAATTACTTAATGAAATGAAAAATATAGGAAAGGTTTTCTTGTGATTCTTATAGTCTATTTTTAGATGAAAATGGAAAAAAAACAATAGGCGAATAAAAATGCTTCTAATATGTAGTAAAAGTATTGATGTTAATCACATTCAAAAACGCCGTTTTTGAAACGTATTAACACAAGAATACAGTATTCAAGTCCTATTAAAACCTAGTAAGCTCATATCCAAAAAATTCCTAATCAGTTGTATAAGGCTAAGTATTCTTATTTGGTTAATTTTTTAATACACCGAGCGAATAAGAGTTTAATAAAACCTCTTTAAGATGAAAGTTTTACGAGTCTTTTCCAGAAAACTTATTAAATATTAATGTTTTATCCATCAGGCATATCGAATTATATTATCTCTACAATTTTTTACGAAAATATTGTAGAACCCAATGATATTAGGGTTTTAACTTCAAATTTTTTCAAAATCACATCGTTCAAGTGTTAACAAAACTATGCCCTTAATTTTCAAGTCATTAATTTTTTTTTTTTGCTTCTTTTTACTCAGTTTTTTCTTGGTTAGTGAAATTCAGCTAGAATATAGTTTCTAAAATACACACAATGAAATCACATAATAAATCGACAGTTTAAAAAAAATATAAAGCCATTCGGAAGAAAATTACCAAGAATTTTAACTATCTTGCTCACTGACAGCTAAAACCAGGTTTTTTTTTTTATGGAAAATGAAGCTCGAAAAAGAAAGTGAATATAGATTCCTTAATGGACAGAACTAATATTTTTAGACAAGTTGTCAGGATAAAATTACTTGATCGGATATTTAAGTTTCAATGCAAATAATTTATTGAATAGTGTCTCACTCTTTGAAGTCTTTCTGTAATTTATGTAGAAAATTTTTTAATTGCTGCTGCAGAATAAAATTTTTAAGTTTTTTGTGGATAGTTTTTTTTAAAAAAAAATTGAAATATTCAACTATAGTCTAAAATAAACTAAATATAAATGTTTCATCTAACAGCTGAAACTTTTCAATACAATTTTACTTCTAATGAACAGTTGCAAATCAAGTAATTTAAAGTAATTGAAAAAGCACACAGTCCCAAACTCTTTTAAAAATTGATGACATGCCTGCTTTCTATTCATAAAAATTTAACTGAACATCAGTTGAACTCTAGAAGTGCAAAAGTGAAGAATCTCCTTTAATTAATACAAATATTATAATTTTTTCAAAATTAATAGTTTTTTGCAAATATTTTTAATAAAATAAAATATATATCTGTATATATGGTCATTTTAAATAATATTCAATTATTAAATTAAACAATGGGCTTAAATTTAAAAATTAGCCCCTTGAAAGTAAGTATTTATAATTTGTGCTAAAAATAAATCTCGCCGGATTAGATTTTTTGTGTGTTTTTTAGTTGTGATTGTTTCTAAATGATTAAAAACAAAAGCGTGTTTGTGACGCATGTTGATTTCTGTCAATTTATGAAATCAGAAAATTTCCTTCGTCAGAAATAATAATAAAAAAAGAAAAAATAATTTTACTGCAATTTCAGTTGCTTTCAGTTTGATTAATTGAAGACTAAACCGAGTAATCAATTGCTTTCTTTAGTTGTATTTATTAACACTAATTTGGTTTATTTAACTTAATTTAGGCATTAAAAGCCGGGACACATATATGCATTCTGTAATTTGGGTAATTGCTTTATGTGAGTTCTAGTAGTATTAGAAAATCATTTAGAATCAGATGAAATCTTTGAGTTATTTTAAATTTTTTTATTAAGTTTTGTATATTTTCTTCTCGAAGAATAGTTAACCTTTTGTCTACTCTGAACTGGAATTGCTTCGAAAATTCTTTCATTTTTGTTTTCCACACTTCAATTCTATACCAAATTATAATATTCTTTGAATTGAATAACTTAATCATTCTTTCATTTAATCAGTTATGCTGCATACTTTCCCTGGTTGTCTGATATGGATTTATTTCCATATCTACCCCAAGTTGCTATGCTTTAGCAAAACCAAAATTAGCACACCTGAATTTAGAAGACCACAATATTTTATTCGCAATGATAAATATTCCAAATATTTTGATAGTACTTATTATATTAATAAAAATGCATTCAATGCTCGCTACGTATCTCTTCTGGTATTTAATTGGATATTTTACTTCGAATTAAAGATATTATTATTTTTATATAAATAAATCATTCTAACTATTAAATGTCTTCGTCACGAATTCAAATGAGATAATCTGCTAATAAATATCAATCAAATATTGACATGATCTTGCACATTTGAATATTTTAAAAAAATTTTAATTTTAACTAAAATTTTCCAGGAATTACAACACGAGCGTAATGCCCTTCAAGAAAAAATATCTGAATATTCTGTAAAAATATCAAGCCTTCAAACAAAATTAGATGAGCAACGTCATCGTGCTGAAGAATTACACCGACATAGTTCTTCTGATTATGCTATTCGTATACATGATTTACAAAATGAAGTTTTTAGTCTAAAAGAAACACTTTCTACAAGAGAAAAACAAATTGCAAAACTCAAAAATCAATTGGAACAGAGCAAAACAGCCATAGAAAGGCTTGAAGCTGAACTTGCATTAGGAATTCAATCAGATCGTAGTACTATTGAAAAATTAAATGCAGAAATTAAACAAAAAACTGATGAAAATCAAAAATTGAAAGATAAAATTAAAAATGAAATGATAACAAAGCTAGCTTTGCCAGATTTAATGGAAACAATGCTCTCAGATAAAAATGAAGAAATTGATCATCTTAAAGAACAATTGGATTCTAAAAAGAAAGAATTAAAAGAAGTTTTAGATAATAATTCAAATCATATTACTAAAGGTTCTACTGAAAAGTCTTGTGATCAAAGTGAAGCAAAATTAAGTGCTAGAACTCTAAGTGATATTGGTTCAATTTCAGAATATGATGCGCCAGATATTATTAGAAAAGCTCAAAGCTATCAAGATTCATCACTTCCACGCTTTCATCCAGCAGAAAATACATTGGTAAGTACTAAATCATTAATAAAAATTAATTCGAATAAAATTTATTATTTTAGGATTTATTCAAAAATGCTCCAATAACACAGAAACATGTTAAAACAGCTAAACAAGTTAATAAATTTAATAATCCAATCAATATTTCTACTGATACTCAAACTTGTGAAGAAAGAATTACTATAACACCTATTTTTGTACCTCGTCAAATAAATTTTTCAGAATTTATTAGTGATTCGAAAAATAAAAATAGTACACCAAAAATTGTGGAGTTGACAAATGCAGAAGAAGAGCTCCTACAATTAAAAGATGAACTTGAAATTGCTCAAACTAAATATGCAGATTTAAAATTGACTTTAGAAACATTGGAAAGCGAAAAAAGTGCAGAATTATTTCAAGCAAGAAATGAAATCAAGGAATCAAATGAGAAATATAATCGATTAAATAAAATGAAGAATGATTTAGAACAAAATAATTTAGAACTTAAGGAAAAGCTAGCAAACCTAAATAACATTTACATTGAATCTTCAAAAAGAGAGCAGGATATGATCAAACAAATTGAAAATTTGAATGAAAAAATAAATGAAAAATCAACAGAGGGTTATGAACTTAAAAATAGAATTGATCATTTACTTATAGAAAACAAAGAATTAACAAAAAAATTAGCTGAAAACTATAATATGCTAATTAAAAAAGATAAGGAAGAAAATGATAATCTTATTAAATATCACAAAGAAATTTTCAATTACCAAAAAAATGATATAAATTCTTTGGATAATTTCTCAAATTTACAAGAAAACCTAAACACCTCACATGATTTAAAACAAAGTACAGAAATAATTTCAAAATTATCTACTGAATTAAATTTAGTTCGTGCTGAACTATCTGAGAAAATTGTACAATATGAAAAAAGCTTGCTAGATATCCAAAGTAAAGAAAATCAAATAAAAGAATTAACTAAAATTATTAATCAAAAAACGGACGAGTTGACTTCAAAAGAATCTAAAAATAATATAACTGAAATGTCATTGAAATTAGCTAGTCAGGAAGAAAAAAATTGTATACTTCATAAACAAATCATGAAGTTGGAAAAAGAGATAGAAAAATTAAGATCCCAAAGCAATGAAAGCTCAAAACGTTATTCACTTGATGAAATAGCTGAACGTGTTGAAAAGGAATTAAATTACTCGGCTCAGTTAGATTCGAATATATTGAAAGCTATTGAAAGTGAAGATGAAAATAATTTAGACAAGAACAAAGTTGAAAATAAAATGGATCAAAATGATTTATATACTGAATTACAAATAACAAAACTACAACTAGAAGCTGAATTAGCAAATTCAAACCGTTTAAAACAACTTGTAGAGCATGATAAAGTAACATTAGCTAATATTCAACAACAAGATGCTAATTTAATTCAAGTAATGCAGTCACGTCTTGAATCTGCATTTGATAAAGAAAAAGAACTGATGCAAAATCTAGATGAAGAGCGTCAAAAATGTGAAAATTTAATGGCTCAAATTTCTGGTCTTCAAAGGTATGAAGCACGTAAAGTAGGATATTTATTAAAATCACCACCAGATTCACCAAAAAGATCTAATAAAAGTAATGAATTTGAGATCGATTTTTCAGAACAGCTTAAAAGTGAATTGAAACTATTAAAAGCACAAAACGAACGAGAAAAAGAACGTGCGGCTGATTTACAAAAAGCTTTGGAACGTGAGAAGAAAAGATTTTTACTAGAATTATCTGAACACATTGAGTATGGAGAAAAGCTAAAACATGAAATTGAAAAGTTAATCAATGAAAAAAATACAGCAAATCAAGAAATTGAAGACATAAGGGAAAAACTTTTTTGTGCATTACATGAAGTTGAAAGCCTTGAAACAAGATTATCATCATTTCAAGAGGCTGAATACAGACGTGCACAACGTTCTAATAAAGAACAAAATGAAAATCGGCATCTGACTATTGAAATGAATTCTCTAAAAAATAAAATTGCATCATTGGAAACTGAACGAGATCATTTAAATAATTTAATAGATATGTTACGACATGATATTTCATGCCATGCTCAACGCGAAGCTAAATTAACTGTATTATTAGCTAATGGTGAATCAGCCCTACCAGAACAATTCATTTCTAAAATTAAAGAAATCAATAGTTTATTAACTGAAAATACTAAAGAAAATCGTCAAATGTCTAAAACATTATTTATATTAAATGAAGAACGGAAATTATTACAAAAACGATGTGAAGAACTTGAAACAGGTACAAATAATTATGGTGCTACATATCATGAGTTAGAGGATCGTGCTGGTCATATACTTGCAAAATATTTAAAAGCTGAAAGCCATCGCAAGGCTTTATCACATCAAAAACGTTATTTATTAATTGTGCTAAAAAATTATGAGGAAAATGAATTAAAAGCTTTAAATTTATTGAATAGAATCCCAAACACCAAAGAAAAACGGAAAACATTAAAGTATTATTATTTGATTTAATTATTCCTGTGATTTTTATAAATTTAATAAATTTTAGATCTGTGGCATTGGTTATGGTTGCAATACAAAGAATGAAATTTGTTGTAAAAAGATGGCAAGCTGGTAGAAAGTTAGCACCATTTTCTAATTACGATTTAAGAGCACAAAGGTAATTATAATATTGATTTGTTTCTTTTCCATTAATTTTTATGATAAAACCGAGTCTTATAATATTTCTAAAGTAAAATGAATTTACTTTTTATGAACTGCTAAAAGTATATTATATTTTTAGCGTAATTTTTTCAATAATTATATTTATATTTCTCTGTTTGATTGATGTGTCTCATCATGTGTTTCTTGATATTTTATGTTAAAGTAAATTAATTTATTAAATAGTCACTTTTGCCAAAGCACACTTTTTATTTTATCAACTGCTTATTTTTTTTTAATAAAGACATAATACGTTTCATGTTCTGTTTTCAGACATATTGCATCAGGAATGTCATATAATACTCTAAATCGGCCAATAGAGCATATAATCCTGCCACATTTAGATGCACGACGAGAAGATGATGCTAATGAAAATATTAACAGATTTCTTTCAGCTCCATGTAAAACTTTCCAAAGTCCTATTAAAATTTCTCGAAATTCTGAAAGATGTGATTTAAATTCTCGTAAGAAGAACTAATAATCCAAAGATATTTTTATAATGTTTAAAAGACAAAAAGCAATCTATTCGGATATTCCTTATCACAATGTTCAAATTGTGAAATTTACCAAAAGATTAAATATAAGGTTTTCATTTGTATGATATCATCTCTTTTTTTGTAATTTAAAAATCATTGATTATTCAATTTTGAAAATTGACCATTGTAGGTATGTATAAATTTATTTTGCACATAACAACATTTTTTCAGTATTAATTCATTTAGATTTTCATTGCAATATAATATTATTATTTTTTATATATTGAAAAATTAATAATATCATAAATGAACTGATTAATCGAATACAAAAGTAAATTAGGTGCCTTATTTTAAAACACATATTGTTAATATAATTGTTAGTAATAATACAGTGCACTTAAAAATGAAAATAATTGAGCTCATAATATATTGTATTAAGTATTTTCTTTTGAATAAAATATTTGATTTTTTCATTAACCAAGGGAAAATATTTTTTTTTATTAATTTTTGCTAAATATTATATAAATTATTCTTTTGCTATCTACACAAGAGGCGAAGAAATTATAAATATTTGCTTTTAAACTGTGTACGGCATTGAAAACGATTGAATTGTAAAAAATTGAAGGAATAATTTCACCAATGGATAACTTATAATTTATTTAGAATGTATTGTTTTCTATTAAGATATAAAACACATCGATAAAAAAGCCAAGTTTAGAATACCATGAACCAAACTTTTTCTGCATGAAATTAGTATGAGGAAGAAATTTTTGGAAGGAGAACATATTATTAAAACCATTTTGTAAGTTCGTGAACCTATTTTAAAGTTAAAGTCCACGATAGGAGGGTAGAAACAGGAAAATTTCATCTATTGGGCATATACATATATATATATATATATATATATGTATTTGTAGTTTCAAACCAACTCCAATAAAAAATCGACAATACTTTTCGATCTTAAATATGACCTCATGAGGTTCAATTTGTACATTACAAAAAATATATGATTATTTTGACTTTCTTCAAGTGGCAAAATATAATTTTCTTTTTAGCAAGCTACTGGTAATATTTATGTCCACTTTTTACTCCGAATTTCTTTACTACCCTTTCCTGAAATCTTTTTCGTCTAATTTCCAGTGGCTTGGGGTTATGCATGTATAATTGGTCCGACACAATGTGTTGGTTTTTGTTAAGGGTTCCATTTATCTACTAAAAGTTATTATTAAAACAAAACAGAAGAAAAACTTGCTGTGCTTAACAAATTACTCATTTGGAGAACAAAGAAAGCTTCTTTTTTTCTCTAAAGAAGCTTTTTTGATGGTGAATTGGTAAATGATGATGAATAGTTGATTTATTAAGTCTTAACTTTTCAAATAGTACAACAAGATTTTAATGAAGTCCGTGCTAAATTGTACAATCTAATGCCATCAGTGCTATTGGACGGTTATAGTTCTGTTCCCATATTACAACGTAAACATTTCTTGCACTTTCAAATGCGATGTGTTTTTATTAAATTGATAGAGTAACATATGTTAAAGATATTCCTTTAAATTTTCTACTATCTTTGTTGGGAAAATGATAGTAAAATTCGGATTAAACTCTTTTTAATCTATATTTACAATAAAAAGTAGTTACAAATGTATTAAGGTAATATTTTCTCTTTTCCACTCACCAACAAGAAACTGAAAAATTCATGGAGATAATAAAATATAAGGATAATTGTTAATATTAAGTAAAATAAGACTTTACCGCATTTTTTGTTACTTTAACCATCAAGAAAACTATTAATATGGAAAATATGTCTAAAAAAAGTGACATAACTTTTTGTTATTACATAATTACATAAATCTGACCTTCTTTCAGCAATTTTTCGTCGCTATATTTAAATTTAGCTAGGCTGTGCTTAAAGTAGTAGAATTGATGAGATTCTATAGCTTAAATCACAGAAGCGGCTCCAATGCTTCCAATTTATTGGATGAAAAAGCTTTGATCTTTTTGAATTGCACATGTGGGGGGAGGGCATACCATATAACTAACAATAAAAGTTAACTAAAAGTTTTCAGTCGGCTGAAAGACTCTCAATGGTTAATACAAATATGTGTATGTATACACGAATATAGTTGAACGGTATAATTACACGATTTCGATCATTTTTATTTCTTTGTGTTTTATTTTTTGATTATTGTTATGGTTTTGTTTATTTGAATATTTATTTAAAAAATTTTATTTTGTGTATATAACAACAGAATTAAAATTAAACTTTAGACTTTAGCGTGAATTATTTTCATTATTTAAATATATTTTTCAAAGGGTGAATCAAATTATGAGTTGTGTTATCTTCCTTTGCATTTAACTGATTTGTAGCTTTTAATCTGCTTTCGTCTCTATTAACACATTTATTCATAAAAAATAACGACTGTTGTTTTATCATTGATTCTTTATAAAAATAAAAATAAAAAATCAAATTTATTTTAATTGTGAAATAATCAAACAAAAGATATTATAAGATCACGTCTTGAAGCCGTGTATAATTTTGTTTTGTTTATTTGATTTTATTTTATTGGGTAAGTTCAATAATTAAATTTGCATTTTACTATTTTGCAAAAATAAACAATTTCAAAAACAAAAAAATATATAATTTATTAGATTAGCACTAGATAAATTTAAGTCGAAAATTCTTTTATTAGGTTCTGATGATTAAGGATAATACAAAATTTCTCATAAGCTTTTCATATTTTCATATACATATATTTATAATAAGTATTTTTATTGTTAAATTTACTTTTGAAGCTTTTTTTCATGTGTCCAAGTTATTAAACGGTTTGTCTCTTGTTTAAGGACTTAATTAGATCTTTAAGCTATAACTATAACTATTATTCTTCACAAAATCTTTCCTTCTACTCTACTCACACATATCCATAGATTTGTTTTTTTTTTTTTTTGGGAGAAAAAAAGGTTTTATATGGCATAGGTCATGAATTTTGTACATGTTGAAATGAACTGTTATCTCTATTCTTATGTAGATAATTTTTTATTTTGAATTTTTATATATTTCAACTCAAAACTCCAATTAAATCAAATTTAGCTCAACATTTCTAACTTATTTTAATAATTAAATATCTTATCTTGTTAAGCTGACTCATAATTTACTAATTTATTAGATAAATATAATTTATTTAATTTATTTTACTAAATACTGACATGGAAATAATAATTTTTTTAATATTTTATTTTTAAATACTGTGAGCTCTGAGCTAAAAACAATAGAGATAATAAATTTATAATAACAAAAAAGTTAATAACTTAAATTACCTTCAGTGCTTGAGCAAAATTAACATCACTACCGGCCCTTGGATCAAAAAGAATTCGAAGGTAATGCAAAAGGAAACTGATGAAAAAGGATGGAGCCAAAAAATAATTTTTATATTAGATTTAATCCCACTTTATATATAATTCTATCTATATATACATATACTTAATCGTTATGTTAACCAATAATTTTAATGCCAAGTTATTTATAAATGAATTGTCATAAGCAAAATGAAAATATTCAGAGTGGTGTTGTTAAATTTATTACACCTGAAAAACCTCAATGACTTATACAATTCAAATAGTTTTTTTTTTAAAAAAAAAAGGAATAGTTTATTTTCAATGAATTTTGTAAGAATTAAGACTTCAACTTGTAGGAAAACGAAATGGTAATGCCACCATTCAATATAGACCATTGAATTTCATATTTCAACTTTTTATAATCACAAATAATATATATGCTAATGTTGGTATTATATTTGAAAAAACCAAACCATCATCACACTCAAAGGTACGTGAAACGAAATGGCAACAAATTCTTAATTATAATTAATTCTTCATTTCTAATGACAAAAGTAAAATATATTTGCCCTCTTGTATGCTCTGTATACCCATCAAAACATTAGTTATCTACCATAAAGGTAACTTTAGACCGTGGGATTTATAAAATAGATTTTCATTAACTTCAGATATTTGCACGAGTGATAAAATATTTCGTAAAAATCCAAAAACACGCCAATTTTATATTTTTATTAGTTTTACTATTGATTGAAATTTCCAATTGAAAACTTTCAAGTTATAATACAAACCATAATAATTTTGATTAAAAAACATTAATTACTAAAGGGAATAATGTTATCCAAATCAAAAATATTGCAATATTAGCATAAAATCATGGAATTAATTTTTTTTCTAGCATAATAAAATAAAGGTCATAAGTTCACTAAAATAAAACTATTAAACATAATTGAGTTAGAAAATGATAAATTTTTAAATAAAATAATTAGAAAATCCAAAAAAAAAATTCCATTTCTTTGATAATCATTTAATTTATATTTTTTTTATCAAAAATTAATTGCAAAAAAACAGCAAATACTTTTAAAAATTTCTTTTAAGATAATTTTATTAGAAATATTAGAAGATTAATATTCAATTCTAATGAAAAAATAGATTAAATAAAATATCAACGCTTTTTTTTCCTTTTTTTATTGTTGCTACATGATTTTATATTAATTTTGTTTATAGCTTTTGTAAATTAATTCTGCATTCCATCTTAATAATTTTAAATCACTGAAATAGAAACAAAAAAATTTCATGATTTTATGTATACATATTATATATAAATATTAAACAATATCTACCTAAAGATTAAAGAGAACACATAAAGAGTTTGCTCAAGCAATCGCAGTATTAAATGAAGGTCATCTAATAAGTGCGGAAGATATGATAAAAGGTTAAAAAGCTGATGAGAACTTTAAAATAATGTTTGAGAAAAGAAAAGAAAATATAAAGAAACTAAAATTTTTTTATCCATGCCAAATACCTCAAATCGCAGCTCTAATATATATAAAATTATATTTACTATAATTGTTCATAATTTTTTATGAATATATTAAAAATTAAATTGATTTAATTTAAATAAGAGCAATAAAAATGAACTTTTCAAAAAAGCAATTGCATCGGCCATAAACTTATCTATTAAATTTCTATACTGTTTTTAGTTGAAACCTTGAAATGTAATATCTTACATAAATACATATATACATATCTATGATTTTTTTATTAACATATATGGTATCATGCTTAAGTTTATTTTTATTTAATTTAATTTATATTTTATACGCCTTACTGTTTACAATAATTTTCTAAGCTTTACTTGAAATTCGCATCAAATAGACCCATTTTTGTCTATTATTTCAATATCTTGTAATTTACATAACTTGAATATAATAAAATGCATTTATTATTTACCAAAAATTAAAGAATACTTCAATGCAATATTTCAATGACTAAAATATACCACCCTCTTCATAGAAGCCAATTGCCTCGAAGTGTTATGCTAACTGAACTGACTGCTAATCAAAAACTACTGATAAAATTACAACAACAACAACTCAATTTCATTTAGTGGCAAATAACATTAATAATTTAATAATAAAACTATTATTTGTATAAATATTTTGCCGCCAAAAAGAAAAAACAAAAACTAATTTTTAATGCAATTTTATCAGTGTTGAACTAAGTACAAAGCTATGACTTTAAAAAAATACAAAAGTGGACCACTGATAGAATGTTATCTTAGTTTTTGATTTGAAAAAAAGAAACTAAAAAATCTTAAAACATGCTAGCTTTAGATTAAAAAATACTAAAAAATAAAATCTTAAATTATTACAAAATTAGATTAAACACTTTTTGTGTTCAAAAGTGACCTTTAATTCAAAGTGATTTATTAATACAGTAATTAATTTGAGTAGAGAAAATAACCTTTAAATCCACCTAACAAAATGATTCCTTGTTTACTAAATTAAAATTGATTGGAATTCATATTTTCTTTTTTTTTCTCTTTATTTCAAATAAAACTGTCGAAAGAACTAGCATTTAATTTTTTTCTAATTTAACAAACTAAAATGAATTCACAAATTTAATTATTCGTCAAGCCCTGACTACTTACTAGTAGTAGTATTGGTAGAAAGAGGAAAAATGCACCACGACCAGACTCGGTGTATTGTGCTAATTGAAAGTTTAATAGCCAGACATGCTATGATGGAAACCTATAATATCTAGCTACCTTGCTGGAGCTAAGATATATCTCAATCATATTTCCGATCCTCCCACTCACTTTTCACTTTTTTGAATAAATTAAAAGAAATTTTTTATTTTTGTTTCCATTGCCCCGTAGAACCTTAAGTGCTTAACTGTTGACTTTTTTTTGTAAATTTTTCCTTTCTTATGAGAAATTGTAAAGTTTAATTGTGAGAAATTTATATCAATACCACCCTTAGTAGGTAAGACTTATTGTTAGAGGTAAGCGGAAAAAAAAAATTAGCTTTAATCTTATTGTATCTTTGCCAAGAGATATTTTAATGAGTTTTCCAACATAGCAAGTTGTAAGACTTGTGCCTGGGACTCACTAGCGCTTAGCGGCACAAAATTTAGTGCTAAATGCTAATGGGTCCATTAGTCTCCACTGATGTTCCACTCCAATGGTATATAAAAAAAACTCTCCATTTTTACTGTGCTATGTCGTCTCCACACGCTAAGCGCTAGTGAGTCCCAGGCATTGGAGATAAACTTGTTATTTTCTTTATATTGCTTGTGTGTCCCTTAGATTTACCATCTAGGTTAGAGTTTTCAATTCCAAAGTCTCATGTCCATTACACAAAGCTAAAACTAAAGCTTGCTTTTTTCTCCTTTTGTAGTAATACTGTAGTTAAAAGTGAAAAATCTTATTTCTTTTTTGACATATTAATCTTAATAAAATCAAAAAAGATAAAGAAGGCATGTTTCCATATATCGTCATGGCATAATTAAATATGTTATTCAAATGTTTTTTATTTTTCCTATCTTTTATCAAGTCAATTATCATTAATATTGTTTTTGATTGTACCTTGCCGTAACGTAATAATATCGGGTACGGATAGGACATATGAATACGTCCTTGAAATATTGCTCTTCTGCACCATTTCCCTCCACTGCACATCCTGGAAAAACTTTAGATGCCCCCCCCCAAAAATGTTTCCTTGTTTTATCTTCATTTGCCGTCTACTTTTACCATTTTTTCTGCAAGGTTTAGTCTACTTGATTTTGTGGAGACGACTTAGCACAGTAAAAATGGGGAGTTTTTCTAAATAACAATCGGAGTGGATTCACTAGCATATATATTACTGTTTTCATTGACAGAAATCAAAGTGCCAAAGTGACAGTTCTATTAGTGATTTATGTGTTGTTGTTTGCTTTAAGTACAAAATCTTTAATGCAATGACTGAATTCTTCCCGAATTAAAATATTCCTTTGATCTTCTTTGAAAAACCGACAAGCTATAACTAGCTATAACTAGTCGCTAACTCAGGGTATATACCAATTCAGTGGAGATTACTGGACTCATTAGCATTTAGCGCTAAATTTTGTGCCGCTAAGCGCTAGTGAGTCCCAGGCATTACAGGATAACTTACAGCATAAACTATAGCGATTCTGTGAGTTTTGTATGAAAAATAACCGGTTTCGCTGTGAGTTTCTGCTGTGAGTTGTCCTGTGTAGACCCACTCTTACCCGGCTCCTTAGCTAAAAACTTGTTACAATAATTATAAAATAAAAGTATTCATATAATTGATTCTAATCTGCATTAATAAAAATATATTTGAGATATTTATATTTGATAATTTTAAAATGATTCCTAGGATAATTTACTAGTAGTGAATCGTTTATAAAATATAAAGCACTATTAATTTTAGGTTAAAAAACAAAAATAGTAAGAAGTAAAAAAAGACATTATGTATTTGCCGTAATTCATTTTAAATTCCATATAAATGTCCTACCATGAACTTCTGATGTATTTTTATTTTTACTTATCTTTCATGACTTTATAATTTTTTAATGTTGTTGGTAAATATAAAATTATAATTACGTAACAATAAAAATTTACGGGAAATTTCAGATGACTTAAAAGTTTTAATTTTAATTGAAAAGCTCAATAAAGCAAAAACTTAAGGAACGCGCTACATACAGTAAGAAACTATGCTAAAACTGTACTACGAAGTTGTTTTGTTTTTTATTAAGAAAAATTTAAAGCTCTCTTTGCAAATTACAAATACTCCGAGAACAGTTTCAATGCAATTAAGTTAAAAATTGGAAGTTTTGTATTAAACAAAATAGTCGGCCATAGGTGTGTGAAACTTGTCGGAGAACATTTTTATTCCTTTTTTTTACATGACATACAAAGAATATGTGATATAGTTAGAAATCTTGCTAAACAAGTAAAATTGATGGATAATAAAAAACAATAATAATAATATTTTCAGGAATTTATTTTAAGATTTTGTTTCGAAAAGAAAATTATTTTATTACTAAAACTTTTGCATATTATTAGCAAAATTTAAACAGACTTTGAAAAAATATTTCAAATTGTAAAATTTGAAAAATTTGTTGTTATTTTTTGTTTAAAATTGGTTTTTTGTTAAGATTGTTAAATTTAGTTTTAAGCTCACGGGTATTTTTTTTAAATATTTAAATTTTATATTTAGGAAAAATTTTCGAAATTACTTACAATTTCAATTTTTTGAAAAGTTATTTATTTCTAATGACAACATTTTTAAGGTTTAATTAGATTATTGATACCAGTTTTTTAGACATTGCTAACAAGACTTATAAGCTTTGATTTTGTTGCTTTTAGTAACTAAGTTTATTTAAAATTTCGTATCATTTTACTGTTAATAGAAAATAACGGTTGGGTAGTCCTTTGCATCGTTTGACTTTTAATTATTTTTAAAGTAAAATACAATAGTTCCATTGAATATTTTATTTTTTTTTTTGTGACGTTTTTATTATTTAGTTACACGATAGTTACATGCTAACAAGAATTCAAGCTGTAGAATACACGCATATTACATGGATTTTTATAAGACCTTTTTTATGGGATTTTGTATAAGCTATAATAAACCGTTTATATCTTAAAAATTTGCAGTTTTTTGTTTAAAAAATAATATGCAAAAAAAATTTGAAGGTCTGTTTATTTAATGTGTATAAAAAGAAAAATAATTTATTATGAAAACTAATCTAAGTTTGTTTTTTCTAATTATTAATATTTTTAAATATTTTAAGAGGACTTTTTAAATATAATTTTGAAGATTTTAATTGGTACTCATATGATTTAACGTTTGAAATATGATTCCAACATCAAATAAATTTATAAAACCTATTGCATATATTAAATACATAAAAATACATGCAGGCTGCATTTATACAATCCTTAATTTTGTTTACTCTACGGAAAATCAAAATCAAAAAGCTTAGTTTGTTCTTGATAAAAGTCAAAAAATATCAAAAAAGATGTAATAAAGGAGAGCAATAAAGTGTTGTAAGCTTTTGATCACTTATCCACTTAACAAAGACCTTTTAAAAACAGAATATGGAAGTTTCAAAATAATGTAAAATAAAAGGTTGATAAACATAGTTGTGGCAGCATTAAGTTTTTTGAATGTGGAGCCTTTGTAAAAAGTGATAGCTGTTGACATAAAAATGGTTTTCTAAAAAGTTATGGCCTGGTAGCAGCATAGTTTTGGCCTAGGATGATTCTATGAATTCTTGATACCGAATTCTATGATAAATTTCTCCAAGTTCTACCAAAAGAAATAAATAAATATGAAGAGAATGACATTACTTCTAAACCAAAAGAGAGGTCATCAACGAGTAAAGAATTTCAATATCTTGACTAAGTCCCAAAGGGAATAAAACATCAGTTTGATAAATGACCTTAAATGAAATATTTGAGCAGTAAAATACAATTTTTTTTTGAATGCTGTATCGAATTGTGAGTCAATTTGTTTTTCCAATTAACTAAATTCTTTTCAAGTTCAAACCAAACTTTAATACTTTTATATAATACCTAAGATTTTACTTTAAGAATATTTTATTTTCTAATTAAATTTTTCATGCCAGCTTAAATTAAAAATGTTAAAACCAAGACCAAGAAATTAGCTCTTAGATAATAAATGAATTAATTAAACTATATTTACTATTAATATTGATTTGAAAAATGTGCCCAAGAGTTAGTAAAATAATTACATTCGAATAACAATTTTTTCTTTATTTCCAAAACGTGATACAGTTAAATTTAAATTTATTTTATCAACAAATTTTTTGCTAACACTTTTTAAGTTTTTGCTCATGAAATTTTAATTTTTCTGCTATACTAATTTAATTATTTATTTTTATCTTATTTTTAGAAATTTTATTTTTATCTGGACGTGGATCGAGGACACGTAACCTAATTTCCAGAGGAGCACATCATTTATAATAATGATATTAAATACTTTTACCTCATGCCAGAGTACTCATTCTGAAGGGATATACAACGAACAAACAATACAAAAGATTAATTTAACATTGCACCAAAGATCAATCCCAGTAATTAATTCAACAAATATGGAAAATAATGGTAGTAACTTTTCAGTAGAAAAAAAATCTAAGGCTATTTTACTTGACAGGTAAAAAAAAACTTAATATATATATTTGTTAAAAGAAATATTTTTCTAAGGTGCTACTTTAGCTAAAAAAAAATTCAGTCAGATTTTTTGAAAATAGTTAAGCTTGAGGTCAAGCTTTTTTTTGTCTAATATTCAGGAAGTGTTATGGTTTGTTGAAGGATGCCTGCTGCCAAGCTTTCCTCTGCATGCAGGCAATGCAAAGAATGACAAATCGCTTTAAATTAATTTCGATATAAAATCAGAAGTTTTTCTTTAATTTTTTATTTTTTTTTAGTTACTTGTTAGTTAAATTTCCTTATGGGCTATTGTTTAACAATAGTAAGTCATCTAAATATTTATTTTTCTTTTTAAAAAAACTTTTCTATTTAATCTATAATTTTTTTAATCAAAGTCATCAAAGTAAATGTCCAGAGATAATGATAAATTAAATTAGACTCTGTTCTTTTATCTACTTAAAAAGGAACATTGAATTTGTTGATTTTTATTTTTATTTAAACATAACAAAAGTGAAAAATACAAAACCTTACAATTATTAATTATTTTTCAGTACAAAACAAAATCAAATAAGTATCATTCTTGGTATGCTAATTCGTTTAATTGTACCAGTTTGTAGTCGTCTTGTAAAAGGATTACATGGTATCGGAGTAATTCGTTGTTTACA
Source organism: Acrocera orbiculus (assembly GCA_947359355.1). Lineage (NCBI taxonomy): Eukaryota > Metazoa > Arthropoda > Insecta > Diptera > Acroceridae > Acrocera > Acrocera orbiculus. The sequence continues at coordinate 6,735,096 of OX375759.1, forward strand.
TTATGTTAGTCATTTGAAGGATAGCACGCAAATTTTTACAAATTTGATTGCTTATGCAGCTAATATTATTTCTTTAAATTTAGCTGTTACACAGGGTAAGTATTTCCATTAAATTTTAGTTAAAAATTTTAAATTATTTCTAAAGAATTTTTTCTTTTAATTTGAAAAAAAGTAATTGACTTTTTATTAAATTATTATTGAGTGAATTATGATCTAATACGCTCTTAGAAAAATTTTAATTAATCAAAAAAGGCTGACATTTTGTACTCAAGGAATTTTTTGAAATTATATATATAAGAAAACATTTAAAATTTTAGAATTTATACATATCTAAAAAAGAAAAAAATTTGTTTATTTAATATTTTAGTTTCCCAGCATATTAATCCAATTTTAAGGATTAGACGAATAAAAAAAGATTCCAATAAAAAACCTACTCCATCTTCTGATTGTGATTCGAATACTTTGTCGTTATTGCTACTTGAATCTGATAAACCAGAAAAATGTGTTACTCTTGATATTTTGGCAGAGCCACCATCTGAAAAAGATATTCTTGTTGATGTAATTTTTATACATGGCTTACGAGGATCAACAACTAAAACATGGAAACAAGGGCTATGGAGTAATGAAGGAAGACTTGTTTACATGAAAAAAAAATTACCCACAAATATACGTAAACCAAAACGGTCTAGATGTACACAAAATTTAAATATACATCGAGCAAAAAAACCGCGATTGAGTATTGAAGAAAATTATGAGGAAACAAATACTGAGTAAGTAAATGTTTAATTTATTTAATTTAAATTAAAATTTCTACTTAAATTTTTTGTTTTACAGATCATTTAATGATTTTGAATTTTTTACATATCATTTGTTAGAAGTATCAGGAGTAAATTTTCCAACATCTCATTTAAATTCTGATGAAGTTAATGAATTTGTATGTAGTATAACAAATTCAAAAAGTAAAATAACAAAAACATCATCAAACTATTCATTATGTTGGCCACGTGATTGGCTACCTTTAGATTGTCCAGGTGCTAGAGTAATTGCTGTTAATTATACAACTGATCCATATTTATGGCGTCCTTTTTGGTCAAAGAAACGTAATCGTACTTCAATAATTGAACGTGCACGTGAAATTACTGATTTATTAATTAAAGAACGTGTTGGAAATGGTCATCCAATAGTATGGGTTGGACATTCAAAAGGTGGCCTATATATTAAACAAATAATTGTTGATGCATATGAAAGTAAAAAATTATCTACTTCAAAATTATGGCAGCAATCAAAAGGAGTTTTATTTTATTCAGTACCACATCGTGGTTCAGCATTAGCTGATTTTAATTTACCATTTTTACGGCAATCGATTGAATTGTCTGAATTGAAAAAAAGTAAATTGATTTTTAATTAAAGTATTTATTTTTATATTTAACCTTGAACTTATATAGATTCACCAGCTTTACTTGACTTACATGAACGTTTTGTTGCACTTTATCTAAATGGATATAATAAAATAAATGTATTCAGTTTTGCAGAAACTTCATTTACACTAATGCTAGTAATATATCTAAGGATAGTGAGTGTTGACTCAGCTGGTAAAATAAAAATAAACAAAAATATTATTAATTGTATGACATATTTTTGTTTTTGTCTAATATTTTTAGATCCTGGAATAGGAGAAATATGTAATCTACGATTAGATCATAGAGAAATATGTAAACCAAGAAGTCGAAATTGTATTCTTTATACTCAACTTGTAAAAATGATTAAAAATTTAAGCTAATTTATAAAATGTAAATGCATCTAATCAAAAATATTTGTGTATTATGAAAGAGTCATGTAATTGCCAAAAAAATATTTATTTTATATAAAAAATATATTATTTATTTATGATAATTTTAATTATAGTCCATAAGATGAAAAACTCTTTACAAGAATAATTATAAAGTGCAAGAATAAAACTCTTTCACTTTTAGGTGCTGGCATTTAAAAAACAAACACTTTTTAATATTGGAGTTGAACTAGTTTTTGGAATTAAGCTAAATAGCAAAAATTTATAAAAGTTAAGGAAGGAAGTAATAAATGTTTTACTTTTTTGACTGAAATTAAGCAAAGTACTCTTATATTTTTAAGCAGAATATTAATCATTTTTATGTTAGAAGTAAAGCTGGTAAAATTAAGCAATGCAAAATAACAAGAACGATATTTTATCAATAAATATTAAAAAATTTTATCCTATCTGTGTCCGAAATAGAAAAATTCACCATTCACTACCATATCCTCCAGCCATATCCTATATTCCATGTAAAACCAGAACTTCTTATCTTTGATTATTTCAAATTTTGCCCAATACTAAAGGAACTTCTCTCGCAAACATTACAAATATTCGCCAAGGCTGTAATTTTTCGCCAAGGCTGAACTCTATATCCACACATGTCTTAAGACACAAATTTAAATATTGAAACATTAAAAAAAATGTGGCAATATTTTATTAGAAGTATCCTGAATTAATTTACGCCTATTTCGAACTTTAGCAATCCTTTTAGCCTGTAGGCATTCTACTGTCAAATTGCCTACTTTATGGAAAATATTAACTTATTACAATAAATATTATCTGCTTTCAGGAGATTAACATTTGCAAAAACCGCACCTCAGAACTCCTATATAATCTCTTATAATATCGCTGTCCAAAACGCTAATCTAGACACTAAGTAAGTAATTATAAATATTGAATTCAAATCCTCAATAAAATCAACGTTAGCTGTTTTTTTATTAAAAGATCTCAAGACAAATTCGTTTCATTTTTATTTAACAGGTCAATCTAATCTAGTAGAGATTATAATATTGTAAAAAAATAATAAAAGCTGCAATTAAATATAGCTCAATTTTTATCAAATTTTATTCATTAAATTTAAAATAAATACATTGAATCTAATTAAGTAAATTTAATTTTACTCATATATTAATTTACACTAAAATACCGCTAATATTTAAAACTGGTAAAGTTTTAACAACTCTAACAAATTGATTTACTTCACATGCATACGAATATCCAAAACCTATATTATCCTTTTTCCATTTAATCCAAGCAATTTTATCACTTATATCATCACAAATAATATAATCTTTTTGAATTTCATCTAATGTTGCATGTGGATTATTTATACCAATAAAAACAATTCCTTTTTGTGTCAATGGTTCTATTATAACACGAAAATATAATTTTGGTACAGGTATTTGTCCATTATTATTTTCATCTATATATAAATAAAGTGGCATTAAATTACCATTTTTATGAGGTAATTTTAATATATCATATATTCCAGTAAAACAAATTATATCAATTTTATTTTTTGTTACATAACGTCTAATACCATCTTCAATTCTTTCCCAATTACCGCCATTAAAACGTTGCCATTGTGGTGCTGCATTTATAAAAAAAAATGTTGCTCTCTGAAGGGAACCATAAATAAAATCTGTTTTTGCTGCCAAATGACCACGTGCTAAATACATATCACTTGATGTATTAAAATATTTTTCATGATTTCCACCTAAAATTTTTCGAATAGTATTCACTTGTTTTTTTTTCGTATATAAATAATTAACATCCTTATTATTATAGAAGTCACCTTCAATAAAATCAACACGTGGTACAGATTTTTGAAATGATGCACTAGATTTAGTTAAATTATGTTGAACATAAAGTGTTGATTCATTTATTTCATCATGACAGACTTTCATTAATTTTATAAAACGATCCTTTAATTCAAAACCAATATCAATAATTGTTGAATTTTGAAAACAAACTTCATTTGTTCGCTTAGCTATTGATTCATTTTCAATTAAACAAGTAAATTCTTCAAATAAAAATCTTTTACCACTTACAATAAAAATATCTTTCATCAAGCAAGTAGCTAAAATTGAATATCGATTTCGAAATGGTTTTGTAAATGATTCAGTACAATAAAATTCGATTACACCACCAGAACGAATTTCAATTGTTCCTTCAGTATTTGCTTCTAAAAATTCTGATATTTTTGGTTTAAGAAAGAGAGGTTGTGGTTCAACAAGATGTTTGTTAATATTAAATGAACATCCTGAAAATTATTTTTATATTTAGTTAAATTAATTAATAATTTCGAAATTCAATATAAAATTACTAGCTTAGAAAGTAATTCAAAAGATACAAACAGGGAAAACATTGAATTTGCTTTAAAAAAAACTTATATTTGTGCATTGGAAAAACTTTTTAAAACATTCAAGATATTAACCAAAACAAGCAACAAAAATTCTTTATAATGAAATCAAAGATATCTAATTGAACATTTTTGTTAATATATGTAAGGTTAAAAAAAATTATAAAATCCATACACTTACCAACACGAAAATTATCATTAGTAACAGTAGTAGCCAATGGCACTAAAACTCGGCCTATTACCTTCTCAATGTTAGACCAGCAGAATAACAGTACAAGAACTACACATGAAAAAGTAGCACGTGATATTAGCATAGCTTTCATCTAATGAATTCGTTTTAATAGAATAATTAATAACAAGACACTCACTTAAATACTACAAAAAAAAAGAACCAACCAAACTGAATTTTAACCACGTTATCAATAATTTCGTATCAAATTTTATTTTTATATTAAAAAAATTTTTTTTTATTTTTAAAACTTACTTAAGGTGAAAGTTTTTGGTTTACTTTTTCTTAATTGAATTCAAATAGATTTGATTTTAATTTTCCTAAAGTTTTGTTATTTAAAACTTAATTATTTTCGTTAAAATTTACTTAGCTTCAGTCATAAAAAACTCGTTACGTGAACACGTTTTTCTACTATTAATTTTTATTAATAATTCTAACAACATTTACACTAAATATTAATTTAAAATATATTTCGAAAACTTATACCTACAAAAAATATCCTTTAATTTGAAATTGAAAAATATTTCAAATTTAAATTCTCCGTAGCCGCTTATTGTTGCTTGCAGTTCAAAGCGTAAAATGAAATACAGACCAGCCACAGGAGATTATGACTGATTTAATTTTAAGATTTATTGCTTTAATTTTAGGATTAAAAGCAGGATATATGATATATTATTGTTTTGATTGTAAAAGAGAATTTAAATAATTTATCACCAAGTAAATTAAATTTTGGGTAGAATAAAATAAAAAAAGACCAATAGTACGACTTAGAAATATTATTGTAATGCAAATACATGAATTTTAATTTGTTATGGAATGACATCAAAACAATATATAAAAAAAAGATCTAGATTTCAGGATTCAATTTAAAATTGTTAACATTAAGTCTAGGGATGAGTATTTTAAGATCTTTTATAACCAAATTGACTAATGTTCCTTCTTTAAAACTCAATTTCAGCTTCAAATTAAATAAGCTTTCGGCTGAAAGTAGAAAAGTTCACAAAATCCTATCAAGGTGAGTGGAAATCAGTCATCAGGGATACCATTAAAACTGACCATAAAAACCATAATTGCTTAAAAAAATATGATTTTTTCATTTAAAATTAAAGTGTTCTCTAAACAATTTAAAAACAAATAGTTGCTATATGATTTAGCATTGATATAAATTTGTCCTTAAAGGATATCAAATTCAGATTATATACTGTAATTCCAAACAAGGCTTAAAAATATTTTCATAAAATATATTTTTATTCAAAAAATATCATATTGGTCACATTTTAACTAAGAGTTTTAAATAACAATTAATTTTTTTTAAAGTTAAAATTCTTCAGTTAATTTTTAATTAATCTTTGTACTTAGACAATTATAAAAAAATGTATTTAAAACTATTATAAAAAAAAATCAATAAACCCAAATTTTTTTGTCATATAAATTTACCATGTGATTAGACTTTATCTCTGATTAATTTTTCTTAAGGGGTTTGATATTTTCCACTTTAAGCAGTTACATTTGACTATAAGTTAATATTTATTGGAATATCTTTTTCATTATCATAAAAACAAAAATCTTAAGTAGATGATTAGAAAAGATTTTCATAAGGTTATTAGTCTGAAATTTAGTAATATTTATTAAAATTAAAACTTATGGAATAAGTTTTTGTAGTGATATAAAAAACAAAAAAATTAAATTATACCATATAACATCAAATAATAATTACTAAGTTAAGGAGTACACGATTCTATCTCTAATTTAATTAAACAATTACTCTCGTACCCTAATAGCATCGGCTGGAATAGTTTTGATGCATTTTTTTTTTCAAAGTTTTGAGTGAAATTTTTAACTATGTTCAACATCAACAATAAAGTAGTTTTTTAAAATAACTTTTCTGTTTATCAAACAAGTAAAACTAAATTGATATTAATAGAAAGGAAAAAAGTTGAATTAATTCTATTGAAAAAAATTTTACATTTTATTTGTCTTTTAAGTAATTTGTGTATATTTAATTAATCCTTAAATAGAGTTTAAAGCTCTTTTATCAAAATTCTATCACTTATGCAACTATAAATTAGAAAGGATTAATTTTCTTTTAAAAATTGTAACACAACATTCTTTAATCATTTAAATATTAATTATATTTTTGCAAAATAGTCAAACACAAACACATATTTGTAAATAGTCAACAGGAAGAAATATTGATTAACAATTTCACTGTATCATTCAATTATTTATTCCAATTTATTAATGCATTCCAATCACAATCAACTTCAATACAATATAACTGAATTCTTATACTCCGACTTAGTTAAATTATTACTCCAGCTATATATATATATATATATATATATATATATATATATATATATATATACTTTTAGACAAAAAGATTTCAAGAGAGAAAAAGTTATGTAAGTTCCATACATGACCTTCCCCAAGTTTTAATGTCTTATCATTTTGCCTCAAACTAGGTCCAATGTCATATCCTTTATAATTGTCAAGTTTAGGCCTACAACAAAAAACCCAAAACTTTACATATATTCTGAACATTTCTCATGTATGACCTTTCATTCAATTTTACAGCATTTAGCTAGTTAAATGTCATGATAAGAATGATATGCATATTTTGATTAAATATAACATGCATAAATAACAAACGAAAAAAAAATAAAAAACACCAATTTAGATTAAATAAATTAATTAATTTTACAAGTATTTACTGTAGCTATCATTTTCTATTTTTGCGCTCAAATGTCTATATTTAATTGCAAAATATTCAAACTATTTAACAAGTAAATTTGTATTAGATAATCAAATAACAATTAAAATACAAAAATGGTTCTTTTTGTTAATCTACTATAAACTATTTAAAATAATTTCTTTTGTTTCTTATTTTTGGACTTGATATTTATTTTCAAGGCAAAAATTTTAATGTAAATAAACAAACGTCATAGGAGTATAAGAAGTTTTTCAAAATATTAAAAACAAACACTTTTCAAAAACAAAATTTATTTTTCTTGGAATAATTTATAATGTTCAAAGTTGTTAAAATAAAATTCAATGGTTCCCAAAAATTAGACAGTAGCTGTGATCTATATTATCAAAAAAAGTAGCTATAATAAAAAGTTGTTACTTTCAGATTGTATTAATTTGGGCCTAGGAGTGGTAAACACTTGGTGGTACAAATTGTAAATGTGTACATTACTGTCCTTTTAATTGAAATGTAGTCTGAACTGTCGTTTTCTTAAAGGAGATCAAAGAAAATTTGTTTGTATAAAATCTGACGTGCATAATGGTGATATCTGTTAATATAATTAAATAAAATGCAATTTTTTACAATTGATTTTAGCGCAAAAATCTAAATTTTTATATTATAATATGCCATAAAACCCAATGACCAAACGAGTTAAACTTATGTATTTAAATGGGCTGCATATGTTACACGTTTTCTTTTTTTCGATTCTTAAAGCTCAAAATATCACATATAGTTTAAGCTGTCATCCTAAATTATATTATATATGAGTACCGATTTGAAATTTTTCACTTTTTCTAGTTTAAGGTATCGAACCTAATTATTTAGTTTTTTAGAATATCGATCTGAAATTTCACGTAAAAAGCCACTAAGTTTTCAAGTTAAAGTTTTTAGATTTATTATCTCTACCTTATGCCTGGGACTCACTAGCGCTTAGCGGCACAAAATTTAGTGCTAAATGCTAATGGGTCCATTAGTCTCCACTGATGTTCCACTCCAATGGTATATAAAAAAAACTCTCCATTTTTACTGTGCTAAGTCGTCTCCACACGCTAAGCGCTAGTGAGTCCCAGGCATTACATAGCTATAATTCTATTGTGTATAGTACTTGGTACTTTTTAGTTTATCTCTTTAGCTCTTAGTTTAGCTCTTTTGAGCGGTACTAAAATTTTAATAATATTAGTCAGTTTTTTAACTATGAAGACATGTTAAGAGGGAGGTAGCATTAATTCGGTGAAAGAAAGGCATTTTTTCAAGAATTTTTTTTTGGCAATGCAGACTGTTTTAGTTTATTTAATCAATTTTATATTATAATACAGCATTTGAACAACATTCTTCTAAATTTTCATTGTAGAATATTAATAATATAGTGAATAGCAGTGAATGTCATGACGAGAATTGAAATAATCTAGAAATTATTTTTATTCTTGTCTAAGTAAAACTACGTATTCTTACCTATTTTTTATTTTGCTTCGATTGACTTTAAATTCTGACACAATATTTTTAAGTTGTTAAACATTAATTTAAATAATCCCCCCGTCCCCTCGTCATCCACAACTATGCCCCCTCCAACCAAGCAGGTGAATAAAGATACTCATCATTATATGACTTTTATTATATTTCGAATTATAAAAATTCAAGTATTTCAATTTTAAATTCTGTTTTAAAGCTTACGTTTTTAATCTAGCAACTGAAGTTTTTACGTTATAAAATACATTTTCAGGCAAAATAAAAATTTTCTATCTATACATAACAATGACAAATAAACAAAGGATAAACCATTAATATTATATTATTATATTTCACTGCATAATTTTCAAATAATGAATTAAATATTTTCATGCAAATATCTTCTCCTTTTATTGTTTAGTATATACGTATAAAAGTTCTAAAAATACTTTTTTATATATTATTATTATGCACGAAACTAAAACACTGCTTAGAAACGTTAAGAAATGTCACTGCATTTATTCAAAATACATTTGCTAAAGCTTAGAAATCTAAGATGCAATTATGTAGCCTGCGAATTGTGTAATTTATCATTAGTTCACTCATGAGCTTCCTTGAACTGTGCTCTAAGTACTTACTTTCAATCGGTTGACATTTGTATAATTATGTTAATTGTGTTTATATTTTTGTTTTTTTTTTTGTTTAAATCGTAAAATCTAATTATATTATTAATAATAATACTTTATTTTTCACGAAAAATATATAACACACACATGATTGTGTGTGTTGTGTTCACTTATAATTATAATAAAATAAAAAAGACGAAAAGTGTTTAGTCTGGTGAATACTTTAGTTTGTTTTATTAAATCTTTGAGAGAGAAGAATTTATTCTAATTGGAAAATAAATAAAGCATATTTAAATTTAATGATAATATTATTATGATTATTAGTTTTGATCAGTTTTTTATGTGTCTTAAAAGTTAATATTTTATCATTTGATATTTAAATTATAAAACCTTTTAAATATGAATTTTTTTAATGAACCACCAACAATAACTATTAAATCACATGAAAAAGATGATGATAGTACTGACACTGAAGAGGATAGTGGAATTGCTGAGGAATCAGAAAGTGGGCCAATTAAAATATTTCCTCATATAAAGATATCAGAATTATTTCTATCCAAAGAAAATAAATTAAATGAATTCTTTAGTTTCTGGTAAGTAAAATTTATTTAATAAGAAAAATTTAGAAAAATATAATGTGGTGACAGTAACCTATGGTTTTATATATTTTTAGTATTTAATTTTATGTATACACAAACTTATTTGTCAGACAGGCTTAAAGAATTAACTACCTTGACATATTAATAGCTTTTGAGTTAGTCAACCAAAACCACTTAACTTTTTTTTATTGAGATATTATTTTTTTTTAAATAAAAATATATATTCTTTGTTGAATAAAAAAAATATTTAAAAAAGTTATAACTATATGTATAAAATATCAGCCACAATTCCATAAAATCGATATAAGTGTAGTAATAGGCTGAAATGTCAAAGTACGCCATAGATTATGATTTTTATTTTAACAAGTCATTGATTTTTAATTAATATTTTGCTGCCGAGTAAATACATAATGTTTTGTCAACTGACCTAATTAAAAGTGTAATTCAATAATTACTAATTATTTTAAAGAAAAGCTTCGGTTAATTTGTTGAAAAAAAACATGTTTTCAAGAATTTTTGTTTGCATTAGAGGTAGTTCAAATTCATTTAATTGACTTTTATAACACAATATCTGAAGAATATTTTTCCAAATTTTTACTTCAAAATAATAATAAGTTAGCTAGTGGCAGCGAATATCTGGAGGCGCTTTAAAAAATTGTTGTTATTAAGCCAAAAAGAAGCTCTCGTAATTACCTGGTAAAATATGTGAAAAAGTAGTATACAAAATTTCAAAAAGATCCGTCAAGTAAATTTTGAGTTATCGTTAACACGACTTCAAAGTAACAAGTTTCAGAAAAATGCTTTAAAGTTTTGCTCACTCACTCGATGCTCTAGACTCTAGAGCAAACTACACTCAAATGCTCATAACTTCAGTAATTTTACTCCGATTAAACTTTGGAAGGATATTTCTATTTTAATATCCATGCTTCTAATAAGAAGACGAAAACGAAAACGAAGACAAAGATTAAGCTTAAGTTTTCGAAAAGTCTCAAAACCGTAATTTAGTATTTAAATTTAATAAAAGTAAAATAAATCAGCAGAAAATACAGTTTTATAGTTATCAAATATATTGACAATTTTGACTTAAACATTTCTCCAGGAGCTCGTAATGAAACCAGACCACTAGTTAAGTATCAAGGAAAAAAAATACAAAGAAATTATTGAAATTAAAATTTATTCTTTTGCAAACCTTGATTCTTAGCCAACTTGTGCTAAACATGCTTAATATAATTATTACAGGTAGTTTTTAAGAGTATCAGAAAAATAAATTCTCCAAGGATATATAAATATTTACCAAAAATTATAATAAAAATAATATAACAATGTTACCAGTCCAATGATCTGTTCAATGTCAATGCAAAAATAGATTTAATTTTGGTGGTTTTCTTGTAGATTTCGTACGTCACTTTAAGATTAATATATCCTCTATGATGACGTCAAAATTTGATTTATATAAAAAAAAATTATTTTCAAAATACTCTCACGCTTTTTTTTTTTGGAAAATTTACAAAATTTATTAATTTTCTTTTTGGTTTATCAAAATAAAATGAAATCAGCAAATAATTTTTAACGGAAGTCTTAAATGCCCCAAAAAATGATCTCATAATTATTAAATTTGATCGAATTTGGCATCATTTCTGAAAAATTAATCTATTTTCGTTTTGAAATATTTTTTGAAAAAAGAAAACTTCTTTCTGCACTCAAATTTTATGAAGATATATTTCGTATTTGAAAAACAGTTGGGAAATTATTTCGTTGAATGAAACTGCTATACAAATATTAAATAATTTTAAATTAAAAAAAATATATTCGAAGAGTATTTTAAAAAGACTTTTATTTGTTTGTTTTTGTATTTATTTAATCTAATAAAATCTTAACTTATTTTTATTCTATGAAAACCTTTTTTTCCTAAAACTTGTAAGAAAGTAATACAACTAGTATTTTTCATTTATTCTTCCTCCAGGGGTCACAATTATTTGAAGAGTTATACTGCTAATAGAAATAGGCTGACCAGATATAAGAAATAAATTGAAAAGAGCACAACTTTTTGTCAAAAAATATCTAACTACAGGCTAAATTTTTTACAACTTTCTGACATTTCTAGATTATTTGGAAAATAGTAAATTCACCAAATATACAATTTTATGTATGGTAATAATTTTTGAAATGCAAGATATCGAATCTAATATCCTTATTGAGTGATAATCATAATATTCTGGATATTTTAATCTACTCAATCAATATTTCAGATGCTTAAGATTCTTTAATCTAAAAATAACTATAAAAAAGTATAAACGTGCTTACCACCTATTAAAATTTTAAAATAAAAGTGATACGTGGTCTGAAAGCAAAAGTTAAAGCTGTTTAAATGTACTTGATGAAATAAAAATTATAATTGGCTCTTAATTTGCACAAGTTATTTCTCAACTTCTCTCAAAGTGTTACTTTACCTTTGTCTAGGGACAGAGTTAAAATTTTACACCCTAAGTCAAAAATTCTACAGTACTTAATCGATATTTTATCGTACTTTGGATTTCTTGCCATAGTCTTTTGAAATAAACTAAAATGTTTGTTGTAAATTGATAAACTAAAGATTCATTTAGGAAAATTTATAAGCTAAAAAACGTCAAAATATAGAGGAGATGTAACTAATTGAAGTCTTACCTATACTTATTAAGTATAATCTGGGTATAAAAGGAAATTTTGATATTTTTGAAATCATAAAACATTCAAAAATTATAGTTTTTTAATTACTTTGGGAAATTATTGCAAAACAGTTTACCCTGCATTACTTCTTTTAAACTAATATAATACTAGGAAAAAGTTGAACTTAAAACTCTAAAAATATTTTGAAATTTCTATATTATTGATCTTAAGTATTTAAAAATCTCTGGATTCTTGAAACCCTTAAGGATCTCAAACAAATAAATGAAATTTAGCTTTTCTTATATCGATTAGAATATATCTTACTAATATATATAAATATAATATTGTATATACATATATATATATACATCAGGATTAAGATTTACGCAGTTTTTTTAAATTTATGAACTAAGACCATGTAGATTTGTTAGCAACACCCACAATCGAAACCAATTTAAAAACATAAAAATGACTTTGACCTTCTTACAAGTCACACAAAAGTGAAATATTACTAAATAAATGTTTTAAGTAGACTACTCTCACTTTAATATGAATTTTATAATTTTACTTTGAATGATTAACACAACCTTATAAAAAACACAAAAAATAAATTTAGTTTTAATTGTGTTTCTTTTAATAAAACAATAAGTATAAAAATTTTATATAAAATGTAGAACAAAAATTTAATTAAAAGTTTCGTTAAATATGATTAAAATCTAAATGAGCACAAAATATATATATACATTTCTATATGAAAATAAGGCAACAAATAAATTTTTCATTTTATTTCAAACATTGAAAATAGATTCTACAACAAAAATTTATGTTTGTATCTATTGAGAATAACACAGATGATCAGTAAATTAACTTGTACTAAAGAAATATTTCTGCGCATCTTTTATTTAAATTTCTTTGGTTTATTTCATTTATTTGTTACTTTTTTTTCTTCTTTTTTTTTGTTATTTTTTCGTATATAATATAGAAACTGCCGGCTTAAAGTCATATATATACAAACGCAAAACTCCTGTGACGATTTTAAACTGAAATAAAATTTTATTTTCCATGAAAATAAATTGAAATCTTGCTACTCAGTACCATTCAGTTAGCGTGACCGCGTAACCATAATTAAATATATATATACCTTTTTTTTTATTTTTTATCTAATAGTGAAATTTTACAATAATAAGTTTATATAACATGATAATTTTTAAATTATAATAAAATTTCATATTTTTTTAGCTAAATATTAATTTTAATATTTATGCTAACTGCTTTTACATATATACACTGAAAATAAAAAATATTATAATTTTTGTTAATATAAGTGGTGATTTATCTGCCAAAAGTGAATCTTATTTATTTAAATTATTAATAATAAAGTTGTTGACTCTTAAAACAAACGAGTCATTAAAGAATGCTATTTTTGTTTTTTAAATAAGTTTTTACAAACTGTAGTTATACCGATAAAAGAAACCATAATAAAATTAAAACTTTTAAATCAAAATTCATCATCAGCTCTACATTAATTTTTTATAAATTCAGTTCACAAACAAATAAAACAATTGAGAATACTAAAAATAGGATAATATTTTATATTGATGATTTTATCAATTGTGCATTCTTTATGGCTGTGTTTGATTTTTTTTCAAAATAATATAAAATTTTATTTTTGAAAAATTTCGATAAAATATTGCAATTGTTTAAAAACCTGAAAATATATTTTTTTTTATTAATTAAATCACAGAAAAATATCAAAAAAAAAATAAAATCTACGTTAAGAAGAAAAATATTTTCAATGTTTATAATTTAACGTAAATTATGGTTGAAATAAATTAGTTATGCGGTAAAAACAAGCTAGGCTGGGAGCCTAAGGTTCTTTGTTTATTATATTTTACCATAGTTACATTCAATGATCTGTTGATTTCTGGTTTGAAAATCTTCTTAACTTACTCCTGGTCATTTGTTTTGTAAGGTGTATTCTGTCCCATTCAATCTAAAAAATGTCAAATGAATACATATACAAACAAATATCAATTTTTTGTCAATATAATAGTATTTGCTTTCGGTTTTAGTCAATAGTTAACTATTAGTAGTTTTTTTAATGCAATTTAACGAAATTTTTGAAGATGAGTGTATTAAATTTTCTTTTGTTTCAATGAATTTATGGTTATTACTTTTAAAATTTAACAAGACCACAATTTGTCAATCGTCATTAGTTCAATGATTTAGTATATGCACACCTAAATAACTGAAAGTAACAAAAAATTTAAAAAAAGGCAGATATGTATATGTAATATATATCGTTATATATATATATATATATATAACAGGAACTGAAAGCAAGTTTTGCACATTTGAACTGCTATCAATTTGCAATGAAAGTAAACAAAAAATCTAAATTATCATTCCGATTAAATTTAACTTTAATTCACATTAGTAAAAAGTTGATATGCCTGAGAATCTAAAAATTCAGAGTTCAATCAGTTTATTGAACTCATATCATTTAAAATTACTTTAAATTTTGTTCAGATAATATTATTACTGATTAAAATTTTATGTTCAAAATACAGTGTAAATATAATAAAATTTTATTCATTATCGAACTTTTCCCTTGATTCCAGCTACAGTACATTAGTACTTAATTGATCATAATTTCTTATTTAATAGATAGATATATCTATTTTTTCTACCAAACTAAAAAAACTGGTTTCAAATGAAATTAATTACATTTTTTTATTATTAATTATGTTTAAATGATTAATTTATTTACAATAATCACTTTAAAAGTGTTAAAATGATTGAAATTTTTATACAACAGAATCATGCCTCTATTTGCAAGTGAACTAAAAGAAACTTGAAACTTTGTCTTACGTTATCCTATGTAACGCATCGTATATAGCCTTAAAAATGATTATATTATATTCTTATATTATCGTATATAAATATGCCGCATTCAAGTTCAATATTATTTTGACAGGGTAAACCCTGCTTTAACCCATTCCCTGTCATGCCTGGGACTCACTAACCCTTAGCGTGTAGAGACGACTTAGCACAGTAAAAATGGAGAGTTTTTCTAAATACCAATCGGAGTGGACTCATTAGCATGTTCTTGTCATTGACAGAAAGCAAAACGCCAAAGTGGCATTTCGATTTGTAAGATTTATGTGTTGTTATTTGCTTTAAAGTAAAATTTCCTTTATATTTATTGAAAAAAGTGTTTACCAAGTGTTATTAATTTAGGCTATATACAAATTCAGTGGAGACTAATGGACTCATTTGCATTTAGCGCTAAATTTTGTGCCGCTAAGCGCTAGTGAGTCTCAGACATCAGGCAAATTAGTGCGTCAAGGTTTTATTTTAAAGAAAGCTTACATTCATATATGTATATGTAATTTTTATGTCATAATTTTTGTATTAAAAACTAATACCTACTGTTATTTTATACTATACAAATTTTCATTACGTCTTTCTAATAATTTTCACCACAAATAGCCAATTTGTAATCAATCTCAACTACGAGATATCTCGTGGTTGGCAGTAAAAATGGGTTAATGACTTCCAAATACAGTATAAATTTTGCCTACTGAGCTTTTTGCAGCACATACGGGGAATATTAATCTATTTTCTACATAGAAATAACACAACCTTATTTTTAGTAAATTCTATAAATTTAAATTTATACGAAAAACTCTTTGATCTGCACTTGTTGTTAAGTTTTTTATTCAATTTTATGAAATATCTTAAATTTTTCTATAAAATAAATAAACAAATTTTTAAGAAATTTTTACTTAAAACTTACCTAATTTTATTTTATTTTTATAAATCTTAGCGATAATTTCATATTTTCATAATAAATTTTTGAAAATTTCAAATCGTTTTACAATATACTAGGCAACATCACTAGGAAGCTTTTGTAGGTTTAATACAAGGACTTCTACCCTATCCTTTAAACTTAATATCTCAATTGTGAATCAATGGCATTAAATTTGATTTTTTCAAATATTTCATCATTTTTATTTACAAAAAAAAAAAAACAGCATTCTTATTTTAAAATCATTATTTTTATTGATGAATAATTATTATTAATGCTATTGAGTCCTATATTTAATTTTGGTTTTTATATAATTTTGTTCTTATAATTGTTATAATTTACTCTAGTAATTTAGTTTTACATCTGGAAATACTAATTCATAAAATATACAAAATAGAAAATATGTTGAAATATTTTCGTCGTTTAAAACAGTCTAGCTCAGAAAATAAAACTACTGATAATCCAAGGCTAGATAAAAAACAAAAGAAAGTTGAAACACAAAACATTCATAGCACATGCGCAAATCAAAATGAAGATAAAAATAACACAGAAGAAGGTGAAAATTTTGAATTAACACAGGCCAATATCGAAAATTCTAATGTACATATTGAATTAAAAAAAGAAAATTTTAGTTGCGTTAAAATCACTGATACGGATATAATCTGTAATAATGCTCCGAAAAATTTAATAGAAAACGAAAATGTATCAAATTATCAATCAAATAATAATGATAAATACAATCATATAATAATTAAGCCGGTATCATTTAATCCGATCAATAAAAGTCGAAAATTTTTTGGTGAAATAATGGCAAAGGGCCGTCATCGACAACGAAATCGAAATAAATATCCTAAAGAAAAAATCGAGACGATTAGCTCAAAACCACAAGAAAACAACACAAAATCAAATTTTCAGTGTAATAAAAATAATAATAATGATATAATAAATATATCTAATAATAATAATTCTTGTCAATTAAATCAGGTAACTAATAAAAATAATATTAATCCAAATAATGGCAACACTTTAGATGATAATGAATTTATATGCGCAGGCGCAACTAATTTTAATTTAATTAAAAATAGCATTTTCGATGAAAACTTTTGTATTAAAGAATATAAAAAACGTGATCCGGTAAATTCATATAATGGTATTCATGAAAATCCAGCATTTAAATCAATGAATAGTATTGTTAATGATCAATCTGATGATAATATAATTAATGAAAATATTAAATTGTATCAATTAATTGATGATAATGATGATAAACTATCAGAGTTAACTGAATGTGATCGTGATAGTTATTTCAAATTCGATATGGGACAAGAAAATTCTAAAATAAATATAGAAAAAAAATGTGAAAGTAATAGTGATCATTTTATAGTACCAGCTATAACAATAGCTGATTATAGTGGTAATACTAATTGTCTAAAAACAAATAATGATAGTGAAATATTTTATGATACTAGTAATATTGATCGTACACAAAATGTATCTGTTAATAATGATAATTATTCACTTACTATAAATGATAGTTATAATAATAATGATGAAATTGACAATGAAGACGATGAATGGCATTTTGTCGCAAATAATGATGTTAATAATTATTTAGAACCGAAATCAATTCGATTAAATGATCATAACAATGATAAAAATACACAAATTTTTATTTTAAACAATGATAAACAACAAGATTCAATTGACTCTGGTATTGAATCAGTTGTACAAAATTATTTAATTGAAAACAATAATAATGATGATACTGATCAATTTTATCAAATAAATAATATAAATAATTGTGAAAGGGAATTATTTTTACGTGATAGTTCAACTGATTGTGATGAAAATATTTTACAAAATGATTTAGATGATGAAAGTGATTTAGATAATATAAATCATAATAATATAATTGATAGCCTAAGTTTACCAGATGTTGTTGTTGAATCAAAGGGAATGGGTAATAATAATAGCAGTACAAATCAATTGGATGATATTAATGATGATAAACCATCAATTGTGATTATAACAGAGACCAATGAGTGTGAAAAGTAATTATATTATTTTAATATATATAAGTATATATATTTTATTTTTATTTCAAATAATTTCTGTGGATATTGAATATTATTTAATTTAATTGAAATGATAGTGTAGAGATTTGTTATTGATTTTTAAATTATTTTTTAAAAATCTGTTTATATAACAATATAATACGAAACAAAGCATAGATGATAATAGTTAGACTATTCTCAGTTCTAAGCAAAAATATTATAGAATCATTTGCGTAACGATGATCTATTGAAATTCAAATATATAAAAAACAAAAAAATAAAAATATTAAAAACTAGCGGGCTTCACCCCCTGCTCGGTTCCCCCACCAACCTCCTACCCTTTTCTCTTATATATATAATAAAAAACATGTCTCAACATGTCTGAACATGGCAGTCAAAATGTTAAATATAGTACGTCAAAAAACTTTTTTATATAATAGAGAGACAAATAAATTTTTAGTTAAATTTTAAAAACAAAGCTTTTGAAATTAACAATCTAAATATCTAAAGAACAATAAAATTTTGTACAAATTTATTTGTAAAAAAATTAACTTCTTCTCAGGCAGATGTAGATATGTTTATAATTTTGTAAAGGAAAATATTACTAAAAATATTATATTGGGAATTTTTTTGAAAATAAAAGAAACTAAATACGTGTCCAATATTACTGAACATTTTTTAAGTATAAAGAAAAAATAAAAATCTATGGGATTTGAATATAAAAAACCTACATTTAACATTTTTTAAATAATGTAACATAGTTCTACATTGCTATCTAAAAAGTAAAGTAAATCTTAAGGAGTGAACTATGCTTTTTTATAGTAATGCTTAATCAAAAGTTTTTAGTTTTTAGTTGCACTTCACTTTAAATTTTAATAAATCCTCAAATTTAATTATAGGTTAATTCCGAAATTCCATAATAGTTTTACATGAAATTTTGCTTCCTTAATGGTAACCTTATTAGGTATTCCTGTTAATTAAAAAAATTAAAATTTAATTACTAATTTATTTTTATGGAAGAGATCATTTGCTACCAAATTAAGCTATTTGAATATTAGAGATTAAGTTTTCATCTGTCAATCAAGTCAAATTTATATTTCCCACTCTTAAGCTATAATTTTGGTTAATACAATTTTTAAAAAATATTTGGTATCTACGAAAATAAAACTTTGATATTTTATCAAATTCTATATTAACCACCTAAAATATCTAAAATCTGAACTAAAGTTAAATCTAAATTCAAAATGGCTGATATAGTATATTAAATTAATTAAATGGAAGGCATATAAATGTATGAAATCGATTTGTTTACAGACTACTATTAGAGAAATAAAATCTTTTGACGGCTTTTACTTTATTTTTGGTTAAGTTTTTTAATTCTTATCAACATAAGTTTTTCTTTCCAACATTTGTAGTTTCCAATTGCTTATTCATAATAATATAAATGGATTTAAAAACTGACAGACATAAAGATCATTTTAATAAAATAATAATGTTTAAAAATATCCTTTTTCAATTTTCAATAAAATTTTTCATTGAAGTAAGAATTTTTCTGTGCAAATCGCAATTAGACAATTCTCTATTTCATTCCATTTCATTTTGTTTGCTATTTTAGCTTTTTCTCTGTAATGTCTTAGTTTTTTAGTTCTACATATTTTATTTTAATTTTTAAGTCTTTTCTTTTGACACCTAAGCACTTAAGTCTAATTAATTTTTCTAATTTACTTTTAAGTATTGTTGAAATAGAAGAATATGGCAACCTCAAATTTTGACATAATTCACATTTGCTTTAATTTATTTTTCTTGTTGCCTATGGAATGTCTATCTGCTAAAGTTTTTGAAATATAATTTCAAATAGCTAAAAAAATTAAGTTAAACTAAAGGAAAGCTAATACAAAGACCTTTTTTAACTTAATTGAATACAATGTAAGCTGTTAAAAAACCAGAAATTATTTTTATTTATCATTACCTTCTTGCATACAGTTATAGAAAGTAAGACAATGGTATAAAAAGTCTAGGACTGATGGAGAGATGTCATCTCTCACATCTTGAGGTGACTTAATACTTGCCACTAAATTTTCAGATCTATTTTCCAGCGACTATATCGTTGTTCAAATATCTCAAAAATTTTGACGAACTGAATACCAAATTTTTCTTGGAAATTATTTGATCAGTAGGAAAAGTAGGAATACTTTATCAATAAAGTAGAACTATTTTTCCGGAAAAATATCCGTGAATTTACCCTCTAAATAGCTAATCCTTGTACTAATTCATGTATAAACTTTTATATTAAATCATAAATGAATTTTTATATTGTGGGAGCTTATATGGGTTTTTTTAATAAAATAAATATAAGTTGGTATTTAATATTTATTTGTTATCAACATTAAACAGCATAACACAAAACTAAATAAATAAATGATTTTAATAGGATAAGTTAGATATGCAAATACATATATAGATGTAAAGAACTGGTTTTTATCCTTTCATCCTTTCCAGTTCGGCTATGGATATTTTTCAAACATAGTTCACATATAAATTCATATATGAAAAAGTCACAATTGTGCATTTTTCTTCCTGGGTTATTTTGGGCTTAAATTGAATAGTTAGGAATTATTTTTTGTCTACATAATGTACAAAATAAATACTATAAATTTCTGTGGATTTTTATCAAAAAATGAGTTTCTTATAAAACAAATTAAAAAAAAAATACTATTCCATTGAATTACTACAATTGAATTGGAATCTAATGAGATGTAAATAAATTACACCTGAAAGTCTTAATCTAAAATTTATAAGCAAAACAGTACCAAAATCTTTATATTTGAAAAAAAAGGAATAGAATTCTAAATTTTTAGAAAAGGACTCTATAAATACTTAAATAAAAATTTTATTGGATATAATTGAAATTTTATTCAAAGAAAATAAAGCTCAAAATTAAAATCAATGTCTTAAAATGCGTATACAAATTTAAATCGCATAAATATTAAGCACATAAATGAAAATAGTCTCAAAAACAAAAACTACGTAGACAAAGAAAATTGAATCACATGCACGTGGAGTAAATGCCAAACAGAATAAAAATAAATGGCTATGGCTGAATCTTAAGTAATTCAATGGAATTATTATTTGATTAAAAAATTAATAAAAGATTTAAGAAAACTGAAATCTTAAACACATTTATTATATTTGGATTCTATCCAAAATGAACACTAACAAAATTTCATACGGCTTTCGATTAAATTTTACAATTATTTTGTCAAAACAATTGATAAAGTCGAACAGTTGTCTTAAATATTTTTCTAAATAAACTAAATTCTTTACTATTGAATGTCCTTGTTTTCTTGTTTGCCTTAAAAATAATGTAAAATTAAATAAATTGAATACTTTTGATTTTTGCACTAAAAAAATTTTCAATTTTTTCATTTCATAAAGCTTTTTTGAGAAATATTTAAAATATAATTTATCTTACATCATCCTTTTTTCTTTCTTTTATTTTTTGAAAATTATTTTTAAAATACTTATTTAAATTTTTTTATCATTTACTATTATTTATGGTCAGTATTAATTAAATCTCTAGCACACAAGAAAACATTAAGATTCTTCTTGAGATTTCTATTATTTACACAATAAAGATTTGATGCTGACCTAAATTCTCCTCTTTTTTGGTTTGTTTTTGTTTTCATATTTGATTTTAATTATTTCGCAAACAACACTATTTAGCTTTTAAAGATTAATTATAATACACTTCCCTGTAATTCTTTATCCTAAGTTCATTATAAAACTCAATAGGCTAAAGATATAAAATAATTAACATACATAGCTCATAAAAGCCATGTGTAATTTTTTAATTTAATAAATAAATAAAATAAATTCAGAATTGTAACAGATTATTTAAAAAAATTACAAAATTTTCTAATAAAAATACAATAATTTTATATAAATTAAAACCTTATAATAAGTACCTAGGGAAAATATTATTAATGTAAGACTTGAATTATTTTCATTTGAATTTTTTTGTATATTTTGACCTAAATGATTAAAACTGACGGGCTACTTGCCAAAAACAGAAGAAAAAGTGGCAACTAAGAACAGACTGTTTGGCTTTGTAAGAAAAAAAATCTCAAAATAAATATCTTTGTTGATAAAAGATATATAAAGTTAGTAAATAACTAGCTAATTAAATACCTGAGAATAAAACATCCCAATAACATATATAGATATATCAAGGTTGTATATAGTAAATTCTAAGCACTTTTTTGTCAACGTATACTGTTATAAATAAGCTAATAATAAGTTAATTCTTAAATACTGGAATAATTTTATAAATAAAATTTTTTTATATAAAATAAAAAGAGGCATTTAAGAAATATAAAATTTTTAAAAAATATTTTTATATATTCTTTTAGGAACAATTTAGTTAATCAAGAAGCACGTTTTAGTGCTCAATTAGAAGAGGCTCAAAAGCTAATATACAATGCCCAAACGAAAATTAGTGATTTACAAACAAAATCTGATGACTTGGAGAAAGAATTATCAATCAAAATATGGAATGTTGATCGTAATTTACTTTTCTTTAAATAGTTTTATACTTATCTAAAAAAAAAAAACTTTTTTTATAATTTTACAGGTCTTCAGGCAGAATTAATAGCTGCAGAAAAAGAAGATGAATGTCTTAGAAAAAGACTTAAAATTCTTGAAGAAGAAATAGTTTCAATGCGACAAAAATTCTGTGAGACTGAAGAAAACCTTAGTATGAAATATGGTATGATTATTTTGCCTTTAGTTATTTGATTTTTCTAGATATAAAATTGAGTTGAAATTAAATTATTTTCTATAGTATCAATTGAATTAATTTAATCTATTACCTTGAAATTTTAATTTTTGAATCAAAATAAACTTACGTTTTTTTTGATTATATAATAAGGATTTGGTTTTTCCATGCTTAAAATAAAAAAATTTGACTCTCTTTTATACATTCTGTCTTCTTACGAAAACACAATCTGTACCCTGGCCAACATACAAAATGCATTTTAATTGATACCTAAACTATTGCCTTTTTCTTTAAGCCAATACAAAAGAATGAAATTAATTTAACGCAATTATAAACCATAATTACTAAATCTAAAATTAAATATTTTGTCAGGGAAGTGAATTTTAAACAGTCAGTTTGTATTTTTCGTATAAAATACATAAAAATAGTTTATAACATTTTTATGCACAGTAAATACTTTTTCTAAAAACTAAAAAATTTTACTAAAATAATTTTAGGTGATCTTGAAAACGAATACAAAGAACTACAAGAGAAATATGAAAAACTTGAAAATCTAGTAAGTACACTCCAAACACAATTGGCATTTGCTGAAAGCAATTTAGAAAAATTAAAAGAAGATAAGGAGAGATTATTAAATGAAAAAGATATTGAAATAAACAGTTTACAAGAAAAATTAAAAAAAATTGATGAACAACAAAAAGAACTAGAAGAAAAATGGCAACAACAATTCGAGCTACTAAGGACACAGCATGCAGGTGAATTAAATTTAATATATATCTTTTAATTAAATAATATTTTACTTAACAATTTCAGATCATGAGGAACATCTTTTAGCAGATTGTGAATGGCAATTAAGTAATATGCAAAAAAATTGTAAAGAAAAAATTGAAATTGCATTGAAAGCAAAAAATGAAGTGTTAGAAAAATCAGCTGAAATCAAAAAAGAAGCACAAGAAAAATTTGATGAAGTCAAACATCTTAAATCATATGAAGCTGAAGTAAAACAACTTCGTGGTCTTACATCTGATCAAAGGCAATCATTATTAACAATGACTAATCAATATGAAGAACTAAGATTTGATTTAGAACAGGCGAATAGTGAATTGGAAGAACAAATTTCGAATGTACAAAAACTTCGTTTAAAATATGATATGTAAGTGTAAATTTTATTTATAGGAAGAAATAGGATTTTTTTCAATTTTATTTGTTTTAACTTTTGATTTATTTTTACAACAACAAAAACCAGAATTGATTTTGTCTTGTGATGTTTATTCCAAATATTAACTATCTATTTAGCACTAATCAGCTAATTAGCTAACACCGCAAAATAATGTCGTAGACACGAGCTATAGAATAAAGTTTCATTGTTAAAAGTCTTAATAAAGTCTTAGTACCGATTCGACATTTCTATACTTTTTTTATAGCATTAGTAAAAAAAAAAATTGTAATTATCCTATAGTATTAAGCACATATTTTTTATTTAAAAAAAGAGCTCAAAAGGTCTATTACTTTAAATAAATAATTTATATTAGTTGCTTAAGGCTCAAACACAATCTACGCGGTTGGGAAGCAGAAGCTGAATTTATTCGGCATTCTACTTTATTGTCACCGCTTCCGCTTCGCAATTACGTGCATTGTGTTTGGATCTTTACTTTGTTAATTTTATAAACTTAAGGATTATTTCTTTATAATCTCTATATTCTTTATTTTGAATGTTTTAGTGCTCTAAATGATAAAGATCGTCAAATGATTCAACAAATTGAAGAATCTCGTTGTGAGGTGGCTACACAATGGCAGGAAAGACTACTGTAAATATATATTTTATTAAATATAATCAATTTTGTTTTTCATTTAATTTTAAAAAAAATTTTTTTTAAGTGAAGAGATGACAAGACTGAAAATTGAACTAGAGTCAGTTCATATTGAAGAAAAGAATAAATCTATAGCAAAACTAGAAAATGAACATCTTGATGAGATTAGACAGTTGACTAGTAGATACGAGACAAATGAAGATGTGCTACGTAATGAGGTTAATCATATTAACAAATCGTATTACTTGAATTTAATTTTATTTTATATTATTTCGATTTCCTAGATCAAGGAATTACACAGTATTTTACTAAGAAAAAGTAAAGAATTTGAAGATTTACAAACTAAAACCGATAGCGCTTTAGTACAAACTCGAATGCACTTAGAGCGTGCTGATTTAGAATATCAGATCGCTATGAATCGTGAAGAAGAAAAAAGAGAAAAATTAACTAGTAAGTCTTATTTTTCTATTGGAACCTAAATAAAATTTCTTTTTAAGAAAATCTCCGTGATGAATTTGAAAGAGAAAAATCTGAAATGGAAGAAAAATTTCGTGAACGTCTTTGTCATGTTAAAGATGAATTTTCTAAGGAATTAACAAATACAACTGAAGATTTAGCTATTGAACATCGTAAACAGCTTGGTAAGAACAATTTAATAAGTTAGAAAATATGATTATTCTATTTTTTTTTTTTTGCATTTTTTTGATTTTTCTTTTTTAAGCCAAATTAATTAATTATTAATTGATTCTTAATAATTTAAATCAGATTGAGTTAAAATTACAACAGAACATTTTATTCTCATTTTGATTAAAGAATTAGAGAATTTAGATACTGAGCTTTGTATCCGAGCTCGTAATGATTATAATTGAGAATACAATCTACATTTGTAACTGTTGCCATCCAAAATCTATTGTTACTTATTTCATTATTAGAAATTAAAGTCAGAAAAGTTTTTTTCTAATTCCAAAAATAACAGTAAACGATAATTTTAATTTTTTGGACATATTTTTGACCGTGTTTAGTAATTAACCTAATAAAAAACAACTAAATCATGTGGTGTGCAGCTTATTTAAGCAGAAATATCCTTATTTCTTACTCGAAAACAACACTCAGCTTTATAAAAATTTTGGATAAACCAAAATTGTTAATGAATTTTCTGTAAAAGTAAAAATTACTGTAACACCAAAATAGAAGAATCCACAACTACCCAAAAAAACTCACTTTTTTTAAGGTATTATTTTTCTAAAACCCTGTTTCAAACTCTTTAAAAGTAAAATTTTCTGAGTATATTTAGATTTCACACACATCTATCTCAATTAGTAATTTTTATGTAAGTTAACTATAATCATACTCATTAGTAGAAATCATGGTAGCAACATAACTGAAACTTTTAAACTGTGCTTTAGTTCGTTTGAAATTTTTATCAAATTATTTTCGAAAAAATATTTTTCTCCTTGTAGAACTGTTGCAATACATCATTTCATTTCATTTCGTTTCTTATTTTATTGTTCTATAAATGAATTATAAATTAAAGATTTTACTTATAAATAGCAAAGCGAAACAACTTCTCATGTGATTCTATAAATTTCAATTAATAAAAATATCATTGTTACAAAATACATAAAATTTTACTTATAACGTGAAATATTTCAAATTATATGAAATGTGAAACAAGTGCAAAATAAACGAACTAATTTACATGAGTTTCATAAAGCAAAAATAATATTTTTGTTAAAGCAATTATTTTCATGAAAAATCTTTTATTTTAGATTGCTTGAAGGAACATTATTTGAAAAATAATATGATAATTACTGGATTTGGTCGAGACCTATGTCTTGTTTCAGTCGTTATCTAAGTTTAAGCTTCAATTAATTTTTCCTAAATTTATAAAAATTTTAAACCAGTTTTTTAATAAAACTTTGAAATATGCGGATTTTAATCCCTCCACGAAGTGTTTTTATAATTCAAACGGTCCAAATCTTTTGAGTTGAATTCACAAATAACATCAACAAAAAATATCATTCGAACTTACTTAATATTTACTGATTTACTGTAATTTTTCTTGACTTGACTGTCTAGTTTTGAATTAAATAAGATACAGCTCTCATTTTCTGTGTTGATTGTAGACAAAGAGAACTCCAATAGCCAAATCTTATAAAAATGAAAACAAAGGTTTTATAATATGTTTGAAAATAAAGTTCTATGAAAATTGCCTTTATCATCGTTATTATCTTAATATTTATAATAAAAATTTACTTTAAAAAAAACTAACAATAGACAAAAAGTATCAATTTAAAATGAAAAATTTAGTATTTATTTATTTATTATTTTGAATTTATGTAGAACAACAATGGGAACAGCTTATAGCTGAAAAAGAGGAAGCTTTACATGATATGGAATCTCGGCAACGAATCCGTTTAGAAGAAGCTGAAAATAGAATCAAGTAAGTAAACTAAGTTATAATTTTATTTATAATTTTATCCTTTTAGAATCATTTTTATAAATATCATTTTAAATTTTATACCTAGAACGGTTAGTTTTTGTCACATTTTTGTCTTGAATTGTCTCTTTCCTACAGCACAACGAAAATGGCTATGAATGGTTCACTTTTACCCTCCTTCAAATTATGGAAAAAAATTTATCCCTTTTTTCCAGCTATCCTTATATTTATTTTCTTATATTCATTCCCTTTAGCATTTTTGTGTATTATGTTTACAATAATTTTTATCCATTTTATATAAAGAGATTGAATTATTTTCAATTTTGGTACTAAATTTTATAAAAAATTATTAAAATTTATAAGCAGTTGGGTGTGTTAAAATTTTAATTTAATTTTAATTAATTCAATTTATTTTATGCTAGACAGACTATTACAATACTTCAATTCCTTTTAAAAATGCAAGAGATAAAACTTGAAACTGAAATAAATATTTCTTTATTTGTAAAAATAAATCGTGTATTCCCTGCTTTACGTATTAAATTATTTAAACTCAAAAATACTACAACTCATAATGAAAACTATATTTAAAAAAGGAAAAATATTTCTAATTTTTGTGTAAATACAATTCTTCCCCAGAAATATTAAATATCAAAATATTTTTTACGAGAGATGATCAAAGTTTGTCGCCTGAAACTTTCTCAAATCATTTCTTTCTCTTCATTAAATTGAATTGAATAAAAAAATCGTAATATATGACAACCAAATATACGGAATTCTCAAAAATTATCTATAAAATTATCAAAATGTATTTTCTTTTTTTACCAATTATGTTTAGTAAGCAAAAATCCTTATCAGATCAGACTAGAGTATCGATCGCATAAACATTTTTTATGTTTGTTATTTTTTCTAAAAGTTCATATGTTGATATTCAATTAAGCCAAGGCCAAATGGAGTAAGAAATTGGTAAAGTAAAGCAAATGAGAAAAATTAATGAATAAGTACTTCCTTTGGAAAAAAAAAAAAACAAAACATGAAGTTAACTTGGAAAATAGTAAAAATTGCAAAGTGAAAACATAACAGTTAATCTCAATTGTCTTGGGAAAAATGTAAAAATCTGACGATTATTCAAAGAAAACCGTAGAACTGGAAGAAAAGTTATGCAAATGTGGAACAAATAAGGCAACTTAAGGTTTAATAAATAATTTAAAATATCAAAATCGGCTTAATTACTACCAATTTAGACAAGAAAAGAAAAATGGGATGAAAAATCAGGATAATAAAATAAACTAAAGGAATTAATATTATATAATTACCCCACTACGAAAAGGGATAAAAAAAGTAAAAATATATTACTATTTGGTTAGTGCTTTACTTAGCTCATAGCAAACAAATTTTTATATAACACTTTCAACAATTTAATGTATATATTACAAAATTTTCAAACAATATAAGCAAATAAAATGAAAAAATTACGTTTTATCTATTTTGACAAAAAAGATGATAAAGTTATTGTAAAAAAGTTTCAGAAAAATATAAAAAATAATTGAAATAAAGATACAAAGTGGCATCAAATACACCTAAACTTAGCTTAGTTAGCTAAAAGTTAATTTTAAAAATGAAAAAAAAGCTTTGGGTTACAAGAAATAATTCAAAAATTAAAATTAAATTTTTCTTTATAATATTTTAATAATTACACCTGCAATAAAAGTAAATATTATTACAGCTGAACTCAGAAAAAATTCTATTGTATTCAGTCGTTTTTAAATAATTTAATTAAAATAATTATTTTCATCTAAAGTGGCCTTCATTCAATGAACTCTAATTGTGTAAATATTATCACTATTAGGTGTGATAATTATTGTTGTAAAACAATACATATTAAATGAAATTTTTTATTATTAACTGAATAATAGCCAAGTGTTTAATAATTTCGCAATTAAATGTTTTAAAAATAAAAAATTCAGCTGAGAAGGACAATTGGTTCTAAAAATATGTGACTATAGTTTTGTCTTTTTAAAAATATCTTATTTACTGAGGTTAATGCTCCTTTTTTTGAAAACTAAACTAGTTCAAAGGTTTCGTTTTTTTTATTGTGCATTCATTTATTTCATGTTGATTGGAAAATATTACAAATAACTTTAATTGGCATTAAGTATTCATTTTATGAAATCGAAATCATTTCAATCTAATTCTTTTGGAAACTATTCAAACTTATTCCATGTACCTTTCTATTTTTTCAACTGAGTTTTCCTATACAAATTTGAGAGTTGAATAATACAACAACAAATTCTTTAATTTTCAATTTATTATTTTTTATTAATATTCTAGTCTTGTATATTATTTCATGCCCTTCGACACAACTGAGACTAACTAAGAGGAGAGAGAGAGGAGAGAGAAAATTAAGAAACAAACCTCTCATTAGGAATTTATAAACATATATTTATCTCTCATAAGTATGACAAATTTTCGTTGTGTACTTGCATCAAAATCGACATTTTTGGTCCAATTTGTGATCAAGACTTTACAAGACTTCTTGACTTCTTGTAGGATAAAAATAATACTCTATTAAGAAAAATATAATTTATATAAAGATTTGACATTTTTTCGTTTTAAAGTATAAATATTAAAAAGAAAACTTTTCAAAAATTTTTAATCGTGTTAAACACTTAACATGCTTTCTGTAAAAATATTTCAATTGGCTGTTAAATTAAAATTTCAAAATTTGCTTGAAAAGGGATATTTTCTTTCAATCTCTTTCAGGTTTTGATGTATATGCAAACTATTTCATCACCTATTTTTTGTTATTCCAATCATTTCTTCCATACCCACTACTTTAAACTAATCCTTTGAATTATTTTTAATATACATATAATTTCATTGATACTCACAAAATAAAATTACTTTAATGATAAACAAACGAAAAAATAACAAAACTAAACTAAATTTATTCCAAATATCATCCCTTCAAATCCAATATTTAGAACACTTGAAATACAACATCAGCGCAATATCAAGGATTTAAAAAACAACTATGAAATTGAAATAACCGCACTTGAGACAAGGGAAGTTAATAATCATCACGAAATTGAAACATTACACCGAAAATGTCGTTGTTTAACAAATTTGTAAGTTTTTTTTTTTAACTATAAAAAATTTATAATTTTTATTTTATTTTATCATGTTCCACTTAAAATTTATTTTTGAAATTAATAAAAAAAAATTCAACTTATTTAGATTTGAGGAAATGAGAATGCGTTATGAACGACGTGATCCCCGTCCAGAAGATCTTCGAGAAATATCTGAATTACGTAGTAAATGTGAAGCAAATGAACGTGATCTTTATACATTAACTGAACGTCTAAGAGAAATCCAAATGGAACAACAAAAATCATCAACAGTTACAACAAGAAAAACTAAAAATGGACGTAAAAATTCTTCAAAGGCAATTCCATTATCTTGCGATGTTATTTATGAAGAAAATGAAGAAAGGGAATCACCTACAATTGAATATAAAGAAGATAATGCTGAAGAACTAACAACTGTACAGCAATTTCTAGAACAAAGCATTACCATAGACAATTAATTTACTTATCATCATTAACTTACTAAAAAAAAAGCAGCTAAAATAATATGGAATTATATAGAAATAGATTATTTATTCAGTTTCATAGTATGTACTTTTGTTTTTTTCTTTTATAACATTTGTATTTTCTATTTAGTAAACAAACTTATTACACACATTTATATAGCTAACGCCATTTTGTTAGCTAAATAAAAGACCAAACTATTTGAATAATTCAAATCAATAAACGTTATTGTTTTTTGCAGAGTTAAAAAAATGTTTTACTTATTTGTTTATTCAACAATAAATTGGGAAATGTTGAACAAAAGGGCTAACTGTGTGCTAAAACCGAGAACTGTGATAAATTAGCCCACGTAAAAAAGCCAAACTAGTCCTTGTTTTCTTAAATCTCATAGTTTTTAAAAAATTTATATTCTGGTAGGGTTTTTATAGCTTGAACCACCTCATTCAAAGCCAAGCTATCGTCTAAAGTAGGCCTTTTTAAAAATAGATGTGTTTTTGTGCAGAATCACACTCACACACCATCCTTAGACTTTTCTATTTTCTTACTTTCTTTTTACTTTTTACTTTAACGACACTGTCTCGAATAGAATTTCTGATATTAACAAGGACAAATTAGTGCAACATACTACAAGAATTAAAAAAAGCCCAAAATTTTCAATTCAGTTGGACAAAACAACTGATATTACTAAATTGGCTCAGTTGTTAGTAAGTGTCAGGTACGTTTATAAAGAAAGCGTGGATGAAGAATTGTTATTTTGTCATCCTATCGAAGACCATACTACAGGGAAAGATATTGTAAAGTTGACGAATTTTTAAAGACTAAAGGTTTAGAACAGAAAAATTGTTGTGGAATAGGCGCAGATGGTGCAAAAACGATAACGGACAAAAATGTTGGTTTTAAATCATTTTTTCAAGCTACTTATTATGATCATATAACTTTAACTCACAGCCTTATTCACCGAGAGGCCCTTGCAACAAAAACTTAGCAACAGAATTGAACGATGTGCTTTCGAATACTGTTAAGATTATAAATTTTATTAAGAGCCATGTCTTTAACAGCCGCTTATTTTCAAATCTCTGTAAGGATACAGATTCCAACTACATAACTTTATTTTTATATGCAAAAGTAAGATGGTTGCCAAGAGGTCAAAGTTTAAGAAGATTATTGTTATTAAAGGATGAAATCGAAATACATATTTTTAACTGATTGTGAATGTGAACTTGCTGCCTTTTTTCAAAATGACTTATGGCTGACTGACAAAATGCCTTAAGCTTTTACTATTTTAAAATTATGTGAATATGTTAATAGTGATCCTATCATTGTATCAGACCAGGAACTAATTGACTAATTAGTCATCCAGTCAAAAATATAATAAACTAAACAGATGAGATTAGTTAAACCAAGGTACCTCGAGAAAATGAAATGAAGCAATGAAGCAGTTACCTTAAGAAATATAAAAATAGGATGTAAACTTGAAAAGTTGAAGCAAATGAGTTCAATTAACAAACGACAAATTGATTTGGATACCCTAAAATGAAGACGAAAATATACTTAACAAGAATTATTTGTGTATGGCGTATAATTTTTGTATGTTTTTAATTATTAATATCTAAACCTGGTTATAAATATTTTTGTTTCAAATATTTAAAATATAGAAAATCTATTTTAGCAAATGTTATAAATCTTATAATCTAACATGAAAAACTAGGCAACCAGTAGAAGAGTAAAATTTCAACCATTTTTAAATTCTAATAAAAATTAAATAAATAAAAAATGATAAAAAAAAATTGCTGTACTAATTTTTATTTATCCGTTTAAAAAATAAATCAAGTAAAAAATTACAAAAGACGGCAAAACTTGTTGATGAATTTAATCAAACATCATTTAAAAAAATTCCTAAAAAAGTGAGAGCACATCGTTATATTGAGAAATTTATAACAATTAAAAAAAGTGGGGAGTTCTGCAGAGAGTAAATATATAGCTTAAAAATTATATAGTCGGGTATTCAGTTGTCAATTTTGACTTGTGGTGTGAAGTGTTAACTGTTTTGTTATTTTTTTTAACTTGTATTCGTTAAATTAAAGAAATTTCGTTTATTAATAATTTAATAAAGTGCTAAAGTATTAAAGTTTTTGAAAAATGGCATCAAATATTCTACGTGTCAAATTAAATGATGGTAATACTATACCAATTCTTGGACTTGGAACATGGGGTGTAAGTATAATTATAAAATTTATATTTTTTTTATGTTTTTAATTAAGAGCCGGTATTTTTTGCATAAAATAACCAAAAAAAAAAACCTTAAAGCAATAAAAGAATTAGAAATGTCATAAAAAAAGAAATTTTCTACTAAAAACGGCAAATTTCTAATTTTTTCTTGTTATCATTTAAAAGCGGTTAAATTAGTGAACCCAAAAATTGATATATATATATCAAAATATATATTTATATATAAGAAAATACAAAAAATGAATGAAAATAATGAAAATACAAAGGCTTCCTTGTATTATGTTAAAGTTATACCGGTATATATACAAGTTCAACTAACCGTATTTCCTATTCGATACCGAAATCTAATAGAGTAAATCGCTTTCCTGAAACTATATATGTTATATACATACATATATATCACAAATAAAATATTCTTGTTTCCTTAATTTCAAAAATTTCTCCTCTAATAATAATATTTAAAAAAAATAAAAATAACTTTTTTTCAAA
Source organism: Acrocera orbiculus (assembly GCA_947359355.1). Lineage (NCBI taxonomy): Eukaryota > Metazoa > Arthropoda > Insecta > Diptera > Acroceridae > Acrocera > Acrocera orbiculus. The sequence goes on from OX375759.1 coordinate 6,768,779, forward strand.
CAAATATACTGAAGTACTTTACAATCGAATCCGCTTTTATTTTTCATCTATTAAAAGACAATTTTTGTATAAATTTTTAATAAAAAATTAATATTGCTTTCTGGGGATATATATTCACCTCTTGATAAATACCGTCGATTTTTTTCTTTTTTTTTTTTAACTGTCGAAGATAGAGCACAAGAATAATAAAGAATGAGCTCATATAAGCTATGAACGGTCTGAGGAAATTAATTTGTACAAAAAACAGCATGTGAAGAATTAATAATTTTATGAATTAGAGCTTAAATAACCTTAAAAAATGTGCAAAAGTTTATACAATATGGTAACTTAAACTTTAGAAATTATAGTATAGTCCTTAGATGAAATAAATAAAATTGTCTACAAATGCTAAAATATAAAATTTATTAATGGATTTTTGTAGAAGCAATAAAACTATGAGCTCTCAAGGATATTTATCTTAAAAATTACTTAATCTTTAGTTACAAAATAAATATATATTCTAATCTTCAATATTATTTTCTTTATACACACAAAATCTAAAAATAGCTTTTTTATTATTATTTTATTCTAAATCTCGTTATATTAATCAAAACTATTTTTGATTTTCAGTCTCCCAAAGGTCAAGTAACTGAAGCTGTTAAATATGCAATTGATATAGGCTATCGTCATATTGACTGTGCTCATGTATATGAAAATGAAAATGAGGTTGGAGAAGGTGTAACCACAAAAATAAATGAAGGTGTTATCAAAAGGTTTGAACATAAAATAGTTAAACTTATTTAACTAATTAATTATAATTTTTAAGGGAAGATATATTTCTTACAAGTAAACTATGGAATACATTTCATCGTCCAGATTTGGTTCGTAAAGCATGCGAAACAACATTGAAAAATTTAAATGTTAAATATATTGATTTATATTTAATACATTGGCCAATGGCATATAAAGAGGAACAAAATTTATTTCCAAAAGATGAAAATGATTGTATCCTTTTTTCTGATGTTGATTATCTTGATACATGGAAAGAAATGGAAAATTTAGTTAAAATTGGTCTATGCAAATCAATTGGATTATCTAATTTTAATAAACAACAAATTGAACGTATTTTAAAAAATTGTAGTATACCACCAGCAATGAATCAAATTGAATGCCATCCATATTTAACACAAGCAAAATTAATGAAATATTGTAAATCAAAAAATATTGCTATTACTGCATATAGCCCTCTTGGTTCCCCTAATCGACCCTGGGCAAAACCAGGAGAACCAAATTTAATGCAAGAACCAAAAGTAAGTTCTTTAGAAAAATATTTTTAGTATTTTTTTCTTTTGTTTCTTTAGTAAAAAAATTTGATAAATTATCTTATAGTTATTTTAAGTATTCATTTAAAATTCCGTCTATATATTTTATTAAAAATTTTTTTATAATTAAAAACTAAGAAATATATTTAATAAATTACTTTACAGATCGCTGCAATTGCTCATATGTACAATAAAAGTCCAGCACAAATTCTTATTCGTTATCAGATTCAGCGTGGTAATATAGTAATCCCAAAATCAGTTACCAAAAGCCGCATTGAATCAAACTTTAATGTTTTCGATTTTGAATTGAATGAAAATGACATGAATGATATCAACAATTTTGATTGTAATGGAAGATTAGTTCCACTTACTGGGTAAGTATTCTTTTATATTTATAATTGAAAAACGAATTAAAATACACTTAAAATTATAATCTTTAATTAGTTTAATTATTATTTAATAATATTTTTAGTGAAGCTGGTACACATAAATATTTTCCATTTAATGATGAATATTAAGATGAAAAAATAAAATTCATTTCTAGCTTTAAATGAATTTTGGTATTTAAGAAATATAGTGAAAACTGTTTGTGTTATGTAACAATAAATGTGACTAGCATTTTTATGTTGTATTTAATAGGAATCGGCATTTTGGAAAATACCAAAAATAATCATTAAATTATTTTGTTTTCACTACATTCAAAAGCTTACTAGATATTAAATATTAATCTGTCTAGTTTTCTATTTCGATTAGATTATCGATTTATACCAAGTTGAATTAAAAATCAGAGTAATTGAAAAGGAAATTCAAATTCTACTTCCCTTTAAGAGAATTAATATTGAAAAGTTTTATACTAAATCCAATAATATAATTTAAAAGAAATATCAAAATAATTACAAATTTTTTTAAACAGAAAATACAATTAAACCCGATTGACTTCATCTCATTCTGCGTTTAAAGGAATAAATTGTATAAGAAAAATCTAAAATTTCAAATTAAATTGATGTTTTTTTGTTTTTTAAGTGTAATTGAAGTTTGGTAAAATATTTAAAAAATTTCTAATATAATGATTTTTCAAATTTTTCAGAGCTTATGGTCATCCCTATCATCCATTCGAGCATGATGAATTTTAATACGTTACTTGAAAATATATTTTGTATTTCTATGATATAATCAAAAACATATATTAAATACTAATCCTCTTTATTATTATTAACTTTATTAAAAGATTTTGATATCTTAATAAATTGTTTTTACTTCCTTTGACGGCTTCCTAAGTTTTTTAAGATCTGATGTCTACTTTAAATCCAGTTTTTTAAAGTAATCAGTGATATTCTTGCGTGCTTATGATGGAAGCGCACATCAATTCATGAATAGAGTATGCAGAAAATAGTCATACTATATACTTTTTTATGTATAAATTAGCCAGGACCAATTACTTTTAGTTTCCTTTTCAAACAAAATTCATTGATGCTTTCCTTGGTGAAGAAGTTGTTATTATTGAAAACTTCGTCACTTTCATTGATGTTATATCTCTACTTTTCCTACTTTGCTATGAAATGCACATGTCAATTATAAATTAAGTTTAATGAAAACGAAAAACTTAAATTAATTATAATTAAATATGCATCAGCTTTGGTATATTTAATAATTCTTTTTCTTTTACAGTGCACTAAATTTATTTACAAAAAAAAACATTGATAATTGTAACTAGCAAAATAAACATTTTCTGTTCGTTTATAACTTAATTGTAAATTAATTTTAGCCTAATTTAAGTTTTGCTTTATTTGAACTTAATTTTAACTTAAGATCCCTCAATCGATAAAGCTAACAAATTTAGTAAAATCTAAAAAAAAAAAGTTTCTTATAGAATATTTCCTTAAATAACAACTTTTTGTTTGTTTGTTTTTTTTTTACATATATACATTTTTATTTAGTTAAAATTTTAAACTAAATCCAGGTGCCATATGTACTTGACGCTGATTTGCACTGGATTTTAATACAAATCCGGTCTTTTTTGTTCCACTAGAAATTTCATCACGGCCAAGTTGCTTAAATTGTCCACCACCAGATGGTGGCTTAGGTGACAATGCTGCTGCCTTACGATGAGCTAATTCACTTTTTGCTGGCCATGTTGGAAACATTGATGGATCTATTGCCAATGGCATTTCTTTAAAATATGCATGTTTTAATGCTTGATCAGCTGCTAATCGCTGTTTTGGATCATATGTAAGTAGCTCTTGTAATAATATAACACCTTGTTCAGATGATTTATTTAAAAATCGACGACGTAAATTAGATACAGGATACTGAGCGAAATGTGGATTTTGGCTAATTAGATTTTGTACAGCTGGTAAAGTATTATAACCAGGCCATAATTTTTCATTTGGTGTACCTAATTCCTGAAAATTAATATTAAAAAATAAATGAACTTATTTGAAAATTAATTAAATTTAAATATTAACCTTATATATGCGATTTAATTGATCAATTTCTGATTTTCCTGGAAATATTGGACTCATTTGTAAAAACTCAGCAAAAATACAACCAACAGACCACATATCAATTGAAGTTGAATATACTTTTGAACATAACAGCAGTTCAGGTGCTCTATAATATAAAGTTACAACTAATGGAGTGTATTCTTTAAGTGGACTCCCATATTCTCTTGCTAACCCAAAATCACCCACCTTTAGAATACCTCTATGTGATAATAATAAATTAGATGTTTTTAAATCTCTATGTAATATCCAATTATCATGTAAATGGGCTACAGCACGTAAGAGTTGATACAATAAACATTTAACTTCAGCTGGAAAAAATGCTTGAGATTTTTCTTTCATTGTTTCCATTAAACTTTTTAAATCATGTTCCACATAATCCATGACAATAAAAATTTCATCCATATTGCTTCCAACAACTATTTCACGTACTGTAACTATGTTTGGATGTTGACCTTTAAGTAATGTATTAATTTCACGTAATGATGTTATTGGAAAACCTTCTTTTTCTTTTTCCATTTTTAAACGTTTTAATGCAACTATTTCATTTGTTCTTTTGTCCTTAGCACGATAAACAATACCATATGTACCTTCAGCAATTCGATTTAAACGTTGAAATTCTTCAACTGAACGGCAGCCCTGTACAGCAGGGAAATAATTTGGAAGTTTCTGAATAACTTCATCTATAATTATTTCGCTTGAGTTATTATCAGGATCACAAATTTTTAAACTATCACATTTTGTTGGTTTTACTGTATCATCCATTTTCTTCATATCAGAATTTCCTGATGGTGGAGATTTTGAAATTAGTTTAGATTCAACTCGTACACCCTTTAGAGATCCAGAAGGTGATAATGATATAGATCTGCTACTTGGTTTAGACATGGATAATGACTCAGAGTTATCTGATCCACTATGCTCAGAATTAGAAGTTTTTGATACTATCGAAGAAGAACGTTTGGTTGATTTTTTTAAATACCGATGCTCTGATTTCACTAATTTATCAACTGATAATGGACTGTTTTGAAGAAGCTCATCATCATCATCGTCTTCGTCTTCATCGTCATCATCAACGTCATCATCATCCTCATCATCATCAGCATCGTCATCACCATAATCATCTTCATCATTATCATTCACTTTTGAGTCATTATCCTTTTTAAAGATATCCATTTCCTCAGATTCATTAGACTTTTCAGATATATCTTCAGAGTCGGTATCTGAAACATTGCTTATTTCTTCAGTTTGCATATTTTCTTCACTGGATTCAACTGAATTATCAGACACTTCAACAATATCTTTTTCTTCATATTCACCGTCTTCTTTCGGCGAATTACTTCTATTTAATTTATTTTCATGAACACTTTTATGCTTCCATTTTTGATTACTTATCAAAGAATTCCTTTTATCTTCTCTCTCATGCTTTCTTTCTCTTCGTGCTAATAATTCATCTCTTGCTAAAACTTTTCTGCGTTCCATTTCACGTTCTGCCTCTAGTAATTTAGCTCTTCGAGCAACTTTTTCTGGATCCTCACTTTTTATTTTTTCTTTCTTTCGACTATTATTGTGATTAGAATAATGATTAGTATTATTTATTTGATCTCCTAATTTATCCCCTCTATGTGATTTATGCCTGTGCTCAAAATAATCAACACTTCTAGATACATCATAATGGCTACTCCTTTTTTCATATCTAATTAATTCCGTTTCATATTTAAAACGTTTACTAAGTAAACGATTTCTTAGATCTTCTAGTGCACGTTCAGCTTCAATTTTATTATCATAATTTTCTTCACATATTTTACGTTTTTCTCTTTCCCATATTATACGATCTATTTTTTTATCACGTTCTCTTATATCATATTTATCATTGTATATAGATTCACGATCATGATTTGTTCTTCGGCACTTAAAATTAGTATCTGTACTATGACGGTGTTTTTTAATGTTTTCCATATGAATGGTATCGCGATCACTGCCAACTACCCAACTCCTTTCACGATTATTCTCACGACGTTTATGTTTCTCTTTGGAATGTTTTTTACTCTTATTCGATGATTTTTTCTTTTCCGGATTACGAACAGCGGCTTGGGGTGGTTTGATGTCCAAGGATTCTGCTGTTTCACATTGATCATCTCCACTGGAAAGATAAAAAAATAATACGAAAATTGTAATTAAAAAATTAAAAATATCCAATGCATTGTTGTCATTGCTGACGATGCCCACACTGAAGATCAATCGATCATGAGTCGCATAGCATTTACAATTTTTATGTAGAAATATATTAATATATCTTCTGTACGTATATTCTTTCATCTTTCTGATTGGTTTTTTGTTTTGTTTTTAATAAGATCAAATATTTTTAAGTAGTATTTTACTTAAGGTTCTTTTCATAGTCAATCAACTTCAAGCACAATTGTGTAGTGTTAATATCCAAATCTCACTTACTTTTATATTACCATTTCTCCTGGTGTTATGTTTTTAGTAATTGTATCACTAGGAGAAGACTTGATGGATTTCAGTTAGCACCTTGATGTCAGTTTAGGCCATTTTTTCGACGAAATTTCATTAATCATACAATTTTTTATTCTAATTAAACTACAATATGATTTCCCGTGTTTGTGTTTCTCAAATGAAACTAATAAATTAAAATAAAAAATTCAAAGTAGACAACAAAATTGTATGCCGTACTTTAAATTGCTAGGAAAATTGAATGATCCTTAACACAAAGAAAAATAATTTGAGTTGCTAAAAACCAGTGTTCTAAAGCCAATTTTCATTTATATAAACCATAAAGACTAACCAACAAGATTTATTATTAATTATATGATTGAAGACCAGCAGCTTAAAATAAAGGAAACGATTTTATTCAATAAACTCAATTGATTTATTTATAATTCCTTTTGATATTATATTTTTTTGTTATGCAGAACTTTGCATTAACATAAAAAAGTCAACTCATGCAAACCAAAAAAAAAAACGCAGTTAAGTACTTCATAAAAGCTCTAAGCTTAATTACTTTATTTGTAGAAATTAACTACTGGGGATTTCACAACCAACCAGGTAAATTTGCTTTAAAATACAGAAGACTGTGGAAAATATACATAAATATTTGTTAAAAGGTAAAATTTACAAATTTTAAACAATAATTAACAAAAATTCTTGATGGAAAATTTGAATTTAAAAAAACAAATAACTATAGAATTTTTCTTTTCAAATCCACAGATATTTTTTATATTGAATAAGTCACGAGATATGATTGCTTTAATCAACAATTAAATTATGTAGATCTTATATTTAGTATATTTAACTTCAAACTTACTTTTAAAGTTTTTGTATTTTATATTTTACATTTAAAATTTTTATAGAAAATGAAATTGTCTAATTTGAAGGAGCATAAAGTGTTTTAAATGGAATTGAAAGTTCTTTTTATTGAAAAAAACAAATATGTTAAAATAGCTTGGGTATCATTTTGTTCTTTTTATAAAAATACATCCTGCCGATAAGCCTGTATTAACAAATTTTGAATTATGCTAATGCATAAATTTTGCTAAATTAAAGCACACGAACATTATTTTTGATTAGAGAAGCGCAAAATTAAAGGAAATCATATTATACTAGCATTTTTAAAATATTTACATATATTTTACGTTTAACATGTTTTTTTGTTATTAATTTTCAACATATTTGGTTTTTATTTTAAAAAATTACCAAATAAATAACCAGTAAATGCTCAAATTGTCATTTATATTTATTATGTCGAAAATTGTCTTTTAATGTGGCCATCACGCATATTGTTCTTTGGACATGTACACACACTATCATGGCCTATTTTCAACAAAAAAATATATATAAATACTAATTCATAAAATATATTTAAATCTTCATATGTAATTCACATGAAAATGGTAAATACTATTTAAATTATTCATTTCGATTTTATAATACCAATTTTCATGGAACTTCAAATAAAACAAACCTTCGAATTCCAAAGTTAGGACTTTGTTGTTGCTCATCTTCACTGTCTGATAGAATGTGGTTATTCATATTTATGTTAATGAAACTAGTTTAATAAACTTAAATGATATTTTAATATTTTATATACAGTTTCTTTGCAAGAAATGACTGCAAATTTTAAGGGAAAGTTTTTTAAAACCTATTCACTAATTTACAATATGGCGATATGTTCCATTCCCATCATAAAAATGAAATACATTCAGTGGTTCAATAAAACCACTAACACTGAAGTTGTTAAATAGTAGACATATAATATTTCTTAATTTAAAAATTTATTTGATTTCAAATCAAAATTAAAAGCAAAATTGGATTTTTATTTTTTCGAAGATAATAAATATCATCAGGAAATCCGAAGAAACTTTAACAAAAAGTGTTAAATATTTTAAAAAGTATGTGCCATATAAGATATGTTAGTATGAGACGAATATGTATAGACATATGTATAACAATGAGGCTGTGCCGTATATAAAATAAATGTGCCTGACAGTTTATGCCAAGGCTACGGTGATATGTCGTCCCCCGGGTGACAGCACCCAAAATTTCCTGAGAGATGCTATAAAGTACTTGAATGAGAGAATGCCGGTATTTTCCCAGTAGGAAATGCGTACGATGATAAATCTGATATATCATCGCCTTTCTGTCAACTTTCTATGTTGACAGCCTAGATATAAAGTTTGATGAAATTAACCCAGCGACAGCCGCTAAAAATATCATCTTTAAACACACACACATTACTTGTATGTGTGAGTGAGTCTGCTAGATTCACACCTTTCAAACATTGCGATACGAGAACGAATCCAATTTCGTATCGTTTCTAAAAACAAATCATCCGAAATAGGATCCAGAAACGTATCGCGGTTGGATTCGCACGCGATATAAACGCTAGTCCATTTTCGGATCCGACAAACGATACAAACCGCGATATCTTTAAATCTTTTAAATTTTATAGGTGTTATTGCAAATCATGCAAATTCATGAGTTCTAAAGGGGTTCTATATATATTATTTTCGCTCCCTGTCACACTACCTGAAAATGAATGTTTTGTTTTATAATAGAAAGAGAGTTAAACAGAAATTTTCTAAGTCTTTAGGACTTAGAATATTTCGTGATCAAAACTTCATATAATTGTATAAAGGCGGAAATTCACCGCTAAGTTCTTCTCACTGTTTTTTTGTTTTCATTTATTTGTTAATCGAATTATAAGCTCATCACAAAAATTTCACAGCACATTTCTCTTTCCATATATGAACTGTTATTTTAATTTAACTTATTGGAATACAAAAAGCACAAATGCACGAATGCTGATAAATTTAACAATATTAGTAAACTTATATATAAAATCTAATATCTAGATGACATGATTACGATGAATAGTTGCTTATATTATGTAGACATGTCATCATGAAGACAGCTTTCCTGCTTGGACAGTCTTTATTTGTTCTTTCAAAAAATAAAAATTCTTCAAACTTTGAAATTTCTTGCTTTCTCATCAAAGAAAAACTTAAAATTTTTAAAATTTTATCCCCAGTTCACATAGAAATATTTAATTGAAGTTAATAAATTTTACTACAATTTGAAACTATTTTAGTTTAAAAGCGTATACGAAACCTCTCGACACTTCCTAATTCAGCAAAAACTTTCAGTACGAAGAAGACAAATTGTTTGAAGTAAAAGATATTTTAGGATAAAAGTAAAGAAAAACTTAAAATTAACAATTATAATCAAAGTTAAATATAAAATTGTATTATTTTTGAATAGATAATATGGATAAAAATGAACAACCCAAAAAACCACGTAATGATCTTCAATCATTGCCCACAAGGCAGTATTTGGACCAAACTGTTGCACCGATAATTTTACAAGGTTTACAAACTTTAGCTAGAGAAAGGCCGGCAGATCCAATCGGATTTTTAGCATCATATTTAATGAAAAATAAAAATTCTTGGAACGATTGTAACACAGAAAATAATCAAACTTAAATAATTTTCAATTTACTTAATGTAAGTTAATTGTAGAAAATAAACTATAACATCCTATTTTTGGAAATGAAATTTTTTTTTGAAATCGGTATATTCGCTACCAATGGATAGCCAGAATTCTTGGCATGATTGAGACTTGAAAAAAGCTTCAATTTTATTGCTTAATATTAATATGTTTGTGTTCTTTCATAATTATTTGACATTTAGATTGAAAATATTATAACTTATGCTAATTAACTAGTGTTATTATATTGAATTGACTTACCGTAAATAATTACCAATACTTTGCTTAGTTACAAATCAACTAGTAGCAAGAAAATAATGTTGCATTAAAAAAATATATCTGGTTATAATTTCTCTTTTCTTTTCATTTTTTCTTCTTTTCTTTTTTACTTTTCTTTTTTTATTTTGCATATTAATTTATATTGTTTATATATAATTTAAGCCAAGAGGAATTGGTAAATGCCTCAGCCTCTGAAAATAATAGAACTGGCCTTAGAATAGAATAGTGGTGGAAGATGATTATTCGTAGGGATCGGGTGTAGGGTTTAGGCTAAATATTTCCAATTTTCCTCTTACCTGGTGTCTCTCTCGCCTAAAAAACCAAAGTGTGTCAGGTTTTCGATGCACCGTCAAATATAGCTATTTGATTTTGTTGACAGTGTCTGGTGAGTGGAAGTTTTTTAAAACCGTCTAAAAACAGTAAACATTTTTGGTAAAAATTATGATCAACTGATTCAGGCTTACCAAAAATAGTTAAATATCTGAGTTTGCTTCAGTAGGCTTTTATGTCTTCCATATTCCAATATATTAAGACCTAGATTACAATTATATTGCCAAAGTTTCTAACAAACACTATTTACTCAGCCGGAGTAAAGACTTCGTTTGACCTACATGTTTTCCTCTAGGCTGATCTATCATCTTTAATCTTTTAACTAATTGTAAATATATATTTTTCATCAGGGATATATATAAACAAGAAACTAATTAATTTGGATTAAATTGATTGACCAAATATAGTCTAGAATGATGTTGAAGATTAAAATGACAACACATAATAAAAAAATTACAAAAAGCAAGTTTCAATTGTTTTTTACTTTATATATTTTCAATATAATAAATGCAAACAAAATTTAGCATATTATCATTTAAAATTTAGTATTAAAAAACCACATTAGAGCAAGGTTTTTTACGAATAAAATTTAACATACAAAAATTATCCTTGAGACAGAGGCTAAGATGAATTTATAGCAGTTTCTCATGCTGTAGTTTAACTTTTGCGGATACCATTAATAATTTTACCATTATCGTAATAAAAGACAAAGTAAACTACTAATCCAACTATAATTATAATAATAAGAGCTCCGCCCAATATAGAGAACAGTAGGCTCATACCGCATTTCAAGCAGCTAAAAAAATTAAATTTTACATATTTAGTAAGAATACATATTATCTAATGAAATGTATTGATTTATATATAATATATAGAAAAAGAGGAAAATGTTACTTAAAGTTTTATTTTGTAACGGTTACAATTTGTAATACAGCCAATATTCTAATTATAAAAATTCTATTTAATCCTGACTGATATCAATTGTTGTACAATCTAACAGAGTAATATTTAAAAATATATATTTCTATTAATATTTATAATTAATATTACTTTAAAGTATACATTTTGAATTTAAAATATTTAAATGATAATAAATTATTGTCACTTCCATATCATATCATATCATATTTTCTAAGAATCAAAGATTAGGTATACTTGTTATGTTTGAATTTTTGAAAATGTTGTCTGAAATTGCGATAAGAGTAAAAAAATTATTTAAACTAAAATCTAATTAAACTGAAAACTTCATGGCTTTAAATAAATTATGTAAGGTTTTCAATTACATGCTGGCTTCACATTGAAAAATATAAAATTCGATCATTTTACTTTAAAAATAAATTATAAAGTTTTTTATTTTAAAGTACATACCAGCAGAGCGTAGTACCCAGGCATTTACACATATTGAAATATAGTCTAATATTATTCCATTCAAACTTTAATGAATATAATTAATTTTGAATAGATTGACAGAATAAAAAAAAGAATAAGTAAAATGAAACTGGATCAAAAAAAAATTATTTTAAAGTGCCCACAGGTGAATTATGAATTTACTCTATGGTTTATATATTTATATGATTTTTACTGTAAAAGTTTGTATGTTCAACCAAATTCCTGCTGTGTCTAGATTAGAGCTTTTATTGGAGTTTTGAAGCAAGTTTACACTCAAAAATATTATTAATGACCATCAATAAATTATTATTGAAAATGAAGGTTTTTTGGAAACGATACCAAGTATCTTTTATTTGTTTTATTTTTTAAATCTTAAAAAGAAAAAAATATGGAAAAAAAACAAAAAAATATATATACATATATATGAACTGTACTATACACCTTAAACTTTTATTCTCCTTCAAATTTTAGATAAATATGAAATTTGCAATAAAACCAGGTAGATAAAAAGTTAGAAAGAAAAAAAGTGCTCGTAAAAACTATTTTATCCATTTAATTTGATGGCAATATAAGGTTAAAAATTTAATTATTATTATTATTATTATTATAATTATTATCATTATATAAGTATAGCAGGATGCAGGGGCGGATTTATGTATAGGCTAAGTAGGCTGCAGCCTAGGGCGCGAAATTTTGGGTGACTTTCGAGGGCGGAAAATTTTGAAAAAACAAAAAATATTTTATAATAAAGCAAAAATTATGATTCGATGAATACCGCAGTATCTCTCAATTTTCAATTTACAATTTTATTTAGTGATGACGTCTCTAGTTTTAAGTTTATGTTATGGAGTCAAGTTCTCGTTATCAGACCACTGAGAGACCCGGCGACAGTCGTTTTATTTTATGATAAGGGCGGTATGAGCTCTAAAACCTAGGGCGCCAAAATCCTAAAACCGCCGCTGGCAGGATGTATATATCATTAAGGAAGATAGTAGTCTCGAATATGTTTTTGTTTTAAAGTGGAGACGATGTTGAATTAAAACATCGTTCAGCTTTAAAAATAAGTGAAACAAATGTAAGATTTCCGAAAAGTTATATTGTTGTTACATACCCAAATGATTTACATTTATTAGCTGATTAAATAAAGCGTAGCAAACCAAAATATTTAATTTGTAGTGTTGAAGTTGTTACTAGTTCAATAATGAAACAAAAACTAGAAATTAAATCACATATAATACCATTCTTTTAAAATAATAGAAAATAATTTTTTAAACTTTGAATCATAATTGAATTACAAATAAATTAAATAAAATATTATTTACAATTTATTCTAAATAGTTAAATGTGTATTTGAATATATACATAATTAGTAATAAGTAAATTTATACAAATTATTTTTGTGTTTTCATTGTCTTTTAAGCTAACAATAAGAACAAATTAAAAATATTTTATAGCAAAATTTAGTTTGTGAAAAGAACTCAAATTTGTAAACAAAAAAGATTTTATCTAAACAATTGTTAAAGTATAATAGAATTGAATTAAAAAAGGACAATATTTAAAATAATTCAAAAGATATTAGGTGCTATTTTTAATTTTTACATTGCTAAAAATGGTTTTATCCAATCTATAAATTTTGATACATCAGCATAAATAATGTATTCGTCTGATCTACAAAAATTTTTAATTGAATCACCCAATGAAGCTGAAACAATGCCTCGAAGTATCCATCGATCATTAAAATATATTAATAATCCCCCACCGGAATCACCATTACACGGGCTATGACCGTATCGATTGCCAGCACAAAACGTTCTATTCGACATAAGAATTTTAAAATGTTTATTTGATCTTATGCATACTGTATTTGATACAATTTTAACATTAATTTTTTTTGGTTCACTTGTTAAAATTTGTCTGGGCTTATCACCACGACCCCAACCAGCGACTACACCAAGCTTGTGTTTTTTATATTCAGAATTTGTTGAATCAAGCCATAAACATGCTGGTCTAATGTATTCATTGTACCTTTTCAAAAGGTAAAAATAACAATTATTTTTAAAATAAGTAAATAGATAATTTAAATAATAATTTACTCAATAATTTTTTCTAATAATAAAATAGCAATATCAGCATCGAATGAACTAGAATTATACAAATAGTTTGGATGTGTAATAAGTTTTTTACATGATGCGGCAATTGCTCCTTCTTCACTCCAATTACGAATATTATGGCGTCCTAGAAATACTATAATATCTTTTTCATTATATTTATTTTCACTAATATAAAAACAATGTGCTGAAGTGATTACTGCACGTTTTGATATTAAACTTCCACCACATTGAAATGATAAAGTTGTTGATAAATTTATATAAATTGCTACAAGCCATGGCCATGACCCTCTTTGAAAGTTTTCACCACCAACAATAAGTGGATTTTTTTGAAATTTCGAATCGACCTGTCCACAATTACTTTCTGAAATGCTATAAAAATTATTTTAATTTGTTTAATAGTAAAAAATTGTAATTAATCTTTGATATATGTATATAAATACCTTAGTATCTCTTGATATTTAATGAAATCTGGTTTAGTTGTTGCAAGTTCATTTGGATAAAAACTCTCAGTACTTAAGGTATCAAAATTTTCAAAATCATTTTCAAATAAGTAATCATCACTCGTAGTTCCTATCGCTTGTTGTTCAGTTTCATTACTCAAATAAAGTGGTTTACTTATTATTGCCTGAGTATATAAAATATGTTCCAAGTGTATTGTTGTTATGATTGGAGCAATGTCTACATGCAAATGTAAAGTATATTTATATTCCATTAATTAAATAGTTTTTGAAATTATTTAAGGGGACAGACTTTTAAATCATGGAATCAAATTAGACGAAATTATTCTAATTTGCCTTGTCACGTTAATTTGTGCTCGATAATTATTATTTATCATAGATGCTGTCAAAAATCAGCTTCCCACAAATATAACTTGAAATTAAGATATTATTAAATTCAGTTGAGTCAGTTCTTAAACCAGAGCTGATAAAGAACCAATTTTGAGAAGAATTATTTTTTCCCAGACTAATTTTATTTTTTATAATTGTTTAAATTTATTAGATTTTTCTGAATACTAAAGAAAGTACAATTCTAATTGCAACTATTACTAACATTTTGCTTAAAATTCAATCGAATAAAAAACATTTAAACAATTTACCTCTTATTCCTTTGCATATAATGCGACCATTAAAATAAATCTCATTAATTTTGGGAACTAACCCAAATGGTGGAAATTTTATTTTATATGTAATTATTTTTTTTTTAACAATATTAATTAATGTTTCCTTGCGATTTTTATATAATTCAAGAGTACCTAAATTATTCTAGTGTAAAAGTTTTTATTATTTTAGTCATTATTTTGTTAGTGGAAACAAATGAATACCGTCGGCAATCGTTGTTGTAGTAATAAATAAACATTTACTTTAAATACGGTTGTGACTGGGAGATTTTTAATTTGAATTATACCCAACCAACGTGAACCATCATAACGATATTGAAAGTATTTTGGACATGGAGAAAATGGTATATTTTGGCTGAAATATATTTCTATGCAAAATGATATTATGATAATAACAATAAAGTTCTTATCTGCGTTAATATAGTTGACCATATTATTCAATTTACTACAATTTTGTATCTAATATTCTAATACTCCGTTCTATGTAAATTCTTAACAGTGGACAATCGGTAAAAAAATTTGACAATGAAACCATTAAAAAACCAACTTTAATAATTAAAGTTATATTTTTATTCTTCATTTTTGTCGATTTTGACAGCTCTAAATATTACTAACGGTAAATGTTAAGCCGCATATAATGATTAAAAATATTTGAAAAGATAAGTACACATAAAATTAATAAAAACGGGTTTTTAATACTCTTGAATTCTTATTATATTTTAAATGAATTATTTAAATATGTTCAAATATTAGAATTTAGAAGCTTATATTCAGTTACAATGTAAAATATTGATTATAACTAAAAATTTGAGCTTCATTTAGCTCATGAATTATTTTTAACTTAAATCTATTAACACTTCATACGGATAATAGGTTGACAAATTATTTTTGTTTTGTAGATCTTAGGATAAAATTTCGAAGATTTTTTAATATTCCGATATTTTTATATTATTTTATATGTTTAAGGCTGTCTAGATTAGCGTTTTTGGACAGCGCTTTTATTGGAGTTTTGAGGTGCGGTTATACTCAAAAGTATTATGACTCCAATATAATTACAAGTTTTTTCAAAAAATATAATTTGTACCTTTTATTTAATTTAATTGCATTTATAATGCATTATTATTTACGGCAAGTCAATTTAATATAATAAAACTAGTTAGAAAGCATAAGTTATATATTTTCAATAAAAAAGAACTATTGAGTATAATCGCCCCTCAAAACTTCTATAAAATCTCTAATAAAAAACCTTTGTCCAAAACGCTAATCTAGACACCAAGTAAAAAATTGATCAAATGCGTTTGATGTATTTGAATATTTTAGAAGATACGCTAATGATTGGTTTTGTTGTGCAGATAGGTGCGGACGTGTCGATATTAAATTCAACAGTGACTGGCATTAGAGAGGAGATTTATACTGTCTTGTGCTGTCATACAAGCCTTCGTGCTCTTTCTCGTTGGGTATATATATATAAACTGAAACGTCAAATTCTTAACGCCGATTTTAAATCTAACCAAACAAACATGCAATTATTCCAAAAATAAGCGAAAGTAAAGAATTGTACTTTTCTTTTAAGTAATTAAAAAGTTACAAAATATTAAAGGCTTTGTTATAATTTACAAACAAATTTTATATAAAACAAAATGCAAAGAAATATCACCAATCAAACAGAATGTCCTCAGGTAAACATATTTTAATTTCAAAGAAATACTTTAGTTTTAATTGTATAAATTCAAGCAACTCCAAGCCAAAATGATAATAATAATTCATCCAGGATCACTTAATTTGCGAATAGGTAGAGCATCAGATTTAAATCCACATTTAATATATCATGTAATTGCTCGAAAAACAAAACATGGTGGGAAAATACATCGTGATCCATTTCTTCCACCGTATATAGCAAAAGTGGGCATTCCATAATATTATTATTTTTTATTTATCTATACTCAATAAATATTTTAAAGTCAAAAGAATTACTCCAAGAATTAGAAGAACATCGTTTACAAGTTTCATATACTTTACAATCTTGTCTTCAATCAGATGGACGTCGTCGATACGCTACACCACCACAACAAATATCAGCTTTTAATAGACGATCGATGCCAGAAGTGTTAGAAGAAAATTGCAAATCAATTATTACACCAGATAGTGACAATTTATTTGATGAAGATGTATTATTTTAATATTAATACAAAATTTTTTTAATATAATTATAAATAATTTTATCAGGCAATTAATACAACACCTGATAGTCAGTATAGCTTACATTTTCCAATAAGGAGGGGTGATTTTAATTTACATACAAATCCTGGTGGTTCTCTTACATCTGTTTTAGCAGATCTTCAAGATATATGGGAATATGCTCTAAAAGAAAAAATGAAAATTAAACTTAGGTTATATTTTAAAATATATTTTGTATAAATTGAAAATTAAACTTAGGTTATATTTTAAACTATATTTTATATAAATTTTAGAGATTTACGTTTGTATAAAGCTGTTTTGGTGGTACCAGATATATACAATAGAAGTCATTTAAAAGAACTAACTAATTTACTCCTTCTTAAAATGGGCTTTGGAAGCTGCTTTCTTGTACAGGTAAAATTTTGATTGTTATTTAATATGGTGTAAAAATAACAAAAATATTATGCTCATGACACGAAGATCTATATATAAAATCTTTTCAAACAAATTTATTTAAATATTTTTTTTTTACTTGCGTATTTAAACTATGTACTTCTAATATATCATCTACTTTTAAGCAAAAGTATCTTTTATTTAGATATCAAACACATAAATTATATTTATCTTAATTAATTTAGGATCATGTAGCTGCTACTTTTGGTGCTGGCTTAGGATATGCTTGTGTTGTTGATGTAGGGGATCAAAAAACTTCAGTATCTTGTGTAGAAGATGGTATATCACATCCAAACACTAGGGTAATATATTTTGATAAATTTAATAATTATGTTCACAATATAATTGTTTAGGTAAAACTACAATATGGGGGAGGTGATATTACACAAACCTTTTATTGGCTTTTACAAAAATGTGCTTTCCCTTATAAAGAATATGATGAAAATAATCCTCGAGATGCTTTATTATTAAAAACACTTAAAGAAGAATCATGCCACGTTAATCTAGTATATTATTAATCTATATATATAGTGAAAAAACAAAAGTTGATGTTTATCTTTTTAAGGATATATGTGGTTCCAAAGAAAAATCATTTATTGTAAACAAAAATGGAAAATTTGCACGTAAATATACAATTCAAGTAGGTGATGAATGTATTGTAGCACCTTTAGGGCTATTCCAAACCGAATTATTAGGTGTAACGGGTAAGCATAAATCTGCAATTGTACAAAAGCCATGTGCTATACAACCTGATTCAGAAGATTGTTTTGATGCTGAATATATTCGAGAAACTGGTGTAAGTAGAAAAATAAAAATATTATCTTTAGATTTATTTTGCTTGTTAATTGATTATTTAATTTGATTACGTAATTAAGTTTTGCTTCACTTTTTGGTGTCAAGTGGCAAAGAGGCAAACATATTAATAATAATAATTTTAAAGTTGTTTTCAAAATGTGTAAAATAATTTGTTTCACATTGTTAACTATCAGCATTTATTTTTAAGGATTAATTCTACATTAAATAATATGATATCAATCGCAGTTTTTTCCACAACTATGTGATTCCACAACTCATTAGAGCACACACAGTCGTCATAGAGATTGTAAAACGTCTTTTCTTTACAAACTTTGTGATGAAAGTCATTTACATCTACATTTGTCTGGAGGAAATTTAATTCTTGGTTGGTTAATTGCTTATTACACTTTCAAGATGTCTTGTATACGATATCATCAAGCAAGAAGCTTTACAATTTCAATAGATGAATAGATAAAATTACCTCTACTTTAATTAGTTTCATCTTTCAATAGACTTAAGTTTTAATTTTAAAAAATAAAAAAAAACCATTTCACGTTTTTAATATCTAATGGTAGCGAAAAAGTGCCCGAGAGCAAATGGAACAAATTCAAGCTGAAGGTGGTGTTATCGGTCCAAATGATAGCCAAGAAGATGATATTGTTGTTGATTCTTTAGATGCTGAACGAGAAATAAAACCTAATGATAAAGAATTTGTTTTACCAAATGGACAAATAATGGGAATTGATCATGCAGTATTACAGAGTATTGAAAGATGTCGTAAATATATATAATTGTGTGTTGTAAATTAAGTTTTAGTAATTTTTTAATGTTAATATTTTAGCCAATGACGAACTTAAGAAAAAAATGTATGGAGGAATTTTAGTAGTAGGTGGAGGTATGAAATTCATGGGAATCGGAAAATGGCTACATAATAGGGTAGCATTGCAAATTCCTTATTTACATAGAACAGGTAATTTATAATTTATAACATCTTAATATAAAATTTAAATGAAATTGAACAAAATGAAAAGTTGATGTTTTATTTCAAGCTTTCATAGTATAAAAATTATATTTGTTGGCACTCAATCATACAAATATTTTTTTTAATTTAAAAAAAGACATTCTATAGATATGCTCGTCTTTTTATTGTTTTGAAATTTTAAAATCGTAAAGCTAATAAAGATAAAGAATATAATATTTCTTAAATCGGATATAATTCTGAAATAAGGTCAGAAGATCTAAGGTGAATGTAGTATATCATCCTCAAGATATTACTTACCTTATATTATCATAAAAGTAACTGTAGAAAATTATGTTATTTTAGTTTCCCTAATACATGATATATATCCTTTATAGAACAATTGGATATCATTACTAGTACTAAAGATATGGATCCTTCAATGACAGCATGGAAAGGTGCAGCAGTCATGTCATGCTTAGAAAGTGCCCCAGAACTTTGGATAAGTGCTCAGGAATGGAAAAAAATTGGTTTAAGGATATTAAGGGAAAAAGCACCTTTTATGTGGTAGTATTAGTAATAACTTAAGAAATATGTTTCAATATATTTTAGTTTGAAAGTTCAATTTGGAATTAAAAGAAACTTTTTGTTTTATATATATATATATATAAAATTTGTTTATATTTCAATTCCTGAACTAAAGATTACATTAAATCACTTAAGTAGAAAACTCATAATTAATTTCATTCTAACTAAAGTCCATTAAATAATTTAGACTATTAACATCTAATCAATGTGTTCATATTTTATTTCAATTGGTTTAGAACACTCTAATATAAAGGTGATTATAGTACTTTACAAATTTTCCAGTTTATTTATTTATGTTTCATTGATTTGATTTTCAGTATAAGTCATGAAGTCAATACTCATCTAAAATAATTAAAATCACATATTTCAGTATATTTAAAAAAGAAAAACAATTTTTCTAAAAATAAATAATGCTGTATATAGTTACATTTTTAGAAAAAATCTACGATGGGATAAAAAAAACAGTGTGATTAATATGAGTCTACTATTTTAGATGTACATTATTACATAAATACATATTGTTATTAAGAAAACGCTAAAAAAAAAAACAATACCACCATAGTCTTACTTTGAATTATCACAAAATGTGACATTTAGAAAAAATTTGCAATTATGGTTATAAAAAAACTTTAATTTTTGCATTTTACTGAAATGATTTAAATAAAATAACTTGCATTATATTAAACACTAGAATATTTTATATGTACAGTTAATATTGGTAATGATATTCAACATTAAGAGGAATTTATAATATTATTATTAATACCAGTTTGCTCAAGAAAATGTAGCATTGTATTCTTATTAACTAATGGTGCGCATACGCTTTACAAACATACAAAATTAAATGGCGATTTTAGAGTTTTTTTTTTTTTTTTTTTTTATATGTACTGATGAGAAAATATCACATAATTTTATATATTTAATCGTTTTTCTACCGATTCATATATATATATATATATATATATATATTTTTTTATTTTTTATTATTTGATTTGTTGTGTTATTATTTACATTTTTGTGAAATCAAATAATTTGACTAAATCTACATAAAATTTATATATTTTTATCTATTTTCTTAAATACATATTTCTTTTAAATAAAATAATTGTTTTTTTCATTCATTAATTAATAAACCGATAATTAATGTAAGGAGACTACTTCTATAATGGTTATATGGTACACAATTACAGCCACTTCATTAAATATTTTTTTTGTTTTTTTTGTTTTTTATTTTTTTACAATTACCGATTAAGCATAATCATTTGATATTAGTTTTGTTATAAACTTTATTAATATTATTATATTTCCATTGAAAAAAGTCTATAAGCTTAAGTAGGATATTCAAAAGTTATTTATTTACACTTTAAAATTTTCTAATAGTACTTAATATTATATAATTTTCTTTAAATTCTTTAATTATGTAAAATATGAAATGCAAATTATTTGGAATTATAATAAAATACGTTCTCTTCTTTTTTTTTTCAAAAGGACGGTAATCATCGAAATAAAATAGTTTTAAATACTATCCCTTTGATCTTTTTGGTTTTAAAATATTTACTTTATATTAAAATATAAACAAAATTAGAATTTGGAATTATTTTTTAATTTTAGAATTTTATAGATTTTTGAAGAATAATCAGTTCTAAAGTTAAAGATTTTTATAATAGTGATTAATTAGTTGGGGAAACAAATCAGAGCATATTTATTGTTTCTATTTTATATTTTAATATTTTTCAAAAATATATTAAAGCTTTATTTAATTATTTGTATAACTTTCTGATAGGGGAGTTTTATTCATTTTCCAATAGACAAAATTTGAAAAATTTGTTGTAGATCATATTGATGAAATATCAGTCAAATAAATTGCATTTTCATAAAATAAAAAAAAGATTAAAATACAAGAAAGTCATTTATAAAAATAAAAAATTAGCATATATATGAGTGATGTTCATTAAAAATAAAATCAACTTTTTTCTTATATAATTGATTGTGTTGAAAATCGACAATTTGTTCTAAATGTATTTAAAGATTATATTAAAAATTTCTCTTTTGTATTACGATGTAATACAAATCTTAAAAAGTTTTTATTTCTGAGCTTTTGATACAAAAGAAGTCTTTAATATTGTATGTTTTTTATTTGTAAAAATCTCATATTAAGATTTTTTTCGTATAAAAATCTTTTCTCTTTTTTTTTCACTACATCAAGCAACAATGTTCAGATTTCAAAGTCATGCATTTTCTATATCAAAATCACAATTTTTTAAATGGATCAATTATAACAACGCAACTGACAGAAATAAAGGGGGATTTAGAAAAAAAAGAAGCATACTCAATCTGATAAAAATAAATCATTAACTTAATACCAATTATTAAAATTAGATATTGCTATCTTAAATACAAATTTCAGGTGTTCAGTTGAATTCAATACCTTAAACTAATTTCAAAAACAAATTTTTCTAAATATAAAATTTTTTTTCTAAATTTTAATTAGACTACAAATGTAGTTATTATTAAAAAATAAAATTGATACTACACTATGTACTAGTTATATATAAAGAAAAGATAAAAAGCGTACAAAAGATGCTTTGAAATGATAAAAATTTTCTAATTTAGAGTTTATCACGTTAACAACAAATTGTAAAATAACATAAGAAAAAAAAGAATTCTTTCCTTTTATAGAATTCAATTCGAATATTCAGTGTAGAAATATCCAATAGGCAGTGATTTTCTTTGATATTGCATTAAAAAATTTTGGCACACTTAAATATATATTAATTTAATATAAAAAATTTATCAAATGAATTAAAACAAGTTTTTTATTTTATATAATAAAAAAAACTACAGTAGTTGTCTTGTATGTGGCAAACTAGTATTAATATTATAATTATTATTTGCTTCATTTAAATTTACAAACTAACAAAATGAGATTTTATATTGCAAAATAAAAAAACCAAGAAAAAAAAGGTAATATATACAAGTAGTATTAGAAGAAATTAAAATAAATGAAAAAGTTATTATAATTAAGAAACTCCTATGGCATTTTTTATTTTTTTTGTGAATAGATAAAACACATTAATAATTATTTTAATTTTAAATAATAATAATTGTTTTTGTTTGTTTTTCAGTTATTATACATATATTAAGATTTCTTTTTTGAAATAGTCTCCTTAACACCACAATCTTCGACTTTCTTACCTTTAGCAATTGCTAATAATGTTACTAATTTTTTGTGCGAATCACCAACTATCCAACCATGTTGTTGATAATGTTCACCATCTTGTGTTAGATCATCATCGTCATCATCATCACGTTGTTGTTCAATTCTACCAAATTCTTCATCACTTGAAGATGATGACCAATAATAAAGCATTTCTGATGCTATACGTTTTCTTCTAGCCAATGGTTTTATAATTGTATCATTATTATCAATATTAATATTTTCAATTTTATTTTTATCTTTATTATTAATATTTAATTGATCATCATTATCAATAAGTATATTTTTATCATTTGTTTTTGTAAATTTTCTATGTTCAAATCTATTATCAGTTTTTCTTTTTTTTCCAATATTTTCATCTTTAAATGATATTGTTTTACGACGATTTTTTATTTTTGCACGTTTAGCATTTGAAGAACAATTACGTTTTAATTCAGTTTCAAAATCACTTTCTGTATCATCATTTTTATATGATTTAAGACGTGGTTTAGCTATAAATGATGATGATTTCTTTTGTATTTGTGTTTCGAAATTTTTTTGTTCAATTAAATTTTTAGATATTGTTAATTTATCATTTTTATTATATTTAGTTATCATTTCTGTTGTTTTTAATATATTTTCATTAAGCGTAATTTTATTATCTTTTTCAGAATTTTTTTCATCTTTTTTATCTAGAATTTTATTAGTTTTTCCTAATACTTTATCAATAACAATACTATCAGAATTTTCATTTATAATTTCTTTGTTAATATGATCATTTTGTTTTGTTTTATTACTTAAATTTGTCTTTATTTCATTTGTATTTAAATCAACAATTTTGTTATTAGTTGATTGATTATTAACATTAGTATTTTTTTCAATATTTTTTATGGCTGGTTTACGTTTTTTTTGTGATTTTTTTTCTTGTTCTTCAATAAATGCTATAACATCTTTAGTTGATAAAAAATCTTCATATTCATCTGAACTCCATGTATCAACAACCATACGTGGCCTATTTGCAGCACATCTTCTTTGAGATTTTCTTTTACCATCATTTATAAGAGCAGTTATTTCTTCAGCTGACATACCTAATTCCATTTGTAATTTATATATTCCCCTAGGTTGGCGTACATCTTTTTTAAGTATTTTCTTTTTTTGTACAGTTACCTTTGTAGATTGTTCTTTTTTAGTTTTTCTATTATTTTTATGACCTGTTACATTATTAGTTTGATTAATTATAACTTGATCAGAATTTATTTCATTAGTTTGTATCTTTTGTTTCTGTTTATTTATAGCTTTAGTATTTTTAAGTTTTTTATTTTTTGTATTTTTAATTTTAACATCTTCAGCTATTATATCTTTTGTATTGATATTTTCAGATAATTTCTTAATAGTATTAGGATTATGTTCAGTTTCATTTTCTTTTTTAATAATTTCAGGTTCTTTATCTTTACGTAAACTATCAAAAAGTTTATCTAATTCTTGTTTAGGTATTTTCTTTTTTTGCTCTGGTGTAATTACCTCAATTTTATTGTCATCATTTCTATTTTTTGAAGCATTTTTAAATATACGTCCCATAATTAAACATTTATTTTCAATAGTTTTTGTAGTTCTAGCACTTGAACAACTATCACTACTATCACTATCAGCTTCAGTCTTTTTATCAGGCTCTTCATTATCGCTCATTGACCCATAATTAAAGTCATCACGATCTGAATAACTTATTGTTGAAAGTAAACTTTCATCGTTATGTACTATTATATCATTTGGTTTACGAAATTTAATAGTTTCATTTTCTTCCTGACCAATATCTTTAAAAGGTCTTTCAGGTATTGAAATTGGTGAGCTACAAGTATTTTTATTTTTCAATAATTTTTTATTAGCTCTATCAATAATTTCCTGTGAATCATCAAATTCATAGATATCCTTTGGTTTATTAGAATTTTCTTCATCATTATCTAATTTTCTAGATCTATCTTTATATTTTTTTGCCTTAAAGCCTAATTTATTTCCCGTTTTATTATATGCATTATTTTTTTTATTTATATTTGATATTATTTCTTCATATTTTTCAACCTCTATCAATTCTTTAGATTTTTCTAACAATTCATTTTCTTTACTAAATTGATTATAATTAGAAGGTGCTTCACTTCCTAGAGCTATTTCAGCTAATGCTGTTAATTTACATCCTGCATGAGGGCTACGTTCTAAAGCCTGTTGCATATCAAGACCAGAAGTTGGAATTGAAATCTTAAAATTATCATATCCTTTCATAGCAGCTTTTGTTCTCATACGATATGTTGTTGTTGTTGATCCCTGTGATGATGTTGAATGAATTGGTGAAGTAAAATTTCTAAAAATTATAGTAAAATTTTAATAATAGTAAATTAATTTCTCACTATGAATTGAAATGAAGGGATTAGTTATATCTATAGTGGTAGAGCTACAAAAAGACATCTTGATTATTGACTACATTGTTCAAAAATAGTCTGCAGTTCAAAATTGGAATCATATTTCTCTTCATTTGATGTGCAAATAGATTGCATGTAGTTATAGAAGAATTCGTAAAAAATATTAATAAAATGAAGCAATGCGAACACGGGTTAGAGGAAAACCATTTTCTTAGTTTAAGAAAAAAGTTCTAGGTACTGTTTCCTTGCAGTTTGAGCTTGGAATTTGTATTAAATTAAGTCATTTATTAATGAAAAGTTTTAATTTCATGTTGTCAAAAAAAAAACTTTGTTCTTTTATCCAGTTATAAAAAAAACAGGCACTAAATATCTCACTTGTATAGTCCTGCAAGATATGGAAATCATTCAAAACCTTGGGCAGAGTGAAAACATAGTTCTAGATCAAATACGTAATCTTATATTAAAATATAAGTTTTAATAGTATCAAGTTTTGATTTTAAAAATGTGAAAATTTTTCAATAATAATGATATTTTTCAAATAATCCAAAAGAATACTCTTAATCATATTTTATGAAGTTGACGCTTGTTTATATTGTTAGCAAACAAGTTAAAATTTACTTACTCAGTCTGTTTAATTATTCCATCATTTATAAATCCATTATTTGTCTGTTGTTCACCAATAAATGTTCTAGCTGTTAAATTTTCAATATTTTCAACTAATGAAAATTGTGTTGTTGTATAATTTTTATCATTACAACAATTAATAAATGTTGTTTTTCCACTAGATGATGGTACTAATGCATTTTGTGATGATTTATCAATTATAATATTTGTATTATTATCACAATTTAATTGAAATATATTATTACTATTATTATTTAATTGATTATAATTAGATTGTAATGTGTTATTTTTATCATATTGATTTATATCTGATGATATATCACAATAATTATTTATATCATTTTTAGGATAAGCATGTCTTGGACTATTTTTTGATTGAGATAATGGTGATTTAACTGTATATGCTGGATTATGTTGATAATTATTAATTATAATATCATTACCTAAATATGAAAATCTTTCACTTGATTTTGGTGTAATTGGTTTATTTGATATATCATTAATTGGATATGTTCTATTTAACATTGGTGTTTCAGAACCTTTTAACATATTACAGCATTCAAAAAAAAGACGTTCCTCTTGACTTAATACAATACGTGATTTGGGTTTTTGTACAAAATTTTCATAATTACAATCATTTTGTTCTGATATTATAATTGATTCATTATTAATTTTATTATCTTTAATTGCATGAAATTCATTTAAATCATTCTTATCATCATTATTATCTTTTATAATAACGTCTGATTTAATATTATCATCTTTATTATTATCAATAGTTTTATTAAATTCATTAATATTAAAATTACTTGAATTTTTAGCATTTAAATATTCATATTCTGATAATTTAGCTATATGTTTTAATGTCATTTGATGTTTTGTTAATGCTATTAATTTTTTAAAACTTTTTTTACATATTGTACAATCATATGTTTCATTTGTTATTATATTATCATTTATATTAATTGATTTTTTTAATTTACGTGTTGTTAATAAAAATGATTTACGTCTTCTACGTTTAATACCAAAATTTGTTTTATTTGTATTACTTGAAATACTTGTAAATAAACTATTATCATCTTCTAAATCCATATCAATTAAATCAGTATTTGTATTATCATCATCCATATTAGTATTATTATTTGAATTATCAATAATATCATTTATAATTAAATTTTTATTATTAATAGTTATATAATTGCTATCAAAATCATCATCAGTTTTATGAAATTCTTCATCTTCAGACATAATTCTATCATTAACTTTTTTAGCCAATTCAACTAAACAATTGTCTTCTTCATCAGAATTTTCACTTATTTCATTTGATTTAATTAATTGTTGTTGTTGTTGTTTTTGTTGTTGAGATCTTAAACACAATTTTTTTGCTATTTTTAATTCTTGTTCATCATTTATTTTATTTAAATTTTCATTTTCAATTGAATTTGCTGTTTTATTTAATCTAGGATCACGATTTGATGTTATTTTATTAATATTATCATTTGTTTCCAAATAATAATTATTATCAAATTTTTTATTAAATAAACTTGGCTTTAATATTGTTTTATAATTTTTATCTAGATTTAAACAATTTTCTTTAGTTTGATTTGTATCATTATTTAAATATTTAATACAATCAATATTATTATCATTTGAATTTTTAACAAATAAATCACCAAATTTTCTAAATACATTATTTATTGGATATGAATTCTTTTTAATATATTTATTAAATGAAAATGATTCTAAATTACTTCTTAATTCATTTATATTTTCATTTTCAATAATTTTATCTTTTTTACGTAATAATTTCTTTTTAAATTTACGATGTATATTATTTTTTATTTTATCATTATTAATATCATCATGAATTTTATTTTGTATTAAATTATCATCAATTGAATTTGATGTATCACCAATATTAGCTAAATAATTTGTTTTTTTAATTATATCTTTACGATTCATAAAACTAAAATCAGTACATGATCTAAATGTATCAAATGATTTTTTAAATGTATTCAAAACATTAAATGTTGTCATATTAAAATTACTACAAATTTGAATATTTTGATTTTTTAATATTGGCTCAATATTTAAACGTAATGGTTCATTATTTTTAGCAAGTAAACAAAATAAATTTTCTGTTGTTTTTGTATTTATATTATTTTCAATAGATTTCTTTTCTAATATAGTTTTTTGTATATTTTCTTCATTAATTAATTTATTTGAATTTATTTGATTTTTATTTTTTTGTTGTTTTATTATTTTCATTTTTGTTATTGATAATTCATCATTATTATCTTTTTTATTTAAATTATTAATTATATCTTTATTATCTTGTTGTAATGTATTTTTTCTTTTTGTTGGAGGTGTTAAACGCATACCTGTTAATAATAAATCTTCACTTTTTTCATATGCTAAATTTTCTAATAATCTTAAATCATCAATACGTGATTTATCTTTTTCTTTAAAACTTTCCATTAATTGATCAGCAACAATAGCAGCTAATTCATTTTTTCGTCGTTTACGTTGTTTTTTAATAATTGAATTTTTTTTAAAATTTTTATCATTTAATTCTATTTCAGATATATCTTTTATATCATTATTATCAATTATTTCATTTATATTTGATAATAATTCATTTTTATTTTTATTTTGAATTTTTAAATTTTGCTTTTGATGTAAAGCAATTATTTCTGGTGTTAGTTTTTCTAAAGTGACAGATACTTCTTTACATACAGTTAATAAATTATTATCATTTGTTGTTTTTAATATATCCTGTTTATCTATTTTATCAATTATTTTATTTGATTTAATACTTTTTTCAATATATTTAGTATTATCTTTCGATGTACATGGCTGTGGAATATAATCATTAATATCAGATGACATATTTGTGCTTAAAATATTTTCAATATCATCAAAACGTGTTGGATGTGCTGATAATGATAAATTTTTTGTATTATCAAAATTAATTGCTTCATCAATTAAAAAACTTTCTACTATATCATCAATTTCTTTATTTATATTATTAGAGTTTTTATTTTTTTGTCTGCTTCTTATACTTCTACGTTTATTTAAGGTAGCTTTTTCTTCTTGTTGTTGTTTTTGTTTATTAGTTGGAAAAAAATTTGATTTATTTGTAGTTTCATTTAAATAATTCATATTTGGTAATTGAATCTCATTTGTTATATTTGAACCAATATTACATGTATTTAATTCAACATTATCAGTTAATGTTATTTTAGCAAAGTTATTTATATCATCTGATTCTTTAGTAATTGTATTTTCATTTTTTATTAAATTTTTTCGTTGTCTTGTATAATTTTTAGGAAAAATATGTTTTTTTACATTAACATTTGAATCAAAATTAATATTTTCATTATTTATATTATTTTCATTTTCTATTTTATTTTGTTCAATTGTTATATCAATGTTTTTTAGATTTTTATTAATATTATTATCATTATCTGTTTTAGATAAAATTTCTTTTGAACTTATATCAATTATATTATTTTCTTGTTTTTGTTTTGAAAATTCCTTTTCTAATTTTAAATTTTGATTTTTTAAAGCATTTTTTTTCATAAGTTCTAAATTTTTACTTATAGCTTCGATATTTTTTCTTGGTCTACCACGTTTATTAGTTTTATTTTTTAATAATAATTTTGCTTCAATATTAGATTCTTGGTTTTCTATTTTTTCAGCATTTCTATTTTCTTGTATTTCAATTTTTTTAGTTTCTATTAAATTTGTAGTATTTTCATTTAAGTTTTGTTCAGTATTTTTACTAGTAATTATATCAGTTTCATTTAATCTTGTTATTGATAAATTTTCATCAATAATTTTTTGACTATTTGAAATTTCTACATTGTTACTAGCTTTACATTTTCTAGTACGTAAACTTTTAGCAATTTTTCCATTATCTAAATTTGTATCTTTCAATTTTTCTGTATCAATTTCTTTATTATTTTCATTAAATAATTTTAAATTTTCAACAAATATTTCTGATTCATTTTTTTGTAAAATTTTATCATTATTTATTTTCTCTGTTAGATTTGATTCATTTGAATCTAATAATTTTATATTATCCTTTTTGGCTTTTATATTTGGACAATTATTAACTTTAATTAAATTCTCTTTAATTAAAATATTTTGTTGATTTATATTTAAAGAAGTTTCTTGATTTTTTTGTGCTTGTACGATTGTTGATGTAGTTTTTATTATTTCATTTTTATTTGGAATTTTTGTTGTTTGAATATCATATGGCCTAAATAATGTATTCAAAGAACGACTTCTTGTTTGTGTAAATTTTTCAGGTTGAACATCAAATAAAAGTTTTTTTAATTCATTGTTAACTTTTGAATTTGGTGAATTACATATTTTCTTTTTTGGTATTTTTTTTGTACTTAAATCAAGAACTGTTTCTTGTATATCGAAACAATTAATTTCAGATGAAACTAATTGTTGTATTGGACTATTTTTTGTTTTAATTAAACGTTTAGGACCAATCAAATTTGAATATTGTTCATTTGAATTTGTTTTTTCTACTAAACATTTTTCAATTGGATATTCAATAATAGTATCTTTATTACATTTTTCATTTTCAATAATTACATTATTTATAGTTTTACGTTTTTTATATGAACCTTTTGTATCATTATTATTTTTAATTAGTTTTTGATTATCAAAATTTAAAACCATTAATTTTTCATCTTGTGTTAATTTCATATTTAAGTCTTTGATTATATTTTCAGGTTCATTTAAATTTAATACTGGTGAAATATTTAATATTGTATCCTTATCTAATATTTTTGTTTCAGATGATTTGCATGGTGTACTATTTTGGGGAAATGTTTTATTAATACTATAACTTTTATCGATATCAAATGATATAGCACTATCATTAGCATCGCTATTTAATGATCTTGGTGATGTTCTACGTTTTGGGCTACTAAATTGTTCATTTGAACTATTGTTTTTATCATAAAAACTATTTTCATTTAATGATATATCGACAACACTATCAAATGCATTTATTTCTGATGTTATAATTCGATTACATGAATTTTTATGTCTTGGTGATCTTCGACGTGTTATATTTTCATTGAAATTTTTAATAGTAATTGGTTCATTTGAATCATCATTTAAATTACTATTACTACAATTTGGTTCAATTTTTTTAATATTTTCCATTAGATCAGTTTTTATAATTGTTTGATTATAATCATTTTGTGGTTTTTTAATTAATTTACGTGTTACAGTTTTTCTTTTTGGTGCCTTTGTTGATATTGTATTCAATCTATCATCAGTTATTATTTGTTTATCTGTATCAATATTTGATTTTGGGCTTTTATTAGCTGCTAAAAGTACTTTATCAAGACTCTCATTGTTCGAAAAAAATGGTTTACCTAATTTTTCCTGTAATTTTCCAGTTAACATTGCTATACAATCATTTAATTTTTTTCCACGTCGTTTTGTTTGAATTATATTTTCAATTTTATTTTTATTAATTATCATTTGTTCATTATTTTTTTCAATAATATCAACAAATTTATCCATTATTTGTGTTTGATCATTTATTTTTAAAGTATCTGATATAATATTTGAATTTGCTTTAATTGAGACTTCTTGAATATCATTAATATCATTAGAAATTTCAATATCTTTATCAATTTTATTAACTAAATCATCCTGTAATTGCCTTTTTGGACTATATTTATTATCTTTAGTTTGTATAGGAATCTTTTTAATTTTTTTCTTATTAAATGGTAGCACCAATTTTGTTTTAGAGTTTTTAATTTTCATGTTTCCAGAAGATTTATCTTCTATATTTTCAATTTTATTAATTTTAGATTTTTTTAAATGTGTTGTTCTTGTTAATTTTCTCTTGCTACTGATATCATTTATTCTTTGATTTCTTAATAAACGATTACTTTTATTTTTATAAAATTTTCTTACAACTTTTTTAACAAGACATTTAGTTTTACTTGTATCATTATTAATATTACAATCATTTAGATTATCATCATTTTCCTCCTTATTATCACTAACACTAAGTTTTTTAATATTAGTGATTTTCTTTTCTTTATTTAATTTTGTTATTTGACTATCATCTATTTCATGATCTAGTCGCTTTCTTAATCGTTTTTTTGTATATTTTGTAAAAATTTTTTTATGCCTTTGTCGTATATTTTTTGAAATTGGTCTTACAGTTGTTCCTTTAATTCTTAAAATTGTGTTTTTTGTTTTTTTATTGTTACTTCCATTCACAATAATTGTTTTTTTATATCCAATACCTTTTTTAAATTTTCGTATTCCAGGTTTTGTTATGTTCGGTATAATTTGCCTACATGCACGTTTTGCTGGTAGATTTTCTAACATTCTTCGTATAGATTCAGCTGAAAAAAAAAAAAAAACGATATTTAAAAATTTTATTTATACAGTAAAATAAAAATTATTTACGTAGATTACTTGTTATATATAATAGAACAATTGTCATATGTGGTGTAATTTAATAAAATTTGAAATTTTTTAAAGTCAAATATTTTAGATGTTAATTAGTCATTGACTTATTATGTATATAAATAAATGCGTTTATTGTGTATAGGAAAAGTATGCCTTTACTTGTGAACATTAAGTTAACAAGAATTTCTTGTTTATTTTATTTTGGCAATTGGATATTATAAGTTAAATTATGAACATGAATAACTGATTAGCTAGAATTTCATGAACTTCAACCAAAAAAGAACCTTAATACAAAGAAAAAAAAGCATCAATAATATCAGCTGGCATACGAGGATGCATGATTCTAATTTCATCTAATGTACATATAGAGCCATTTAGACATTAAAAGTTGCCAAAAAAGTCTTAGTTAATAAAGTTGTCAGAGAATCAATTTTAATATAAGACTCTTTTTAATATCAAAAAGTAGCCATTCTCTAATGAGTACCTTTTTCAATGAAAAAAAAATAAATTAATATATCATTAGGTGTCCGATTTGACTTCTAATGATATATTGAGTCAAAAACGTTTTAAATTGCCTGATTTGACGTTGGAGTCTGCAAAAATCGGTTTTTGAACATTGCTGCATACATACCGGACTGAATGCTAAAAAAATTGTCTTGACCGTATTCTAAACTTCATGGATTGTTAAGAAAAATGTTTTGCAAAACATTTCAAATAATTTTTTGCCGTAATTAGTTCTTATTCGCGAAATTACTTTCGTAAAAATAAAAATAGAAAATGGAAACTTTAATTATACAATAGAAGAATTTTTTTTTGTCACTAGATATAAGTGGAACAGATATGTCAGCGGTAGACATAAGTTTGTATAATCATTGTCATAAATTTAAGACTCAATAAAATGCTATTTCTGATCTGATCTGAAACAGATATGTCATGACTCATTTTACAGTTAAGTGATTTTTGGTTTTATTGTTTTAAATATTCTAAATTAAGGACAAAAAATTAAGGAACAAAACTCTTAATTTTTGTGGAAAAATGGATTTTATTTTTGTTTTCAAAATTCACTGTTCTAAAGAAAATAATAGAAATCTGCAAACATAACTGGTTTTATTATTGATAATAACTTTTCAAGGATTACCAACGTATATATTGAAAAGTGACTGTAAAACGAACTTTTAGCAACAAATTTTTATCTAGTTCATAATAGACACATTTATACCATTGATTTGATATTTCAATGAAAGTCGCGTGATTTGTGGCTGCCTAGAAAAATTTTTGTGTCATTGAAAATATCCAAGTAGGGATTTATTTATTTATAAAACCTCAAATGGAAACATTTTCTATATTTCTATCAAATGGTGGCTTTTTGTTGCTGATAATTTTCAAAACTGCTAAAACTATAGGTATTTATATTGAACACTGTAAATGGTAAAGCTTTTTTCTAATTATTACAAACTATTATACACATTTAATATCTATATTATTTTTTTAAGGTGTCAAATGAGCGAAATTTCAATAATATTCTGCTATTAAACTACTTAGGATTAATGAAAAAATGTAAGTCATTTATTTTGTAACATTTTGCAGCATTTGGGTGAAAATTAAAACAATTTTGTTATATGAAGTCGCCCTATATGAGTAAAAAACACAATCGAATACAGTAATCACTTGCCAAATACGGGATTACTTATAACAAGCAAGCCACGATTGGCAAAAATGGGCTATATTTATGTATTTGTGTACAACTAAACACTATATTTAGAACTCCATATTAAACGAATTTCAATTTCAATTTCAATTTGTCGTGGGTATACAAACATTTTATAAAACTATAATTTATTAAAATTCAATAGAGTACTTGTCTGTTTTAGATTTTTCTAAATATTTTTTAACAATTTCTTTGTATGAATGTAAAAAGTTTTCCAGCCCAATTTGAAGCTGTAAAGATGGATCAAACTCAAAAACATGATCTTGTAGTTTTTTAACGCTAAAAAAAACGCCGTGTTAATATTACTTAATGTCAGATTCTAATTCATCATTGCACGATTCTATTCTTTTTAATTGTGTTCTTGACAATTAATTCAATCATTAATTGAAAAAGTTCTACTTCTGTCAATTCTGTCAATCATAAGAATTAAAAACTTTTTCAACATTAGTGGTTTTCAAACTATCAAATCGCTTGACATAAATATTGTGTATCACTTGCCGAATTTTTTCGGTTTCTAGTTCAAAATAAAATCATACGGATACATGAATCCATGATTGACATTGGTGAGAGATTAATGTAATTAAGTTTTACAGGCAATTGATATATTAAACATAAGTTAAAACTTTAATATTAAATATTATGACACACGTGCAAATAGTATGTCATTAATTTTATTATTATTAGTGTTGAGTTAATTTATAATTAACTTACCATCACCAGGTCGTGGTCTTGGAGTTGTTTGATATTTTATTTTATCATTATCAATATTATAATTATTACAATTATTAATATCATGATCATCTTTTAATATTGTACATTTAATTAATTTTCTTTTATTAATTGTTAAATTTTGTTTACTATTTTTACGACGTCTTGATCCAGCATAATAACGATATTTACGTTTTTTAGCTAATATCCATGCATAATCACCAGAACAATCTAACATATGACGATATAATTCAGTTAAACCATTACATTCTTTATTACATTTAGTACAATTACCAGAAAATGGTAATAATTGTTTATCATTATCATTATTTTTAATTAATATTGGTGATGATGATGTAGATGATGATGATGAAGATGATAATGATGATATTATTGTACGATTAATATCAATTTTATTATCAGAATCAGTTAATATTGTACCAATACTACTTGTTGTTAATGAATTAATACTATCCATTGAATCATCATAATTTGTTATTGTTGTTTGTGTTGTTGTTGTTGTTGCTGTTGTTTGTATATCATCACCAACAGTTTTAATTAAATTTTTATTTAATTTATATTCTTTAGTTTTATTATGTGCTTTTAATGGTATATAAAAATGTTTATATAAATTGTCATCAATTAATTCTTTACCAACTATTTCATAATGTGTTGAATATACATATGGATGACGAAACATTTTATGTTCTTCTAATGTTTTTAATTTATCAAATTTTGCACCACAACCAAAACAAATATAACAACGTGGTCTAGCCCATTCACCACTTAATATTAAATTTTTATTATTATCATTATTATTATTTGGTATATTTGGATATAAATTAAGTAAATATGGTAATATATTATTATCATTAATAATAGTTGATGATGTTGTTGGTATTGCTGTTGATTTTGTTGTTGTTGTTATTGTTGTTGTTGTTGTTGTTACTGATGATGTTATTATTGATGTCTCCAAAATATATTTATTATTAATTATATTATTATAATTATCAAATTCTTCAATTTTAATAATACTTTGTTCATTTTGTTCTAATATTATTTGTGGTAAACGTCTCATATCAAGTATAGAATTTAATTCATTTATTTGTTTACATTTATCATAACGTAATTTTTCAATAATTGTTTTATTATTATTATCATATTCATTTTGTTTATTTATTATATTTTCGTGTTTTAAACGCATTGATAATTGTGTCCACATATCTAATTTAGATAAATCTCTAAAACCAGATAATGGCTGTTTTATTTTTTTAACAAATTTACCACCTTCATTAATATATTTATATTTTTTAACACAATCCCATTTCCATTTCCATGAATTTTTAGTTATTGGTTTACGTATTTTATTAGCTATTATAATATCAGAACCATATTGTTCAGATGTTAATAATGTTGGAAATGGTGTTATTGTTGTTAATGTTGTTGCTTCATGTATTTCATGTATATCATTTAATATATTATTAGTTTTTTTAATAACAATACTATCAATTGCTGGTATTGTTGTTATTATATTTAAATTATTATTTGATATTTTATTATTATCATTTTTATTTAATTTACCATCAATATAATAATTTAAATTTTTTCTAACATTTAAACTAATTTTTTCATAAAAATCATCATCAAATATATAATTAATTGTTTCATTACGTATATTTAAATTACGTATTAAATTATTATCATTTAAATTATCAATTAAATTTGTTTGTATATGACGTCCAATTTTATTACGTGTTTTATTATAATCAGTTTTAATATTATCAATATTTAATAAACGGCAATTACGTATACCTTTACGACAACGTGGTAAACGATTTTGGGTTACACCTAAACGTGATAACATTGTTTCATCATTTCTTAATAAATTTTGGCATGAACGTGTTAATAATGTACGATTTTCAATATTTTGTTTAGTTTGTCGTCTTGTTTTATTTAATTCAATATTATTAGTATTTAAATTTTTTAATTTATCATTTATTTCAATATCATTATTATCAATTTTATTTAATAATAATAATGATGATGATGATGACGATGATAATGATGATGATGATGCTGATGATGATTGTATTAAATCATTTTTTTCAATATTATTAACTAATTTACATAATTTTTTTCTATTTAATTTTGTTTTTTGTTTAACATTAATTAAATTATTATCTTTATGTTGTAAATTAATATGTTCTTTTAATTTATCTAAATTAATAAAACGTATTTCACATAATTTACATGCAAAATATTTATCAGAATGTGAATCACATAAATGTATAAAAATTGATTTGAGATCATCTGTTGTATTTATTATTAATTTATTATTATTTATATTATTACAATATGAACAACCGTTATATATTGATTTTGATGATATAGACGATGATGATGATTGTATTAAATTTCTAGAACTAAGACGTCTAACTTTATTTATAAAATGTATACGTTCAATATGTTTAATACATAATTTTTGACTTGAAAATTTTTTATCACAATATAAACAAAGTAATTTATTCATTTTTATAATATTATTATTAATAATTATATTTGTTTTATCATTATTAATATTTGGTATTGTATCTAATATACCAGTTATCCTTTCTAATGGTAGACTACATTTCAATTTATTTTTTATATCACAATCATTATTTATATTTAATTTAAATTCATTTAAATTAAATTTTTTTAATAAATTTTTACCATTATTTATAGTTTTTTTAAATTTATTTTTATTTATATTACATTTAGTTGGTGTTATTAAACCAGATAATTGTGAATAATTCTTTTTACGTTTTTTTGGACTATTTTCTAAACTGAAACTACGTAATCTTCTTTGTATTTTATTATTATTAATTAAAAATTCTTTATTTATATTGTTTGTATTCTTTTGTGATTTAATTATTGTTGTTGGATTTGTTGTAGCTGATGCTGTCGTTGTTTTTGTTGTTGCTGCTGCTGTTGTTGTTGTGGTTGTTGTTGTTGTTGATATTTTTGATGTTATTTTAGTTGCTGTAATTTCTGTTGTTGTCATTTTAAATTTTTGTTCATATAATAATTTGTTTTGTTTTTTATCAAATTTTTCATTATCATTAATTGTTGAATTTTTATTAATCTTTTTCTTTGATTGTATAGATCCATTTGTTTTTTTATTACATTCTTCTTTTTGTATTTGATTTGTTTTGAAAATTCCATCATTTTTTTTATTTGAAATGATATTCAAGCCTGCATTATTACGATGAACCATTTTACTCTGAAATAATAAAGAATTTGTTTTTTTTGTTTTTAAAAATTCAATTAAAGATATTAATTTCAAACAATAAAATAAAAATTATTATAACATAAATTGATTAATAAATCCTAAAGCTGACACATAACATAAATAAGGGAGAAAATCATGAATTCACTATTCAATTTTTATACTTAGTTAGTAGTCTGGTGATAATATATTCGGACATGTAATTTTATTACCAAATTTTACACCACAAATGATAGACAACTTTTGTTTTGAAAATTGAAATTTGAGCTCTCATAGTAATTGAATGATCAGTACCGACATAATAATTAAGATTTTGGAATAACAAAACTCAACAAAAGTTACTTTGAGAAAAGTAATATTCCTATTTGAGGTAATATTAATCTCATAATAATCGAGATTAGTATATTTATATTAAATATAAAAGTCAATAATTATGTATTATACGTAAGAAATATATATGAAAATAAGTATAATTATTTAATATTTCGGTCATTTCTTTCCCTTAATGGAATAATAATTTATGCCACCATATGTAAAATTTATTGGAAACTAGATAGTAATAAAGTTGGTATGTTCGAACGTTATTGTTTTTTATATGAAGTCATTGGATGATAAATCAAGTTGGAAAGTTACAGGTTCAAATATAATTGTACTGTGGGAATGTACTATGAAGCTTTAGCTACTAAAAGTTATCTTAAGGTGGACGACTAATGTGCATTGTTGATGTGTTGAACTTAACAAGTTATACATATATCACGATATTCTGTTTATCTACTAAATCGACTAGTCGTTGTAAACGATAGCTAAATTTGATGAAATAAGTTTTAGCTTGCTTCTATGAGCAGATCTATTCTATAGAAACACTTGGCTATTGACAGATCTTAAAAGATCAGATAAAATCCAGTGTAATAAATGCAGCCTAAAAGAAAAAAATGGAAGTTGGTATAGAAAAAAAGGATTCTAGTAGAATTGAAGGAAATTATATTAAATTTTGCCAGTGTTAGCGCCAGGAATAATTGACCAATTTGTTACATGAAAAACAAAAAATTAAATAAAATATTAAATAACTTATTTTAAATTAAAGATATATAAGAAAAAATAAATTAAAGATAATTAATAAACGAAAGTAAACTTAATATAAAATTCGGACAGAAATTTTGTCATAAATTTTTAAAAAAAATTAATTTTTAATTTTATTCAATTAGATTATTTATAATTTAATTTTTAACAACTTGTTGCTGTTTTTTTAAATAGTATTAAAGATATACATAACGTTTTACAACATTAAAAATGTACAAAACACAAAATTGAACGAAGGGCACTTCTAAAATTTGAGGCTATATTTATTCATTTAAAAATAACATATTTACAAAAAGTTTAACAATTCTTTAGTTAAATTTTTTAATCATCGATTAATTCTATGGTACGTTTAAAATAATATCTGAAAGGAGAAAGTAAGATTACGGTTGTGTTGCTTTAAACGAATTCAAGTCGGACTTTCCAACAAGAAAATTTGTCATTTGATACACAAATATTATTAAAATTACGCTCTATTTTAGTGTTCCGCGAAAACAAATTCATATTAATTAATAAATTTCATAAGCGAAAATGAAGTGAGATTTTATTTGAAAAACGAAAATTAGGTGAATAAAATGTTAAATTATTTATTTAAGATGATTAGAATTCATGTAATGTAAGGTTACCAAAAGAATGTCGGCTTACAGTCAAGCTGACACAGATTCTGATACTGCTGAAGACTATAAAGTCGTTATGGGTAAATTAATAGGAATCTACTCAGAGTGCAAGATTAGACTATCGGGATGGGAATCGGTGTAAGCTCGGCTGTAAGCCGGCACTCTGTAGGCAGCCTAAGTTGTATAATGCCAATTGACAGTAAATATATTTTCAGGATATATTTGTAAAAATTTTCAAGTTCCTAAGCAAAGTGATGAGTCTACTAGCAATTTAATTGCCCTATGTTTTTGAATATTGTTACAATTTAGGTCAAAAAAAATATTAATTTTCATTAATTAGATAAAATTTAACATAATTATTTGAAGTTAATCTGTTTGTTGATGCTATATTCGCTAAAATATTTTAAAAAAAAGCCAAACCTCAATCTTAACACTATGGCCTGCATAGTCATTGGATTTAAATATCATCGAAGTTTGGAGTTGGCTAGCGGTTTAGCCAGGTTTATACTAATGAAAGACAATTTGAACCAACTGATGATCTATAAGCTATTAAGCTTTCTTGGAAATCCATCTTCTTATAATATATAAGATCTTTATATGATTTCCTACCTGAAGAATTTTTGAAGCTATTTTAGAAAATAATACTATAATTTTCTTGCTTTTTATTTATTTCTGTAAGGGAATCTATTCTATTCATTGAAAGGATTACTTCTAGGAAAATCCAGATAAGGTTATATAGATATTTACTAATTACACCACAATTGTTCTAAAGAACTTGCAAAAAATAAAATGCTCTGAGATTACTTGTGGCATTTAAAAATGTTATGAGCCTATTCTAATCATTGTCTTGCCAATTGACTTTACAATAATTATAGTTTTTAATTGAAAAATATATATTTTAATAAATTTTATTCTTTCAAAACCAAAATAACAAGAAAATAGTTAACTATTCAGACAGCTGATACTTTCTGTGTATTGTGGAGTTTGACCAGATATTTGCAGTTTGTTTTATTAGTCCGAATGTTCGAAGTTTTCCCCTTGCTTGTTACTTCTCTAGTCCAAATATATCAGCTTTGGTTGTGCTACTCTCTAAATGTAAAGAGGCCCAACGTATCCGATTGAACAATATATCTTTAATTAAAGGAAAATATATGAGCCTAAATGAGAGAGGGTAATTATATTGCAATTATCAAGTAATTAATTATATGTGTTTGTATGTTTAAATTAAATATTTAAGATTCGATTTGTATTTTTTAGTCAAATAATTAAGAGAAGTTGATAAAGAAAATGGCCATTTAGTAGCACTTAAGTAAGACTTGTCATCGCAAACAAAACACCCTGCTTTCGAGATCTCAGTTCCCTGCAAACTAAGGGCAGGCAATCATTTATTAGCTCAATTCATCATTTCAGCCCAATACTGCAACAGTTGCAGTTGTTTCAATCAAGATTTGAAGTGTTACTCCATTCTTGCTGTTTTTGTCTTTTATTTTAAAAAAAGCTTAGCTGATGCCATAATTAAAAATGTTTTATTATTTTCCAATCGTTAATAGTTCAAGAAGCCGTGGACGCCCATAAATAGCTGAAAAATTACATTTTGATTTTCGAACGAAAGGATAAAAAAGTCTACTTATGCGCCTGACGCAAACGGACGGTAGGAGATGTGATTACATTGTATCAGCTCCCTTTTATTTGTACGTATTCTACTCCGTTGTCAAAAAATCGTATCAAAGATCAAATATATTGTTTTTAAGTTTTACTACAATTATATAAGATTTAACCTTCCGTATGCTTTATATTAGAATAGATCTTCTTTAGGTTGCCACTTTAAATACATCCTAGAGTTATCTAATGATTGATTCCTAAACAGACAACTGTAAAGTCGGTTGGTAAAATTTTGCTTTGTAGAATTGTTATTTCTAAACAAAGAAAATGCTTTGGTATTTTGTTAACTGTACTTCATGTTAATTTCAATTTATTCTTTTTAAGATCTTTAAATTTGTGCATCCGATGCCAGAGATATTTAAAAAAAACAAAAATTATATTTTTTAAAATAATTTTGTAATGATCTGAATTAGGTTAAATGTAGTTGGTGACTAAAAAAAATTCTTATTAAGTTTTTACTGTGTTACGAATTGCATTAGAAACTATGTCAAAATCGGATATTATCATTTTCATTCTCACTATTCACCGAATCAATAATAATTGGCTCCTGGTATATACCTATCCTAGTAAACCACGGTTAGCTTTTTGTTTACGTACTCCATTTAAATAATAAATTAATGAAAAATTATTCTTGTAAGTGATTTCAAAATATTAATTAGGTCAAACTTTTGTCTCTATTTTCGAATATAAAAATATGTCCTTTTTTCAATATGCTTCTAGCTAATCGGAGTGGTGGAGTAACGGTTTTTTGTAGATTGGATGATAAAATTTTTTAAACATTCAATCATGGCTACAATTTTCACTACCCCTCAGGTAGCTTAAGGTGATTTTTTCTTACTCATTTATACTGGACGTGTTTTGATGTTTTATTAATTACTTACTTAGCTACTTTACGATATTTCCTGGCATCTTGCCAATAATTAAATCGATTATCTATTTATGCCGAAAGCAAGTAAAGATATAATTTAATCCAAGGATCATTAGACATCTTTAAGTTATAGTAACATACGTAGATTAAGGGTTTAGACATTTTTCAACATAAATCTCTTCCAGAATGATTGATTTTGAATTTAGCGGTTTCTATGTTATCAATTTAGCTTTAGTTGGGTATATTGTGATGAGTTTTTAGAATTAATTATGGATATCACTGGAATTGCTAGTGGAATCCCTTCTGATAATACATCGGAAACAAAATTCATGTTTTCCTTTTTCAGTTTTTATGAATGTTCGACTGTAGACAACAAATCATCTTTTTCCTTATCAATCTCAACTTTGGAAGATGTAATTCAGGTTAGCCGGAATAACTCCAACGTTGGAATGTCCTAAAAACTTTTCTTAGTTAAAAGTTTTGGCTACATGTCCTACATGATGTCTACTATAAATCCACTAATCCTATGGAGAAATATTGATACCTTACGAGCACAAAGATGCCGATGTTAGTTCAAGAGGCAAGGAAAATGAAAAGTAAGACAAAAATTAAAAAAAAAATTTCTTGCATTTCATTTAAAATTAACCAATTCCTATTTATTAATATAGTTGAAGGAGGGGATGTGCAATTCCTTTTAACATCATTTTAAAAGTTTAAAGCATCAATATTTTTCATGTATGCTGGCACAAAAGAATTTATAAAGATTTCCAAAAACATTTCCCAGCTGAGATAATTGTCGGGCATCCTTATGTATGAAATTTAACTAACTAAAACTTATCAAATAATTATTTTGTTTAAAAATGAAATAATGAAAATTTAACATCCTCCAGATGCCCACCCTGAATTTGTTTGCCATTGTTAATTTCAATATTCTTGCCAGCTATATAAATTCCATTCAAATGATATTTTTGAGCTTGAGAAAATACTGAAAGAATCAATCAAGAGTCTACAGTGGATACTTTGGGTTCTTAACAAGAGAATTAAAAGCTAAATAGTTGTTTAATATTTTTGAGTTTTATTTTACAATCTTTTTGGGATGTATTTAACACTACAACCAAAATAAAAGGATAGTCATAGTTTATATTTATGATTGGATATTTATCCATAGTAGAAATTTTGAAAATTTTCAATTGTAGGCTTATATTTGATGCCTTATGAATATGATAAATTAAGATAAAATGAGGCTTTGCGGGAGCATAGTTGTCTAAAAGGATGCAATAAAAAACAAAACAAAATGGTACAATGGTCTTAGGTTGTAGCTTTTTTAAATTGAAGTGAAATAATTTATTATTAACTATTTTAACTTTATTCATTTAAAGTAGGAGCAATTATGAAAATTCTGATGGTTTTGTTTTTTTCTTCTT
Organism: Acrocera orbiculus; assembly: GCA_947359355.1. Lineage (NCBI taxonomy): Eukaryota > Metazoa > Arthropoda > Insecta > Diptera > Acroceridae > Acrocera > Acrocera orbiculus. The sequence continues at coordinate 6,812,804 of OX375759.1, forward strand.
ATGGTTTAAATTTTTTCTATATACTTTAACAATTTTTCAAAGATTGTAAAAAATTAGATACATTTGAATATAAAACTTATTTTTCTTATGATATAAAAAATAATAGAAATTCCAACGTTTATTAAAATTCGATTAAAATGTAATCAGACCAGTCTATACATTAAACTTAATCTGTTTTAAATGCAAAATTATTTTCCAATTGGAGATATGTACATAACTGTATAATTGATACTATTAGAATAATCAAAAGAAGACAGAAATAATTTTGCTAACTGTAATAATATAAAATCTTAGCAAAACAAATGGAAATGATTTAAATATGAAATAGTATCTGAAATTTTTTGTGATATTTTTGTTTAGACTTTGTTACTACACAGCAAGGCAAAATGGCGTCAGCCTGATAAACTATTAACAAAAATTTTCATTTACTTTTTTTGACTAAAATTTAAATAAAACTAAAGATGTAATTTTATTTAGTTATAAAATTATAGCTATGTTTGTATTTATTTAGGTTTCATTTTTGTTCACTGTCAAATATATATTATTTAATTATATTTTTATACTTATAGAAATTGTTTTTTATTCTTAAATTGTTAGCCTTTTACGTATAAATAATCAAAAAACTAAATTAATATTTAATTATATTAAAATAATGCACATACCCCATCTAGAGCAGAACAAATAGAATTTAACCATTCCAAAAAGAATATTAAGAAATGTTTACTACTTTTTTGATTAAAATCATTACATACAACAAAAAAACGAAAGAATAAAAGAAAAATTATTATTTATCACCACTATTGATTATTATAAATCACTTGAAATTATTTATGTGAAATATTTTATAAAAAAATGAACTTTATTTATTTTATCCTTGGATTAAATCAAATCACTTGTTCTGTTTTGTTTTTCTGTCTTTTTTACAATAAAGTAAAAAAAAAATTTGATTAAGTAAATGTTAAAAAAATATATATATACTAAGTAAATACTTATTTAAATTGGTTTAATATCTAAGTTCAATATTAGAAATTCTTATTGTGTTTATTGTAAATAATATAATATTCGGCACACAGTTAACGCGACGACATTTTATGGCCAAGAAAATAATAATTTCACTAAATAATCTTGACAATTAATGATAATTTATTTAAGATATATTTTATTAAATAAAACTAAACACGTTTTTATATTGATTTAATTAAACACATTATATATATACCTACATATATATACATATATATATATATATATATATATATATATATACGATAATTAAAAAGCACACGGTTTAATCCAAAAATTTGTTGATTTTTTTTGGGACTACCAAAATGTCGGTATTATACGTTTATATGCGGTATAATATGGGTATATTTTAGAAATGGAACACAGAGAGAGTACACACCCCATATGTTGACATATATATTTATTTTATAGGCATATATATATATATATATTTATCATTGAAAAATTATAAATTGTAAACAAAATTTTGTATTAAATGTTTTATATTATGAAAAATTTTTTTTGAGTTGTACAACAAAAAAAATGCACGGCCATATTTCACTTATGTTCTGTTGCATTCTCTGACATAACATTTTGTTTTGTGTTTATAATTTTATTACTATGTGTGTGGGTGGGGAAAAGAAGATTTAAATATTTTATAAATCTTGTCAAAAAATAAAGAGATTAAATTTTTATAAATAATATTATCAATTATTATTTAGATATATTATTTTTAGTTTTAATCAAAATTTTTTAACTATAAATTACATCTCTTTTATTATTTTTCATAGTTACATATTTTCTTAAATTGCATGTGCATATAATATGTGCTAGAGGTGCTATGCACAATGAAACTATCTCTCTTCACTAAATTAAGTGCCAGATGCAAGAATGCTGCCAGATAAATATTATCTTAAAAATTTTACTTGGTGTCTACATTAACGTTTTTGACATTTATAGAAGTTTACACTTTCTTGGTGTCTACATTAGCAATTTGGAAAGCAATTTCATATATATAAATATATAACTTATACTTTCTAACTAGTTTTATTATATTAAATTGAATTACCTTAAATAATAATGCATTAATAAATGTAATAAAATTAGTTGAGGTACAAATTGTATCATTTGAAAAGACGTGTAATGTAATTATTGCAGTCACTATACTTCTGAATGTAACCGTGCCTCAGATTGCCTATGTATATAAAGGGCACCTTAGACGACGGACATGGTCCGGGTAATTCACTGTAGACGTCGGACATTCATTTACCCGGACATACATTTTAATAGTACTTTAGAGTGTACTGTTTTGACAGGTGAAAATCAAAGTTATATGTGAACTTTTTTTAGAAAGTACAATTTTTGTTTTCAAAAGTATTTATTAATTTTAAATGAAACGTAAGATATTATTAAAGATATTATTAGATGAGTGTTTAGAGGATGATGCTCCACACAGAAAAAAGCGAAAAATATGGTGTAAAGACTGGTATATGCGGCGGAATAAGTTTTCGCATATCACGCTATGCAACGAGCTTCGTGTCAGTTTTCCTGAGGATTTAAAAAACTTTTTGAGAATGGATGATGTGACTTATAAAAAGCTATTGAGATTGGTGGAGCCTTCTATTAAAAAAATTGATACTGTCATGAGAAAATCCATTTCTCCAAATGAAAGGTTGTCAGCCACTCTTCGGTTTTTGGCAAGCGGACAAAGTTTTGAAGATTTGAAATTTTTGACAAGGGTCTCGCCCGAAAGCTTAAGTACAATAGCCTTAGAAACTTGTGATGCTATTATCAAAGCTCTAAAAAATTGCATAAAGGTAGTGTTGACTTTTGCTTTAGTAACAAGACAATCAGTAAAATAAATCTCAATTTTAGCTGCCTAAAACAGAAGACCAATGGAAGGAAGTTGCTTTCTGTTCATAGATATTTAAATATAAAATGCATAACTAAATCTATAAAACATTAATTAAACATTTAATCAAGAATGAATAATTTCAAAATTATAACCTTTTGTTAATAAAAATGAATAGTAGTGTAATTTTGTGCTATTATTTTTCTTTGCTATCTTCATGCTATTAAAAATGTATGAAGCTGTCATAATGTCCAAGTAAAATCATTAATTTACCCGGACATTACAGCGGACTGTCAAATTGGTCCGCGGACATTGCTGTAGACGCTTAAAAAACCCCGGACATGGACCATGTCCGTCGTCTAAGGTGCCCTTAAATTGCTAATCTATAGATTATTGTCCATAGACATAGGCTTAGTACTGACTGCAATAACTATTTGATATTTTGATTGGAAATATAAAGGTTTATGCTTTCTATCATACGAAATTGACTTCTTATAAATGATTATGCTTTATAAATACAATAAATTTATTTGAAAAGTTAAGATTTTACTTTTCTAAAGATTTGTAATGTAATAATTGTTATACTGAGTGTAAATTTTCCTTAAAAACGCCTATAAAAACGCTGATTTAGACAACCTAGCTGATTAGTAGTTGATTATAATAATTGAAATACCAGCCTTTGTTAAGTAGTATAACTGCTTTCGGACATTATCAATGATAAATATCTTAATTTAAGTATAAATGGGCTTAGGCCACTTTCCAAATAAACGGCTCATTTAATAACTGCTAAGCTCTAAACTGTAGTGAGCTTTATCGTGTAATTTTATTGTACATTTTCTGCCAACAATTTGTTGTTTTAAAAATTATTTTATGGCACTACTCTTATTCTCATCGCTCTCACCAAATTGGCACTTTGGTTGATTTATGAAACACATTCCGTTTATTATTATTTTTATAATATTAACGAAAAATAGTAATCTTTATTTAAAAACAAAAAAAAATCATACGGAAGAAATCTCATACAAAAATTGAAATTTTAGTTTAATATTATTATTTTTGTTCGATGTACATGTATTATGAGTTTAGTCGTATTCAAAGAAATATCGTATTATACCATTCAAAGAGAACAAGAGTTAGAAAAAACTTATGAAAATTTATAATTAAAGTAAAAATAAATATTTGTTCAAAATGAAAATTAAAAACACCTAGAGTCTGTGTTACAAATCTAGCAAGTTGCTCAAAGTACCAAAACTGCTAATTTAGGTGATGAGGAGTAAGAGTAATGCGTTCATAAACTAAACGAAAATTATGTTTAATAGTGCGTTTACATAAACCTATCCTGAATTATTTATTAAGCTATTTTATTCATAATTATCCTCATAAATGATTATTTAGGGTAAATGACAGCAGTAAAATCACAAAATAAAAACTTTTCAATAGTTCTTCAAAGAAAGTTTTTGAGTGAAAAACCTCTTCTAAGTTTTTTTTGAAGCTGAGCTTGCATAATTATGCTTCTAAATATTTATAAAATCACTGGCATTACATACATTAAAATCTGAATTTTTAAAAATTTTTCACGAAAAAAAATCATCGTGTGCAGATGGCAAAAATAGGTACGAGTACATGTATTTAATTTGCTATATATGGATCGATACAGGAGCTGACGTTATAATTATTTTTCCTACCTTGTACTGTTAGATCGCCACCTATAAAGGTGGACACCCACTTAGTGCGTATATCTTAGCGGGTAACTTTTTTGACGTCAAAATGACGTACAAATGAATTTCACGCTGAAATATCCACATATGAGGGGGAACTTTAGCGTGAGTCTATGACGTCATAAAAGTTACCCGCTGAGATATACGCACTAATAGTGCGTGTTTACTGAACCTAGTGCCTATAGTACCTACTCAATAATTATTATTGACATATTTAAAAACTAAGCTAGAGATTTCCAATAAAAATACTTTTAAAAAAGTACTAAACACTAAGTACTAACGTCAGTGAAAATGCACTATAAGTGGGTTCCCACCTTAAGATTTAAACCTTTTGCAGCAAAGTTTACTAAAGTTAATTCATTCAGCTTTCAGTTTCTAATAACAAGGATTTAGGATTTTGGTGAATTTCGCTTGAAATTTTATAGTCATTGTTTTTATCAAGTCTATTTTTCGCAGAGTTTCTTTGCTATTACAGGTAGGTTTTTTTCAAAAAAACTATCACCTTGGCTTTGATGCTAAAATCAGTTTTTAGTATGGTTAATTGTGGGCTTAGTACTTAATAAAAAACAAATTATTATGACTTTATTTATTAATTGGTAACATTAACAGTTTTTTAACATTTTATACTTTAATCAACACTCTTTATTTTAATTATTATTATTATTTCTTCAAGGTATATTTATATCAATTGTACATTAATATATATAATTTATGTTGACACATTCTTATATTGGCACAAGTTTTTTGGTAATTTACTTTATTATTTGACTTTTTTTTTATTTTCAAAAAATTTCTTTTTGTTCACAAATAGTAAGTTAAACAAATTTTATTTTGAAATAGTAAATAAAAATATTAATAAAATTTCTGATCAATTTAGACTTTTTTTTTGAATTTAATAACAAATATAAAATAGAATATTTGTAGATTATAAGAAATTTTAAATTTAGAAATAATATATTAATCTGATTTATTAATTTAAATATTTTTTCGTATATATTTGTAGTTTTTGTTGTTTAAAGATACAATTAGCATTAAACATTTATTGAAATAGAAATTTCATACATGAAGAATAAATCCATAAATATTAGTAAGTTTTATAGTTTTAGGGTTAAAAAAAAATGAAGCAAATAAATTATAAAAATGCCAGAAAAAAAAATTTTATTGTCATATTTTATAACATTAAAATTAATTTTTTTTAGGCATTTCGAAGGTTTCTATAAGCATTTTTTGATGATGTTGATGAATATCGATCCGATGGACAAACGATATCACTAAAATGTGCACGATATAGAAGAACAAGTCCTAATATCACAATTGGACTTCCCAATAAAGAGCAAATTAGTTCTCCAGATATCGAAGGTGACCATATTATTAATGCTAAAAATGTTTGTTTTTTTTTAAGCAAAGAAATAAGAATTAATATTAATAAATTTAGTAAATATAAAAATATAGTGAAGGCCATAATTATTTAGATATAATACTAGTATAATTTTCTATAATATAAAAAGACTGGTAATGTTTGTTCCACGTCAAAGTAATTTAAATTATTTCTTAGCTAATTAGATTTATTTAACCATTAATCGCTTCAATATATCATCATTGTAGTTAACAATGAGGTATGCGTAGTTAGAAAAATAAGGGATAACAAAAGTGGATTTCAAGATATTTTGAAAATATCTTCCAATTAACCTCTAACTTCTAAATAACTTTTTTTTTCTATAAAGTTTTCAAGAAGCTTTAGGTACATGAATGCGAGTTAACTTGTTGTTTACTATGCGCTACCTGTCACCAATTCTAGAATTAATTTTAAACAAACAAACACATAATTGCCCCCAAGGTATGGAACTTATATAAGATTTTTGTGTCTAAAAATTAACATAGTGTCTGCTTGTAATGAAAATTTAACTTTCTTCAATTTATATTAATCTTTTTAAACTAATATTCAATGATAGCTTTGAAATTTTTTATCGCAAATCTTTTGGTCAAGAAAAATTAAATATATAACGAAAGAGAGGAGTAAATTTTGTATACTAGCGAACACTAAAATAATTAGTCTAAAATAATTAGTTTCATATGGTTCATATGGTCAGAAATATAAGTAATTTGATAGCAGTATTTGCTACAATGAGTGTTCATCTTAAGATTTTATTGTTGTTAATAAAATTCAGATTGAAAATTATTAGTGTCTAAATAATTATGACTGTCATTTAATTTTTTAATTTTAATAATTAGTAATAAATACCTTTTGACCCATCAATACTAAGCCGGAATAGTGACCAGAATAAACCAATTAATGGAAGTGCTGTAGTTATAATTGTAATTGTAAAAACAGCTGATTCTGTTATATCCAAAAAATAAAATGTACAAACAATAAATGAAAAATAAATCAAAATAAAAATCCATGCATATGAGGTAAGTAGTTTACAATTGGGTAATCCTTCATATTCACTAGAGCTATGAATTAGATATGAAATTAATGGAGTTGTTGTTGAATTTTTGTACTTGTTTAAATTTTGATGTAATCCTTGATATCCTGATTCTGTATGTGGATACATATGTAGACTTTCAGAATTATGATGACCGATACGTCTGTGAAAATATTTAAATCGATGATTTTCTAAATTACGTCGATTACGGTGTAATTTCTTTAATGTTTGATTAAATAGGATACTGTCTGGTGTTAGATTTAATAGATATTCCAATGATGCTGTTGATTTACTTTTATTTTCAACTAGACTAATGCCAAAATGACATACAAATGTATTACCAACATTACGCCAATAATTTGAAGTTGATATTCCCTAAAAAAAAAACTTATTTAGTTTTTTGTGTTTTCTTTAATTATCATTAAATATAAAAAGAAAATAAATAATTTATTTTGTGTATACTTTATTTAGTTCTGGTATTATATCTGTTAAGCATAAAGGAATCATAATTATAGTTGAAATTAAATGAATCCACATTGCTAAATGTATTGGGCTTGGTTTCTGTTTTGTTTGTTGTTTATTACGTTCTGAATGCCTTTCTGGTAAACGATCTGTACTCGAGACAAGACGTGATATTGTCTTTAGTAAATTATTAGGCTGTTGTGTAGATTGATTCTGTAGAAAAGAAAAAAATCAAAACAAAAGAAACAAAATTAATATTAATATAATTGATTCAATTATATTTTAATTGATGTCCTTTTCACTTATTTGATAATGGTTAGTATAGGAAAAAGTACAAAAATATATATAAATAAAAACATTAATGTTTATTTGAAATTTTGACGCAATAATTGGTTAAAAGAAATTCTTATATTCAAAAACACCATCGACATAGAAACAACATATGTACGTAAAACTCAAAAAGTTCAAAATTTTACTAGCGCAAAATTTAGAAATATATAATGAAAAAAGGAGCCATCACAGATATTTTTTAGTTATAGAAACAATACTTCAATAGTAAAGGAAAACTACTTAAGACATACATTTTTGAAAGAAACATAAATGACTTTTGTTAACAAGCGCCGGCGAAATTTTTAACAATTTAAATAAATTTTTTAAAGTATATTTTTGATTAAATATCCAAAATCTCTTATTGAAAGAACTCAACAAATTTTTAAATATTTTTAAATGAACTTAATTTTCTTTATTTAAGAAGTTTTAGTAACCATTAACCACAGTAATATTATTATCCGTATGAAACAGGATATTGCATTTTCTTTCTAAGCTAATTTAAAGCCAATGTAATCAAAAGAAAATGCAACAACCTTTATAAATAATTTCCTTATAAAACTTTTTTTGAATTTCCATTACTTAAAGCCATTGAACCATTGAAAAGTGTCTCTAATTCGATTGTATGTTTAAAGGATTCTTGATGATTACATCCTCTTTTATATTTTATGAGTTTATTAACGATACCATCATATACCACCATATACCACCAGGATATTCTAATTTTTGTTTGAATATTTCATTGATTCGGGAATCAAAGCGATAAAAAAAATGTGTGCTTGATTTTGGTATTTTAAAAAAAAAAAAATATCAAAGGAATTAAAATGTTTAAATGCAATATTGATTAAGTTTTTTACTTAATAGGACCTTTCTGGTTTATTTTTTTGGTATATATCCAAAATTAAACCTTTGAAAAAATTAATTAATATATCCTTTAGTTAAAGTTTAGCTTAACTTTTAAGTGGTTTTATTGATTTTTTCTATATAAATTTGACATTCATGGTGTAAAACTTTTCAATAATATTTCAAAAAAATTTTTTTTACTAAAGTAAAGTTTATATTTTTCTTAACTTTTTTATGCCAATCAAACGTTGGTTAAGCTATTCTAATATTAATGAGCTTAAATAATTATTTTTAATCTCACTGATACTTAAAGAGGTTTTAATTAAAAAATTAAAAGTTCAATGAATATAGCATAAGTCATTATATCTTTTGCGCAATGGGATTTTAAAATCAGATAAAAAATAGACGTATTTTTAATATATAGATAGATATATTTGATGTTAAGAATTTTGTTGATTTTTCTTAAAGCAATTTTTACCAGTAGTTTTTTTATATTTTCCACTCCAATTGTTTCCAATCCCCATGAATTTTCTGGTTTGATATAATCTAAGGCATTATTCAATTAGAAGTGTAATAATTTTGATGACAGTTGAAAACTAGAGAGAAAGTATGTTAACATATCCCACATGACAGGATATGTTCCTTTAGTACGATAAAATATTAGTGAACTTTTAATCAACTATATTAGATTCTTTCATTAGGAGAAAGATCTGTTTACTTATACGAGGTTAATAAATACATTAGAAAAAAAGGGACTTTACTGTTATGTCGACTCAACCGATATTTTTGTATGTTAGAAACAGGCTTTGTATTTATATTTAACATAAGTCTAATGAAAGTCCATTTATCTTTTCTTACATCATGTTATGTTTGCCATATAAAATCTTTAGATATGTATATTTCTTTGTATTCAACTTCAATTTTGCATAGTTTTATGTTTCTTTTATTATTTCCTCTACAAGCTGTTCTGAAAAAAATATTTTGAAAAATTGAATCGCTTCAAAAATATTAAGCGGAATTTGGTGGCCTGTTACTTTTGTTCCTATTAAAAAATTTATTCTTAGGGGCATATATTGATTCTCGATAGTACTAATCCAATCATCTTTTTTTCGAGGAAATATCACTGCTGCCACTATCACTGTCACTGTTTACATCTTTATAAGCTAAATTCGAATTAATCTACACTATCAGAGAATTCATTAATTAAATTGAAAGTATTTTCTTCCATTTTGAGGGGAAATATACAAAAAATGATACTTTTAATGCAATTATTTATGAAAATTAATTATTTGCGGCGCGGCGACAACGGATTAGAATTTGATCAAACAAAGTCACCTTAGCGGCGATAGCGAACTGCTTAATATGTAAAAAATATTAGCATAGAGAAATTTTCATTCTTATTTAGTACCTATGAACGATTCAAATAAACCATTTGACTTACATTTGAAGAGACTACCAAATTTCCTTCTAAAAGGGACAAATGAAGTGTCCATAAAACAATTCCTGTAACATATGTAAGGGTCCAAAAAACTCGTCCTTCCCAATTTAAAGTTGTTGTTTCTTTTATTGTTGATTTTATAGAACTTAAATCATTTCCATGACAACGAAATTCATCACATAGCCCGTAATCAACAGATATAAATAATCCTACAACAGCAGTTGTAGCTGAGAATATTTTTTGTAGACCCATCACTTGAAAATACAATCAATCAAGCAAATATATAAATAAAATGAAAAACAAAAATGTTAATTTATTTAGTAAATTCTTTAACAAAAAAAAACAAAAAACAAAAAGAAGTGCATATACCTTTTTTACAAAAGAAAAAATAGAAAACCAATGAATAAACTAAAGCAGCTCCTTTTAAAGGATCCTGTAAATGGCATGGTATTCTTCTGTAAGAGCTAATAGTACACAAAGTTCCAGCTATTCCACAGCATAAGGATGCCACAATGAGTCTGTAATTGAAAAAACGAAGTCTCTATTAAGAAGGAATTTGCAACTTCATTTTATATGCAAGATTTATTTAGAAGAAGTATAAAATTTCATTTTGAGTTAAAAAGATAATGGATTCCTTTTTTATCTTGCGGTATTGATTAGTAAATTTAAAGAATTTTATGATTAAATAAAATATTAAATCATAAAAATAAATAAAAAAAACAGAAAATTTATTGCCATTAAATATGGAATAAAATTTCTTTTAATGACTTCCATGGCTGGCCTTAGAATATTTTTATTAAAATTTAAATTCGTTTGCTTACGATTGTTTAGTTTCGAAGAAATATGGCCTAATGATTCTGGAGAAACAAAACCTGCACCAAACATTCACTTATTATTGATACATTAGCTTCTCTATGACGATGTGTGAATAATTTTATTTCCAAATATGACAATTAGAGTGTGAAACTCTTTTTAGTTTATAGTTTCAATAAATTAATTTAATCATAAATAAATATCTATTTTTTAATGGAGCATTTTAAACTTTCTTTATTTTATCTTATTTGTTTAAATATTGCTAGCAAGATTTCACTTATACCTGGCTATTACCAAGGGATAAAAGTTCTAAAGTGTTAATTTTAGTATAGATAATCTCAAAGTAGTTCAAAGTTTGCTCATATTAGACTATAACACTAGCGCCTTGCACTGCTAACGTTTAAATTAAATATCTCATTGAAGAATAATTCAAACCTCGAAAACAAGCTTCAACAGAGTAAAAAGCAAAATAAATAAAAAATAGTGCATATGACATAGCTTTTTATTTAAACAAAAATTCAATGCTAATGCATGCATATGTATCCTTTTTTGACTTAGCACGCCCAAACATTTGCTTGGGTGGTTCTTCCCTAAGGCCAGCACAGTCCAGAAATTTAAACAATGAGTTATTAAAATTCCAAATACATGGAAGAATCTTTTTTATTTTCTATTTCAATAATTTTATATCTAACACTACAGTAAATATTTTCAATATATCATTTAAAAAATATTATCTTACCTTTGAAATGGTATTGGAATACGAAATATCAATTTTTTATTCCATTTTGATAACCATGATACAATACATGCTGCATCAACAAATAGAAATGTAATTATTGGTGAAATAAATAATACTGAACCATATATATTATTTGTTGTACTACTCAATTCAAGCTGTTTTTGATATAATGGTAATATAATAAATAAGGACATTGATGAAAATAATAGACCAAATCCAAGTAATATTAATATTAAAAATGTACGTTTACATTTTTGAAAATGTTTAATTTGATCCTCTTGTCTTTGTTGTAAACTTTGATACTCATGAGCACTTAAATTCCAATCTGATGCTGAATCAATTAATGATATGGATTGGCTAGTTTTACATAAATGAAATTGTATAGCTTCATTTTCAGACATTTCAAGTTCATCTTGATCTTCAGCATCTTCATCTAATTCTGATGATGAGCTACCAACTAAATCTTCTTGTTCAGAATTGATTAATATTTCATTACGATATCTACCCATTTTATAACATTATTTATTTAATTATTAATTTTGTTATATAGTTTTTCATTAAATCAATCAAATTTTGTTTTTTTTGTAATTATTATACAAAAGTTACAAATGTTTCCATAAAATATAATTAAACTATTGTTCTCTTTATGTCTAATTTTTATTTTAATGAAATTAATAATCTGAAAAGAAAAAGAATATTAATTTATTTATTAAAATTTGTTCATATTGAGGAAAACCAAATTAATCAGCAGAAAAACTTATTTAATAGAGAATGATTGCTTTTAACGTACAATATCGAATTTGTTTGAGAAGCTTCTGTTTAAATGACACAAACTCTTGATATCATGTCTCAAGTACAATATAAAATGCATTCAAATAAAAGAAATACTGCCCATCAATATTGCTTGACGTATCTTAAGCTTTTGACAAAATATAAAGTAAAGTTTGTCCACATAATGACAAAACCTCTTAAATGTAACTAAACTACTGTAAACTGCTGAAATCTTATCTATTCGATTGATAATCCTGAATATCGGATAAAGAAGCATACTCAAAATCTTATACTACAGGAAAATAAGAAAACCTGATAATCCTAAACGTTTGCTTGGGTTGCTCTTCCCAGCACTGAGTCCAGAAATTTAAACAATGAGTTATTAGAATACCAAATATATGGAAGAATTTTCTTTATTTTCTGTTAGTAGAGGATCCAATCGAAGTTCACGTACCTGCTTATATAGTGTTTAAGAGTTATTTAGTATCAATTTTAGTATGTTGACAAACATTTTTCGAAAGGGTTGCCTAAGAATTTCCTATCCAGGCTAATATTAATTAGCAATTAAAAAATTGATTTTTAAAATTAATTTCGACTATTAGATAAATGAAAAAGTCATGTACTAATCGAAAGTACTATGTGTGTAGATGATGCAGCCGTTTTGCTGCCTATTTTTTACCTGGCCAAACTATAAAATTGCCAGGTATAAACAGGTAATCTGAATCAATAATGTTCACTCATATGCTTAGTCAATGAATCTTGTATCAAATTAAAGATAATTTTATTCCAAACACAATGGTATAAGATTGCCTAAATAAAACTTGGCCAAAATTGCGGTTGTCGATTTTTCAAAATTTAATTATATGTGCGAGCGATGAGTTTGAGTTTGAGTTTGACTTAAAGCTTTGGAGTCATTATCATAAAATAGTTCAGCGAAACTGCAAAAAAATAAAACAAACCAAAGTTTTTTAGATCAGTCATCCTCATTTGAGGATTTCAGATGGGGTAGATATATTGTAAAACTATTAAAAGTATGGGTAGGTTATAATATAGACCCTTTTAAAGTTACATAATATTTCATGAAAATATTAAACTATGCTGATCAAATCTGTGACATTTAAAGAATTTTTGTTCAAAATCCGCGCAGCAAACAAGAAGATTATAAGCAAATAGAGAAAATAAAATGTTATTTCTGTAAGGCTTACATAAAAAATAGTGGAATATAGAAAATTTAATAAAACAAAGGCTTATTATAAGTTGTTTGAATTATTTATTCTCCTCTTTTTCCTTTGATATTTAAAAACAGACATATCGTAAAATAACATTTTAAATTGCTGATATCGTAAAAAATAATTACAAAAGCTGATGCATAAAGTGCAGCCTTTGAAAAACTTCGAAGATCATTCGACAAAGTGAAGCAATTGCACTATTGATTGTAAGATTAAGCTCAACAAATCAAAACTGTATTGTAAAAAACTAACAAAAGTATTAAAATATCATAGGTAAAAGCAAAAATATATTGATCGGTAACTGAACAACAAAATAAACTGAAAACATCATATCAGGCTGAAACTTCATGTCTTATAGAAAATAACATAGATTAAATTTAAAAAACCTTTAATAAATTAGTTAATAGAACACTATCCTTAGCTTAAACTGCAGTATAAAATAGGAATATACGAGTTTAAGGCAATGATTCATATGGAAGTTGTTTCAAACTACTTTTTATCGATAAATTACATACAACGTGGAAAGCTTACTTGTGCCTTTTTTGCACCTAAAAATAGGTAGTTGCAAGAGTCAAACAAAAAGTAACAGTTCAAAAGGACAAGAGAATCAAAGTTTACTTCTGTTTAATCAACTCCGTAAATATTAGAAATGGACTTTTTTAAACGAGGGATGAATTAAGATTGAAGTGTTTAAACTAAATTGGGTAAAAAGACATGAAGCAAAGCGTAATTTTAAAGCTGACTAACTTTCTGTCCTATAAATTCGAGTACTCTGATGAAAAATATCTTTGTATTATTAGTAATTTATTTTGACTATAATATGCTCGAAAATAGTACATTTCAGCTTTTAAGAATATTATGATACCAAATTCAAGTAGGATTTGATAGTTTATTTGTGTTTTTCTACCTAATTAAATGATATTTACCTTGTATATAGTCCTTTCATACATGTTAACTTTATTTGATAAAGAATAAATGTACAGTTTTCTTAAAACAACAAAATAACTTTTTTCTAGTTGAATTTTAATCTAACTTTATTGACAAAAGATATATGTAACAAGAATGTAACAAAAAAGAAAGAAAATATAGTAAGAAATGACTTAAAAAGACTAATAAAATTAAGATACAATCATTAAAAAGCTTTTCAGTAAGAAAAAGGAGCAAAAGATACAAAAAGAAAAATTCTTTTTCTGGCGCCAAGATATCCGGCGTGTGTATAACATAACTGAAATGAGCAGTATAAATGTTCAATGGTTCCCTTTTTAATTTCTCCTGTCAAAATATAAAAGTTGGCAATAAAAATATATATATTGTATATATCTGTATGCTTGTATATAAACTTCATTATACATATATATATATATATATATATAGTATAAAAGCTGTTAATATGACAAAAAGATACTTATATAAGCTTAAATTATATTCATATTGTACCCTAGTTATCCTTTGATTCATGGATGTATAACCTTATAGAAGCTTCCTCTTAATTAATATGAAAATGTGTTTCAATTTTTTGTTTTTTTTATATATATTGACCCATAAAATATTCTGAATGTTATTACATTTAACTCAAATTGTGATGTTTTTGTAATACTTATAAGTACTTATTAATTATTTTCTAATTTTCTTAATTAATATATTGTGTTGCTTGAAAACTTACACAATTTATTAAAGTAATTTGGTTGAAATTAATTAAAGCAAATACATAATTATTATTGTTTAAGCTTTATTATGTTTTACTTATTTTAGTATCTTACAGAACTTTAACATCAAATAATTCAACTAATTTTGGCTAAATTTCAAAATTATTTTTTATTATAGAACAAAAGGAAACAAAAAGATAATTTTAAGTGTGTAATTGAATGTCTTTTTAAACAAAATTTACAGATATTAAATATACAATCAAAAACAGATACAATTCATCAAAATAATTGATTTTTGGATGGAAATTGTTTTGGATTTTTTTTCTTTTTTTGCCGAAAGATATTAAAGATTATCAATTGTTCAATGTAATTAATCAAACTTAGGTCAGAGTTTTTAAAATATGCAATTACTTAAACGGATAAGAATATATTTATATTTAAGATAACGTCAAGCAGATTGTAATAGAATTGTTTAAACTTTAAATTTTCATTAATCGCTATTTCACTGTGATGGCAATAATAATAATTGGTAAAATTGCTAAAATAATTTTATGTTTTAAGTAAAAAATTTATGTTGAAAAAGTGTAACTTTAACCAAACAACTGCTTATTTGATAATAGGATTGCTAATTTGAGTTTTACTAAACCTATAAATGTTTGTGCCAATGAGCTAAATTTTTTTTTAATATTAATTGAATTAATTGAATTATAAAAACTAAAGTACATCATTAAATATTTTATTCTAGTACGGCTTACTCTAATATTACAAAAAGTAAAAGAGTTCTTACTCGAAGGTACCAAATAAAAACAAAATTTAAATTTTTAATTTAGACAACAAAATTAATCATCATGGAGCCAAATTCTTTTTTCCTAAAAATACATACTCCTTATTCACAAAATATTTCCTTTACATTTTACACTGCATATAGAGCTCAAGAAAGTATTTTATTGAATGGGGTTGAGTTTCTATTAACAGTCTACTTTTTACCATATTCTAATTTGTATTACTAAAATGTATTGAAATTTTTCTTGATAATCTCAAAATATTTCATTCAGGTTTTTTAAAAGTTAATGAGGTATGAATAAATCATTACACTATAAAGAGTAAATATGAAATGAAAGAGAAGAACTTACATTAAAGTAAATAAAAATAACTACTGAAGAAAAAGGTCAAGATAATTACTAAGCAGTGTTATATGTATTTCGCTATTTTGACAAATTGGAAATAATCTTCTATAGCTGCTAGAGCAGCTATATAATCCATAGAAAAACTATTATAATATCTTGATATTTGGATAAGATATATGAGTTAGGTTGACAGTTGTAATAGATTTTTATTGAATGAAAATAAAAAGATAGCCTGCAGAATATTGAGGAATAGTTTCTATGGGGTAATAATGTTTGTGTTAGATACTCCCAAATGTTAGTAGTTATGTTTTTAAGGGTTTGCATATTTATTCTAGGTATATACTTCTCCTTTTGAACTTAAGGAAATATAACAAAATTAGTGTTTAACTAGTGAAATAATCCAAAAGTCTAACAAATTAAAACTCAAAAGTCTAAATTCTAGATAAAATTAATTTCCTTAATGTACGCAATTAATCTTTAGATTTTTTAGGCTACTAAAATGTAGATTTTTTTCATTTTACTTTGAACGTTTTTCATAATATCGATTTCAAAGGCAACCAAATTTATTTGATTTAACAAAGTTCATTTTTTAATTATCCAATAAAGAATTTTTATTTAATTGAATTTAAAATACTTTTTATGTATTTTGTCAACCTTATAAATTTTGTAGTACGCTGAAGTAAAAAAGTAATAGAATTAGAAATAAGAGTGAGAAATATTCAACATCAAAGTAAAAGCTGCTCAAGTGTTCTTTAGCTTCAAAGAAAAATAACAACAAAATAAAATTTTTATGAAATTTAGTTCGCTTATGATCTGCTTTACTTTTGTATTATTTTCAATTTAAAATTTACCTATGTATAAAATATTTGGATATAAAAAATTTTTCCAAAATATTGTTCACTGAAAAAATTTAAAGAGCAGAATTCATTTGAAATATTTTGTTATCCTTTAGTAAGTTAAATACTTGAAAAATTTATTTGAAATTTTAAAGTTTTATTTTTATTTTTTTTGCCATAAAAATATTATTATGAAATTCATTAAGCTTTGTTTGCTCGAAGTAAATATAGAATTAAAGGATAATTTTTAATATCTGTTTACTTTAAATAAATTTTTGAGCTATATGAAAATTAATTATAAGAACCATATGTTTTGGTTAAATTCTAAATGGAATGTAAATATATGTTTTGAATTATTTAGTCTAAAACGTAAAAGTAATTAATATAAAAAATTAATTTATTACGTTATTCGGAGTACGGTTTTGGGTTATTTTGCGTGTTAGAAAAATGTTATTCGAACGATAAAAAAGAGTTTTTCTGAGCATTTTATTGTTGCTGTTTTCCTTTAAATTTAGGTATGAAATAAAAAACAACATAAAATATTATAAAATATCAGAATTTGTTTTAAAAAGTAATACTAAAATTATGTCATCATTGATATACTGTAAAAATATAATTGATACATTATAAAGGGTGACAGTATGGGAGGTTATGATTTTAATGTAAAAGGTTACCAAAAATAATTTGAAAAGGATCTACTGGGATTGAATTGATATAAAAAAATAATTTAAAAATAAGAAAATACTTCATTGAATGAATACTTTTCTAAATCAAAATGATCATTAAACAGTATTTAGAACGGACTAGAAAAAAAAAAACAGATTCACTTAAACTAATTAGAAAACAAAAACAAAGAATGATTATCATAATAAATAAAGAGTAAAGAAATAATGCTTTGTAAAGTAACAATTTGAAAAATATATACATAAATATTATGAAAAAGAAAAAACAAAAAGGACAAGAAATATAGAATTATTATTATAGCTGCCTAGAAAACTAATAGCAATAAAACAGGAAACCCATCATCACAAAAAAAAAACCTTTATGTGTAATATTTTGTCTAACTACTACTAAAAAGTAATGAACAAATTTAATTTAACATTTACTTAGATGAAATCTTTAGGAGAAATTTTTGTGTTATATAAAAAAAAGAAAAAATTACTAATTTCACTGTTGGAAGTCCTTTAATAAAAACTTAAAAAGATATAATCACACAAGAGATTACCTTAAAGATAAAAACTTGAGGAATGAAATATAAATAAAAAATTATTCTTTAAATTTTATCTTACATATATTAAAAACTCTTTTTAAGTCCTATTTAGTAATTAATTTTGAGAAAAAATGAGAACAATTTCTGTAAAGCGAACCATGAATAAAATAATTCAAATTTTTTCTATTACATTGAAATTTATCACTTAATTTTTTTTCCAAAAGGTTTTTTTTGCAGTAAATTAAGCCTGTAAAACCAACCCTTAAAGCTCTTTAAAATCAAAATATAATAATTTTACTCATTTATGCAAAATTTGTCCAGACTCATTCTTTAATATTTCTTCTTTTCTTGAAATATTTCTTTTATGGAAAGTTTTGCAGATTCATCATAGTCTTAAGTCCGGTTTTTTTAATGATTTTCTAAAAAGCTTAATATGAATAAATTCTTTTCAAACATAAATATCCTTAGTATTTCGTGTATTTTTACATTGATTTTTAAGTTTAATTTTCACCTTTTTCTTGTTTTTGGAATGGTATTTAAATCATTAAAATTTTTTAGCCGAGTAATCCCATGGTTAAATTTTTAAAATTTAAGATTTATTTTACTGGATGAGTTTTTTTTTTATAATCTCTAATTTACATTTGAATACCTTTATGTCATTTTTTTTATCAGAATAAGAATTAAATATTGATACATAAAATTAATTTTTTTATTACAAAAGAATTAAAATCAAACAAAATATTATTAGAGTTTTATTATTATTATCAATGATAACAATTATTCAAAATAATTAGCAAAATGAATTCAAAACAATAAGCAATAATAATAAAAAAGTTAAAAATAAAAACAAAAAGTATCACTAAAAGAGAAATAACAAATGATGATTCTTTTTTTTTGAACTAGCTTTCTGTTATTTAGTATTCCGCAGTAAAGAATCAAAAGTCATTCTAAGAATCTCTAATACGCATAAACATAAGCCCCAATAAACTTAAAACAATAACAACAACAAAACAAATTTATGATTATGGTGTGTTCAGTGTTTTAATGTGAAAAAGATTTGCTAAATAAAACTATTTATTTATTATACTCTATGGAATTAATAATTTTATTATTATCCTTTGTGAATAAAAATTTTATATAGCTTTGATTTTTATAAAAATGGAATTAGTATGACAAGGCACATGGGATATTCGCTAGTATAACATAAGCGATTAGCAAAAAACATCCAAAATCAAAAAACAAACGCTTACAAGTAAACCTTTTCAAAGAGTATCTCTTAACATAAAGTATACTTTTAATGTAGTATTTAATTGGTATTAAATAATCTGTTATCTTAAAATTTTCAATAAAAATAAACTTTTCTTTTGAGCTGTAGGCATAATTTTGTATTTGCCACTATTTTGAATATTGTTCTTATGAAAGCTATAAAAGCTTTCCTTAAGGAAATACATATCTGGTTTATATTATGTAGAAGATACAGAAAACTTCGTATATAAACTAGCCCTTTCCAGATTAAATGTAAATGCGGAATACCTAGGTACCATAAATGGTAATTAGATGTTTTTTTTAGTTATAATTATTAGGGAATTTTTCAACAGTATTATTATTCATTTGAAAAATGGCTATCTACTATATATGTTACTAATCACTTTTTTCCCCCCTCCCCCAAAAAAGGAGTAATATTTTCATATAAAGCAAAACAAATCACATATCTTTGATTACTTTCTAATTAAACAAAATTAATTTTATGAAAGATTTGCATAATTTAGTCTTTAATTTTAACTGTATTTTTCTAATTTTAAAGTTTTTAATTGTGTTTTCTTTGTGTAGAAATTAGTTTGCTTTCTTAAGCATTTTCGATTTAAAATTTTTGGTTTCATGATCTTATGGTATATTTCTATTCCCAGGGTTATCGTAAATTTTAATTCACTTGTGTTTATCTACAGACAAAAACTTTAAGTACATTTAAAACGAAGAAAAATTTTCCCTTTTTTATTTTATTTTTCTTTGTTAAAATATAGTGTTTAAGGATTTCATTTGCCAATGAAGAAAAATATCTATATAAAAAGTACTTTAAAAAAAATATTTAATTTTATTCGCTAAATCGGATTTGATAAATTGAATGCAATCAAATTTAGCATAGAGTTCAATTTGTATAGAAAATTCAATTTTATCCTTAAAAAAAATTAAGCTCGAATGTACTTTGAATAAGATTTTTCAATATTTTATAAACTTTTTCATAGAAATTATTACCTATTACAGTAATTGTTAAAATATATGAAACAAAAAAAAAAAAAAAATGATAGTTTTCAAGAAATATTAAATAACAAGTTTCCATTAATTATATTATAATTTTTTTGAAAAAATAATTGGCCCATACCAAAAGTTTAACACCTTTTACATGTATTAGTTACACTTTAGAAATTAGTGAGGAATATTTTTTTAAAACTTTTGTTTTAATTTGAAAAATAATTTTCATATAAATGTATAAAGAACATATTTCAGTTATTTTATTTATATCTATTTCTAAGCAAACTACTTGATAATAATGTATAGTCAATGATTTAAGGTTATATAAAAAACATTTCAAATACTAAGCTATAAAAAGCGAAAAAATTTAGGCTCTGAAGCAAAAAAAAAAGACAAAAAAATAAATAAAAGGGAAGTAAACAACACATAAATTAGAATGTATTATATTGGTAAAAATGAAATAAATTTATTACCTCAGTTCAATAATGTAATATATATTGATCAAATTTAAAAAGTCAGTACTTTTACAGTTTCTTATATAGGAAAAAATAGAAAATTTATAAAATGAAGGTCTTAGAGAAAAATGAAAAATCATGTAATTTAAGTAGCTCATTTCCTTAGATAGCATCTCAAAGGAATAGATTCATTTAAAATTTAAAAGTGTAAAAATAGAAAATCTTTTGCTAAAAGAATATCACAAGACTTTTGAGTATGGTTTTTTTTTAGTAATATCCTTAGCTTTTTATCCTCTGTTCTTATTCATGTATATTTATTTAAAGATAATTACAATGTTTTAAAATGAAAATTAATTTTATTATAAAAAGAACATTTATTGAATATAAGGAGAAAAAAAAATTGAAATATTTCACAACCCTTTTAATCAGTGTTGTAGTTTCTTATGAATTTCATCACCTACAATTAGAGCGGTGAGCCTTTTTAAGGAAAATATCTCCTATTAATTAATTTGTATAACGCTTCATTTTAAATATTTTATCAATATGTGCAAGATGCTCCCATTTCTATTATTAAGTATTCACTACTAGGCATCCTGTGTTATCTATTGTCATATATAATTGTAACCTTATTTTCAAAATTTAATATATGTCATATTCAGATTTATTGTAAGCCACTGAGAGTTTTAGTTATCAGCACTTTCACTGACAGTGCAATTTTGCTTTCATCATTTATTTATTTTTCCATACTTTATAAATTATAAAAAGTATTAGAATAACAAATAAAATTAAATACGCGTAAATATGATTGGCATATTTTTAATAATACAATGTTGATGGTTAAAATCATGAAGATAAATTTATTATTGAAAATGCTTTCGTTAAATTTCTTAAGATCACTTGAATTATTTATAAAATTGTTATAATATTAGATAACATTAAGGTAAGTTTATATTTAATAGAAAAGCTAGAATTGAAGTAGTTCTAGAGAAATACTAAAATAACTAAAGTGTAGCTAAATCTAAAATGAAACAATCGAATTTCTTATTCAAATTCATATCATAGAAATTCTATCTGTCAACCCATATCACATGATCTGAAAATCTTAAGATTGTTACACGCGCATAAGGAGTATAAGATGTTTTTTTTATGAAAATTTTGTTAAAGATAAATAATTTTAGGTTTGTTAAAGTACAATTAAATAAGAAATGTTAGATAATGAATCTTTGTTTTTTTTTTTATTTGCCAAGTAGTTTTTTTAAGAACAAGACAAATATTTAATTCAAAGGGATATAATTAAAATAAATAATATTTACATTAGTTAAAATATCTTCAGTGTAATATATTTTCTGTTTAAAAATTATTTGGAATTAAGAAAAAACAAACATATGTTTGAAATGTAAAAAAAAAAGACAATTGAAATTTTACTTAATATAAACTGAGGACAAAAATTCTTCTTTTTTTTAATTAAATTTAAATACTTTCCTGAGCTACAACCAAAAAACAAAGAGATTACTAGTAAAATATATTTTTAAAAATTTTCTATGAAGCCCTTATTTATTTTTAATTTACATTCAGGGTTCAAAAATCTTTTAAACATTCCTAATAACAAAAAAGTGGAAAGTATAGTAAACATTGGAAATTTTCTATTCATTTACAAAAAGGAATAATTGTAATTTAAGGTGTAAAGTGCTAACAAATTTCTAAAATTTAAAATAAAAGATTTTTGTTTATATAGATTTATATGTATTAAAGTTATCTAAAAACGATGAAATTAACAAAAAAGTTAGAAAAATTTAGATATAAAAAAAAAAGGTTATGTAATTAATAATTTCTTAAACAGCATTGGGATTCCTATGTAATAAATAAAACCTAAATATTATCAAATGAAATATAGTTTAAGTTAGTAAATGAGAGGGTCTAAAGTAAACATTATTTTAGTTTTTGACCTAATTTTCAACCTATGTTTGTTTAAATGCCAGGAACTATTTTCATAGAGAGGTCCAGATGTCACAAAAGCAATAAAAATAAATAAAAGGACAACACATAACAATCATCCATTTTATTAAGAATTTTTCAAATAAATTATTTCCCCAAATCTTATTTCATTGAGATAATCAAAGAAATATTTGAATTTCTATGTATTATTTTTTTTTTTTTGTTTTTTTCTTTTTCAAGAACTTTGATTAAAAATTAAAATTTTGAATATTCCCACTGCTAATGAGATTTTACTTTTAAAATGGATTTCGAAGTAACTTAAGATCCAAACAATTGATTGCAAAAAGTTATTAACAGTTAAAATTAAATCTTTGTCAGGGATGTTTTATAGGGACTATTCACTACTTTTTCCAAGTCGTCAAATGGCTCTGTCGTTCAATGTAAAGTAAATGGAAATGGCCATTTGTGAGTAAATTTTTAAACATGTTTAAACCCACAAATCGTCATTTCTATATAATTTACATGGGACAAGAGAGCCATTTGACAATTTAGAAATTTATAGTAAATAGTTCCTATTAGGCATTTACTAAGCATAATCCTGCAGAATATAGTGTCTTAAAAAATTGAGTCGTAGTTTTTCAGCTCTTAATATTATTAGAAAAATTCATCAAAAATTGATAGAAAAATTCAGTATTTTTTTCTTTCCATCCTAAATTAGATCAGATTTGATCTAAAGGCAGGATCTGGAATTTAATGATGTCAACTAAGATCCAGAAACTCTATTTGGCAATGATAAGCCCCATTTTGTGGCCTGTATTAGACTATTTGCATCCTTTTCTGATCAGGTTGCCCTTTGCTAATGGTTTGATGAACTTTTATAAATATAATCAAAATAATAAGTTTCTTCTAGAAAGGATTTCTAAAAGGAAATTTATCTTGTATAAGTAATAAGATCTTAAAAATTTACTATTATAAGTAAGTTTGCTATTTAAGTGTAATAAAATCTTGATCTATAGTAAAACTCTCATTTTGACAATAATGGAATTACTTAATTTGTTTTTTCTTTTATTATTTGCCAAATAGTGCAACATTCTCTGCATTAAGACTTTTACTTTGTAGTAAAATTGTAGTATTTTGTTTTATCTACAAAAAAGGATAAAGTTAAGCTAGCAAACAAAAGAGCTTTTTGTAGCTATAAGATAGTTTTCAATAAAATTTCTGCTCTGTTTGACAATAAAATTCTTGTTACTTTTACCCATTATGCTGTGGTTATGCTTTCAACTTTGTAAGGTGCCAGTTCTGCAAAAAAAGGAAATCTTACGGTTATTTTGTTATTAAATAAGAAATGTTGCTTAAATTATCTGAAATTTTTTGTAAATTTGATAGAAAAAAATAACGAAAATGTACAATGTGTTTGAACTTGGTGAAAAGATAAATTTTCAGCATGCAAAGTTAGCAGAAATATTAAACTTTAATAATCAATATGTAAATCATTATATCTGAGGAAGATATTGCTTCTGTTCAGATTCATTGAAAATCTACATAAAATATCCACCATAATTAAAGGTTAATATCTTCTTAAGTGATTAACAGTTTTTTCTATTTTTTCGATTTTGGATAATTTTGTTGCGAATTATGATACGAACCGCAAAACAACTTTTTTTAAAGGTACCTCCACATATTTACTGCAACTGACTATTTATTAAATGAAATATTATTGTAAAAGGTAAGTTGTTATCCTAATATTGCTTTTATTTTTTCTAATAATGTTTTAGGGTGAATATTTTTCCATATATTTTCTAACAACAATCTAGAAATCTAGTTTATTTGGTTCAATCTAACTTCCGGTGTATATTACATCAATTCCATATGGATTTCTAACACGAATTATTCCAGATCATATCTTAGAATGAAATTCCCTTTAATTTAATTCGTGTTTTTTTTATTTTTTTTGTGTTTGACTTTCATTAATTTATTTTATTTGTGCTTTTATTTTGCTTTTTTTCTTATATAAATTTCTATTTTTGGATTAGATTCAAGTGTAATTTTACTGCTTGTACTAAATTAAATTTATTAAATTCTGTAAATATTAATCCAGTGGGATATTAATTTTGTTTATAACACATATTTTATAACTTCATTAGGATAACAAGTCGAAAGGGTGTATCGGTAGGCTTGACTCTAGCTGAGTTTGATTTTTCGATTTAATATATAAAATGATGTATAGCTAAGATGAAAAATAGAATCTATTTACTAAAACTTTTCAAAAAATTCATAATTATTTTTTTCTACCCAATTTAATCATCTATCGCTTTTAAATAACCAAATTCATGCATATACAGGCATCCCTCGTTTAACACGGTTCTTGGATAACACGTTTTTGATACAACACGACACAATAATTGCGACTATTATTTCATGGTTTTGGTATAACACGATTCAAATAGAATAAAAATTATTAATTAATTACATAATACAAAAAAGAAACCAGAACACATTTTTTTTCCAATAAATAATAAATATTTTGTTAGTAAGGTGTCAAATATGTAATTTCATAAAAAATTTATGCTTGGTGTTAACAATAAATTTATATGACACTTTGAGAATTTTTTGAATTCCTTTATACCCAAAATTTTTCTTAGTTTCCTAGAATAAATTAGCCTTCATCTTCTCACATATTTATAATATTAAAGGAATTTCATCAAGGGAAAAAAAGCAAGATACAACTATTTACTAAATAAACCACAAAAAGAAATAAAACTACATCAATGACAAGAAATTCAATTATTCTTTAGTATAAATGAAAACACTGTAATTTCTTTTTTCTTGTTTTTTTTTTTTCTTAATAGAAAACAAATATTTTGTTTTTCTTTCACTTTTTATTTGAAATGGAATTCATTTAATATGATTTCCTTAGTTAGTTAATGCATTCTACATAACATTTTCATGAGAAAATGTTTTGACTAAAGTTAACAAGCAAAAACCATATTAATTATAGCACACAATCCAATAAAAGGTAGCTTCCTTTATGACTAAAAGAACTAAAGGAATACTTTCAAAATGAAAAGATTTCTTGTTTAGGTTTTGCTGAGTATGAATTTTGCAAAGTATGCAATTAGTTAGGCCACAATAAAAATAAAATAAAATTTACATAAAAAAATATTTTATTTTTTAGTAATGAGATGTAATAACTAAACAAAACGAATATATTTGCAATTTATATAAGAAATGTTCTATGTGTATTTAGATATAAATTTTTTGTTGGGCTGTTGTAATCTTACTAATGGTATATTAGCAATTTAACGGGTGGTGGTTAAATTGTGTGTCTTACGTTAAGAGGGAGTATGGTTTAGAACTTTTTAAAAATCGAATTAATATTTTCTTATAGTTTAATATTTCAAAAATATAATCCCAAATTTTGAAGTCGATCCAAGTAAAACTGTCAAAGTTATCATGTAATTAAAGCCAGGTAACTTAAGCCATAAATAAGCTCTTAAAATTTTTAAACGCGTTTTTCTCAAAACTACTTTTTCAAAATCGGTGATCACTGCCATTCAAAAACTACATTACCAATTCACTTCAAACTTGTTACACACTTTTTACATACCAAAATACCTCCCCACAACGTTTAGTATTAGAATTTTTTTAATATTAAAGGTGTTTTCCACTTACAAAATGGCGGAATTTTTCGTGAAAAATAGCAGTTTTCACCTAAAATGAGCACCAAAATTTTTTAAATAACAAAAAAAAAGTAATCAGAAAACGTTGGGGCAAGGATTTAATAGTACTTTGACTAAATTTTAAGTGTTTTTGATTTCAGGTAATTTCCAGGTGAGATACAGTTGTCACCGCAAATCATCTTTTTCCAAAGACGGCCTTGGAAAAGCTGTGCTACTGGCTTCTATATAAAGATTTTCTGATAAAAAAAAATTACCATACTACCCGCTTAATAAATTTTTGAAATTAAAAAATCACAAAAATTTCATGAGCTGTTAATTTAAGGGGGTATTCAAGTCTAGAAATTTGAAAAAATCGGTTTCTTTTTTCATATTTTCAAAGCTCAAAACTTTAAAAATATGTCTTTGCGAGAATTTTTTCGGGATATAGCTGGCTTAGTGACACATAATCTAAACCAGCTTGGCCGGAAAGAATCGAACAAAAGATGATATGAATTGTTCGTCCCCCTTTCAATCGTGTTCCCTCGTAAATCCTTTTCTACACTTATATATATATTGTGACATAAAATAATCAAAGATCACCGTAATCTGATTATTATACCAAACTGAAGAAATTACATTGAATAGCTTATACTGTGCCCAAGTTTATCCGAAACTTTGAACCCTCTTTTTTCGAAACTACTTCTTTTCGAGATTTTTGTCAAGATTTTTCAAGTTTTACTTAACCAATTTACTTGAAATTTGATGTGAGTCTATTTTATATATTTCTCTTTTTTACAAATTAAGATTATAACAAATTCTCAATTTTTACTATTTTTAAAATATTCGGAAATGTAAAAACAAATGGTAAGAAAAACTTTCTCTTCTATCCAGATAGTTACAATTTTGCGAAAAAAACTATTCTTTTCAACTTTTATTATTTTGTTCGATAGCAGTTTTCCTTTAAATTATTGCAGATAACTAAAAGGGTTACAATCGCATGCCATTTCTTTGAGACCCTTTACCTCATCATCTTGTAATTTTTGTAATTTTTGTAATTTTTAATTTTTTCACTTGTTTTTTTTTCATCTATTCTTTAAGTATTAATAAATATCATGTAAAATAATGAACGGTGAAAATATTGTTTGTTTTTGTTTTTTATTGCACCAAAAAAAAATTCTGAAAATTCATATCTCTAGACTTAAATATTCTCATAGTATAAGTATTAAATTTGTACATGGAATTAAATTTCTATGAAAGTAAATTATAACCTTTTGAATATTATAGTATCTGTTTTCCTTTTTAAAATCCTTTATCCTTTAAAAGCATACTTTTAAACATTATTTTTCTGGAAGGAGCATGGTTTTTTTGAAATTGGAAAATATGTCTAGTACTTAAAATAGTATTAGAATTGAATTTTTATTATATTTGTTTAGATTACATTATGATAATCTTAAGAATTTCTAATTGAAATACACTCAACCTATAGCATCAATTGTATTTGTGATTGTTTTATAATATATTGAGTAAAAAAATAAATTTTTAGTAACTCTGACTCAATTTATCAAAGTGAATCCTTTTATTTAAAAGATCTGTGTGCTTTTATTTGGAATATTTTCAGTTTAGAGTTATCAACTTTGAAATTAAAAACATCCTTTTCCTTTGTTTTGTAATAGAACGCTTAGATTAAATAAATAAAGTTAAAAGCAGAGTAATAAATTTTGTTATTAGAGTAAAATTTTTATTAATATTATATCCGTCAATTTAAGTAGTACTTTTCTAGTGAACTAAAAATGTTCATTGGTGATCAACTGATTCCCAATTTCAAATCTTTTAATTAATAAACTTTTAAAATTTTTTAAATTTAAAAAAATTTTGTGGGAAACTTTTTGAGCCTGAATACAATTTGATATTTTTATTTCTTTTTTTTTATTGTCTTTGAATTTCTTTTACCAAGTTGAAAAAAAGAAATACGTTTCAACTAGTTTTCTTATTTATAGAGGCCTAAGGACTTAGTGTAAAATTTTTCGTTGTGCACTTTGTAGTTTAGTTGCAATTTATTTTTATAATTGAAAGAAAACATTGACATTGTTAAAATACAATTTCATTTTAAAATACTTATTATTACATTCCATAAAAAAAATTCACATACTTTAATCCGTTCGCTGCCAACTACGAGATATTTCGTACTAAGCGTTTCTATTAAAACTGACAGCTATGAAATATCTCGTAGTTAGGATTGATTACAAAATGGCTATTTGAAATAGAAATTATTAGAAAAACGCAATGAAAAATTTGTATAGTATAAAAAGGAGTAATTAGCAATTTTTATTATAAAAACTATGACATAAAAATTACATATATATATATGAATGTTTGTAACTTTTCTTTAAAATCAAATCTAGGCATACAAGACAAGACGCATTAAATTTGCCTGGCAGTGAATGGGTTAAATTAAAACAAAGCCCAAAAAATTCAAGAAACTCCAAAAACAATTTTTTCTTCATTTTCTATCCAAAATGAAAAATAATTCTATAATCTAAAAACAATTAATATTTGACAAACTAATAAATATATATACAAGATAAATTCTTAATTCGTAGGAATCTGAGTTTCGTATGCTTTTAAAATATAATTATAGCACATGTCTAAAAAGCTTACTAAGCAAGGGTTTTCCAAATGAGGATTTGTTGACATGTCTTTTCATAAAAATTAGATTACCTAAATATAATTTAAAGTGTATTATGTACGATGTATCTTTAATTTCATAAAAGTGAACGTGACTAAAATATTTATAGTTGTGTCCATATTAGATATTCGTTTTGTTTTATTCTATATTAAGATTTATCAAGTATATGTGACAAGTTATATAATTAATGTATATATATATGTAAGTTATATATTAAAAATAAATAAATAAAATCTTTTAGCAATGAAATATTATAAAAAAAGAAAAAGAAAAGTTATATTTAGACAGGAAAATAAATTGGTAAATTTTATTTTTTTTTCTGAAAGGACATTAATTTAAATTATAAGTGACACATTTACACCAAGTACTTAGTTTATGATAAATAATAATTTTCAATTTTCTATGCAAAAATGCTTATGTTATATACATAAATAATATTTACATTATTTAAATTAAAAATTATTTAAACTGATGTAACTGTTTTTATTGAAAATTTATGTATATATTCTATTGATAAATTTTATATCCTTTAATTAGTATATTTAACAAAAAATACAGTATCTAGAAAGCAACTTTTAAATTTGATAATAATAATTTATCTTGGACTTAATAAATGTTTTATTTAGTGAAACTAACCTAAAATTTGGCTGATAAGAAGCTCACAAAGAAATTTTCAGTATGAAAGTCATGAAAGAATTCTTCAAAAAATTTCATCAGTTGAATTTTGAATTCCTTATCTAACCAAATCAATTTATGCTTTCCCCAAAAAAGTAGCCATTATGACCAAAAAGTATCTGTTGTTGATGTTTTAACTCTATTTTTCCAACTAGGATATATTAAATTCAACTTCTTCAGTATGATTTGACTTTAGCCAAATATACTCATTTTATTTGTAGCTCAAAAAAGCACAAAGTATACATATAAAAAGATTTTCATTTCAATTAAATTATGTAGATAAAAAAATTTATTAATTATTAAAATATTAACAATTAAGTCAGGTGAAATTATGAATTACAAAAACTAAAGTCATGTCAAAATTGGTTAAATTGTTGCTAGTATATGTCTGTACTTTTAATCATCTGCTTACAGCCGAGCTGAGACCGATTCCCATTGTGATTGGTAGGCTTGCGCTCTGAACACTTTGAGCTTATTCCTATTGATTTACCACAACAACTTTATAGTCTTCGGTATCGGAATCGGTGTCAGCTCGGCTGTAAGCCGGCACTATGTGGGCAGCCTTACAGAGAAACATGGAACTTAATGAACTTATTTGAAAAATTATACAATATATACGACAAAATGGTGTTCCCTAAAAACTTTATGCATTTTTTCAAATTATAACTTGTATCATTCTAGTTAAAATGAATTTTATTAAAAGAAAAAAATATATTAAACTTATTTGATAGCATTCTACAATATAGTTTAGTGCTAGTTATAATAATAAAGATTGATTAGTTTTTTAGATTTAATAATAATAGGTACAACTCAATATTTAAACAAAACTTTCAAAATAGCACAAAATCTTAAGTTCATATAAATTTCATGCAATCTAATTAAAATTCTAGAAAGGATACATACATTTTTTTTTTTTTCATATTTCTACTTAAACTTCACTTAATATTTCATAAAGAGTTTTCAATCGATACCCAAAGGAATCTAAGTGCGTAATAAAATTAGAGTTCATAATTTAAAATGCATTAAAAGCTTGATTAAAATCAAAAGTACAACAGAACCAGAATAAATAGTTAAAGTATATTTTCTTTTTTTTAAAAAAGAAGTGAACTGTTTATTCTTTTCTTCTTTTTTTCATGCATATAATCTTTGATTATTTTTTTAAAGGGATTTCTACCCTACCTTTACATATTCTTGAGCAATCATCAATATTGGTCGGGGAATATTTATCAATTTCAATGAAATTCTAAGAATCAATTTCGATAACTGAGTAACAAATGAATAAAATGAACATTTCTTTATTTCTTACGAAATAAAATAAACGAAAACTTTACATCAAGGATTTCAATGAGATTTTAACAAAAGATTTTACTTTCAAATGTAAGCCAGATATTTCTGAATATAAATTTCATATATTTTATTTTCTTGCTTATTTTTGTTGTGAAATTTTATGGTTTTTTACATTTTTCTTCTTTTATTTTTCCCTTTTTCATTTGTTAGCCACTTGATGCTTAATCAATAATTTCAAAATTGTTGTCACTCAATCTATTCGACTGTAAAATTTTTTAACGGTATATAAAATGCCAAAATATTGTATAGTAAAATAAGTTATTTACAGTTATATTTATTTTGTAAAATCTTAAGCATTCGTTAAACCTTTAACCTTATTTTTACAAAAAGAAATCCTTGAAATTGATTTAATTTAATATATCAAATATTATATATGTAATTTTTTAAAGAAAATAAAAACAAAACTAATGATTATAAAAAGAAAATGTTTCAAAGGTAGTTTAAATTTTATATTGATCAAAACAAAATTCGGTTAAAAATGAAGTTCCAGAAGAACCATTTCTTGATCAATTATGCTCATAAAGTCCTGAAATTTGGTAAATTTGGTCATTTAATTTTTGTTTATATATTATTCAGGGGCGAATTTAAGTATAGGCTAAATAGGCTAGGGCGCCAAACTTTCGGCGACTTATGAGGGCGGAGAATTTATAAAAAAACAAAAATATTTTATAACAAAGCAAAAATTATGATTCGATGAACTCCGCAGTATCTCTCAATTTTCAATTTACAATTTTATTTAGTGGTGACATCTACAGTTTCAAGTTTATGTTATGGCGTCAAGCTCTCGTTATCAGACCACTGGATTCAAAAAGAAGATCTTAAAAGTATTACTCCGATCTCCAACTGTTCTGGGGAATGTATTTTTTCATGTTTGCGAAGAGTTAAAAATTATTTGCGTTCAAAAATGAAAGAAGAGAGACTAAATGCTGTAGCTTTACTGATTATTGAATCAGATTTGTTGAGATCATTAGATTATTATGATGTGATCAAAACTTTTGCATCGCCAAAGGCAAGGCGCGTCATTGTATAATGTAAGTTTTACCAAATGATACACGATATACGCAACTGTAGCGGCTACAGACGCCTTGGTCTGCGCTAGACTTTCGAGTGGTAGTTCAGTTTTTTTCATGCTTGGTACCATGTTCGTGTATAATTTCTTCGACCCATTGTATTTTCAGATCTACATGAAGTTCCTCGTTTGACATGTATCTGTACGCATTGGTAATGAGGCGTAGAATTTTATTCTGGCTTTTTTGAATTATTGCTCGGTTAGACTTCCGATTACATCCCCAAAGCTGGATACCATAGGTCCATATTGGTTTTATGATTGATAGATTTATTGTTCGTTTACTAGTGAGGTTTTTCTACTAAAGTCTTCAAATTACCTTAATTGTAATGTGTCTTGAATGAATGCTTATTAAAATATAAAAAATTTTCAAACGCAAAAAAAGGGAATTATAATAAAATCAAAATTAATAAATCAATAATAAATAAATGAACAGATTTTTAATTCTTTATACTTAATAACAGAATATACATTGTTGTATACAAATACATATGTATACAATTTGTTTCTAATATAAATTTAATGAAAATTCCATGCAAATATCCTCAACATATTCACATCTATGAAAGCCGTTTTAGGCTACCATAAAATCAAGCGCAATAATGAAAAAAGGAAAATCGAACAAGAATAAAAAGAAGCACAATGGAAGAAAAAATTTCAAGTAAAATTTCAATAATATGTACACACGTACATATATCTAACTTGACCAATAATAAAATTTATTTTTTGTTTTATTTTGTAAAACAAAATTTATACAAATTGATTTTTGCTTAACAAAAAAGTTTATTGAATAAATTCTATTCACTACATAAAATTTGAATAAAGCTCTGATTGTTTATTTCACATGAAAATAACAACAAAAAACTGTTTAATCGACAGATGTTTTGAAATTTTTAAAATAAAATCTTTAATCCATGAAATTGTAGTTATTTACATCTTTTATCGTTTTATTTCTGATTTAACCACTTAGGATCATACCAGAAACTGGCTTTTAATTTGATTTCTAATTCATTTCAAACACTGCATAGTATTTATGATTTTATATATTGAAATATTGTATATGGATTTTTTATGGATTGGATTTGTTAAGCTTAAATTGAAAATAGAACTAAATAATGGAAATATTTTCTCTATGAACTCCAACACAAAAACTGACTAGCTTTAAGTAAAGTTTTTATTGAACTTCTATTAAAATCTAATATTCTTATAAAATTTTTTAAAACTTTTATAGTTTGGATAATATTTTATTACCAAATTATATGTATATTTATATATATATATATATATATATATATATGTATATGAAATGGAAACAAAAAAAATTTTTTCCTTAAAAGCTGATATTATTGGCTTCAAAAATTCATACATCATTGGTTCAAAAGTTAAGAAAGCTTGAGACAAAAATTTAAAGATTATTTTAAAATTTTAAAGTTTCTTTCCTACCAAAAACCAATTTTCTTCTAAACATGTTATTAAAACATGTAAAACATGTTATTCTAAAGGAAATATCCCTAAATTTAATTTTTATGGATCTTATGGTATATCTTAATATAATAAGAGTCTTATAGAAATCAATAGATGGATATAGCTACTCTCTCAGATTATACTTTTGACGTTTTTTTTTCGGTGCTGCCACAAAAGGCCTTCAGATATTTTGGACTAAAATTCAACTATATAATCAGAAAAAGAAGTAAAAATACAAGAAAATAAAAATCTCTCATTTAAACGCTCTTATTGTATGTTCGCCGACAATGCTGAAAATTCAATATTCGCATGTTATTTCTAATCTAATCGCAATGTTAAATATCAAACGTGCTAGGAAGATTAGATTTAATATTTCTGCATAGGAGTTTACTTTCAAGGAACATAAAAAGAGTGACTTTTAATCGCAGGGGAATTTAAAAACTAACTCTTAATTTAAGTAAAATTTTCACTTTTTCTCAATCAATTGAAAACAAAACTTTCAACTTTTTAATGTTTTTTTTAAAAATTTTTTTAAATGAAATCTTTTAATAAGCAAAAGCTAAAATTTTTGGCTAAACTGATTAAATTCGAACCTAAAAATGTTAAGGGGCAACTTGAAGTTATAACTTTAGCTCCTTTTGCCTAGCACTAAAAATAGTTGGAACAAGATAGTAAGAAAAATTTAGTAACTTAATTATGCAAAAAGAAAAACAAAACAAAGCAAACCAAATTTTTAGTCAAAAAATATTATAATTAAGTAAAATATATAACTAAACTAAATATCCAAATAAATTTCTAATTTTATTACAAATAAACAAACAAACAACCGAAAAATTAGAGAAAACTTTATTAATCTGGTTTAATCCTTTTCTAAATAATTAAATTAAGAGCTTAATGATATATATATATATATATATGTGTATACCAAAAGTCAGTTTTAAATCTCTGTCCTTATAGTCTTCCATTTACTAACTGAAAACTTATTTTTTGATATAAAAAACTTAATCCAATTAATTATACACAAACTAATTACCTATACTAGCAAAAAGGTAGTTATATTTGTTATCATTTCAGTACAGGAAAGGTAAATAACATTAATAAATTATATTACAAAAAAATTTTACTATACATTTAAATAATAAGAGATAATAAATAAAATCATTTGTAGAAATATGAAATAGACTGCAAAATGATATTTTTTCTAGAAATATATTTAATTTTTTTTATTTCAATTATATGACGGCCAATCACAGTTCTTCATAACTAAAAAAAATATTTAATTTATTTTCTGTATTTTATTTTATTTTTAACTAGCAAATTTTTATAAATAATAATTAAATATTTTGTAAGGATTTAAATCTTTACTGTCACATTTTCTCTAATGAAATTATTCCAAACTTGATACAATATTATTTGTGTCTGGACCTAATTTTTATTTTTAATTAAGTTTTTGTGGTCTTCATTAAATTAATGGACTCAATTTAATTAAATCCTTTACACTAAGAAAATTTTAATTTTTTAATCATTTTAATATTTTATAATTTCTTTAATGTTATACAATAATTTTGTAATAGCAACCACATTGTTCTTGTAGTGCCACAAAATTAAAGTATTTATGTTAAATAACATTTATAGATTTATGTTTTGTCTTTAAATTAAAATAGTTTGCAATAATAAGGAAGTATTGTATCTTTTAATTGCTTGATCGCTTAGAAATGGGGTGAGTGGACAGAGAAAAGTTATATAAACTCTATATTCTACTATTAGCACTCATTATATTAATTAAATTCAATATTATCAAGTAAAAAAAATAATATTAAGTAAATTAAATACATTTGCGTGGATTATTCATATTGTTTGTACCAATATCTCATAAAAATTATCTACAAAAGCCTTCCGTCTATTTTACAGTAGCCAATCATAATATTACAATCATCTATCAAGATCTAATCAAGATTTTTTTCCTTGATAAAAGAGAAATCTTTTCTAAAGAATTCCACAATAGCATCTAATAATTATATTAATCTTTAAAAGGAAAGCAAAATAATTATCTCTTTTTTTCACAAATTATAGTTAAATATCTGTTCAATTATTAAGTCTGCTTCTTTATTCAAAGTATTTCGCTAGTACGGTTGTTAAGTATTTCACTTAATTTATTTGAAATAACATTTTATTAGATAAATATCAAAGATTTTAATAATGAAAATTCAAAAATTCCATTTCAATAGCTAAGGACCTTATAATATTTGGTTAAACTTCTTTAATTACATTTAACTAGGCAGCTCATTTCTTAAACTTAAATTTGCTAAGATATTGAATATCCTTTTTCTGATAGTCTAATGCTATCGCCTTTTATAATAAATTAATTTATTTTAATTGAATCAAGAACAAAGTTAATGAGTCTTTGATATAATTAATTTGTTTTTGTTGTTTGATTCTTCTTCTTAAAATTGAAATCTCATCAACACACAGATAATTGGTGTTTTTTGTTTTTTCTTTATTAAATTACAAAACAGTTATTTTGCTTTAATTTAAGTACTGAATCATGTTCAATCAATTTGTTTTTTCAATGTGTCGATTAGTTTTGTGTCCAGGATATCCTAATGTCTAGAAGATTGCTTAAATATTTAGATTAAATTTAAATTACAGATTTATCATTTGATTTTTGTTTTAAGAAGTGTAATAAATAATATAAAAAAATAAATAGATTGATTTCAGAAAGCCTAAATTTGTTTTATTCAAGTCATGTAATATTGACATTTAATCTACTTTTAAAATCTGACAAAACTGGAATGTTATTGGGTTATATATCAGGAAAAGGAAATAGTATAAAATAGAAAAAAATATATTATAAAATTTTTGTATACAATTCAAATCATAATAAATCCAAGTAATAGATAATAGACTTTTGAATCCTATAACCTGTCGATTGAAAAATGAATCATAAGCAAAGGATCTGTGGCATAGATAGAGGGTGTTCAGAGTCCCTCTTTTTGTTATATATTATTTTTGTAGTAATTAAAGTTAAGACACCATGGAAAGATATAGAAATAGTATCCCTCTCCCGATCTTATATTTCTTAATTTCTTAAACCTATTCGGCCAGGTTTTCCATAATGAATAGGTGCCGTAATAATAATTTAATCAATAAGTAGATAGATAAATAGATAGTTCGGAGATAATATGCTACAGAATAAATTGCAAACACAAAAAAAAAAATATCTGCTTTATTTTTACTAAATTTTATTACTTCATTTTTCAATAAATAAAATTGCTAATTTGTAAATAAAAACCTGAATTATGTACTTTCTTCTTTTTAATAAGTAATCTTATTCATTCAATTATTAAATAAATTCTCATTTATAGAAAGCACTAAATATAATTTATTGAAGTTATAAGTACTAGTATAAATTATAATATATATCTATAGGCAGACAACATAATATAGTTAACTCTGCTTGCTAATAAATCAATTTAAAGGATAGTGAAATGGATAACTTAGAGTTCTAATATCATAGAATTTAATATCATCTTTTTTTTCTTTATGCTTTTCTAAATAATTTTTTCTTTCTATAGAAAGTTTTTTCATAAAATTTCTTAAGAATATTTTTTTTTTCGTAGTTTTTTTTAACTTTAATATTTAATTTATGACACTCTAGAGTATTTCAGGCTTGTAATAGCATTACAGTTTTTATTTTAAAATTAAATACGAATGTTTTACTAAAGTTATTAGATATATTTTAGTTTTTAAAAAAAAATTTATGGATAGATTTATAGTAATTTTAAAAATTTCTTTAAAACACAAATTTCTAATACAGAAATTTCATAAATAAAAAAATCAAATTTATACTAAAACTATTGAAATATTTAATAATAATTTTCTTAATAAAAGTATTAACATATTAAAATGTGAACTTAACCATTGCATTGTACCAGTAGTCCCAGAAAATACTCTTTTTTATAAATTTAATACGATTTTCTAAATAGAATAATTATATTACTTTTATTTTTTATTTAACATTTAAAACATTATTTTCCTCAACATTTAAGTAAAGTAGGGCTATTTGGCCTTATTAATTGTCATCAAACACTAAACCTTGCGAAAAAAAAAAGAAAACTAAATTCTATAACTTCAATCTTAGCAGTTGCACCTGTAAAATTTAATTGGAGATTTATTCTTCAAATTAAGTTTACTATAAGGAAAAATTGTTGTTCTGGTATTAAATGTAAGGATATTTTTACCAACCGAAAAAAATAAAACTAATTAAAATACTTATCAAACAATCAACAATAAATTATTATTCAAAACGTCACTTTTTTAACTCCTTTCTTAAGTCTAAACGTTTAGTTTTCAGTAAAGCTTAACTAATTAGAAGCTTAAATTTAACTTTGTGTAACTAACTTGAAATAATTAATAAATAAAATTACAATTTTTGGTCCCTTCTAAAATATATAAGAAAAATAAACTTCAAATTTTTTCAATCATCTCAAATTATATTTTTAATAATTTAATTTAAAATAATTATTCTAGAAATTGCCTTTAATAAAATTTAATTAAAATATAATGAAAATATACAAAAATAAATCAATTTCTTGCTATTCACATGTGTGCTTGATAAAATATTTTAAAATTTTTTCATTTAAATGATAACAAAACAAAAAAACAAAAATTATTACACCCAAACAGACAACACTAAAGCATTGTTTACGTTTATTCCCTACTTTTAAGCTATATATCATAAAGTTTTACATTTTTTTATATGTATAGAAGGTTTTATGGTTTTAACAGTCTGAAATATTTAATAAATTTATGAAAATATTAGCAAAATTTGACATTAAATAACTAATGAGTATTTAACTTTATAACATTCTGAAAAAAAAAATTTAATTTAATATATTTGTGTTTATTTTTGTTTAAATATAAACAAATTCTATATTTTTTCCTGGATTTAAATAATATTACTCCATTTTTAGCAAATATTTTCTATTTTTATGCAGTTTTTTAGCCGGTATTTATGCGGTAAGCATAAAAATTTATACCTACTATATATATCTCAATATAATTCGAAACGTGTTTAATGAAAAGTCATATATTGATTTAATAATTATTTATCAAAAAATTTAAATAATTTGCAAAAAATTGAAAAAATTTTCAACTATACTTTATATTAGTTGAATATTTAAACTTGAAACTTAAATATTTAACCTTTAATCTTTACAAAGTTATTATTTATTATAAACTAATAAGCGAAGGGATGTTCCAAGGATTTTCATATCCACCTGATTTAATTCCTTAAGAAATATGAGCTTTGGGTATATTTAACAAACTTCTATCTGCTTGCTTTAATGACCGGCACTATAAGATTAAATTGGATATTAGTTAATTATCGATTAAGATAATCCATACTAAAACATTCAGAATTCTTATAAATTATCAGATGACTCAAAAGAATGAAGACCTTCAAATTAATTAGGTATTAGTTGATCAGTGAATTTATCTTATTATTATAAAGTATTAATTTATCTTTAATTGGACAAATATTTAAAAAACAGAAACAAATAACTATATTCCTTTTTTTGCCAAAGTAGCAAAGACAAAACACACCAAACACAAAAATAAAGAATAATTTGAATAAATATTTTTTTGAAATAGATAAAACCATATCTAAAATTAAGGACAAATTTTTGATACTCTGAGGGTAATGTTGAATTTTAAATCACCTCAGAGAGAATAAATTTTTTGTTTTTTAACAGAATATTTTAAAATAAATTTCCCATAAATTTACCAATTGTCTTATTTTTAGTTTATATTTTTTATTCATGTATACAATTGCAAAAATGTATTGTCACAAAACAAAAATAAAAAGAAAAATCAAGCATAAATCCAATATGATGTTGAATATCGATAATTAACTTTGAAAGTTCAAAAACAAAAACAAAAAATAAATATGCCTAATGGATTTCTTCTATTCATTTTTTCTTTATCATAGATATGATTCATGATTTATCATTGATATTCATTTTGATATCCGCAGGATATTAAATTAAGTTTAGTATAACGGAAAAGGGAAACTAATTTCCATAGTGTTCAACTAGGCTAATTTTGAATTTATTTACAAGCCTGAGGAATAATAATTTTAGTTTGGTTCTGTGAATTGAACTATAAAATAGTCAATAAGCGAAAAAGGTAATTTTCTTAGAAGCTATTTATATTTTTAAATAAATAGTCAAAATAACAATAAATATTTTGTTTTTAGTAAATATATATTTTTAAGCTATTGAACTGGTAAATGAAATAAAGGATATATCATTTTGAATTAAATATGTTTTTCTTTGAAATATTTAATATTTATTTAAATAAAAATTCGTTTATTGTCCTTCTAAAATTTTTAAAAAGAAGAAATACTGTTCAATAATATTTCTTGACGTTTCACAATCATTTAATAAAGTATGGTATAAAAATTTAGAAACATAAAAGGAATAAATTTTTTCCAAAACAACAGCCAATGACCATAAAATCACAACTGCCGCACGTATAATTTCTTTAAAAACATGGGTTATTTTTATATGGAAAAAAAACTATATTTTCTATTGATATAGTTCAAAAAATTAAAAATTTTTAAAATACAAAAGCAAAGAAGATGTTTTTATCTCTAAGTATAAGAAAAATCTTAAATTTCATAATTAAATACATAATAAAGTTTATTTTTAATAAAAAACTATAGTTTTATTATTTATTGAAATAATTCATATTATCAAATTGTCAGAAATAAAGAAAAATTTATTAGGGATCTTTTTATTAATAATTGATACCATAAAAACGCATAATAAAACCTTTTTTTTGTAAATTTTGGCTCAAAGATTTAGATTCTTTTGATATTCTAAATATTAAACGATATTTCTTTAAGAAAATATATTTTGTATATATGAAAGATATAAATAATGTTAAACAGCTTTGAATTTAAGCTGGTGTCATTATTTAGTTTTTGATGTAACTAAAAAATATATGTATTCATGTGACATTTACATCTATTAAATAGAACAAATTGAGTGTAAGGGTTAAAGGGAACCCTTTTTTTATCCAACCTTACTTAAATTATATTCAATATATTTTTCATGGTAGTTTGCTTTAATATAAAAATTATATTATATAATTTTGAAATTTATTTTTATTATTTAACCTTTAATTTTAAACATTTTTCTAACAATAAGTTTCTTTCTTGAAATTAACATTCTTTTGAATTAAAGAAAAGAAAATTTTTAACTTCTCTTGAGAAGTTATTGTAATTGGTCCGAAAATCGAAATCAAAAATTTTGCGTTTGCTTTACGTTTCAAGGCCTGGAGAATCATTTGCAATCATTTTTAGAGTGATGGCTCTCTGTGTGTGTGTGTGTGTGTGTGTGTGCGTATGTATGTAGGGATGTGAGCTTTTTTATGAAATTCGTTTTCTCGAAAACTACTGGACCAAATTACGTGTTATATATATCAATCGATGCGCCGCACCATGACTTAGATCTGAAAGGAGTTTGAGCAAAGTCGGCTTAGCTTTTCGTCTTTTATTGATAAAAAACTGACTTTTTTAAGCCCGCAAAAGTGAGATTCGATTACCAAAGAACTACTCTGCACCAAATTACATTTTTGACCATATCAGTCAATACGCCATATCATAACTTATATCTGAAAAGAGTCTGAGCAAAATCGGCCCAGCGGTTGGTTTTTTATGAATAAAAAACTAACGTTTTCAAGCATTCAACAAAAATTTTAATATAACCTTCATATTCTAAGTATCGAGGGGTACATGGGGGTTTTCTTTATCTTTATCTTTAAAAATAATTTTTTCTCAAGAGAAGTTGCTTGTGCGGTACCTGCTGCCGGACGTATTTTTATTTCATGCATAATAGCCAAAAGCCAACATACGTTTTCACATAAATTTTTGAGTTCAGTAATATTTTGCTTCAAATACTTCAAAAAAGTATAAAAAGTAATGAAAAATATTTTTGAATTCAGTCATTGTAATTTTATAATATAAATTGTAAATCTATATCTATATCTATATAATCACAATTTTTAAGAGGAATTAAACTGACTCTTGCTCTAAAAAAATTAGGAGCAAGCCAACAGGGTAGCAAGGCTTTGATTTCATGAGCTAAGTTTTTGAATTAAAACAACCAAGTATTTAGTTATTTTGGTAAATTTAGTACACAAAAAAAAAACTTTTTTCTACATAGAAAAAATTTAATATTTTACCTTAAGTTCTAAACTAATGGAACTAACATTTATCATCCTCAACCTTAAGCTGTGATGGGAAATTTAGAATAGCATTTAGAAGAATAATTTTAGAAAATGAATTGTCAATTTTGAAAACTGTGAAAACAAATTACACTGAAATTATGCAATGAAAATTACAGTCAATTATTAAATTAATTAAATTATACAAGTAGTTATAAAGATACATCTGATTAGTATATTTATATACGTTTAATTTCAAAAGATTTCAAATAAATAACACTAAAAGTATATTCAAGATTATTCAGAACAAGCTAAGCAACAAATATTCTGTTCTTTAAATTTTAACTATTAAAAAATTCAAATAATAACCTTAACTTTTAAAATCTAAATAATGAAATTACATAGGACATAGGACAAGAGTTCCACTTACCCACTTCAAACGAAGTTTGATTGAAGTCGTTGGCAAAACTACGAAAAAAGAGAAGTGTTTTAATTAATTAGAACTTAAATTTTTGCAACTCGCTTTCGAAAATAAATAAGATTTACAAAAAAATTTATAAAAGGCTTTTTATTCAAAACTAAGCATATGGGTGTGAAATGTAATCAGATTTTACTAGGGAAGAACATAAAAAGTCAAACCAAGACACATTAAATTCCTTAAAAGTAAAGGAAATGTTTATACGTCGTTCATTAGAACTTGTTAAAAAACTGACTCATAATATTTGAAATTTTTATAGCATTGGATACCCAAAATCTTTTGATCTTGTTTTTTTTTGGAAAATATTTTATACTAAGCCGCACCTATATTAGATGTGCTTTTAACGCCCGGTTTAACAGTCCATACTTAAGTGTTTGCTCAGCTGAGTTTCTTAAAAAATATAAGTCTTTCTTAAGAACTGAAAGTGTTTCACAGTTCATTTTTATGATCTTTTTAACTCAGCTATCATTGCTGAATTTTGTAAGCCATTTTTATGTCAAATGGTCATAATTTGTCACATTTTTTGCATAGAGATATGTTAGCGATATGTGAAATAGCGATAAAATATAAACACCATTTTTAAAAACAATAATTAATCAGTAATTTTCTTTAAATAAAAATATTCCTTTTGTTTATTACTAGGCAAACTATTAAATATTCTTCATATTATTCAATAAATCTTTTACTTCTGGTTGAATTTAACAAAATTGAAATCCATTTTATATTAAACATAAAAAATCACTTTTAAACTTGTATGAAAACTTTTATAATGTTAATGGTGTTTTTAATGTTTTTTTACAATTTAACTGAATATGATACACCATTTCTCTACTGAGAAATAATGCATTTTTTATACAGCATTATTGAAATGTTACTGAAAATTGCACTTTTATTTATTAACAACAATCTCAAAATCAAATCCAATTTTTATGCTTGGAAATTATTGATTAAATAAAATAATTCTTTTGGAAGGTATTTGACATAAAATTTAGTAAAATTTACACAAATTCTGTTTTCCTGACAGTTAAGTCGAATTTATGTCGTGAAAATTGGAGACTTTTAACTTAAGTACGAAGTTAAGTCTAATTAAGGATTAAGTAAGAACTGTGAAACGCAAAATCTACTTAAGTACATTCATAAGTTGACATAAGTTGCGCTAAGAAAGACTTAAGTATGAACTGTGAAACCGAACTAGGCGTAAGTAAAGTCTTTCAAGCCGTATTTGACTCCATTCAAATTCTTTCTATTCTAGGTGCTTTTTTTGGGTGTCTTTCCTTTGTATCATCTTTTATAATAAACTATGAAAGAAATGAACTTGAATAAAATGAATCCATTTAAACCTAAACTATAGGATTTAATATTAACATTCAATTGAAATATTTTTGACTGACTTAATTAAATACTTTAATTAAAATTTTACTTAGAAAATTGCCTTTTTAACTGCTCTATACTTAAGTTAAATTTTATTTTAATATCCTTATGAAATAGAAAACATTAACAGAAGTCATTAATTAACTTGGTTATAATCAATCAGTAAAGATATTTTTGACTTCCTTTATTCTTGTATTTCAAATATTAAAAGTTATCAATTTGAATACTTAAGAGGATTGTATTCAAGTGAAACTATGAATGGTTTTGAATGTTTTGAATTCTAAAATATTTTTA
Organism: Acrocera orbiculus; assembly: GCA_947359355.1. Classification (NCBI taxonomy): domain Eukaryota; kingdom Metazoa; phylum Arthropoda; class Insecta; order Diptera; family Acroceridae; genus Acrocera; species Acrocera orbiculus. Next base: position 6,857,152 of record OX375759.1, read on the forward strand.
AGATGCTATTTATCACCTTGTAAGGTATCCTAAAAATATTTTATCTTGTCAGATGTTTGTTAATGATTCAGAAAATAAATGATTTTTATTTAAGATTCTTGCATTTTATGTTCCTATAATTATATTTGAAATTAGTGATATTAGTATCTAAAATTTATTCAAAAAAAGAAAATGTTGTAATTCATTTATGATTAGCATTTTAGATATTCAAATGAATAATTTCAGCTTTAGAAAATTTTTAAGGCAATTAAATTTTTGTTATTGTTTTAGGTATGTATTTCTTAGCAACTTGTCTTGGCGAAAAATCTCATTAAATAAAAAGAGAGGAGCTATGATGAAATATGTCTAAGGAATGCTCTGTTGTTGCTTTCTTTAATCACACTATATAGCTCTGAGTACTTTTTGTGTTAATATTTTTTTAAGCAATGTTAGCCTTTTTTTAAATTAAACGTGTTTGAAAGTTATACCCGTAAAAGTTTTAAGCTAATCCCCTTCATTTCCTAAAAAAAAACTTTATGAAATTTTTGTTCACTATAATATCGACTACAAATTTTATATATTGTCTATATTTCTTATTTGTTAATGTTAAAACTAAACACAATAGTCAAAAAAAACCAAGCTAATAACTTTTCATTTTAAAGGAAGCCCCTATAAACTGTGTAGTGCTTCGTCAAAGCCATCAGCTTTAAGTTTAAATTCTTTTAAAATATCTATTGCTTAGATCTATAGAATAAATATAAAAGGGAGAAGGAAGTTTTCGTAAATAAAACATAATTTTTCATGTAGATTTTTAACATATAATATACGAGTAATCAAAAATTGTGTAAAAATTTAATGTTATCTTAGAATTTACTAGTAAAACTTTTATAACATAAACTAAACAAAGAATTGTATATTTTAATATAGAAATAACTCTGTCAAAATTTAACTATGAATCCTTAAGGGTAAGTTCTGAATTCTATCTATAATGTTTACATTCTAAAAAAAATATTTTTTGTTTGGAAAACTTTAAATTACGTTAGCTTAAATGTCAAAAGTTTCTATAAGAAAAATTCGGAAAGAAAAAGGAATTAGAAAATTTCTTCATAATCCTTAATCACAAAAGGGATTTTTATTGCGTGAGAATCATGTAAAAAGTTATAGAAGCTTATTTTACTTGTTAAACTTGTGTCAAACTTTTTTGTTCATAATTTTTGAATAATGCGTAGTAATACTATAACTTTTTATTTTTTTAATAACTTTTATACCAAAAAATTAGAAAATCATATTTTATTAAAAATAAAAAAGTACCAACTAAACTATTTAGAAACAAAAATTTTTTAATAATAAAAATCTTAAAAACATACATAAAATTTAGGTATGATTATGGGCATTAAAGAAAAATCAAATCACTGAAAATGTAGATTTTCTCTAAGGAAAAATTTTCAGTGTAAATACTCGTATATGACAAGAAAATTTATTGTTAAGAGAATTTAAACACTGGAAAAGCTAAGAAAAGCACATTGAGAAATAATAGCACATGTCACATGCGAAACAAATTGATATAAAGATAAGCGAATGAAAAAAGAGCCAATGAAACATTAAAAAAATTTTGTTTGTTTGTTTGTTTTATAATACATAAACATCTGTTATTGTGCTTATTTTTTACAGCCAGAAGGCGTAATATAAGGAGTAGGATTCTAGAAATAGCAATGTTTTTATTCTTATGTTGGTTTTAGAACATATGTTATAAAGTACATATGTTAACCCTGAGTAGTAGTTTATACAAATAAAAAAGTTTTGTGTAATTGAAAATTTAAAGTCAATAATAGTAAAAATGCATTGGTTTAACAGGATATCAAAAATACATTGCCATACTTTTATTCTGCGGATTTGCCAACCTTTAAAAAAACTTTTGTTTCAAGTTAGAAAAATCATGATGATGGATGATGTTATTGATGGCTACTGATATTTTTGACTTTTCAAATTTGCTGTTACAAATAAATAAAACCTTCAGCAATTCTTTTTAAATTTTTGTTTTTGGTATTAAGCTAATCAATTAAAATTATGTAACTTAACATTTGTTTTCAGTGCGTCATGCTTTCAATACTAATAAGAAAATACTTTTTTAACAAATAGAACAATGTATGTTATATATATGTATATATATATATTTATATACAAAACAGTAAAGACTGTCCGATTATTTCTTAAAACAAAGGAGAAAAATCCCTAATAAAATGTTTTGCTATAGTTCAATCAGCATTTTACCAGCAATTACGCACAAATTTTAAAAGAGATAATCACTTATCCGGCCCTTAAAAATAAATTTAATATTAGACAATTAGGTTTTGAAAAAAAATATTATCTTAGCGTTGAATTTAATGGCAAAAGATCTGAATTGAATTACTAACTAAGTTCAGAAAATCCTTTGAAAATATTAGCTTGGATGAACTTATTGCAAAAATGACTAACAATAAGCAAATTTGAAGCAGAATTTATGTATTTTCAGTATTGATTTTTGGATAAATCTGATATTTTTGGTGCTAATATTTTATGTAAAAATATAAATAATTATGTTGTAAATTCGCTTTTTTATTAATATTATGATTCAATTAATAATATACAGTCTTTTATTTTAAGCTGATTCTTTTATCGGTTATAGTTATTGAGAAGAAGATGGCAAATAAATCCATACTTCCCACATAAACTATTTTTTGAGTAGTTTATACCATTCACAAGCCTACAAGTATAAAACTAAATTTTATTTTATCTACAAAATTTTAGTTTTTATATTAAAATTTCAAAGCTCTTAAATTTGTTCTGATAGTTAAGTTCCGTTAAAACTCTACGTGGGGGTTCAATTCAGTAGTACTTTATATATATATACAATATATAAAAAAAAAACAGGAAAATAGAAAAACTAGGGTGATATTTTGAACACGTATCTTTCAAACGTTACATGAGTAATAAAATTAAAGATAAAATAGAATAAAAGTTTAAAAAAAAAAAAAGCCTTAGTTTATAAGTTTAAAGGCTTCGTTTTTAAACTTAGGTAGCCAAAGTAAGAAAAATTCATCAATATTACTAGCACAGAGGATAACAACAGAAAAATAAAAAATAATATCTCTGAGTTTTTTAAAATTAATGTGACATTAATTTCTAATTTGTTACAGGAATGCGAATTGAAATTTTAAAGTGAGACTTTTTGATATAATTTCACAATTTTAAATCAAAAATTTAATCAGTCTTTTTTTACTGTACAAAAATCAAAGGTATATTAGTTTTTTTGTTCGACTTCTAAAATTTATAACATTCAATATTGGAAAAATGAAATCAGGTGAATAAAAAAATCAGAAAAAAAAAACTAATCTAGAAAATATTTCTTTTTTTGAGAAGAAGAAATTGTTTGATGAAATAGAAATTTATTTAGAAGACATAGTTCTAAAATAAAAGCTGTTCTGAAAATTAAAATGGGATATGATCTATTTCTAACTCCTATCATGACTTTTTACTTAAAGTAACTTATGTCAGATTCTTTATATTTAAATTTTATTTAAGCTTGTGTAAAATAAAAAATAATGAATATTAATTATAGTATACAATTTAATATAAAATATTTGCAAGGATCTCTTTTAGCGTCTTCAGCCGATTGTGATCTTCATTTAATCGATGAACATCAGCAATTTCATGCTTGCCAGAAATTTTTTAATTATATCCTTGGTCATATTTATGATAATTACTATTTTTAATTCGTTTATTCTTTTAAAATTTTAGAATTCATATTTAAAATAAGTTTCAAACAAAGCCTTTTAGTATCTACTTTTGATTGCAAAGAATCAAAAATAAAATTTTAACGCATGGTGATATACTGACATCTTTTTTCTTTAAATTAAAAAGTTATACTCAGTCAGTGTATAGTTAGTCAGTCAGCTTTTTTCTATTTATTTATTTTTTTTCTAAAATATTTTGATAGAATAAGATCTATCGGCAGCGAATATATACTGCATACATATAAATTTAAAATTCTATAAATATTAAGTTTACTTTATTGACGTATGTGAAAAGTTTTCATACAAAAAATCTTGTATAAATTTCAAAAAAAGTTATAATGGAATATAAGTTTTTCTTATTTATTCTTCACTGTCAACTTTTAACATTTTAATGATATTCTAAAGCAAGTCCTTTCAAAATCATTACCTATAGAGGATATTTAGTTTGATTTAATTTTTATAGTAACAACATAAAGTTTAATGTATGTATTTTAAATGACTATAATTTGTAATTGAACTACAAAATGTCATCAAAAGTTAAATAATTTTATTTAAATAAATTGATGATTAAAATAGTCAAATACAGAAAAAGATGAAAATTGTTTACTTGTCAAACCAATTTCATAATAAAAAGTTTTAAATTTTGCAGTAAAATCAATTTAAATCAAAAAGAAAAAAAATTCAAACTTCAGTCATTTTAATATTACACATGAAAATAACAATCTTCTATCTCCTTTTGGCGTTTCAAATCAACAAAGCATGAATTGTATAAAAACGATGAGTTTTACTGCTTTTACATTATTTGAAAATTCATAAGAAATAATTCATTTTTGACAATAGTAAAAAATTTCTTCGTTTTTTTCACTTCATAGATTATTGTTTTTGATATATGTATGTTAGGACTATCATGATTTTTAAAATTATAAAAGGATACATTATCCACTATTTTGAATGCTATTGAGTACTATTCGACAAATAAAATCACTATTAGTTATTATTAAAAAAACCAATTATAATAGATAATGGATAGATAATCCACATTTCCTTAAATACATTGTACACAAAACTTGGATGTGGTTCATAAAGACACAAATTTTTTGACAACAAAAAAGTATTTCTCTTTCGCAAAAGAAAATGGAATAGCTTTAAAAATTATTAAATTTATTAATTAAATAATCTCATATTTGTTTTAATTGATTATAAAGGAATTCAAATCTTGTGTAATTTTGATTCAGTTTCTGTTGAAAGCTTCTGGAAAATTTATTTTTGGTTATTGTCATCTATTATATAATAGATGAGTCGAGATGGCAGTTTTTCTAGAGAAGAAATAAAGAATTTAAAAACATAAAATGAAAAAAGACAATGGATACTAGTTGTACAAAAATTAAAGCCTTAAAGTATTCTTGAGTAAAAACTAGAGTTGATACTTTACCAGCAAAAAAAGAAGACTTTTATGACTTTTTGTGACTAGAAACAAAAAATAAAATTAATAATTAATATTTATTCTCCTTGACTTCTGTTTTTTTCTTTTTAGCTATTTATAAAAGAAAATTTTATTAGATTCTTTTTACAAAATATTTTTTACAGGAAATTTACTAATTATTAAAAATAATTCTTATTAATTGTGATAAAAAGACGACCACATCAAAAAGATTATCTAAACGTTTTCCATGAATTTCCTTAAAATAAATTTTAATATTTATTTAAAGGAATATCTAGAAGTCGTTAGTTAATTTTTTATAAGATCAAGAAATAAGAAAACAAAAACAGTTGGGATATTATTAAATTCAAAGAATAAGATAAAAAACATAACAAAGCAAAACAAATATTAAAGAAAAAATTAAAGAACATTAAGGCTAAGAGTATTATTGATCAAAGCAGTTGAAGATGATACATAAATCAGGAGCATAAGAAGGAATGTGTTTTATGGACAGCATTTATACTAGAAATTAATTTAGAAATGATTATGCATAGTAATTTGGATTTTAGCTAAATAAAACAAGATAAATAAAACAATCAATAAAATTTATTAAGCTTAGAATAGATCAAAAGAAATAATTTTATGCTATTAAAGGAGTCATTAAATCTTGAAACTTATTAGATTTACTATATATGATTCTTAAGAATCTTTTTTTGCAATTGCTAAAATTCTAGAGCCAAATAAAAATAATTTTAGGAAAATCTTTGAAACTTTAACAATTAAGAAATAATTAAATGTTATCCTTTTAGTAAGAAAATAAACCTCAATTAAAGGATTGAGAGAACTTTAGGTGGAATCATGTTCGACTAAAGGGGAAATAAAACGCAAAAATTGCCTTTAGATATGGATAATAACAGATTTTTATATATTTCTTAGTTTATTAAGTCTAATGATCCTGTATAATTATCCTTTATTATATTAGTATAATTAGTGCCTATTATTTAATTTTTTCAAATTCAATTAATGTAATAATGATGTAAAATTTACCAAAATTTTGTGGAAATATTTGACAAAAATTGTACTAAAAATATTTTTAAGTTTTATTTTTCTCTTTTTCAAGGAACATAATGTATTAAAAAATTTCAATTAGTTATTCGAAAGAACATCAAAAATTCTTGAGTTATTTTTTTGCAATTAGTTAGGTTTATCAAGAATATTCAAGATATGTTGTTGGTATTAAAGGAAATGATTTAACTTTCAACCATAGAATTGGCAGCCCATTCTAAATAAACTAATATGAAAGCTTGAAATTCGATCAGTTTTCAAAAGAAAGGAGCAAAAATAACAGAAAACTTCTGTATTCAAAGATTTTATGAAAAATTTAATACTTTTAAAAAAAGTAGAAGGAAATTCAAATATCCAAACTTCAAAGCATTTTTTGATTAAAGAAATTCTAAAGTCTAATTTGTAAAGAATTGGTTTTTTTTGTGACTTTCTTTATAAAAAAAAAAAAAAAAAAACATCTGATACTTTAAAGAAACGTCACAAGAAAAAAAGAAAACAAAACTACTTAAACTTTTTCGATTAGAAATTCAAGTCAGGTACATATGACGGTATGTCCGTATGTATATATTTTAACATATAAATGTTATATATATTAACGAAGCCTTTATCTATCCACAAAAAGGAATTTTTTATTTTATTTTTCTTCCTTTGTTTATATTTCATCATAGCTTTCAAATAACCTCTGAGGTTCAACTAATACCAACTAAAAGTATAGTTTTATATGTGTGAGAATTTTAAAGTAATCAAAATAAACAAAAGAGTAAAATAAAAATGTTAATATAAATTATTAATATGAAATTTGTAATGCTTAGATGTATTTTCAAAGTTAATCGACTTTAAGGAAGAGAAAATTAAAATATTTGCATCTTCTTTGAAGGAAATAAAGTTAATGTGGTTTTTTTAACCGGTTGCTTTAATACATACAAGAAAAAGTGAAAGTGTGGCAATAGATCTTAGAAAAAATTGTGTCTTTAAACTAGAAATTTTCATTGAGCTTGCTGTAAAAGTTATTGCTGTTAATTATTTGGCCAAAACAAACCAATATTAACCAATAAATAATTAAAAATCGATGCAAAAATTAATGGCAACATATTATTTATTAAATGAATGAGTCCATAACATGATATCCTGGCGTACAATACCAAGACGTAGATTGATTGAATTTATCATTTATATGACTGCAAGTAGATTCAATTAAGGGATTTCTGAAAATTTGTTTACTCATCAGTACTTTTTTAACTTGAAGATTGATCTGAATAAAATTTGTTACTAATAAGTAGAAGTGAAATAATTTAAAATATTTAACCAAACAACGACTTACAGACTTGAATAAATTAAAATTTTTAAAATGTATAAGCCTTGTAGGACAATTAAATATTTCTCAAATCAGTTTAAAACTTTCATTAATTTAATTATACTCTATTACAGAATATCTTGACAGTTTCTTGACCACGTTTTACTAATTAACTGCAAAAAACGATAATATGTTTATACAATCCAAAAAGATTAACCCTTAAACTCATTAAGCCTGCTTTAGTTGATTAGAATTACAATTTCATTTCCTGAAAATGTATACTGTAAAAATTTTATGATTATCAAACTAAAAATGAGCTTTAAACTTTTTATATAAGTTATATTTTTTATATATTTAATATTTTGGTTAGTCACTACAATTTTTCAGACATCTATTTTGCTATTCATTCAGTCTATAGAAAAGTTATAACATAATTTTTCAACATTATTCATAAAGTTCCATCAATGATATATTGTCCTCCATATTTCAATAATATAAGTTCCATAAAATAGAAGGGGTTTGTGTGTGTGTGTGTTTTTTTTTTGTCAATAAAAATCTAGGAAATTTATAAGCCCTAGAGAATTTAAACATAAACAATTTTTGAGTTAAAAGAATGAAAGTTGGACCATTTTGATTTTATTGACGTGCACAATTTTACAGATTTTAAGATATTTTCTTAGTTAAATTTAATTAATGGTCATTGCAGTAATTATATATATGTATATATAATAGATCAAGTCCTTGAAAAATTGTTTGGATTTTATGTTAACCATTCGATGCCTGCCAAAACAATTATTCCCTTTATATAAAGTGATTTTTTGCATATAATATAAAAGATTTTTTTACTTCAGATATATTAAACTATTTTGTTTTGTCCTTTTTATATAGCATTTTACAAATTCTTCTCAATTCTAGTCTAAAAATTTAAAAAAATCGATTTTACTTTTTTTTATATTTTCAAAGCTCAAGTCTTTGCGAGGATTTTTCAAATTTCAAGTTATTTTTAGAGATAAAGCTGTTGTGATGCATCATCCAAACCAGCTTGGCCGGAACGAATCAAACAAAAGACAATAGGAATCCTCCATCTACTTGCGAACGTGTGCCCTCTTAAATTCTTTTCTACCTTTATATATATTTTGAAATAAAATAACCAAAGGTCACGCGAATCTTGTAATTATAGCATGAAACTTTAAACCCTCTTTTTCGAAGCCACTTTTTTCGAGATTTTTGTCATATGATTTTTCAAGTTTTACTTAACCAATTTACTTGAAATTTGACGTGAGTCTATTTTATATATTTCTCTTTTTTACAAATTAAGATTATAACAAATTCTCAATTTTTACTATTTTCAAAAAATTCGGAAAAGTAAAAACAAATGGTGAAAAAAACTTTCTCTTTATTTCAGAGAGCCCCAATTCTGCGAAAAAACTATTTTTTTTAACCTTTCTTTTAGTTAGTTTGATAGCAGTTTTCCTCTAGATTATTTCAAATAATCATAAGGGTTACAATCGTGACAAGCTACGTACGCCATTTTTTAAAACCCTTCACCTCATCATCTTGTTACTTTTTGAATTTTTAATTTTTTCACTTCTTTATATTCTTTACGTATTAATAAATATCATTTAAAACAATGAATAATAAAAATATTGCTTGTTTTTGTTTTTTATTCCACCTAAAAGGATATCTAAAATTCATGTCCCTAGACTAGGATACCACCTTAATATTTCTGAAGATTTCATAAAGCCTTCGCTAATATTTTAGACACACATATGGCTTTTATTGCTTATTTAGTATGTCCTTTTATCCTAATTTTTTCCTTTATTTTTAAAGAATTAAATGTATCCTTACAAATTTTCTTCCTATTTTCTTAATGCAGGAAAATATATAAACTGAATTCATACTTTGCTTGAAGTCAAAAAGTATGAAAACTTAATTAGGCTTAAATTGCTGTGCTTCAGTAACTTTACAGAAAAAAAAATTAGGAATTGAATTTAAGACAATAGAAACAAAAAATTTAATTTATTTGGTATTAGCGGAAGTACTTTTAATTTTTTTGCAAGCTAAAAATCAGCTTAGAATTAATTAAAACTGTTGTCGCGTACTTTGACAGCTAATCTATATTTGGAAAAAAAATTACGTCCGTTTTGAAAACATTTTAGTTTTCCAGTATCATTTTAATACCCTCATAAAATTAAAATATCAATTTCCTTCAAAAAAATTTTAGATTAACTTAAAAAATGAGTTAATCTAATGTCTTAAATTAAAAAATTTTAATTTCATAAGGCGTGATAACTAAATTTTTACGAAATTTTAACTGTAAAAGAAAAAATTACATAAATAAAATTAGGGAAGACATTTAAGAAGATTTCTCAGCCAAACAAAAGAAAAACGCAATGCTTGCAATAAGATTAGTTTTATATTTGCTCATTTATTACAAAGCTGAGGGATAATTTAAGTATTTCATTAGGAACTACTGAAATTCTAGAAGAATGGACAACAAAAGGAAAGAAATAAACTTTCCACAACCAAGCAAGAAAATTTATAAATAAAAAGTGAGATGTGCACGTTTTAACTATAAAAAAAAAAACACAAAAACAAAAAATAAAGCAGTATTCACCTGGTATAGTAAAATAAATTTCAGTCAATCAAAAAATTAACAACTAACATGAATATCCTTTTTAGTGGTATATTATAAAATATGGGCATTTTTTGTTGAGGTAGTTTTTGTTTTTATAATCTTAAAATATACAAAAATCACTCTTGAATTTCAAATTAAAGTTTTAACTATAACAATAAAAAGAAATAAAAATATAATTTTAAAAAACTCATCTATATTTATATATATATGTATATACTAAGTATATTAGGTTTGGAAATAATAGCAATAAATATAAAAAGAAAAAGAAATGCATCATAAAAAAGCAAAAAACAAAAGGTTGTAGAAATGTTTCACTAAGGAAAACCTTTAGATCCGGAATTGTGAAGTTTATTCTATTCATAAGGGAGCACAGTCTAAAATGAGCATTTAATATTTGTTTTCTTTCCTTTGCTCTTTTTTGTAGCAAAAAAATAGTTTTCGTATTAAAAAGGTAGTTCTGTTCGTCTAGCATAATTAAAAAGTTTGCAAAATTGAATTTATTAAAAAATTTAAGGAAAATTAAATCGTTCCGTAAACTGACATATTGTTAATGAGATTTTATTTCACATAAAAAGCCTTTTGTATATTTTTTGATATACTCGTAGCTTAAGAAATTTCATATTTAATGTCTAGAATGTTAATTGGAATAATTTTTTAATATTTAAAGTACAATCACCTAGACATTATACAACCAGATATATTCCCCTATGGGACTCTTTAACCTGCAATATGTGAAAAGTTTTCCTTTAGGAGATCATAGAAAATGAAAGGAGGTTCAAAGTATACAACCGATAAAGTTTGTAAGACAGAATGGCAAAATGAATCAAAAAAATCTACTCAATTAAATAGCAAACAAAGAATAAAGAGTCTAAATAAGCTTTTGAGGATCAAATTCTTAGTGGCTAATTTGCTTTTAAAATGATATGTAAGATATAACTCAACTAAAGATGCAAAGGACAGTGAGTTATAAAAAAATCATACTATTAAAAAAATTATTACAATTATTTTAAGTTATGATTGGAAGTATTTTTACATAATTTTGTTAACAATGACTATACGGGACCTTACACAAAATTTTATTACTGATTTTAGCAAATCAAAAAATTACGCATACATAAATAAATATCTCCTTCAAATTTCTAATTTATAGATTCATAATAATAAAAAGAAAAAACCAATTACAGTGTTTATTGTGTCCAAAGTTAAGAAGAGATCAATTGACTTATTGTTTGGCCTTTGATTACCTTTCACGTCTAGTTTCGAGAAACATTTCAACCCTTAAACGTGTTAATTCACGTGTTTCGAAAGGGTATATTTATAAATAAAGAACCCTTGACAAATAAAGTAAAAATAAAGAAAAATTTTGTAAATCTAATGCACTGTAAACGCTAAAACTGAAACTATATAATGCGAACTTTTCCGCATTAGATTAACCTAATATACATATGTCTAATAAAAGCGTTAATAAATTATTTAAAAATCTTCCATATTTAGGAATACCATAACTTCACTTATTTGGCCGCTTATTGCTTTTGCTTTAGGCAAAACCTTAGTAGGTATGGTTTTATTTTGTATTATATGAACCTGTAGTTTGAAAATTATTACGCATAAGCTATATTTAAGCTAACCTACCATTTTCCTGATGATGGCGTTTGTAGATTTCTCAAAGACCTTCCCAATTTAGGCATTTTATTTTCTTTGCCTAATTAGGCCTTTATCTACTTTTACTTTTCAGTACGAGTATAGCGTATAGCTTCAATAAAACAAAAACTTTGACATTTATGGATATAACAATTCTAGATTTTCGGTTGTGATCACTCCGGCCTAATAAGAGAATTTATGGATAAAACTTACAGAAAATAAAATAGTTACACAGTTATCAGAAATATTATTATTAGTTATAAGATTTAATATTAATATTATAAACTAATAGTATTTTAACATTGAATTTGAAAAAAAAATGCGAGATCAAATATTAAGTCGCACATCATTCAAATTTTCAACTTTTGAATAAACTGACAGCTCGTTAAACAAAATATTTTAGGAAAAAAGCAAAATCTACTCACCACTATTATTTATTTAGTTCATGATCAAGTAAAACTATCCTTATTTATTTATTTTTTCTTCAAAAAATAATTATTAAGACAATTAGGATAAATTCAATACTGTAACATATATTAACACTTATTTACCACTAAAATTTTAAACAGAATTTTTTATTATATTTCGTTTAATTTTTAATGAAATTATTTCAATTTTATTATTATAATCTTCCATTAATAAACAGAAAACTACTAAAATTTTACAATTAATAACAACAACAAAATTTTTAATAATATTTTAATAAAAACTTTCAATTAATTCTTATAAGGCTACAAATTTCGTAATATCGAGCACACAATAAACTTTGCTACCATTTACGTTAACAGCCTAATATACAATGATTTCAAGCAAGGATGTTTAAATGCCAGGACCAATAGTTTTTTGATATGAAACTTTATAAGCATAAACAAAATGATTTTCATAGAGCTTTTATACAACCAACACTTATTTCCGGCTTTAACTTCAAGAATGTGTATAAAATGGTTTACTATAGAAATTCTCTATTTTGAATCATATTTGTCCTTTTCTATCATATATCGGCTGTCGATATTTTTCTTTTGGCGCCAAAAGATAGAAAACAAAAGTGGGCAACATTATAAAAGCTAACTTTGTAATTTTAATAAATCTTTAGGGGATGTCTGTTAAAAAAACCAAACATGTTTTATATAAAAAAAGAAAAGCTTTCTCTGTTCAGAAATTGCATGTTGTTGTATTTTTTTTTGTAAGTTCAAAGCTTAAAGTGGCTTTTATTTGCTGTTAATTTCAAATTTCAGATTTATACATTAATTTTTGATTTTATTTGTTCTACTTTTGCTCTTAAGGAAAATATAATTGAAATTCATTTTTTAAATTCTGATCATAAAATTAATAAATTTTTATGATTAGATTTTATAGCTTCACTCTAGAAAAATAATTTAAACTACTACAAATTTAGTTCAAGCTAAAGATAGAAGATATTTTCGGCACATTTATTAGACACAATAAGACGTCAAATTCTGATCAGATAAAGTGTACTTAGAATAAATGAATTCCTGTTGCAGATATCTTAAACCTCGTTCAGACAAACGTGGTCCTTATAAAAATAATATTAAGCCAATTTAGACATTTGTGTAACTTTAAGAGATAAGCAGCTATTCTTATTTGTATGGGATATTGTTTGATACTTGTCTCTCAAATATGTAGCATTGATATTACGATAAAAATTACTTTCATCTCGCTTCCATAAGGACTAGAACCTATAAAAGGTTATCTAGCTATCTAGTATGGTTGCTCTTAATCTCGTTAGTTCTGCTATTTAGAAAAAAAAACAACTATGCTGTTGTTACTATTGTAAACAGTTCTTTCCACACCTTAACCAATTCTACGTATGTGGTGTGTTTTAATTGAAACCCTAATTAAAAAGCAAAACGTAAAATAATGGCCAAGTGAAAATAGAAAACCTATGCGTATTATTGTAGAAAATAAAAACAATAAAAATTATTAAAACTAATATCTCTTAAGTTAAAATTAATAATTAAAATATAATAATATGAGATCTGCTTTTATTAATCGTTACACGAGCCTTAGGATTAGAATATATAGAGAACTTATTCAGAGATTTGAATTAACTAAAATTAATATGACATAATTTAAACAAATATACTCATAAAATTTGCAAAGACACATTGTATTTTAACAATTTCAATAATTTATTTTAGTTAAGGCTGTAAAAATTTAAGAAAGCAAAGTAATGATGTTATTAATGTATTAACAATGAATCTAATTTTTTTCGAAGGGAAATAATGACTTTAATACGTAATTTTTGTCCATGATATGAGAATATAAATTGAAATAATTTTAATATTTATTAACAGACGCTTCGACTGATTTACATTGTACATTATAATTTTTTTTATATATTAAAATATTTATAAAACTTCATGCCATTTTTATCAATGACTTAATTTAACTTTTACATTACAAATATACAAATTTTTTTTACGTGTATTAACAAAAAATATATTTAACAAATTTACTGGCATATACATATATTCACCAAAATTTGTTATATATATTTAACAAATTGGTTATCTAAAATTAATAATACGTTTTATTTAATTTTTAAATCTAAACTGAAAGTTATAGCTGGAATTGTAATGAATAGATATATTAAGCTATTGAATTAAAAATCCTGTTTTAAGCTAAAACTTTTAATTAAATGTAACAAAGCAAAATTATATATTAAATCCAATAAATAAATTTTTTGGAATACAAAAAAAAACCATAAACCTTGAAAATTAAAATAATTTATATTTTTAATTTCAAAGCCCTATTACAAACCATTAAGTTAAAGTATTTAACTTGTGATTAATTTAAAAAATTTAAGCTAACCTGAACGATTAGATGTTTATAACAGTCTTTTTGTTTCTTTTTTCTTTATAAACATATTTTCAAATATTTTATTGTAATTCCCTTTGTACATAATAAATTATCAAATAATTTGGTTTTTGTGATTACGTACTCATATTTATTATTTTTTTCACAGCATTATAATTTGGTTGAATGACAAAATATATTTGAGGTCAGAAAAAAACTAAAATGTTATAAACCAATATCATTAAATAATTTAATTTAATATTTTAAATTGTAGCAAAAAAAGGAAGTAATTGTTCAACATGAGCATGAGGAGCCAGACGCATTTCGATCACCTTCGAGATTTATATACTTAGCATATTTATTTTGTTCCCATAGATTATCAGTTTCCAAAATCTAAGAAATATATAATATTATAAATAGACATAAAATCTAAGAGATATAAAAGATCGGAGTATAGAAATTCATAGAAAAGAAGAGCGTAAAGAAAATTTTGGAGCTTTATACTTTAAAAACAATAAAAAAAAATTTTTTTTGTTTAATAATTTCAAGGAATAACAAGCAATTTTTAATATAATATAAAAATAGATAAAAATTTTGTCGAAAATAAGAACTAGATAAAAAATCCCAGTGAAAGATATGTGTATCTGTAAGGTTTTCTTCGTTGAATTCTTATATGCTTATGATGGAAAAGGGCATACGTCAAAATGAAATCAAGGGAACATACAAAAAGTAATCATTATGACTGAAAATCTAACATATTTAAGTTAGATTCATGGCAAGTATTCAATTCATCGATCCATAATATTTTCAAAATTCCAGAACATATAATTTTGATGGTTAGGACAATTTGATAAAATTACCTTTCTAACTAATTCTTGAAAAGCATTTTCAACACCTTCACTTGTTTTAGCTGATGTTTCTACAAACAATGCACGTATTTTTTTAGCATAATTCAGTCCTTCTTCACGTGATACAACACGATCTTCTTCATCAACTTTATTACCAACAACCAATTTAACAACATTTTGATTTGAGTTATATACACTTAATTCTTCAACCCAAGTATCTAATTTTTTAAATGTATTTCGGTTTGTTATATCATATACCAATATAGCACCATGTGCACCACGATAATAGCTTGGTGTTAATGTACGAAATCTTTCTTGTCCGGCTGTATCCCATATATTTAATTTTACAAAATAGCTATCAATTTCGTGAAGTTTCATTTTAAAATCTATACCAATTGTGTTTGGAAGTTTTTCATCAAATAAATCGTCTGTAAAACGTAGCATAAGGCTAAAAAATTTAATAAAATATTAAAAATTTAAAAAAAATAAATATAATATCTTTTTTATAAATTTAAAATAAATAATATCTAATGCTATTTACCAAGATTTTCCAACAGACGATTCCCCGACTATTAGGATTTTTAGGGTTGTTAATATATTCTTTTCATCATCCATTTTCTTAAATTATTTAGTGTTTTAAGAAAATTTATTAAACTACAAAAAGAACTAGAAATAAGCCTATGACTTTGACAGTAATGATTAGTTTGAATAAATTCTAATAGTGGTGCACAACAGTTAGGAGATATATCTTAGTTCTGCCATAACGTAACAAAATTATTCAAAAAACAAAAGATATTACAAACAAATGAAAATTTATTAAAATTAATAACATATTCACCTTGATTTTCCAACCGATGATTCACCCAGTGTTGTAATTTTGAGTTTAATAATTACTTTGCTGTAATTCATTTCTTTTTTTTTTTGATTTGTTTACAAAAAATATAAGTCAATAGAAAATTCCAAGGCAACTCAGATTGAATTTAAGTTTTTGAAAATTTTTTGCATATGGTAGTATGAAAATAATTTGAGCAAAATTCGACAGATGGCAGTATGAAAAATAAAGGCTGACACCGGTTTGAATAAAAACAATCGAAGAAGAAAATTTTATAATTTTAAGATTTTAAACCAAAAAACTTCTTATAAATTAAACGTTTATTTATAACAAATTATAAATTTGTTAAGAATTTAGGGGGTCGATATATATAAGAAAAAGTAAAAATTATTTGAAGAATTCGGACTTAATCATTGTGTCAGAATTATTAAAATAAAATTTGCTTAAATTTATTATAGATAAAATATTTGATATCAGCTGGAATAGTAATTAGAAAAATTTGGCGATTCCTTTTGTACTGTTAAAACTAGAAATTTTATCAATTATCAGAAAACTTATATTAACTCTAGAATAATAATCGCATAATTAAAAATTTAATTTGTTTAATATATTAGGATTTCAACAAGTTTTCTAACGTTTAAAAAACTGCTCACTCAATATTTATATAACCATTTGGCGATTTAGAAATTATTGTATAGTGATTAGATCGTACTAAACGGATAAATTTTGCTTATATGGCATACTGATATGTTAAAAGGAAAACAGAGAACTTATCACTAAAATTCAATGAAGAAAATGGCAAAATAAAATCATTCAAAAGGAGCGATGTGTAGGCGAGAGTTTTTTTTTTATGTATTAAAATTAAGGCGTTATAATAATATAGCATTTTTTGTGAAGGAAAATGATAAATGCTCTAAAAAAACAAAAGATTAATATTCAATGGTTGCAAATTTTAATTTAAAGAAAAGATGTTTAAATTACAGGAAAAACTTATTTGTATTTGAATTAAATTTTTATTTAATATTTATAAAAAATACTTAAGAGAGATTAGAAATATTAGCTTTAAGAAATATTAATTTTTTTAGCATTAGAAACTAATAATATAATAAAAACATTCAATCTTTTAGTAAAACAAATTAATCAGTTGCTATTATAATCATGGACGATAACGGATTTAAATTAAAAGAGCTAACTTTTGACTGATAAACTAAAGAAGTAAAATAAGAAAAAACTATTTTCAAATAAAACTTAGTTCTTAAATTCGCTTCTATGTAGCAATTATAGAATTATAGTGTCACAATGTCACTTAAACCAGCTTCAACATTTATTTTTTGTTTAGAGAAATTCTCTGGGCCTCTAATAACTTTAGTAGCTAGACATTAAAAACTTACAATTAGACAATTCACGTCAGCAATAATAAATGCAGGCAATTTTATTCGATAGTATATTTTTAAATTGATAATATGAATTTCATAAGCGGCATTCTATTTAACTTAACTATGGATTGAATAAACGAAATAAACTAAAGTATATTATATTTATTTTAAAGGAATAATTCTTTATCAAAATTTTAATATCAGTTAAACTTTAAGTTTTTTATTTGCCTCAAGCTTAAATATGAAAATTTATTTCATTGATAATTTTTAAAATAAATTTTTACCAAAAATAGAAATCATTAAGATTTAAATATATTTCTTAAAATAACTCTTTTATTGATCAAAAATACTAAAAAAACTAAAACATATTAAAAAATAAAACAGTCTTCTAAGACTACAACTTTTGTATGAAAAGTTAACATTTTTAATGATTTAACATAAATTAGAGTTTAAATGCTTACCATAATATTCTAATAAACATTTATTGATGTCAGAGACTTAATATTATTAACAAATTAATGTGAAAACACATAAAATATGCTGTCAATTTGCTGATTATATGGTAAAGTAATGGTAATAGTAATAACTGCCCATCAACCTTACCCTTAAATTATTCTTTTGCTCATCATCTATTTAATTTTTTTGTTTTTTTCAATATAAATAGCATATACAACTAAAATTATAGATAATCTTTAATCATTAAAAGGGTGACAACGGTGTAATTCGCTTATATCATCTAATCCTGTAAAACACAAACAAGAAAAAAGCAAAAAAAAAGTTATACCTTTCTGACTTTCCAAAGCAGAATAGTTAATTATACTTACAGATGACCAAGTCTTCATGTGAAAATCATAGCTTAGCAAAAATTTTTTAGAAAAAGTAATCGGAATGAATCAATCAGTGCGTAATTCTATTAGGGTAGCTAAGGGTAATGATTTATAGGATAAATTAGGTTACAATTATTTATTTGAATTAATCATAGATTTGAATATATGATAATTAAATTTATTTAAAATATAGTAGAACCAAAATCTTTTTTATTTCTTATTACTATTTTCATATTTTTTAAGTGGAATATAAAATGTTAAATTTATAGACTGGCAACTTTGTAGTTTCTTATTTATGCAGGCAATGAATATAGCAAAAAAAAAAAAAAAAACTCCTTGCTCCATGTTAAATTTTTAATCGGTTTATAAATTAAATCGTGTATAAAAAGTTGTTTTTAATTAGTGTCGCATTAATTTTATAAATTAGATATTTTTGTGCTATGCCTTATAAGAAATCAATACTTAAATATTAGAAATATGCTTGAGTGTTGAAATTATTATCATCACATTTTAGACAAAATCTTTAATAGCTTATTTGTCAAGTTAAGGATGTACGAGTACTTAAAAAAATTTTACGTTTCACAGATCTTACCACGACTTATATTCGACTTAATTGTCAGGAGAGCAGAATTTATATCAATTTAACTAAATTTTATGTAAAATACCTTCGAAAGGAATTACTTTATGTTAATAATAATAATCAAGCATACAAATCAAATTGATTTTGAAGTTGTTATTAATAAATAAAAGTGCAATTTTTATATCAATAATGTTGTATAAAAAATGCATTATTTCACAATAAAGAAATGGTGTATGAGTGAGTTGGAAAGTTAGGATTGTAGAAAAGCTTTGGAAACATCATCAAGATTATGAAAGTTTTTATACAACTTTTAAAGTGATTTTTGTGTAAATTATAAAATGGATTGTGATTATGAACTCCTTGACAAACTTAATGAAATTGAATTCGTCGAAAGTTTGGGAGAAAATATAGTGCGTCGGCCTAAAGAGATCCGCTTTCGGCCTAATCACTTTAATAAATAGACCGATCAATAGTTCTAATTATTTTAGAACAAATTGCTGAAAAAATTTCTGACAAAAAAGACTGGTAAATATCAAATTTTATTAAAAAATGATAACTCAATTCAACCCGTGTTTTAGGAATAGGTCTCTATCAGCAGAATCCAAATTTTTATTAACATAACGTTAACTACAACTATTGTATTTGTCAATCGTTTTGTTAAATTCAATCATAATGTTAACTACAACTATTGTATTTGTCAATTGTTTTGTTAAATTCAATCAGGCATAAAAGATTTAATGAACAATATGAAGAATATTTAGTTGTTTGCCTTATAATAAACACAACGAATATTTTTATTTTAAGAAAATTATTGATTAATTATTGTTTTAAAAATGCTGTTTATATTTTATCGCTATTTCACATATCGCTAACATATCTCTATGCAAAAAATGTGACAAATTATGACCATTTGACGTAAAAATGGTTTACAAAATTCAGCAAGATAGCTGAGTTAAAAAGATCATAAAAATGAACTGTGAAACACTTCCAGTTCTTAAGAAAGTCTTATGTTTTTTAAGAAACTCAGCTGAAAAAAAACTTAGGTATGAACTGTGAAACCGGGCGTAAATTGTCCAACATTCCAAGCTCTAGTGAGTCCTAGTCAGTGTCGTAGCTACAGCTTTTGCCACCTGGGGTGGTCTCCAATTTTGTCGCCCCTCCGAATTAAATAAAAACTAAAATAGGTTTCTAAATAATTAATGACCATTAATAAATAAATAAAAAATACTATTTCTTTGTTTTAACACATAACACATAATTATGAAATCTATGCGTGTTTATATATTTATTTTTCTCGCAAGTCAGTTCCTTTTCTATAGAAAGTATCGCTTAGTTTCACAATCAGCAATCACTCATTGTCGAACGAAGATAATTTTTACTTAGCTTTAATTTCGAAAAGCTCCCTTCACAGCTAGCGACACTGATGCATATTGTTCAAAAATTCTTAACAGTATTACTATGTTTGGAACAGAGTTTTCCAACCTATATAGTTGAATGAATATTAAAAGTTCAAAAGGCTCTTGCTCGTTCTTCAAACGTTTTGATTATTATTGTTGAGCAGGTACAGACATAAAATTTTGAAACCTTTTCCTTTCCATATAAAACTGTTCTTCGTCAATATAAACAAAACTATGAACTAGACATTAAAAATTTTTGTTTAATAGATTAGCTAGTAGTATGCAGGAATATTTCGCTGCAAGAACACCTAAATGTTGAAATCCAACTTTTATTTCCTGGACAACTCTATCCAATGCTAAAAACATTTCTCTTCGTATTTCTGCTTTTAATGCCTGGGACTCACTAGCATTTAGCATGTGGAGATGACTTAGCACAGTAAAAATGGAGAGTTTTATTTTATATGCTAGTGGAGTGGAAAATCAGTGGAGACTAATGGACTCATTAGCATTTAGCACTAAATTTTGTGCCGCTAAGCGCTAGTGAGTCCCAGGCATACAGTTAGCCACATTTAAACCAATATTCAAATCGAAATAAATCAATTCATGCTAAAAGAAACAATCTTCCTCTGAAATTAGCTTGTTTGTTGATAATTCACGAATCGTAAGGCGGGACATTTGATGAAATTGTATATAAATACGATAAAAAACAATTTCAATCTTTGACCTATGTAGCTTTATCAAGGGTCATGACTCAAGAAGTCGTGTATTCGGAAGGAGGTTCAAAGCTGTTGAAAAAAAATTATCATGAACCGCAAATAATACTTGGTGGTGATTTTAATGTTCAATTTGATACGCATAAAGGATTGCACTTAGTAAAGCTAACATTCTGGAACGAAGCCAATATTAATATATATGTATGTATATATATTAAAATCTAATCTTTCCGGAAATAAAAAGTTATTAATTATTAAAAACAAACTTTTGTAAGCGTTAATTTTTCAAATTTTCACCATTAAAATTTTTG
Source organism: Acrocera orbiculus (assembly GCA_947359355.1). Taxonomy (NCBI): domain Eukaryota; kingdom Metazoa; phylum Arthropoda; class Insecta; order Diptera; family Acroceridae; genus Acrocera; species Acrocera orbiculus. The sequence continues at coordinate 6,878,663 of OX375759.1, forward strand.
TGAATTTTCATAGTCGATTCCTAAAGTTATTTCTCTGTTAGAAATATCTATAGAATTATTTACAGCAGTTAAAATAGAAAATTTTTGTTTTTACTCAAAATTGGCTAAATTTATGGACGATATGTCTAGAAATTTCAAATAATCGATCAATCGTATTTGACATTCAGTAAATAAAATAGTTTGTTATCTGATCATATAATAAAATCTCTTCAGGTTATTTAAATAAATTTTTTGTTTGTTTTTTTTTTTTGTTCATTTGAAATTGATGGTTAAAACGAATTTTTATTTTTATATATTTTCAAAGTTAAAACACAAAAGAAATCATGTATTCTAGTCAAATGCATAATACCTGAAACAAGCCTGACTAAATTTACCTTCACAGTATCCAATATACATATAGATATAAATATATACAGATGTTTATACCTTTGTTACTATTTTGCTATAGGTGCGCACTATACCAATGATACAATTATATTCTTGTCACGGCATAACTTTTTCTTTGGGTTTATGCGAAACTTCCAAGAAACTGCTGCTGTTGTTAAAGAACACAAGAATGTTGCATTCAATACATTATTATATTATTATTACTATTGTGACAAGTTTTCCATAAAAATTACAACATCAGCACAACAATTTTCTGTATTGAATTATCAAATACTTTTGGCTTTTTGATATATAGACTTACCTTATATACATCCTGCTTGTTATATGAACACATTTTGATTAATAAATTTTTATTTGTTATGCTTTTTTTTTTGTTAATTTTAAAAGAAAAATTTATATTTTAAATAAAAAATTTTCTGATTTTCAAATAAAATGTTAAAATTTTTTAAAATTATTTTTCACATAAAATAAAAGAATTATATGAATTATATCAAAAAACAAAGTTTTAATATTTAGTGTTCAAAAATTTGAAATTTAACAAAAAAGTTTCTAGATTAGATAACATTTAATCCCAGGGTAAAATTTATTGAAGTTAATTCTTTAACTTTGGCAAACCTTAAAATCAAATCTAATCAAATCAAATTTTCAAAATGTTTTGATGAAAATAATTTTATAGTTCACTTCTATTAAGCAATGTATTGAATAACTTTCAGTATAGTAGCGATATCTTAGGATCGAAATAGTGTGCCCATTTTTGGAACGTGGTGATATATCACATATTGTCACCTAAGTGCTTAACTTCATTTGAGGCAAAAAATTACTATACTAATTTAAAAATGGATTTTTTATCATCAAATTCATTGCAAAAAAAATTAAACCTAAAGTAAAAAAATTAATAATAGTATAAAACATTTACTAAATTTTAAAAGAAATTATAAACAACTCAAATCGATAATAAATATTTTGTTTAGTTAATTAAAAGTGATATTACATTTTAAGTAGTGTTTTGATAGGAAATTTATACTAAACCAACTATTTTTTTGTAGGAGAAAAATTAAATTAAATAAGTTACACCAAAAGAGCTAATCAAATGATTTTTTGATCCTTATACATTAAAGACAACGAATAATTCAATTTGGTACGCAATAAAAACATTAGAAGAGAAATTTCAAAAAAAAAAAAAAAAAAATCATAAAAATTTTATTATTTTATCTTTGTTTTACTTATTTATTATTTTTTGCTCTTATTTTATTTCTTATGTACAAAAGTTGACTAAAAAATTATATGAAATAGCAAATTGAAAGGGTTGGAAGGCCAATTCTTCGCCGACATCCTTAAATTACCAATTTATTTTTATGAAATGATTGAGTTTAGTCCGGATCTTAAGCGGCAATTTAATATCAACCACTAAAGAAATATAAACATCAGTTAGCACAGAAATTCACTTCAATAAATTTAACAGCATGAATTATTATCAATCAGACAAGAATAAAAATTATAAAAAAAAAACTTACTCCCTTTCTTGTTAGTTAATTTTAATTCAAAGAAACAAATAGAACTAGTAAAATAAATTTGAAGAAAATTAAATTAAAAATAAGTGAAAAAGTATTGTTTTTTTTACTGGAAAAAAGTAGTAACTGCAATTTCTATTTATAGCCCCCAGTAGCTAAAACTGAAAACAATAAGGAAAGGAATCAAGTTACACCAGAGTAAGGAAAGTAGTATATTAATATCAATAAAAGAGAGTTATTTTTGAGCAATACTTTTTTAGTAAAAATATTCAATCAAAATTTGTCTAGGATTGTCGCAAAAATCGGCATCCAGGCTAATTTTTGATATGTATTTCGTTAATTTCGACATAGAGGCCCAAGAAGTATTAAAGAAAGTAAAAAATTCCAACATTTGAAATAAAATTTGAGCCTAAACACTTACAATTAGTATGATTAGCAAAACATTAACTACTACTATTACAAAGTAAAGACTTTGTACACCTGAGAACATAATTTATTTTAGCTATTGGTTATTTTACTTTTATTAAAATGAATTTGATATTTGTTGTTAAAAATAATATCGCAAAAGAGTGTATACAGAGAAACATAAGAAGGCTCTTTAAAGATATCAAAAGTGTATAATCATCAGTTTTAGATAATCATAATTTTCAGTGCAAATCAAAAAATTAGTTTTGCATAACAAAAATACAACAATTACAACTACTAATAATGGAAAATAAAAAATTATTATAAAAAAAATATACTAACGAGCCAAAAGGCTGTCAAATAAATTTTTTTAAAGTGACCGGACAAGACCTGAAGGTGGCATAAAATTGGAATCCGGTTCCAAATAAAACTTGTCTGCATGCCTTGGTTCAATCTCATGCAATCAACTAAAATGGCGCCAAGCATAAATTTGTTATACGCGTGCGACAAATAATTAGGAGGTTTCTATGCACCAGGTAAATATTTTATTGTTGAATTTTTAATAAAGTTTTACTTATTGCTTGACCTTCATCAAATAATTTTGATTTGTTGCTGTTCGTTAAATTATTTCAAATTTTGTTAATATTTTTACATATCCAAAATGTTAAGTAGGTTTTTTAAATTTTATTAGCTTTATAACAAACAAAGAAAAAAATATTTCTTTTTATTTAAAGTAGATAGATTATGGGAGTTGTTAAGATGGATTTTACTAAATAATAAATTCATAATTCATAAATAGGATTTTTAAAAAAGAAATAAGGATCATTCTTATACTATCTGCTGGAACTGCTAAAAAAAGAATGAAAAAAAAAACTTTGATATCAATAATTGTGTACAGGGTGAACCATAATAACTGTCCTATTTATATTTGCCAGAAAAACAAAAGAAATTTCAATCAAATCGAAAATTATTTTTATTCAGTATTAATATGAATTATAAAGATTTAGATTTAGCTTTGCTATTTGATTCTGCCTCCGTGTTGTCTGATTACGCAGGCAGTTCGGGAAAGATTCACATGCTGCACACACCATATCCATGGAAATTTCGTTCCAAATCTTAATTATTTTCTGTTTAAATAAACGCAAAGTGATTTTATTCGTTATTTTCAGATCGTTTATTTTCGCGCCTTCTTCGACGAAAACCAGTGGAAATTTCTGGCCGGCCAAAATGGCGCCCCAAACCATCAATTTAGGAACATTTTGAAAACATTCGATGGTTTTTTTATTTCCTGGAATATCAGCAATTGACACTGCATATACGCGATCGTTTTGCGAATTGAGACTTGGTTGCAAAAGAAACAACTTTTCGTCTGAAAAAACAATATTCGATTCTGCGATTCTTATTCGATTCGATTCTGCGTCTTGCTTATTTTTGATTGTGAGACCATGTCTGCGGCATTTTTGTTAAGGTTCCATGTTCAGGTCATCTGTCAAAATTCGTCGCATTGAAGTTTGACTGATTTTGTGCTCACGAGCTAGCTTTCTGCCACTTCTCTGAGGATCTCGACGAATTTTTTCTCTTACACATTTAATGAGATTTTTGGTACGAACAGATCTTTTTCGTCCAATTTTTTTCAATATATCAACAGTGCCACGTTCGTTGTATCGTTTTATTGTACGTTGAATAAATTTCAAGTTGATATTTTCAATTTGTAGCTGTCGAAAAATATCAATTTGTCTCAGGCCGCCTTTGTACAAATTCAACACCAGTTGACGTTTGACATCCATTGTTATTGTAAGACAAATACAAACTACGCACAAATGGGCATTATCTTAAGAGCTAAAGTAGACACCAACAAATATAACGGTAAACGACAGAATGAATCATAAGAATTTGCGTATTAGATCAAATGAGTTTAAAAAAAAGGAGAGTTATTATGGTTCACCCGATACAATGCTCGTTATGTTATACTGGGAATCTGTTTGTTACTGTTCGTTACAATGAAACTCTACTTTTATATTCATTTTTTTTGTATTAATTTTAAAAATTGTAATATTAGTTGATCAATGAATTGTAAATATTAAATATACTTAATAATTATAAATTTATAATTATTTTAAATTTAAATTAAACAACTGCAATATTTAATAAAAAATCAAAAATACACACAAATTGAATAAATTTAAAAGGAATAAAAACCATATGTTCACCCATATTAACATTAAAATTTAATTAAAATATCAAAAGAAAATCTGGTTGGCTATTTAATCAAGAAAATCTGACAAAATTTGTTGTTGTTATTGTTATTTTGCCAAATAGACTTAAGATTTGCGTAATTTAAACTGTAAAACAAGTTTTTAAAGAAAATAACTTGTTTTACAAGATGCTACAACAATAAAATAAAACATTCTTATGTATACATTTACTTATAAGATGTCTGGTAAAACATCATTTGTATTTTTATAAGTATAAAATGTTACAAACAACAACAAAAAGCAAAAAAAACAGTTACACACAAAAACATATAGAACTTAAGTAATCAAAACTATAAAAATGAAAATAATTTAATACAAATCCAATACAAGATGTTAAGATAAAAAAATAAAATAAAAACGACTTGCAATAAAATAGCAAAAGCAAAAGGAAAAGTGAAAAATCAAATGAAAGTGAAATTTCTTCTTTCACTACTGGTTAAGTCGGGCGTAACGCATAGCATAGTAATGCTTGAAATGGTCTTACCTAATCTTTCCATAAAAACTTAAAAATAATGGTAAATGGTAGCATAGCTAAGATATTAATGATGAATAATAAATAATATTAATGATGATTATGATTGACCCCCGTCACTTTTTTTTTCATGGTTACACAAAATTAAATACGTTATGCATTGCTTGAGGCAATTAAAGGCCCTTGGAGCTCGTTTTTTTTTTACCACATATATCGTCGTAGTTATGGAAAATTTTATACAATCATATTGTATGTATATATATATATATATATATATATACTTTTGAAAAAATAAAGATTTTCACTTTCTTTTCATACAATTGAGTTTTTTTATTAATTACTTCACACTTCAGATCAGGTAAATTATATTATTATTGCTTTTGTTTTATATTAATTTCAAATAATTTTGACTAATATAATTAAATTTCATTTTTAAATTCTCGTTCTTGTTTTGGTTTATAATGAATAATAATAATTAATTCAATAAAATTACAAAATTGCTTAGAAACTATTATTATACTTAGTCAATATATTTCTTCGTTCTGCCTATCAAATTCTACTTTGATTGATTTTGTTTAACTTTTGATATTTCTTCATGAGAGAACAAATTTTGTCACCAATACAAATTTACATATAAAAAAATTTAAACATGAATATAATCGTCATTTGCAATTGAATAATAACAGTACTTGACATATTTTATGTTTTTTGCACATGTTTAAGTGGAAATTTACTGCTTTTGATTGCCAAATTGGGATTAAATTGTCTAAACAGATAACAAAATTTGATTCTAAATACATTCAGTTATGATTTTCATTATTTTCCTAAATTTGTTTTCTTAAAAAAACAAAAATGAAACTTTTTATTTTGTTGATTTTAAATAGAGCTGGAAAAATAAAAATGATTTTAAACACTTTGATCACTTACAGGAGTTGTTCATACTAGAAAACAACAAACGAATCGACCAAGTAATTATTGCTGATTTTTTGGAGCTAACAAAAAAAAAATTTATCATTTTACATGAATATTTATTCATAAGGAAACTTTTTTTGTATTTTGTGTCGTGTTTGCTTACAATTGGCATATCGATAACTTAGAACAGTATTTAAAACCATTAAAAATCATTAATAAACTAAATATATGGCGATAGATGAACTTAATTAGCTAGCTAGCTAGCTAGATGAAGTGCAGCTGATAAAAATTGTTGAAAGTGATAAAAAACACTACTTTTAACTACAATGAAAATAGTTTGAGTAGTTTTTGGATGCTTTAAATACGTTCTACTTAGCGACTATCTTGGTAAAGGAATAATTTATCAATAATATTAATTTGTGTTTGAAACAAAAATATTTTCAAAAAGAACAACAACATAATATATAAAAAACAAGAGTAAGTTACACGAGCTAAGCTTTAAAATTCTTTCGAATCCATAATAATGTCCTTAAGGGATGATTGTTCACAAATCTCAAATAGTAGATTCTCTAATACCCATTCTTCACCAAAGCTTATACTCATTATTAGCTTCCCGTACAAAAAAGTCGATTCTCCACTAAAAAGTGTTTGTATTAGGGAAATTTGATAGAAACTTCAACAAAAAGTGTCATAAAAGCAAACATTGAACTATTGAATCTGTGAAAATACACCAAATAATTTGAATGTACTTACTTGCAAAACTAGTTTTAAACTAATTTCTAAATATTATATTAAAAATAACCTGAAAAAAAATTAATCAGACGTTATTAACTCAAATGAATAAATTGTCAAAGAAATTGATGGCTATTTTAAGGCAAAACAAAAACACAAAGAAAATTCTTCTACACAGCCGTTATAGATATTCTAGAATCGGAATCGAAATATCAATAAATACATATATTGATAATAAAAATTACATTTTAACAAATAATTGTACTTTTATTAATTAATATTTTATATTTGTAAATTAGTCTTATTCTAGCGTAAATTTTTTGAATAATTCTTATTTAGTTCAATATAATTGAAATAAATATTCCATTTTAAAATCATTTCTAAGTATAACCAGAAATTCTTTAAGGTTAGCAAAATTTAGTTTCACTTATTATATGATGAAATTTTTATTTATTTCTTTCATCTTAAAGACTTAATAATTTCAATGGGGCCCTCAAGTGCCCTTTTCCTGCATAATAAAGTGAAAAAAAATTTATCCACTTATAAATATTGTATATATATATATATATTTATATATATTGCCCTATTAGCGCCACTATATCCCCTATCAAGAGCTATCAAACAGAGATTAGAGTTTAGATAGAAAGAAAAATAATTCAAATTGTCGTCTCTTTACGGACTCTTTACGGATAAAAGCATTTAGTTTTTTTTATTTTCTTTAGATATTCCTTACATATATTTATGATTATATACAATTTCACCTATTTCATATGTTTTGAACTAATAAACAATGGAAAATTATTTTCTTTTTGGATAACTTTTAAACCAATTAATTTCAATACTTGTCCTACTTAAAAACCACTTGAAGATTTTTTTATAAAAAAAAAAAAATTCCTTTTTATTTTCCTTAAAGTTATGTATATTAATATTATTACTAGGGGAGGACTTATATTGATATTACCCTAGACCTAGACCCTAAAGTTGTTACTTATATTAAAAAATAAAATAAAAATTTATGTTTATAAACATAATTGGAATTTTGTTGGTATTTAAAGCTATAAAACTATCACCACATACATATATATATACATAATAGACTTCTAAGGCTTGAATTTACTTAATTTATCTTTTATGTATAAATAAAACTTTTATTTATTGTTATTTTTTAATCCTTATTAAAGATTATTTAATTTTTTCATCATTTAAAGCACATGGTTTTATTTTAAAGTATCTGATATAACTGCATCGGGTCAAGTATCTGTGTGCCACCTTCGTAAAGATAAATAAGTAAAATTTTTTAATAAACAAAATATTTTTAAATTAAAATATATTTAGTCATATAATGATATATTATTTTATCATCATTAATAATTCAACAAAAAAATAACTCTTTAATTTAAATAATTAAAACAAAATGAAACCAAACTCATAAAGTGAAATTAATCCTAAGTCAAACATTTAATGCAAAGTGCAATGTACTAAAAACGAATCAACGAAATTTAAAACACATTTAAAATTATTGTTTTACTACACTAACAAAAAATGAATTAATTTACACATTATAAACAAAATTAAAACAAAAGAAAACAACGAAAAACGAAAGAATTAAAAAAAAAGACCATATCAAAGATAAACTTATTCTAAGAAATCGTATATGAAAAATGATGCGAAATTTCAAGGCTAAAAAATTGCAAGTAAGTAATTGTCACTGCCACCCAATATGAAAAAAAAAAATAATAAACAAAAATGTAAACAAATAAAAACTTATTTAATCAAATTTTACTATTGTTATTCTTTTGCAATAATTAAATATTAAAATTAAGTTACACTTTCTCATTTGTTTATATGATATTTAAATTATAATAATAACAAAAACAAAATTAATATAACGGAAGTATTCTATGTTTGATTTCAGTTTCATTTTTCTCGCATGATAAACAACTGATAATAAATTGTGTGCGAGGTCAGCTATTTTATTTGTTATTTGGTATATAATCAGTCCAGGAAATAAGATGGGTGTGTGTGATATAAGAGTTTTGATTTATTTATTTTTATATTTTATTTGGTTTTTTTTTTTCATTTATTACTTGCCCATTAGTAACCTAGTAAAAGATAAGCGCCATATTAACATTAAATGAAATCTGAAACTGATGACAGAGAATGGATAAATTGTAAATAAAAATTTATGATAAGAAGGACTAAAGTATTTATAATTATATAGACTAACTTCCCAGATTGGAATTAATACATTGTATTAAATATAAAATAAGAAAAAATAATAATAAAAATACTTTTAATAAAATACTTGTAAGAAAATTGAATTAAATGCGCGTTTCTATATAATCAGTAATTAATCTGAAAAATAACTTTGGTTTTGTTTTTTATTTAATGTTATACAGAGCTAAATATTATTCATAAGGAAGTGTTTGTGTACGTATGGATTTTTTGTTTAAATATATAATAAATTTCTTATGCTCAAAAAGAATTTTTCTTTGCTTATGTTCAACATCTACTACAATTTCAAGGTATAAATATTTTCTTTTAAGAATTTTAACAAACACCAAAAATTATAAATTATCTCTTGCTTCTTGCCTCTTTTTACAATAAAGGGTTTTTTTTAATCTCTTTTGGATGCTTCTTGTGTAAAACAACTCATTTCATATTGAAATTTTTGTATATCCTAAAATAAAATTAATTGTTATTTTTGATTAAATTCAAAGTTTAACTATACTTTTGTTTACGATCTTAGTTAGACGAAAAGTTACAACAATTAATTGTCAATTTTTTACTTAGCCATGTAGGGAATTTCATATAGTCAGCCATTTTATATTTGCCAGATTTTTAGCAATTTCTGTAGCTAATTATTATTTTCAAAACTAAATAGTTTTTATTGTGAAATTGTTAGTGTTGATATTTAAGTTGATGCCTTATATGTATCCTTAATACTCTGAATTAATTTGTTGATAAAAATTTTGTGCAATTATAATTTTAGCCTTGTTAAATTTTAAATGTATTTTTCTTATATTTGGAGCTTTCTTCTGTTTTATTATTATTCTTAGTGCTTAGATTAATTTATATATATAAACTGTTCTTTAAAGCTCATGCAAAATCGAACATTTAAGACTATGAGAATAAAAATCTAAAATATTCATGAGACTGTATAGCCTTAATAAAATAATTGATATTTTGTTTTTCTTTTTTCTTAGCTTACAACATTCATCCTGGGATAAAACTATTTTTTTTTTAAAGAAAACCTCTCATTAGTGCTTATTGTGTTGTTCAAAATTTTAAATTGGTTAGTCATACGTTAGTTCATCATACATCTAGAACAAGGTTCTTTATTAGATAAGAATTTGATTTAAATATCCATTAATTTATTATAATTTCATATGAAGTGATGTTGGCAATTGTAAAATCATTAGTAGAAATATTTATTAAAAACTTTGGTTAATATTTTAATCTTTAAAAGGAACTAAATTCAATATTTCAATTATAATAGGTAATCATTCTGTAAATAAAAAATAAATAAAATCAAAAATTCTACTTATATACTTACGGATAAATATTTTGTAATTATTTTACAAGTAGAAATCTTTTAGGCCATCAATGTCTAAATAATTAGCCTATAAATTAATTTAATAACTTCGAAGTATTTAAAAGTGGTAATTAAATCCATTTAAAGTACACTTAATAAACCACAAAGCTGTTATTTTCAAGGGTTTATATTCAAAAAGTTATTTTAACTAAATAAGTTCTTTTAGTTAATGCCAAGCTACAATTATACTTAGTTAAAAACCTAAAAACAAAATTATATCCAATGCTTAGTCTATGTCGTTGTTTATTTATATAATTTTTATTCATATTGTATTTGAGCCGATATAAATTAATTTCATTTAAAATACTAATCACACATTGTCCACAGTTCCAATATAATTTTTTGTTGCTTTTATTATTTATTTCTATGATATTGACGTATTTTAATGTTTGAAAAAGAAAACTATTGAATCATTAACTACCGATTGTTTTTCTTTTGGATTGTTTTTTAATTTTAAGGGAAGTTTATACTGGACTTATACTTATTGAAATGTTAATCAAAATAAAGAAAACAAAAGGACACAGAAATGTGATAAAGTTTCAATAAAAAAACAAAAAATTATCATACGAAATTTATGAATATATAGTTTTAAGGAAAATTATAAGAATAATACGGGATCTTGATTTTCTATGCTAGACGTGTCTGCTGGGGAGCACATTAGATAAAGGTTATCATGCTTATTTTGTTTATAAAACAAAATATAAAATCCTTTTAGTATTTAATATGTTCAGCACAATGCAAAGTCTGATGGAAATCCTTTTTAGGCCACACACGTCAATTAGAAGCACTGGTATTACGGGAAAGCAATGCAAAATGGACCTCTTACAAATTATAATTTATCTAATACAACTGCGTTAATATACATATTAAGGATATAGCTTCTTATCAGTAGAAAATAATATCATATTTCATACTTTCAGGCAAAATTGGTTAATGTGGGCTAAAGAGAAGTTTAGCTTCAGCCAGCAAAAACTGACATAGTCCTTTGAAAGCGACTTTATACATTATTTGTACAATCTCAAAAAAATTTTGATCGTATGACTCGTAAACGTCATACATTTAATTGATAAGTTTTTGATTGAAAAAATCCTTAATAATTTTTTTAGGAGCTAAGTTTTGCATGATATACTTCAAAATATCTATAGAATCATTGAAGAAAAAGCAAGGAGATTTTTTTGGATGAATATTTCAAATGAAGTTTTTAGCTAAGAAACTTATTCTTAATTTTTTTTATTGAACTATTTTTCGCATAATTATGCTCAAAAATGAGTTTTTAGGATAAATGACCGTGGTTAAATCACAAATTAAAATTTTTCATAGCCCTTCGCATAGTGCTTTTAAATTCCAGAAAAAGAGACAAAAAACAACAAATAATTTGAATTGCCTTAAGGTATTTGTCCTAGAAACAATAATACTGCAAAACTGTAATTTGACAGACAAATATGAAACAGTAGCGTCCCACTTAAAAGCCGACATAATCAACAAAATGTCGTCATTTATGCCAAATTTATAATTTAGTTAGTGTAATATTTTATTATTTTTCACTTTTTGTTTGTTGTTGCTATTTTTATAATCAACAATTTGATTTTTCTATTAGATTAACTAAGAGACCACTTTCGATTTCTATTTGGATACAGCACATTAACCATTATTTCTCTTTCACTTTTTTGGTTTTTTATTTTTCTTTTTGTGTACCTCCCACTTTATAATTTAGGAACGAAAATTAATTTAACTGTAAAATAATAAGCTGAACTTTCCATTTCAGATGTACAATAATATTAGCAAGGTAAACAATAATTCAAGTTAAAAAGTGAAATGTTGAAAGTTATGTAATAGTGAAATGCTTTCAAAAAATGTCACATGCGTACAAGGTTAATACTATAAAAGTGGAAAGCTAATTTGAATGGTTTAAATGGTGGGAGAAGAATAATTAAAAGAGAGCTTCCAATTAGTCAACTGTAACGATACATATAAAGTATGGTTGATGAATGATTTTATCATTAGCGAATGCAAAAAATATACAATGTATAGATATTTTAAATTATATTTTTTCTTTTGGTTTTGGGAAGTCCCACAAATAAAAAAATGCAACTGGTATTGTTATTTTATATTATGTAATTGGAATTGAAAATCAAAAATGCACTTGGGAGCAAACAACTTAAATGAGTTTAAGGTGTGACTAGCACAACAAATAAATTTTCATTATCAAATTTTACATAAAAAAAATTTGAGTAGAATATCTAAAAATTCATTTATAAAGGTTTAGAAAATTTTCTTTAAAATAAATATTTTTTTAATTAATTGCAAAAGAAAACTATGAATAATGTTAAATTTTCTTGAAATTAATAAATTTGAAAAATTTTTCAACTCAAATATCAAAATATTCTTTCATTAAAAATTTTTTATACTAAAAATAATTACTAGGTTCTTTGTATATTTGATTAGACTCTAAATCACTGACATTTGACTTGGATATTTCTTATCATTGAGTGATTTTTAGTTTTTATTTTATTTTAAATATAAAGTTTTAAAGTTTTATTTGAAAGTATTAATTTATTTTCTTACAAATCATGATTAAACCAATATTAAAAAAAAAAGAATTCAAATGTGTTTAAAATTTATAGGAAACAAAAATTGAAAGTAAGAGAAAAAATATCTTTATTCTTCGAAATACCCTTAAAGTTTGTTATAAATTGTATAATATCTGAAATAAACTTTATTAATGTTACATTATTCCTTATATGACTATATGAGGGGCATGCAACACATTTAACATATTTTGATATAATTACGGAATCACGCATAGTTAACATAAAATTTGGTTGTGTGCATATAGCTTCTCGTTTTTTAGGTTTTAGAAATTTAACTCTTTCCATGAATACAATAAAGAATTTCCAAAGTGCTGAATTTAATAGAAATTAATTAAATATAATTTAAGTTGAAATATTCATAAAAAACAGCTAAAAATTTTTTAATTATAACTGTTAGGTTGCATTTAGCAAGGACTTTTCAAAACTTTTCTTATAAAATGAGTTAATATCGCTTGCATTGCTTATAAATGCACGAAAAGTGTATTTCACTTCTGACATATTATTTATTAATTATATGTATTTGAATGACTTAGAATTCTTATCTGAATTACTAGCAATTTTAATAGCTTTGTTTTTTTCATTGAATTTTGTGTAATTGCAATTTTCTCTTCATATTCAGTATTAGCAAAATTCATTTTTATACTGATTTTATATTCATTTAATACCTTTAAAAATTCAGTTAGCTCCTGACAAAAAAGAAACATTTTGTTGTTTTTTATTTCTTTTAATTTTACTCAGTTTACATTTTTTTTTTACAAAATCTACAACGTGTTAATTTTTTTAAAGGAAACTTGCAAGAATAAAACGAAAATAACCAAAAAACACGATTGCAATTAAAAGGGCTATAAAAATGGCTATACAAATGTTTTTGTTCAATCATTTCATATGTTATGCATGGAATGAATATTGGGTAGTCCAGTTCATGCATGTAGCATATATATATATATATATAATATATATACTTATATTAAACGTGTACGTGTTTGTATATAAAACATTTATGCAAACCGATCTCTATTTGAAAACAAAAATTAAAATAAGACCACAAAAATGGGGCTGACTTCTTACAATGACTAATTAAAAAAAACGGAGGTTATTTCCTTTTCTTATGGTCTGTTGGGTTTGTCGTGAGTTTAGTATTGCTCCAATTAGTGCAATAATAAACCAGAATTGTCATGCGGGTGGCTATTTTATTTTGTTGTCCATTTATTTTTGAAATATTACTAATACAATAATACACAAATAATAATTAGATTTTGCTATAAATAATAAATATTAGCAAATTTGTAGCTTGAAAACAAGATTTTGTTAATAAAGAAAACAAAAAAAAAAAATAAAATAGCTACAAAAATTTCTTATAAAAATATTTCTTTTTGTTAAAAGTTTATTAATCCAGTTTGGATTTAAGATATATATATATATTCATATGTGTGAATACCTTTTAAATTTACTTCGTTATGGAGATAACATAAAATAATATCGTTTTTGTAGTATTGACAAGAAAACTACATTCAAAAATTTTAGAAACATAACTTGATATAAAAACCATAAATAAAATTGTCAGTATTTATTATTTTCATTTAATAAAGTTGTTTTAATAGACAGTTTTCAGCTTCCCAGGGCATTATTGAACTATTTACTAATACTTTAGTTAAAATATTAATCATTTTGCATTTAAATAGAATTTAATTTAATTTTTTTTCTGCGTCTTTTCTTACTAAATATCCAACAAAATTATATTTAATTCTGATAGAAATTAATACCTAGTTATTTGGAATTTATGAAAATTTTAAACTTTAGAATAGACATGCATAGATTTAAATGGGACTTTTTTTTATTGCAGATTTTCTATAAACTACAATATATGAAAATCTTAAAACCCTTTATTTGATAATATAATAATTTTTAAATAAATAATTTAGCTGTATAGATTTTTATGAGGTTTTGTTGCGTTTAGGACTTATATGTATGTAAATAGAATAGAGGATATAAGTAGAATACCTTTTAGTTTGAAAGATACTAAAAATAACTAGAAAACATTTATGTGTACTTAAAGCCAAATGATTTTAGTGATAACTTAAATACCTTTTTAAAAAAACTTACTAAAGTAATCCATTCAGTTTTGTTTGTTTTTTTAATTAAATTGAAAATTTTTTTAAAGAAATACTTAACTCTACCGAAATTAACTGTATAAAAGATTACAAATTGATAAAATATATAAATAGTTATGAATAAAAAAAAAATAACTAGTAAACAAAAAAATAGAAACAATAGAAACATTAAAACCTAAGGAAGTCAAAAATTGAACTACGTCGAAATTGTAGTAACTTTTGCGTAACACCTTCGTTCAAGTCAGCCAATTTATTTTAAAATTGTTCAACCGAAAAACTACTTTTCATTCTATTTAAGTACCAAAGGCTATCGAAGCCAAAATTACCATTAATCGATGTTACGCACGTATTGGCAGCGTATCGATTACAAATAGTGTTGAAAGGGTAAAGCAAGCAATAACAAAAAAAAAAAAAAACAAAAAAAAAAAAAAACAAAACAGAAAAGCCAAATTAATAATATTAATAATAAAAAAAGAAAAAAAAACCACACTACTTTAAAATTACGTTCAAGACAATTGGAGCCTCACCTTTTGCGTAAGACTGTGCAAACTGAGAAATTACAAAATCAATTTGACCGGCATTCGAATAGTTGGTTTTGTATTAAAAAGGTGCCGATTACATTTTTGTACGTTATTATTTGTAGGCCAGCTTTTTTAAGACTATACTTTTTGACTTTTACTTTTCTTTTTTGAATTATTTTTAGTTCTTTCTTGAAAGATATTAGAAAAATAATAAATTTTAACCCAAATTTGAATTTGTTTTATTACCTAATTTTTAAATAATAATATCATCCCTTACTTAAGTTTTAGTTAGGAATAGTTTTAAAAAAATTTTAAGTAAATATTAATCAAAAAATAAATATATATATATATATATATATTAAATATAGTATGAAAGTAGAAAATAAGGACGTCATAAGGCATGAGTAAAATAATAGTTATTAGAGACTGTAGACATTTAATCAAATTTATAATCAATTAAAATTATGGCCTAAAGTTTTTCTATAATTGGATTCTCATTTGAGAATATCATTTAATTTTATAGCTGCTGTTTCAAAAGGAGATGCATATATCTAACAAATAAAGTTTTATATTACTATCTTAATTAAAAAGAATCAGGATGATTGCTAATGCCCTAATACAATTTTGATGTATTTTACGATTAGAAACTTCAATCATTGACATTTTGAATCAGTTATCCAGATTTCGAAAGCCGTGCGTTGAACAATTGCTTAAATATAAGCCCTTTTCATTAAAGGATTTATCTCTTTTAGTTATAATAAATTAATTCTTTTTTTAAGCATATCCAATAAAGGATAGTACTTAAAAATATAGGTGTACAGTATAAAATGCATAAATTGCCCCCCAAAGAATGCAATTTCAAAAGAACTAAGATCGCCCAGTTGTCGAAATTCGACATTTTAACAATACATCGAAAAAAAACAAAATGGAATACATATATCCTTCACTTGAATAATATTGTTTCGCTCGGTTTGTATGAGTGAAATGCATATTATATATAGATATTCACATAAAAAATGGCTTTGCTTTGTTTTTATATTGTTGTTGTCTTTTTCTTCCATACATTTTATATGGGAAAAAGCATCACTCATTTGCGATTGACATTTGTAGAATTTTGAACAAATTTTTTCATTCCGCAAATTTGGTGACGTCATCTTTCGAATGAAACAATTTTGAATTAAATCGATTAAGTATTAATACCTTAAAAAGGGAGTACAAAAAACACCTTGCATATTAATATACATATATATAGACTAGGATCGCCCAGTTGTTGAAAATTTTAATAATACTTGGAAAAAAATTTGCTGTATTTTTATATTGTTGTTGTTTTTTCTACAACACATTTTACATGGGATAAAACATGCAACACACATCACTAATTTGCGTTTGACATGTGTAAAATTTTGAAATAATTTTTTTCATTCCGCACATTTTGGCGACGTCGCCTTTCGAATGAAACCGGCTTTATTAAAATTGGTTGAGTTTAAATACCTTAAAAAGGGAGTACAAAAAACACCTTGTGTATTAATATATAGATGACTCAATAACAGTTTTTTTTAATTTATTTGTGTGACTTAAAATCATTATTTCCTTTTCATAGAATTAAAATCCTTATTGCTTTAGTCATCATTACGCACTTTCTGTTAGTTTTTTTTATGTTTTAATTTAAGTTAACGAAACTACTACGTGAGCAAGTTAGTTTACCTAATAACGAATTAGGTTGATAAATTCACTTCACAAACTTCATAAAAAACTTTTCATTTCGACCAAAATTTCTGTGTAACTTCCTTACAGTTAATTTAAAGAAATGTTTTAAATATGTATATTCCAATTTTACTTAAATAAAGACCTTCTGAATCGAAGTTTAACACCTCCTTTCATCCTATTTGACTTCTTTACTATGTAGGACGATAAACTTGAAAGAAAGTTCTATTCTCTTATTTATAAAATTTAGCCTTCTTTCAATGTCTTGAGCCTAAATAAGTCCCAATTCAGTATATCTCGTAATTGCTCATATACAACATTTTCAACGATTGTTGAGTTATTATAAATTATATATTTGTGAAAAAATATAGAAGAGCAACACAATCTACGGTACAATATGTTGATGACAAATTTAAAAAAATTAGAATAATTTTATATTATCATTAAGTGTAAATTTAATTGTGATTGTACAATTAGAAATTATACTTGCAGATTTTACTACTTTGCAATCGCAAGACGCTCGCCAAATTCAAAAGAAGGATTAACCTTGTTTGAACCTTCTTAACCTCTAATGAAAAGTTCGCATTTATGAAGTCATAGAGTATAAAAGGAGATTCAAGGTATAACAAAATTTACATTTTTGAGGTAAATAGAAGATCAAAATTTCGACTCGGATAACCTGGAATACGTGAAAGTTATTCATTTAAGAAGTCAAAGAGGATAAAACGAGGTTCAAAGTATACTAAAATTCACAGTTTTCAGATTAAAGAGAACAAAAGGAAGCTCAAAGATGGCCTAGAAAAAATAGAAATGTCGCGAATTATTTTTATAAGGGCTTATAATCCATTTGATATTAATCAATTAATTTCAGTGTTATATTTAAAGGGATAAATTATTATTTATGCCCCTGAGAATACTTGAGTCCATACTTCACATATTCTCATTGCTTTTGTTTTATTGCCAAGCCAATGTACTATGTTAAATTAATAATTGTAATTTAAGGGAAGCGCCTCTTTAATTTAGTATTTTGATTATAATATAGGATAGAATATGCTTTTTATTATTGATTTTTTATTTTTTGTTTTGTTTTTATGCATACGCGTAGACTTTATAACCTCGTTATAAGTCTTAATTAAAATAAATTTATCATGTTAAATAATATCATGTATTCTTTGTATATTTTTCTTTGAAACTCTTGTGCTTGACGAATATACATAAGTTTGTTGGCATTCAATGAAGTTGTTTCAATTAGTTCGTGATGACCTTTCTGACTTTTTTAATTTATCAGACATTTTGGACAATGATGGAGTCCTCGTATTTACTCAATTTTTGCGTTTTTTTCTTTTCTTGTTTTTTCAAAGTTTAATTTTATTCGTTTTGGTTTTTTTTTTTTTTTGTTTCACTCACCCCTCCATCGAAGATTATTTCCAACAATTTTCAAATAGAAATAGATTTGAATGTTGTTTCCTGGTAAGTATTTTTTTTGTTTTTTGTTTTTTTGATGATAATTAGACATGAATATATTTAAACTAATTCGTAAATGAAAATATTTTGCCAAATAAAACAAATAAATGTAGACATTAGAATTAAGAATATTAAAATTTTTAAAAGAATTGTGCAAGAAAAAAAACAAATTTTATTCAAAATATTCTTGGAAAGAAGAAAAAGAAGAAGAAGACCAATAATCTTAATAGTTTTCTAATAAAATAAAAAATTCTGTAAAACTGAATTTAAGTAACATTTGTTTTTAAGATGTAAACCATTTATCTTTGTTATGCTCAAAAGTATGGATGACTTGTTATATTATAAAAATAATTAAAAACAAAAAAATCCTGTTTTTCAGGTTATAGCAAAAATAAGCAACAATCGTACCAAATATTTTGGAAAGAAATAAGATTTTCTTTTCAATTTTAAAAAAATTTGGTTTTTCATTGGCTTTTTCCGAGAATTTAGTGGATTTCTGAATTGTTTTTTAATTTTATTTGGTTTGGTTATTTAGTAGCAAAAAATAAATAACAATTGCTTAAAATATCTTTAAAAAATTACACAAAATATGATGTTGGAAAGTAAAAAAAAAAAAAAAATTAAGAAGCAACAAAAAAAATTTCACTTAAAAAGAAACTTTTCTTTTTGTAAAAGTTCAAGTTGTATGCAATAAAAGTCTTTTTGTTACTTTTTTTACCATTTTTTGCATAATATATTTATGGATCAACTGTTCTTTTTATTACCATTTTTTAACTTAAAATATCGATAAGTTTTCTAACTGAAATGTTATAAAATAAAATTAACTTAATATATAGCACTGGCATATTTTACTTCCTCTTCAGGGTATTTAATGCTATATATGTAACATAATTGCGAAATTATCACCAAACGTTATGCCCTCTTAAAGGCTATATAATGGTCATTTTAGCGATAACAATATATGTATACCTATACATTGATATAGTTACTAAAGTCTAACAAAATACTCTAAACTATTTAACTAAAGGTTTATGACCGATTGGTGGTAAGTAATGCCCATGTTCTGGTTGCAATATTTATAATGAATACTTCATTCATTTTTTATTCTAAGCCTAGTTTGGATTCTTTGGGATCTATGTAAGAGAAATTTCTTATCGCTAAGTAAACTATTGTTCGTTTGTACGACAGAAAATGTAAATAAATATAATAAGTACTTGTTAGCTTAGAGCTACAATTTACAATTAACACAGAAGTAATAAACGGTAGAGACACATGAAGCGAATCAAGAAGAATTATGAATAAATGTCAATGAACTTTTATTTAGTTATAGATTTATTTAAACTTAAGTTTTTTGTTTTTTCCTTTAAATGAAAATTAATCTAATTAAAAATTTTATTATATTTAATTATTATAAAGAAATTATTAGCACAATCGAAAAGTAAGTGTTCAAATCCAGATACATTTAATAATCGTAATTAGTTTTTTTATATTGAAAATATTTGAAAAATTTAGTTATAATCAATTTAGTAAAGAGCTTTCCAAGGATTGACTCAACACAACTCAACTTCTAGAATGAAAACTTATATGAATTATAATTGGCAGAAAACATAAATTTATTAATTTTTCTAATTTGAATTTGAGTCTTTTGAATACCTTAAACTTTATTTGATACTCCTTAAGGGAAATTTTTCAGTATTTAATTTTTTACTTTTTTTTAATTAACATTTAACATTTTATGTTTGAAGTCAGTATCAGACTGATCGTTTTGAAATTTTGCACACTACTTTTCAGCATATTTCACCAAGTAATGACGAGAACTTTTTCATTTCTTTTTAAATAATTATTAATTTTACAACAACAAATTAGTCGATTTTTTAGGTGAAAATCAATATTTTAGTTTTTAAAGACTACCAAAGAAAAATTACCCTCGTCATTACCTTAAAAGCTAGTTCGTTTAATAAATAGATTTTGAATGATTCTGCTGTGAGTTATGATGCACACCACAAAATACTTTTGTTTTCAAGAGTGCCTTCAGCCACTTCGCTCACTTATTATTATTTTAAAATTAAAATATGGAAAAATATTGTTCAAATGTTTTCTTATCAAATAGAAACTAGTTAAATAAACTAGAACTATCTGTATTGGCAAAAATAAGTTTTCAAAACATGGTTAACCGAACCACCTGCCCTTTAAAAAAACATTTAATTATTTTGAATTATTCAATAATGGATTATTTTTCCATACAAAATTACCTGCAAAGTTCTAGGACTAAAACAAAGTAAGTATTTGTTTGGTTTTTTGTTTCTTAATATTTACCCACATATCAATATAATCTCTTTCAAGAGCAACACTTGAATTTTATAAAAAAATTTGTGATAGTTCTCTTAAATATCCTCAGTTACGTAGTTAGAGGTATAATCAAAAAAATCTATCACTTCCTTTGGAAAATATTTATTTATTGTATTTTAAACATACACACATCCCAATAAGCTAATCATTTTTAAATAATAGTAAATTTGTCAAAACAATTTCATCTTTCAAAGGAACCAAAAGTCTTTATTAGCATTGTTTTATTTTTTTTTTTTTTTGTTTCTTTACTGACACATTGTTGGCAACCTTGCACATCAAGAAAATACAACAAAAAAATGGGAGCTCAAACTCTTTATGTTGATATTTTGTTCATTTTGAATTGATTTTAACTGACCTCTTACGTTTTTTAAGTTCTCGACTCAAATTGATACATGCTAGCGGGCAAAAGTTTGTGTTTTTAGCTCAATCAAGCATAATAATCCTTGCCATAACTCATTCATCCATCGGTATTTCATTTCACGCCTCACTGGACGTGATGGTGTTAGTGGCATAAAAAATATTTCAAATTTTGATATTAACAATATACTGTATATATACTCTTGGCTATTACACAGGTGTGGACAGTAATAAATATTTCCAATTATGATTTTGTTAATGATTTTATTTTTTATAATATTATACAAAAAATCTTTACGATATCTTAATATGTTACACTTACATTAATTGTTTTCATCCTTTTGATTTTTACATCAAAAAAATCAATTAGTAAATCTTTTGCTTACATAATAGTTATGCAGTTGTTTATGAAATTAATGATTTTGTCTTTAGCAGTATAGTCTTTGAAATGGATCAGCTTAAAACGTGAATTTAAAGCTTTTTCAAGAACCAAAAATGATTACTGTTATAGTTAATAATAATATGTTCTTTCTTTAAATTTATAAAAATTCAATTATTGTTTTCAATTTGAAATAGAAACATGCCAATTTTAATGAAGGATGTTCCCTTATGTTCTAAATATTTTTACTTGTATTGCTTAAGTTCTATCAACAATTTGTTTCTTATGAGATATTCCCCTTATATGGATGTAATCAGTCATAGATTTAAGAGTAATTGTTAAGATTTTCTATCAAATTTAAATATTTATTGGGTTAAAACAAGAAAAATTAAATTTAAATTATTTTTGTGGTTGCTATAGTTACATACAAAAAATATATTATCATAAAATTTCTATAATTTCAATGTATGTATTCATCAGTTAGAGTTAAATATAAATTAAACTAAAAAATTATTATTTACATTCCGTAATTATCATGATAAAAATAATTTAATATTTGTACAATTTAGTTAACTATAATCAGTTTTATGTGTATAGAAATTTAACTCTTTTATTACAATCGCTTTCATTAAATGAAATGAATATTATTGTATTTCAAAGGATTTAAGTTAATAATTAACTTGTATATAACAAGAAGAAAAACCCCAAAGAAAACTAGCTCCTAAAATATCTTATCAGTTATCTACAATAATTCTTTTTCCGTGTCTTAAATAATTAAAAATCTAAACAATTTAATCTAGGATTGCCTTTCACCTTTTCGTCTAAATATATAAATTCATCTCAAGTAAATAAACACACCTAAAAAAAGAAGAATAAAAATAAATCTACCAATTTAATTTATATCTATGTATTTAATAAATATTGCTTTATAATGAAATAGAACTCTTGACTATAAATATGATAAGAAATATTTATTAAAACATGAAGAAAGAATTAACCATATAAAAGTGAAACTGAAAACAAAATTCTTATCTTATCATGGGTCTAACAAAACTTTTATATGTTTATCGGGGAATTGCTTTTAAGAGAAGGAAATTGTCAATGATTTTATTGAAGTCCCATAGAGAGAAGGCTTTGGTATTTATTTACCCGAAAAGGAAATGCAAATATTTACTATAATTTATGCTTACTTATATATAGCCATAAACAAGATTTATTTAATTAGGTTTTTAATGTTTTTTTTTTTCTTTTCTTCTGGTAATTTTTTGCATTTCGTGTGATATAAGTTTACCAAAAACTTAAAAAACTAAATGGGAAATATTTTTTATATTAAATTAGCGAATTAATTCGTAGTGTTTTTGTTTTTCAATTGATTGCGACTGGAATCAGTAAATTGTATATCTATCAAATTTAAGTCCATCACCGGGATGAACAAAATGTGGCTAGTAATACGATTCTTTTCTACTACTAATCCTTTTTATGATTTAAAAATCTTTATAATCAAGTATTAATTTAACAGAAATCAACAAAACTTTACTAATTGCATAAAAAAAAATGTATTTAAGAAATAAAGTCAATAAAAAAAACCAAAACCAAAAAATTATTTTACAAGAGGAACAAATATTTTCAAGTAAATTAAATAAATATCGATTTTGACATTGTACAATAAAATTAAAATCATTCTTAATTATTAAAAATAGAATCAGGTTAATATATCAAAAATCCAAATGGCCAAACTCAAGGAAGAAATGTCAAAGTATTTAGCAAGAATATTAATGTCAAATGCTAAGTATATAAACTATAGCAAATTTTAATATAGAACTGTCAGAAGATTAGTTTTCTCAATACATAATGACATAAATAATTTGAATTTAAAATTAAAAAAAGAAAACTCTAGTCTTATATTTTTGTATAAAGAAGTACTTAAAATAAAATTACCAAAATACCTCCTACATGACCCACCCTGACCGTGAGTGAGTGAATTCTATTGATAGAAAAAAAAAATTACAATTAATTTTTATTCATTTGATTTTCATTTTCATTTAATTTAGAAAAAAAATTATAAAAAACAAAACAAACAACAACAAAATTACGGCCCACCACAAGCATTTTCTATTTGAACCCAAAAATAACTAAATATGTATGGAAAGAGAAGGTGTTGGAAGTGTAAAAGGAAGGGGATATGCATGATATTCATAAACATTATTGCCAACTGAAATACTAAAATACAACAACAACATAAATTTATATGTATATATATATATATATATATATATATATATATATATATATATATATATATATAAAGAACAAAACAACAAATACATTAAAAAAATGAAAAACAAGTGAAAAAAGTCAACATTTATACATACCAAACACGTGACGTTGATGGAAAATTCAAATGAAAACAGTTATTGGCCTAGAGGAAAAGTGAAAGCAGGAAAAATGGTAGCACGGCTACGATCTTGCACTTGAACTCGGACAATGCTCCTTTGCCAAGAGTGTCGAAATCTATTTTAGACAGATCAATAGCAATAAAAACGGGATTCATTCTATGGTATTTTTTGTGTTACTTCTACTGCTTATGCTGCTATTGGAGATTTTATTTTGCAGCTGGTATTATATAGGCTCCCTAAGTCGGGAATTTATTTTCAGCAAAATAATTTTGTAGTTCTTGTTGTTGCTTGTTGTTGTTATTTTCTTTTAGTTGATTATACTACATGACTAATATTCAATTTGTTATATAGTTTTATGAAAAATTATATTTATATATTTGCAATACTTTCAAAACTTTGGTTTATATTTGGGTTTAATGTTTTTTCTTATATGTCTTTTATTTTTAAATGAAATGAAATTAATATAAATATTTTGTTTTGATTTGTAATATGAATAGATTTGGCAGATGTATTTATTTTTTATTGATAAAAAAAGAAATCAATTGCTTATTATTTTGAAATACATTAAAAAGAAAAATAGGAATAAAAATTATTTTATTTTGAAAAATTTCAAAAAAAAACAAGAATTACTTAAGAATAGCAATAATTTTTTTATAATAGTTTTACAATATTAGCTTAAAGAAAAATATAATTTAATTTTTTTTTTACAAAAACTAATTTGGATTTAATACAATCTAAAATCTTAAAAATAAATATATAAATACATAAAAAGTGTTTTACACCAACTTTTTGAAATGAAAACTTCTTTAGGTATCGAATATATTCGGCTAAAGCTGATTCCTAACTACAAATTACAAGGATAAATTTGAATTTGTCCTTGTGATTTGTATAAAAAACAGATAAAAACTTTATTTAACTTGTAGATTTGTTATTACTGCCTCAACATTTAAAAATAAGTATGTATAATATATAAATAAGAGAAGGGAAGGATAATTCAAAACTACATAAGAATTAAAACAATAAAAAAGTGTATTTATGCTACAATCATTTGGAAGGCTATTCTGTTGTCTAAATTTTCCATAAATGATTGTGAATAAAATTTTGTTTTTGATAATTCTAAATTTATTGTTATTGTTGCTTCTAATCAGCTGCAATATTTATGTTTATGTGTTTGTGTTTTTTTTGAATAGAAAATGAAATATACAAATTTACAGCCTGATAATTTGACTTCTATTAGAGTCTTATTAAGAGCACAAATCATCCCCACCTAGTTTAATAAAAACATCTTGCACTCATTAATCATAAAAATGTTATTCTTGTATATGATAAAAAAAGAAAAAAACTCTTTAATTGAAATTTAAATATATTTAACCACACCCACTTAGCTCCCCGATAATTGCCCTAACGTGACTATTATTTTGACTATTCTTTTAAAAAAATTTTTCTTAATTAGAAAGAAAATGTTTCATTTTAAGGAATTAATTATGATAGTTGTATAAAAAATTAAAACCATAATCTAATTTGACAAGGGAAATCATTATAACCGGGCAAACAAAGATCAAAAAAGGTTATGCAAAATATTGTTGACTACTAATTTTGTGATTTAATAAAAAAAAAAAAAAAATTTTAAGTAAAAAATAGAATTTTCTCTTTCGATAATAAATGATAATGTAAGATAGTTTGATTTAAAATCCCAGTAATTTTTTCAAACAACACAAATAATATTTCCAATGAAGTTTTTAATTGATACTTTATGTACACAATAACTATTACATTTGCTAGCAATAATATTAAAAAACAATTGAATGCTCTTTTTAAAAAAATTAAAAAGGATTTTGGCTATATTTCAGAATTTTAATCAAACTATCTTAAAAAGTCTAATATAGGAGACATAAACACCCTTTAAAAGACATTTAACTTGTGTACATTTGATAACTTTGTATGGTAAGATATAGCTCACATTGGTATAAGGGAGTATTATAGGCCTCAAAATTAATCAAAAAATGCCCAATTACTAAATTCCTCTATTTATGTGACTTACGGAAACTAGCTATACGTAAAATTTATGCAATAATTAACTAACAAAAAGTTATAAAATGTACTAAAGATACTTTCTGTGATAAAGATACTCTATTTTCCTTTTGACTACTAGCTTAGAGCTGCCATATGTTCCGAATTGAAGCGTTGTATCCCCATGTCCCGTTCAGTACTTCTGCTGTCCTGGTTTGTAAATTATAGTTACGCAGCGGCTAATTTTCGCTCATATATGGAGAAAAATGTTTAATTAATTAGAACAATATACTATATTGTCAGATGGAATGGAAAACAAAAGATATGCAGGAAAAGTGGATAAACTTTTTTAAAAAAACTAAAGAACAAGAAAGAAAAGCAAATTTTTGCCAATATCTCTTTGCAATCCCAGCTCATAGTTCTCATGTGGAGCGTGTGTTTTCGTTCATATCGTTGCAATGGACGAAAGAACGTAGTTCACTCAAAATAACCACAAGTGAAAGCAACATTCAATACATATATGTTTATGAAATGACCTGCATAGAATTTTATAATTTTGTTAAAGATGAAAAAGAGTTGCTTAAAAAAGTTAAAGGGTGCAGAAAATATGAATCGGCAAAGAAAAAAATTGACAACGAGGATTTCGCGTAAACCTAAAAATTTTTTATGGTTATTTTTCCATAAATTTCATTGATTTTTAGAATTTTATTTTAATTTTGTTTTCTATGTAACTAAAATTAAAAGAAGATGTTTCTAATCAAAGTTTTCGCTGTAAAAAAGTGATTTAACTATTTGGTTGATAAAATAAAATAAAATATTCAACCAGTTTTTAAGTTATCTCCATAATAATGGGGGTATTCACATTGAGGCTTGTTACATTTCGGAAATGTTCCCCTACAATTCTCAGTCCACTAAAATATGTGAATATGTGTTGGATAATATTACAGATAACATGTGTATATAAATGTGTATTAGTAAGATACCAAGCATGAAGCAAAAATCTTTCTGCCTCAGGAAGGGGTAAAAGCTTTTTCGAAATTTGCGAAACTCCGTCTTACCTTTCACCTCCGCTTACCTAGAAATTAAATGTTACTGGACTCAGTGTGAATACCCTAATTGGGTATATTATATATTTATTTCAATTGTCTCGGTCAGTGTTCTAAAATTTATAGCAGGCATATATAAAAAAATGATTTTCAACAAAAGAAGAGATAAAACATATTTCAATTATGTTCTATATATGTTATGTAGTCCATAAATTTTAATATCACTAATGAATTCAGGAAAAATAATTTGAATAATAAAATGTATTTAAAATAATGAAATTTTGTTTTTGTTTTCTTATTAATTACATTCATATTGGACAGTGAAAACTAAAAATCAACATCTAAATAGATTTTATAATTATTAGCATTGCTTTAATTTTGATTTACATAAAAAAATCAACAATTTCAAAGTTAAATACAAATTAATTTTACACTTTGAATTAATATTATCATGTAAGAATATTAACTATTTGAATTAATTTATAACTGCATTCCATAAATTTGTAGTTAGATATAAGTTTTATATTGTATTTGAATATCTAGGGAAAACAAAAACAACAACACTAAACTTAATTAATAGCTTAACAGCTACTAAAATATGGCCTCGACAAGTCAATTTCTTGTTTAACACCTGGTCAAATGCTTTCAAGCTTTTGTTAAAAATTATTCCATTTTATTTGAAGAACTATTTCCTATAATACACAGAACTATAACTAAGCTATTGCATATATATATATATATATATATGGTACTTATCTTAGCTTCATTGTCATTTTGGAACCTTCACTTTTATAGATAAAAAGTGATCAAAACTTGCCAATTGGAATATTAAGTAAGCATTAAAATGAAAATAGAGATCAATTATTCCAATAATAGAGACAATAGTAGCAAATATTGTTTCAATTTGCCTTTATTTGTTTTTAAGATTGATGACTTCAATAATTTTACTATAGTATTTTTATTATTATTTGCTTTTTTGTTTTGTTTTGTTTTACAGGGTCAATTAATTTTTCTTGTTATTATATGAAAATTATATTTAGAAAGTAAGATACAGTAATTTATTTTATTAAATAAAATTTTAATTTCCCTTTTTATCTAATAATACTTTTTTTCAATTACAAGATTACTAATATGGAATTTTACATTAGATTTCCAGGGAATTACTTAAGTGTAGATTAAAGATTGCTAAAGAATTCATAAAAGATTGGAGGAAAAATTTTAAGTAATATTTCTAATTCTGTCTTTCTAGAATCTTTTGATAATCATAATTAATTATTTAGTTGGGTTAAATCCGTTTATGAAAATGATGCAAAATACTTTTTTACAACAACAAAAAGTAACAAAATTTTTTACCACAGAAAATTACTATTTTTTAAGTTTCTAAAGGCCAATTACAAACATTTGTAATACCAATTTTAGCAATTCAACATTAGCAATCTTCGAATTTAAATGCACTATAAAAAGATGCTGACTAATAAATTTTTAAAAGTTTACATATTGTAATATTCATTAAAATGTGTTGTTTAGTTTATAAAGTTTTATTAATTATGGTTTATTGTTATTTTTATAGTTTTATTTAGTATAGTCAACTGACTAGGGAACAGATTCTGAAGATCTTCTAAAAAGACCAAAAACGAAAATTATATTTTAATATTTTGGGATATTCGGGGTGACTACTTATTATAGAAAATAATACATTAAGGTTGAATTTTACAAAAAGAGACTTTATCGATCTTTTAAATTTCTTTTCCAAAGTTTTTCTTAAAATGTTTTACATTAAAACTTTAACAAGAAACAAAAAAAACCAAAAAATTATAATAGAAATATTGCTGATAAATTTTAGCCATAGAAACTTATTGCAAATATATCAAGGATTATAACTGTACTTCCGGTTTGAAAAGTAAAAATTTCTTTTTCTTCCAAATGGAATATTTTCCTATATATAAGAAAATTATCAACAACAAAGACAAAAAAAAATTCCTTGAGAGTATCAGTTTAGGTAGAAAAATTTTTGTAATTAGCCTGAAGGACTTACCACAAATTGTTTTCATCCTAAAGTGTCCTTCCTTTCCAGTTTTTTTTTTCTTTTATGTTGTGATTTTATACCAAGGTCTTTCAGGACAGAAAAAAAATTTCCTTTAATTATATTTCATTGTGATTTTCAAGTTTAAGGTTCGTTTCTAATTAATTTTTAAGTATATATATATAGCAAATATAATATATAGCAAAATCAACTTTTGAATGCTTTAAACAAATTGTTAAAAATTAATTCCAAATTTGCTTTCTTTATGAAATCTATTAAAAAATAAGTTTTTTCCTTTGTGATATTAAATATTAATTTAAAATCAGATTTAGCAAAGCTAAACAAAAAAAAATTAATTGTTGAAATTTTTCTAAAAAAATATGACAACAAAATCAAAAAGCATAATAATTTTTAAAAAGTTTTTCTTTTATTTTTATTTTTAATATAGCTTCCTGTAGTATTTTTCCTTGGTTGTTAACATTATAGATAATCTGTCAAGCTCTTTAACATAATCAAATTTCCTTGAAAAATAGTTTCTCTCATCGTTACAATACTTTACAAAGTATAATTTTTTTAATTGCTGTAATTTCTAAGAAAATAGGAAAATATATAAAAGAAAAACTAAAATTCTTGTCCTTGAACTAAAATAATTATAGTTATTGTTAACTAGATTGATATATGCCTGGATAAAGATAGTTTTTGTTTTGTTGTTGATATTTCCGATAGTGACTAGAATTTTATTTAATACTGCTATGTTTTCTTCTTCTTATTTTTGTTTCTAATTTCTATATTAAATGATTTAAGTAACAAGGCCACCAATATTTTAGTTACATAATATTTTCACTTTATTACATTGAGTTGGAAATTCAAAAAAAAAATTTAATTTTTAATAAGATAAATACTTTATCAAAAAATTAAAAACTAAAAGAAAATTAAAAGGTTAAAGTTGTTTAAATTTTTTTTTTATTTTTTTTTTTTTTAGATAAAATGCCAAGCCCATGACTTATAGGCATATAAATTGACTTAGGTTTTCATATGGCAAACATCAATTGAACCAAGCCCTTAAAAAACACAAATAGAAACGGAAAAAAGAGTACAATTTTAAAAGGCTAAGTGATGATTACCTTAGCCTTACAAAACAAAAATCAAAACACAATAAACAGCGACATAACAACAAAAAAAAAAAATTAAATAAACAAAAGTATCAACACATTAGTTTAACTAAAATTGTTGACAAAATATCTACGAACACTTTTCTGACATTCAATCATCTCGTATCCCAACCAAAAAAGTCACTCATTATATTTGTGGAGAATCCTCAGGTATACAATATTCATTAAGGCTTAGATTTATCAACACCAACCTTTTAAGATGTCTACTAAGTCATCATTGAAATTTTATAAGTAACAAAAAATTTCAAGTTAACAAAAAAAAAAACAAAAACCATTTATAAAACACAAAATAAAAAAAATATATTTTCAAAATACAAAAAACAAAAACAAACAACTTTGGCCTTCTTTGATGCTCATTTACTTTGCATTTATATATTAGAGAAGAAAAACCAGTTTCGATTATTATTTGTATGAGATTTTAAAATGTTTCTTGATTTTTATTTATCATCCTCAGATTCAAGTTAATTCTTCTGTAAATTCATAGAATTATTTGCTAGAAAATCACAAATAAAAGCAACAATAATTGTAATGAAAAACTTATAGCTATAAATAAGTGACCTACAGGCCCAATGAAGATATATATATATATATATATATATATTAACTATTTACCAATACTATTATACAATTATAGCTTGAGATAATATCTTAAAACCAATCTAAATTAGTCCGCAACTTAAGTTGATTCCGCCAAAGAAGATACTGAGGTGATATTAATGGATGCTTTAAAGAAGAAAACAACAAGAAAAAAAAAACACAAAGAGGTAAATATAAAAAGACCTTGATCGGCTTTCGATGATTTATACTAAAAAGAAGTTTTACTGGTAAGAATATAAAAACAAATAAATAAGAATTTGTTAATTCATTTAAACTTCTTTAATATCCTTTGATTGTTTTATATAAAATAAATAAAAATTAAAATTATATAATTAAGACTTATTATTAATAATTTTGATAGCATATTT
The DNA here is from genome assembly GCA_947359355.1 of Acrocera orbiculus. Taxonomy (NCBI): domain Eukaryota; kingdom Metazoa; phylum Arthropoda; class Insecta; order Diptera; family Acroceridae; genus Acrocera; species Acrocera orbiculus. The sequence goes on from OX375759.1 coordinate 6,910,020, forward strand.
TTATTGTCTAAATACTTACATTAGAAACATATTTTTAAAAAATATAAACATTACCAAATATTTTAAGCTAAAAAATAAAACACATAAAACATACAATAGACTCTTCTTTTATGATATGTTTTATAGCCATGGTTTTTAGATTTATTTCATCCGTTTGCAAATGGAATTCATTTGTTTTGAAGTAGATTTCATCTATAGTAATAATATTTCTAATGTTTTTTTGTTTTTTTTTTTACTTTTATTCAAAAGAGAACACATAAAATTATTTATAAATAAGAAATTTGAATAATTATTAAATTATCAAATAAATTTAATAGTTCCGTTGAAAGGGATTATTTTGAAATAAATTTTGAGCTAATTAGTAACTAAAATCTTCGAAATTTTAGTATTTTCATAAGATAATATTATAGAAAAATTGTCTCTATGGTAATATTTTGCCCACAGCATTAAATAATTTTTAGTGTTTATATGTATATAACTCGCTCAAGAAAATATTCAATTGACTGGTTTCCCATGAGGCTTCTAACAATCAGCAGCTAGCCAGTATTTAATGTCACATTTGTCTGGTATGTTTCCAATGTATTAAATAACTGGGCACCTGGTTTTAGTTGACAACAATCTACTGTTATCCCCACTTTATAATAATAAGCCTGACTATTCTCAATCAATTTTTTCCATATTTTTGAAATCAAGGCACATTTTTTAATTGTTTACTTAGTCCATTTAAATTAATGGACTTCCATGAACTTATCTCTGCACATTGTTTGGTAAAAAAAAAAGGGAAAATCCTACATTTCTTAGATCATATATACAAAGACTTTTACCTCATAAGTTCCTCAAGCTAATTGGAATTGCTACAAAGTGCCATAATTCCGATTTTTATACTGTCCCAGTCTTTTTTTGGAAAAAAACGTTATGAGTTCAGTACATGATTTTATAAAAACCACTATACCTTCATCGAATATAAAATTGAATGCAGTCTTTTCAGAATCAAGTATAATATTTCTTTTGGCATATAAAGTTTGGCCCAGGGACATCTTTAAAAGTAGTATGATCGGAATATCCACCAGTATTTTTATCATCTTTTTGTGTTTCCCATAATATCTCATCAAAAGATATTTAATTAAAATTTTCAAGGATATCACAAAAAACTACCAAATTAGAGCTTATTATTTTCTTTGATAATTTGTTTATTTAAAATTAAAATTTTGCTTAAAATAGTTTAATTTTTAACTCAATTTTTTCCTCATCTGATTGTTCTGAATAATTTTTGTGTAAAATATTTCATACTAGTACAATTTTTGTCACTATTTTTAGAAGATTGAATCAAATATATTTAGCTAAATTTTATTTTAGTTTAATTCATCTTTTTCGTAAAATTTAATTAAATTGAATTCACAAAAATTACGTATACCAAAAAAATGTTTAAGACTTTAGTTTAAAATCTTATGAAACAAACTCAGCCCTCCTTGTATTCATTTAAAATCAATATTATATACCCTAAAATAAAAAAAAAATATATTTTTTTATTCATTCATCAGTCCTTTTCATATGTTTATATAAATAAATATAGATATGTACATATATTGTAAATAAATATGTCCCAGAAACCAAATGTTTCATTTACGCAACTATAAATAAAAACAAACTAAACACACATAGCTCATAACTCCTTCGAGGAGGGTATTTACATGCCATTTTTAGGTTTTTTTCTTTTTTGTTTTATTTACTGATGAGTTCTTTTTAATAGGAAAACATAAAATTGTTAACTCTTATCATATTAACATTCCACAAAATATATTTCCTTGTATGCTAAAGATCCCTTTCGACAAAACTAAAAATTATTCTGACAACTATTAAATTTCAAATACACTCAAAAGAAGATAATTTAATAAAATTTTAAGTGTCTCCTCATATTTCTGGTTCTTATTTTTCTATTTTGTTTATTTTCATTTTGTTGTTTTACCAGAAAATTTATCTTTTTCCCAGGAATAAATTTTCTTCATATGAGACTCATGCAATGATCTATTTTTAACAGATTTTTGTAAGGATTAAAATAAAAATTTGTATTTTATTTTTAATGTGATCTCAAGTAGCCTAAGGGTATCAACAAGTGTACAAAGCATATGGTAAGCATGTAATTAAATATATTTCTAGTAAAATCATTTAAAAATTAATCCAATTGAAATATTTTGTTTTTTAACCAAAATTTTAGAAATTATTTACTATCAAAATATCATAAATTTAATGGACTTTTATTTGGGGTTGTTTATCATTTTTTAATAGTAAAAATGTCTACAGGAAAAACCATTTTAACTTTTTGTTAGTTTTTGATTAACAAAAGTAAAGATTTTAATAAAATGCAAAGATTCTGGCTATAGGTTTTGCTTTCAAGGGCAGTTATACACCAAAAATTTTAAATAATTACATTCATTTTGAAATCAGAATTTACGTGAAAATATTGTAAAATATATTTGACTAGCGGATAAATTTTAGGAATTTTGTTATGTATTATTAATTAGTAAACTATTCAACATAAATTTTTGTGCTTATTAAAGCGATTGTAATCGTTTACTCAAATAATTTAATTTTTTATAATAATTAAAATAAAACTTTTGAATAAGTTTAAGTGATAAAAATTCTGAAAACTATAAAAAGTTTCTTTAAAGACGAAAAAATTTACCACTTTAACTATCCTTTATAGAATTTATGGATGTCAAAAAGAAGCTAAAACAGCTTAATGAGAATGATTCGGTATATAATAAATAACACATCATTTGAACCATACTTTTCCAAATTTTTATTTTAAAATAATAATAAGTGAATGAGTGGTAATAAATATCTGCAGGTACCTTGAAAATAAGTTGATTTACGGTGTGCATAATAACTAGCAACAAAATCATTCAAAACCAACAAATCATAGCTTTTATTTATTAAAGACGAGGAGATGTAATTTCAATGATGGCTGATATTCATAATTAAAAGAAAAGCGACTGAAAATGCAATTAAAGAAAAACGAAAGCCAAAATGGTACTTAATTTACAAAGAAACAAGTTGTAAATATTTAGAACTTCATTATAGTAGATAGTTCGGTGTCTTATACCTAAAACTTACTAATATTTGACATATTAGATTCTTTATTCGTCAAAAAATTTGCAATTTTATTAAAACTTAATTAGAAACATTCTTGCTTTCATAATAAAAAGTAAATCATAGCCTTTTTTATTCTAATTCATGCTCTATAACAGCGGTTTCCAAACTGTGGGTCGCGACCCACAGAAGGGTCGCGTAATAACCTCAAGGGGGTCGTGAAGATTTTATTTTCTGTTTTACATATTTGAAAAAAATATGGAGCTATGGATATCCAATTTAGAAAAGAATATATATGAAAAGTTTCCAATTTTAAATGATGTCGGTACCAGAAACAATATTCAAGCGAACAAAAATCTGTTTATAGAACATTTGCAAAGTTTACTAAAACATTTTTTACAATATTTCAACGATACAATGATTTTTACAAAGTCTGTATGGATCCAGAATCCATTTTGGAATAACCAACTTGAATTGATAATTTTCGAAAAAGAACAACTGATTGAAATATCTTGCGACACTTCATTGCAACAGGAATTTGATAGTAAAACTTTAATTCAGTTTTGGGAAGAACGAAAAAAAGATTATATTACTTTGTCGGACAGATCTATAATAATGCTGTTACCATTTGTAAGATCATATTTATGCGAAACCAGATTTTCTGCTTTAGCAACCATGAAATGGAAATATTGAAAAAGAACTTCGGGTGGCTATTTCAACAATAACACCACGATTTGAAAAACTTTGTGCTAACAAACAAGCAAATCCATCACATTAAATTTTTTACTATAAATATACATACTAAATTTTTATTAATTTTTGTTTAGTTTTATTCTATGAATATATTATTTTTAACAACTTGGAAATGTGCTTATATTATTTTATTGTTTTATCTAATAAGGGTGCCGCCAATTTTTCATTTTTTTCTTATGTGGGTCGCAGTATCAGAAAGTTTGGAAACCGCTGCTCTATAATACAAATCTAGTGGAGATGAGTGTAACTTGATGTACAATATTCCATTAAACTTTCAACAATGTACAGACATTAACAACAATTTCATTATGTATAAAAGCCTCTTTGAGGACAAGAAATAGTATCACCAGAAATACTAAAAGACGAACAAGATTTTACTATAAATAAGATCATGAACTGTTTCTATACTGATTGAATTAAGTTATCCCAAAAGAAAACAAAACAAAAATTATCCAATAATTAGGGAACCATTCATAATTATAAACAATCATATAAAATTTATAAACTATATATTTACCCATGGGTACATGACTGCCGGAAAAATGATAGATGAGTTCTTATATATACGGCTGATATACATATATTAATGTTTTCAAGGCTCAAACTTTTTTAAAATAGATATCCAATGTTTAGGTGTTAATTAATAAGCAAAAAATTTAATTGGTTATAATTTTATTGGCTAATAATAATCAAAACATTTTTGGATTACCTTTAGTTTAAGTTTGTTGTTTTTGTGAAACTAAAGTCTAAAGTGTTAAAAAAATTTTAAGAATGAAAATTACTCTCTAAAAAAAAATATATAAAAGAATAACAAATGAATATTAAAGAGTTTGTGTTATTCTATCCTAAACGACAACAAGATCTATTTCATAAAGCTGAATGACCTGAAAAGTGGATTTGTTGAGGTCAGCAAGAAATACTAAAATATCATTGGCACCCATGTCAAATGAATTTTTGAGTGTTTAGTTATGGTTTTTTTTTTTTGTTTTTGTGCAAAAATTTTGTGTTAATTTTGTTATCTATGTTTGATTTTTATTTCTACTTCATTTTAAAATTTTGATATTTTAGCATTTTTAATCAATTAAATAATATGACGGTTTAGATCTTTAATGTCTGTAATGAATATAAATGCATATAGTCAAGGCTAGTCATGTCATTAAATATATATATATATATATATATTGACCAATGAATATACATATATAAATATATTAAAATCTTAGGATGAATTTTGTTGCCATTTTTTCTACACAGCAGGTTCCTATTCAAAATCCTAAATTTACGTAGTATCATTTGCCTAACCACAGGGGATTTTTGGGTATTTGTTTTGAAATGTTATTTTCCTTTCTTGTTTCTTTTTTGTTAAAAACTAGAAAGTGTGGTCAATCTTTGACTTCTTTGTCTATTTAGTTAACATAGAAAGAGTAGTATGATATTATATAATAGGATTTAAGTTAGTTTAACTATATGTAATTTAAATAGAAACTAATATAATAGTTATAATATTTTTTTACTACAAAAAACAAGAAAAATTTTAACCACATGTTGACTTTTGTATTTTAAAAAGTTCTCTAGTATAAGATTAGTGAAAATATTTCTTTTTTTTTTTTTACTCTTTTTAAGTAGTAATATAAATATCATATATGTATATACTAACCGGGGGATATAAATATGTTGCCTATATACCATGTGTTGATTTCTTGCTTAAGATAAACACCAAATAAAATTAAAAATTCTTAACTCGTAAAGATGGGAGGGGATTTTTGTTTTTCTTATTTTTGCAAAGAAAAAAATATCAACGGAAGTTGGTAATGCACACATGTGTGCTATATGAATTGTATGTATTTAGCGAAAAATTTCAAGTTTTAATATCTTTTTAGTTGTGCATGTAAATAATAATTTTTTTAAATTTTAATATGTTACATTTTAGATAAAAAAAATTTAAGTTTTTGGTTCCAAAAAAAAAAACAAAAATTAAATTGTTAACTAAAATGCTACGAATTTAATTTTGACTAAATTTAATAAGGATTGTAAGTTTTTATGCCTAATTATTCACTGTTTTAATTAATATAGTAATTGGAAATTAGTTTTATTCTGATTTGAAAATGAATTTATCAAAATTTTTTTATTAATTTTAATAACCATCAAAACAAAAATAAGTAAATTCACAACATTTTCTTACTTGATTATTGTTTTTTTTCTGTTTTTTTCAAATATAAAGCTTTTTTCTAGCTTATAACTAGTTTTTCTATATTTACTTTAAATTTTTCTCACTTTTCGAAATTTTATTTTTTAAATTTGAATTTTTTCGTGTTAATAATTTCAGTTTTTAGAACTGTTGAAGTTCTATACAAATTATAAATTACTAAAACACAAATAACTCTAAGTTATTATATAGCACAAGGATATTATTTTTTTTTTTTTATTAAAATTTACAGTATAAGGCAACCATTTACTGTAACGAACATACCTAAAAAGGTTTTAAAATAGAATTTCATTTAAAAAACGTAATAAGTAGTTCCAGACCTAATGAATACTGTGTTTTTATTTATTATTCCTTTCATTACTTTTGTTGTTACTTATTGATAGTCATGAATTTTGCTAATTTAAATTTCAGACTAGAAAAAATAACATTTAAAAAAAACATATGACAAAGATAAGGGTTAAAGAGTCAAAACTCTAGATAATTTGCTTACCATAACTAAATTTAGTTTTTGTGTGAAATTTAACAGCAAAACAAATTTAGTAGTTATAATTTTATACTAATATCAATAAATTTAATTTCCTTTTTTTTTAGTTTTTTTATTAACCTTATGCATTTTTTCGCACATATTTTCTAGTTAGATATCTAAAAAAATGAGAATATTTTTAAAATCTTGTTCTAAAAAAACTCAATTATTATTAATTTTTTATTTAGTATGACTGAAAGTGTATTTATTGCACACTTAAAATATAAATCATAAAAACAATAAAAACAAAATATCAATAAAATATTTTTACCCTAATATATTACTATGAAACTTTTGGTTTTATTTGATTAATTTTAATAAAATATTGTATAGCATTGTCATATTGAATATTAATTTAAAATCAGGACATTTAAACTTATTTTTATTATTTTTCTTAGAAAAAGAAAATAAACATAAAAATGAACACATTTAATCATTTTAAAACAAGGGGCAGGCAACAATGTATCAAAGATCAATTGAATATTTTCTAGAACCCCTTTAAATTTTTCTTATCTTAAGTTGACCTCTTATGACGATTTAGGCTGCAAAAAATATCTTTTTGTTGCTTTGTTTTGTTGTTTGTTTGTTTGAGTAATAACAACAGCAAATAAAATAATAAAATAATATTATTTATTAATATTCATATATATATATAGAATAAAAATTATGGTGGACGTGCTATTCCTCATATTCCTTTAGCTTGTTTAGTTAGTTAAATGTCTTTTGTTAGAGCCCTTGGAATATGATAAGAAGCAATTAAAACTATTTGTCTGTTATCAAAAGCTTCGTTTTAAAAGCAAAAAACATTTGAAAGTCTTGTATTGTTTTTTTGTTTCCTTTTGTAGTGTTCATAGCTTATAATTTTTTTATGGCCAAAATATTGATAAATAAAATAATTTAATTATTATAGTTTTAGCTAAAACTTTAATCAAAATAGTTAAGTATAAAATTTCTTCCAGCAAGGCAAAATAATTGCCTACCCATCTGCTGTTTTTCAAGAGGACAAGTATCAGAGATAAAGAAAGAGAGAGAAAGTAATTTATCAAGTTTTATCCATTCTCCATTGTGCTTTGCAGTCCCCCGTACAAAAAAACGTTTCTTCATTGGCATTGGCAATTTAAAGCTATAAAAATATGATAATATTTACAATACCCAAAAGATACATTAGCCTACTTTTTTCCATGACCGGCGTTCCTTATATATAGACCATACACAAATATTTTATATAAAAAATTAATTTTAAAATAAATTTTAGCCATGTGATATACACAGTATGTCCCAAAAATAACCGAACTTTATATTTAAATCGAATAACATGAAGCACCATCCATTTAAAATTTGCATCATTAAAAAGATAAATTCATCTTCTTTCAAACGCATCTACATTCATGTAAATCAGATGTCAGATGTCAAATTTACACCATTTTAATAACAAAAAGAAAAGTGCTAAGGTTCCAAAACAAGAATGGAACAAATATAAAATTTTGTGAAAAAAAATTCGCTAAGACGTGGTTTACACGATTTAAAAATAGTCGTGAGGATTTAAATGATGACCTAAAGCCAGGTCGTCTAGAAGCTAGTAATCGTACTGAATTGGTGGAAAAAGTCCGTGAAATCTTTGGTATCGATGTTAATTTTACTACGAGAAGTTGTCTAAGGAATTTAATATAAGTAAAAACACTATTTAGGGAATTTTAACTGAAGATTTGGGTGTGTTAAATGAGTTAAATGAAGACAAAAAAAAGTGAACGAATTTTTGATGAAAAAACGGATTTCTCTCATCAACCATCCTCCATATTCGCCTGATCTATCACCATGAACTATTTTCTATTTCCAAAAATGAAAATCAAGATGAAAGGAGCATTTTATGATGATATCCCAGCCATTCAAGCAACCGTAACCGAGGTGCTGAAGAACATTCCTAATGACATAAAAATGACATAAAAAAATCTATGCATGCGCTAATTGATCATGCCAAACTTTGTATTGAGTCTAGTGGAACCTATTTTGAATAAATAATAACCTTTAAAAGTAATATCATGTGTATTTTATTCTATATCTAAAAAGATCGGTTACTTGTGGGACATACTGTGTAACTAATCTTATTGGACTAATACAATATGACGCGTAATTGGCCGTCACATATATACGAGTATATATACATATATTCCCATACGTTGTCGCACATTGACAGGAAAACAAACCTTCGGTAAGCTCATCAATGTCGCCTGTTGACATGATTTTTTCTTAACACTTTTAATTAAACTTGAAACCTAACTAAGCTCTATTTGAGACAAATACTCTATGCTTTTTTTACATCAAATCCCACTACGTGTATTATACATTCCTCCATACAAAATTCCTTTTCGTGTATTGTAATAATGTGTATAAGCCTCAATGGAGAATGAATATTAACCAGAAAGACAGAAATACTCTAAATAATAATATTGTAATAAAAAGAAAATAATTATTTATAAAACCAAAAAAAAAAAATCATTTTATTTTCAATCAAAACAAACAAAGCTTCCACTTAACACCTTTTGATTGATTTCATTTTATGAAATATTCCACACTCGAATGGTTTTGTTCTCTTTTTTGATAAACAGTAAACTTCAAACCAATCACTACCTATAAATCGAAGCTCTAACTAAAAAGTTTAAAATTATTAACAACTTTTTAATAGTTTTTTTATTGTTATTATTGAATGTACAATTTATACAATATGTATAAAAATAAAAAATATCATAAATGATATTTGATTCCTTTTAAGTCACATATTCATCAATTTTAATTGCAATGTCTGACTTTATATTATTAAAAAATATTTCAGTATTATTTTAAATAATCAATAGTTTAAGTTATTGCCTTTGGCCAATTAAGATAAATGGCCAACTAAAAATATTCACGGAAATTGAATCAATATCTTTAAAAATATTTTTAGAAGATTAATTAAATAGGATAAGATAAATATATGTAAACAAACATTAAAAAGACGATGCATAAAATAGAAGGAAAATACATGGAAAAGGAAAATAAAAACCTAGAATAATTTCTATGATAATATAGGTAGCTTTTTAACTTAGTTTTGATAAATTGGTAACTCTCCAATTCCTCTGAAACTTCAAACTTGTTTTCAACATTACAACATTTGTACATTCAATAAAAATTGTTATCCTGTTTTTTAATAGCTATTTAATTTTTTTTAACGATAAAAAATAATAATTTATTAATATAAAATTTATTGTTTCATTATTAACTCCAAAAAATAATAATAATAATTAAGATAATTTAGTTCTAAATACTATTGGGAACCTTTATTTATACAATTTAGAAAGAAATAGTCAGAAAACTCATTGGAACAACTATAAAAATCTCTAATCTTAGCTTTAACTTTTTCATTTTTTTAAGAATTTTAATGAAAAATTCAAATTTATAATTTAAAAAATGAAAATGATCTCAGCGACCTTAATGACTGTAATTTTGGGCGAAATAATCGAAAAACTTTCCAATGATACAAGTGTGTCAAATTCAAAATTTTCATAATCATAAAAACATTCAACATGTTAAACATGCATAAAAGTTTGCAAATTTACCAGATGTGAATATTTATATTAATTATCCACATGATTTTTTTGTTTTTTTTTTTTTTCTTCATCAGAATAAAAATTCTTTGTTGGTGTATTTTATTCTTCCTTCTTTTTTGTTGTTGGGAGACTTATTTTTTTCTAACATTTGCAAGTGCAGCACTGCAAGATGTTTGGGTTTTTGTTTAGTTTTTCAACAAATCAATGCATATGTAACGACTTAAGACCACTAGAGAACTATGGGGTAAGCAAAATAATAAAACGTAATAAAGGCAAAAGATCTAGAGAAGTGACTTGCGTGGGAATTTCGACATGTGCAACACATTAATGTCCTATCCTCGTCATCCTTTAAAAAAAAAAAAATTTTTTTTTGCTTTTATTTTAGTTTTTAGTTTTTCCCTTATCTAGGCATAATTCTTATTCTGTCAGGCTATTTGTTGAGTTGAAAGGCCTGAAAAAAATGAATTTTTTTTTTGTTTTTTCGTTATTTTTAGGGTTTTATTTTTTACAATAGCAACAACAAAATTAGAAAATACAAAAATTGTATTCTCGTCTTGTAGTTAATATTAAAAGGAATACTTTGTGTATCCTTAAAGTGTTAGATTTTTAGATCTTCTGTTTGTTGATAAAAAGAATATTGATATTTTGATTTCCTTGTTTTTGTTGTTGTATTTTTTGTTATCTAAATTACCAAAACCAAAAAAAAAAAAAAGAACAAAAAAATAGGTTTTTGCTTGGTAATTGGAAAAAATTATATAACGGATAACTGGATCTTGAGTTCTTATTCTTTCAGTAAAACACAATATATTGTTTAATGTTTTTAAATAGAATAAAAACTTCAGTCAAATAAAACTAAAAGATACAAATTAAAGTAAAAAAGATTTTTTAATTTCAAAATTAAAAAGTTACCCTAGTCGAAATGTTTGATGATGATTTGATACTGTTCATCCTGCTACTTTATACTCAAATTAGATTAATCTTTTTTTAATTTATAATCTTATATTGAAAATTTGTACTGTATTGATACTGAAAGGTTTAGATATGTCACGATTCAACATTACTAGTATCGAATCAGTATTAAAGTTACAAACTTTTCAGTATATTCATCATCAAATATTTCGACTCGGGTATCCTTAAAAAAAAACAACAAAAATTTATAGAACAAATAGTCACACAATTTATGCTATTTTATGTTTCTTTTTAGATGATATTTCTAATCTTCAATCAGCTTAAAGGATGCTTTAAGCAATTGAATACGAATATTTCATAGTAAAACTTCTACTAATGCTCCAGCTAAACAAATAAAAATATTAAAAAAATCTTAAATCTAGAATAGTACAATAATAAAAAAGTAACAAATATTTATTTTTTTAATTTCTCTAAATTTTACTTAAGTTATTAACTTATGATAAGAAAAACATTTAAAGATAAACATTTTAAAGGTGTTTTTAATATTTATCAGTTCTAGTTAAATTTCAACAAAAAATAGAATTTAGATATTTTAAAATTCACAAAAAAATTAAGATGTTACAACATCCTAAATCAACATTGTAAAATTATTTATTCTTATATTATTTACATAATACAATTTCAATATTTACTAAGGATATAAACATTAACTTTATGTAAAATAAAGAAAAAAAAGCACATATATCTAGATATATTTATTATTTTATCCTTTAGTGTCGGCCTTAAATCAAAAAGATCTCTTTAATAGCATTATGGAAACTAATATCACCAGCCACGCCTTTTTAGATCCAATCCAACAATTTGGCTACAATATTTGATAACTTTGAAATTTATATCCACCATTATTAACTTATGTATTCATATATATATATATTGTATTTTTTTTTATTATTATTATTTTGTTTATGTATTAGTAATTATTAATTATATATACACATATATATATGTACATACATATGTGTGGCTTGTTTGCTTAAAATGCGTCAGAACTTAAACTTATAAGAAAAATAAATAAATAAATATTTCTTGACAATCATCTTAAGGCCATCAACCATTACGACTTTAAATTTGGGTTGGGGGATACTACTAGGAGATGGCGTGCCATGATGCATTGGGGTTCTAAAGATTTGCTTGTCACGGCTCCAAAATTTGCAAAATTTAAGCTTGTATGTTGTTTTTGTATATGTTTATGTTTTTGAATTTCATTTAATAGGATTAGTCGTTTGGATATTCTTTTGGAGAATTTTATTTTATTTTTGTGGTCTTTGGGGATTTTTAATTTTTTGGTTATTTCTTTGATGTGATAACAAATTTTATGTGCAAATACATAAATTTCTTTTTGTTTTATTATTTTTTTGGTTTGGTTCGGTTTGGGTTTTTTTTTTGTACTTTACGGATCTTTGCTTTAACTCTGTAATTTTGGCTGTTGATATTTTGTTAAGTTCCTCTTTTTTTTTTGCCTGCTATGGAGTGATTTAGACAAGGAAAACATAATTTATTTGTTATACGTTTTATATAGTACTAAATAGTAGAGGAAACGTTATTTTATGCAAATATATATATATATATATATATATATTGTTATATGTTTTATCTAATACTCCGTTTAGATGTTTATATTTTGTATCAACATAAAATTGATCATCTGAATTTCTTTGAATGTTTTTTATTTTTGTTTTTTTTTCAAATTACTGTTGTTTATGATTAAAAACAGCTTCTACTTAACCCATTTACATCAGCAAAGTTCAACTGATGACTGGCGGATATTACTGAGCAAAGTCAGTCATATTTATAGCAAATGACATTGAATTGATCAGAATTGTTCATAGAATTATATTAAAAAATATATTGTTTAAAATGATTGATACATAATATAAACAAGTTATTTATTCGAGACAAAATCCTACTTGTGTTCGCTTTAGTTCATTTTATTGTACCAATTATTAAAAAATTGTATTGAATTAATTACAAAAAATATGTGTAATTGTTTATAGCTGCTTTTATGATTGTCAATGATTATTTAAAATTGTTTATATTAGTTGATAATTATGTATTTTAATAACAAATAGAATTTATTTAAGATTTCAAAACAGGAATTAACAGTAAAAATAATAGTAAACAATAATAAAATATTTAGTGATTCCTAAAAATAATAAAAAAAAATGATTGACAAAGACTAATAACAATGAACAAATAAAAATTAGCAACTTTTATTTAAGAAATATTTTTCAAAAGTATCCTTAAAACAAAAATTGTTACTTCTGTTTGCTCCAGACTTGATACAAAGATCCTATAGAATAATTCCATTAAACATTTTGCTCATAATTGAATTTTTGGTAAAATCTATACAAAAAAGTTCTAATCAAATATTTAGGTGTAACTTTTATACGATCACTTCATCCAATCCAAAAATGGATGAAAATATTGAAAAGTTAAGAGAAATGGGGCAATTTAGAGTAAACTAAACAGATTCCCAACAGTGAACATTTTTTCTTTTGTGGACAATGTGATGTATAATTGTATAATTTCATAGCTTCCATGGGGTGATGTATCGTATTTAATACGGTGACGAGATTAAAAAGTCACCGATGGAGACTTTAGTGTTAGTCTAAAAAATAGAACTTATGAGTGTAATAAGGAGAAAAAAATTAAACAAAATTTCACAATTACAGGTTTAGTTTTTCATGAAATTTGTATTTATTTTAGTAAAAAGATATTACGAATAATATCTAATATCTAATATCTTTAAGCTTAACTAACTTACCTTATATGTAATAGCTTAATAATAAAAATTTTTTCTAAATCCTCAAAAATGTGCGAAACAGCATTTCGCACCGTCTTCTACCATAAACTTTTAAGGGTCCTTAAATGTTGAGCACTTTTTAAACCTCATTAGGATTACGATAAATTTTAATCAATTTAAAATTGATTATTTTTAAATTAAACTAAAATATTATCACAATCACATTTTGTAAAAACTTCACTTTAGTATCAATGTCTATCTATATATATAAAACTCGAACGTTTTGTGTTTGAAGCCAATGGACATCAAAACTACTGCACAGATTTAAATGAAAATTTACCACAAAATTTATTTTGATCTGAAGAAGGTTTATCACGAAATAAATATTAAAAACTTTAATTACTTTTCCTTAATTTAATTAAAATATAGTGTTTAACACATAACCTAACTTCTTTTTGTCTCAATTTGACAGGTGAGTGTTACTTCGATTATTTTTGTTATTTGGCATAATATTTTTGTTTTTTAGAAAGTTGAATGTCAAAATTAATTAAATAAAAAAATTATATAAATTACATTTACCGCTTTTCAGATTATCTTTAAAATATTAACAAGAATTTCGCTAAAGCATTGATATTATACTTGAATGAATTTGCTTGCAATATAATTTAACAGTTGAATTAATTTTGAAGAAATAAAAAAGAAAGAATCTTCAGACTAAGAAGAAAAAGGAACTACTATAAAAAAGAAGCTCATAACAAGATTAATTTCAAGTAAATTTTAATAATTATATTTATTTTTTATAACCAATTTTAGAACTTATTCTTAAGTTAGTTTAAATATAAATTATTTGACTTCCCGTGGGCCAAAAGTTCAGCCAGATACCTTAAAGTGTGAAAAAAGTGCGAAAAAACAGCAAAAACGCCTTGCCAGACGCCTTAAAGTATGAACTTGGACTATCTTAGATTATATTTTTTATATTTCAGCACTTCATGCCTCTTTCACCCATATATATACCACATCCTCATACACTGACAGTAAGTTTAGCAAAACAACGTTTGCTGGGTCAGTTGCTAGTTATAAATAAAAACTTTTTAATAATAGCTCAAATTAGGTATTTTAATAAAGAAAAATTTTTCATAACAATTAAAAGTGTTATACAACAGAAAATGCGAACATTAAATTTTATTAAGTTTTTTTATGAAAAACATAAAAACAAAAATTATCAAAGCTTAGACATTATCAGAAGTCTTAAAAACCAAAAATAGAAAAAAAATTATATATTACATATAAAACAAATTAAAATTCAATACTATACAAATAGTAAAAAAATTTTGTTAGTATACCTACGGAATATTAGGTCATACCTAGGCATTAAACATGAATACAAATTTTTGTTAGTTTGTTATTGTTGTTGTTTTTTTTGTTGTTGTTATTTTATCTACCGTCCAGTCAAAGACTCAGTGTTATGCTACCGCAAACAATTCAAAAAAAAAAAAAAAAAACAATGAATTACAAAAACTTTAACATACTCTGAAAGCACGTCCAGTCTGAATTTTTGAAAAGTCAAAAAAAAACTTGCATAATATTTTTTTTTTGTTAGTATATTAGTTAATATTATATATATATATATGTGATTGTTATTTGAAAGCCCAAAACATTAAGACAATAGAAACATAAAACTCTTCAAGGTTTGAGGTTAGGTCGTCAAAGCATATATGTATATACATATGTATATACATTATGTTCTTAGAAGAAAACAAAAAATAAACTCAATTTTTTTTTTGAGCTTTTAGTTTCTGTACTTTTAATAGAAAGCTTTGCAGAAATTTTTTTGACCTCAAAATACTATTAAAAAGTAAATATAAGTATTGTTTATATAATTAAGGATATTAGTAAAAAATTGATTGTTTTCTTTTGCCAAGACCATAGATATTGCCTGAAAAGTTTTCGAGACAAATAAACTCATTAGAAAAAATAACTCTACTTCATTGCCAAAAAAAATCTTTATGGTATAACACCAATAAATTTTGGTCTAGGATTGGAATCAAAGTGAACATTTTATCTAATTTTAAAATAAACTATGTATGACTGTGAAGTATTCAATATGTCTACTTCTTGTTTTTTTGACGAATTTCTCAGTGTTTGAATTTTTTTAACCAAAATTCTAGTATACTAAAAAAAAAAAAATAATGAGTAATTTTTCAACTTGGAAGCAGATATAAATATTTTTCTTTATTTTCAATATAATCTGATTTAAGACTAAAAACATTTGCCTTCTTGGAGGATTACTTTAGTTCTGACTCTGTATAATTTTAGTCAAAAATTCAAAAGTTCTTAAAGGAGTATTCTGATCTAGAAATTTGAATAAATCGATTTTTTTTTTTCATATTTTTAAAGGATAAGCCTTTAAGGAAACGCTCCTAAAAGAATTTTTCAAATTTCAAATTATTTTTGGAGATATAACTGTTTTAATGATGTATGGCTCCATATTGCACTTAACTTTATCCGAAACTTTGAAGGCGTTTTTCTCGAAACTACTTTTTTCGAGACGGTTACCATGATTATTCAAGTTCCACTGAACCGATTCACTTGAAAATTTGTGTGATTCTTTTCTAGACTTCTTATACTTCTTAATTTTTAATATTAAATAATTCGGAAACGTAAAAAAAGTGGTAAAAAACACGTCTCTTGACTTCAAATCGAAACAATTTCGCGAAAAAAAAGTTTTTTTTTCAATTATCCTAGTTCCTGCCATAGCAGTACTCATCTAGATTAATTATTCACTTTTTTCTTTACTCAGAGGGTTCAAATCGTTGAAACCATCGAGCACCACTTTTTTACACCCCCCACTTCATCAGCCTGTAACTTTTTGGATTTTTGTTTTTTTCAATTTTTTTTTTTGCGTGTTGTTTAGGAATAAATAAATATTATACAAAATAACGAATACTAAAAATATTGTTTGTTTTTATTTTTTATTCCTCCTCAAAAAGTACCTAAAATTTATGTCTCTATACCAGAATACCCCCTTAAGGAATCCGAAATCAAAGAACTTCATCTAGGAGTTTTGGCTCCTTTAATAATTTTAACCAAAGTAATTTTTAAAACTTTGAAAAAAATTATGGAATTCTTCTAATCAATTCTCCATATAAGCGAATAACTGTTATATTTTTAAATCCATTATTAGCAGACAATTAAGAGACAATGAAAAATCTGAAATTAATTTAAGCTTTAAATCAGTCAAGTTTCCCATTTATTTTATATTTGTGACATTTTTTTGCTAGAAAAGCACTTTTATTATTTTAAATTTGTATCATTCTCTTTAACAAATTCTAAATAAACAATTTGCAATCATTTGTTGATGATTTTCTTTTTTTAATCCTTTTATAAATAATAATTAAATATAAATAGAATACTTTGCTTTGGATAAATTAATAAATCATTTTGCTTCTGTTTTTTTTTTAACAAATAACTAATAAATTTGAATCCATTGAAAAGAGGATAATTCAAATAATTATTTTAACATTTTGAAAAAAATCTCAAGGTAGACAACAGTTTTATTTAAAAGCAATAAAAAAATTATTGACACCAGGGAAAAAGCCTTCCATAAATATATTTTATTTTATTTTTTGATCTTGATTTTACTTCGTTTTTTACATAAAATTAACTCAAAGTTTAAAATATCAATGAATGACCATCACATTAATTTTGTAATTTATCAAAACTAATGTAATTATTAATAATTTAAAAGCAAATATTTGGTTGATAATCTTAGTAATCATTAAAATTAAAAATTGATGTGTCACGTCATTGGTCAATGTTCTTTAAATTTTTATTTAAAAGAAAAAGAACAAAAATCTTTATCTTATTATCAATACAATTAATATAATATTATTCAAATATGCTACATAAAATTTTATTTCTAACTAGACAAAAATATTAGGAAGATAATAACTAAAGTCAGCTAATTTCAAGGTCAAAATTATTTTCCTTTGACTTTTTCATATTAGCAATTTATTAATATAAAAAATTAAAGTTTCTCTCTGAAAAACTACTATATTTAATTTAAAGGAATTACATATTGATGTAATCTATCTCCATATCTATGTATATATCTATAGAGCTACGATTGACACAAATTAGATATGTAAGACTGTTTTTTTCGCTTTTTTTTTTCTTTAGTTAGACCAAAAGATCATTAAAAATTTTTATGGCTAGTCCCTGCTTGACCTGAAGGCATTAGCGGTAAATTTTTTTTTTTTTTCAAAAAATCATGAAATCCCTTTAAGGGACGTCATCATGTTTTATTTATTCAAAAAAAAAAAAGAAAAGAAAAAACCTTTAAAAAAAAAGTTAAAAGGAAAAATGAAAACAAAACTAAAACTTTTAGATTTTTCATTTTTTTTGTTTTTTCTGCTTTTGGTCTTTACTCTATACTTCAACTTTGAAGTGGTACTTTAGATTTGTTTGAATTTTGTTGTTGCCTTTTTCAAAATCTCCTGAAAGTATACGCTAGAATACTAAGACCCTAAATCTTTTCGTTTGGTTTTCTTATTTTATCTTCTTCGACCCACTCTACTATATAGTACCATGTAAACTTCTTTAAAACTAAAACACATCTTGGTCGCCATCGCCATCCCAAACACTTGTGAATCTTATATACAAAGGATCTCATTGTATAGAATTTATAATGTGTACATTTTGGATATATATACTGATATGTTAAGATATATATATATATATATATATATATAGTATAATACTTTTAAAAAAAGTAAAGACCTTTTTCTAACCTTATTTTTGTTGCTCAACCTAAAGGCCTTTGGTAACCTTGCTTCTGTCTGGATTTATTCTTTCAATTTGAGATATGAGTGAGGAACTTTTGAACTACACAGTGAGAAAATTAAACCTTTGATAAGTGCGGTGTAAGAAATATATATATATATATATATATATACTATTAGTATTTAAATTATTCTTGTTTATTTTTTAGTTTTTAGTTTTTGTTGATAGGATTGATAATAAACTAAAACTGGACTCTGTATGAGTTTAGATATTAGATTTTAGCTGTGTTGGCTTGTTTATGATTGGTAATGAATGGGTAATTAAAGACAAGAACAACAAAAAAAAGATAAAGAATTAAAAATATGGTGTTTGGAAAAAAGACAAAATGTAATTATTATTCCTTCCAGTTAGATTTTAAATTTAGATCGTGTTAAACATAATGAAATAAATCACCCAGTATAGTATTTTAGGATCGTAATTAGGTACATATTTTTTTTTTTATATTCGAAAATTTGTCTTTACTTATCACAAATTTTCTCATAGAAAATACATTTTTTTAAATTTTCTAAATACACTAATAAGTTTATAAATTCTTCTTTATTAGTTTATAGTTTTAGCCAAGATTATATACAAAAGAAAAATCGTCTCTCCATTGTCAATTGTCTGTATTAGGGAAATTTTAGAAAAATTTGATAAAAATGTCAACAAAAAAGTGTCATAAAAGTAAACATTGAATCATTAAATCTATAAAAATACACAAAATAATTTTAATATGCTTATTCGCAAAAACAGTATTAAACTAACTTCCAAATATTATATTAATAAGTAAGTAAGTAAAATTTTTTAATATTTCAACTAGAAATAATAATCTGAATTTTATAATTAAATTATTTTTGTTGTTCGCTAAATGATTAAAATAATGACGAGTTTTAATAATTTATTGTATAATTCAGATAATAAAGTTAAATATTTAAAAATTTTGTAATATAATAATGAAACCTGAAATTATAATTTAATTTAATTATTTACTTCTTTACTATATCATATAATAGCATATATAATGGGATAATTGGATAACAAGAATATTTTTTTGAATTTTTCTATAAAATTTTGTTTATCCTTTGACACAATTTTTCCTGGAGCTGTTTTACAAATTGATCGACAAGTAAAAAAAAGTGAAACAAGTTTAATATTTTTCAATATTAACTACTGTTAATAATAATATTAATATTTTGATTATGGTTACTTTAAAAATTGTACTTTTTTTGTTTTTTTCAAAAAATCAAATTGACTACAACAACAACAACAACAATACTAAGAACACTTTTTTAACCAAAAAAAATTACTAATCTAAGTCACGTAAAGAAAAAATAAAAAAATTAATTTTTTTATTAAAACAACAACAAAATCTACCTAAGGAAAAATTTTTTTTGTTTTAGTTTTTTTAAATTTTTCATTTATTCTTATTTAGCTAAACCCATTTTTACTTTCGTATTCACAGCACGAGTGTCCCCTTCAAGTCTATCATCAGCTACCAAACTAATGAATATAAAATAACAACAACAACAAAATAATAAGAAAATTAACAACAAAGCCCAGTTAAACCTTTAACCAAAGTCAGAATATATATATATATATATATATAAAGCAATAAAAGTGAAGGTATAGAAAATTTTTATAAACAGATGATCATATGTAGTATACATATTAAAGAAACAGTTTGTCGGCAAACATTTATCTAGAACCGGTACCTACCAAATCAAGAAATTAACCGATCCAGTTTTATATAATAAAAAGTGTATAGATCTGATCAGGAAAGAATAACAACAAAAATTTCCTTAGGAATAATAAAAAGGCAGAAAAGAAGGTTGATACAAATATACATATATATATATATATATATATATATATATATATATATATATCTAAACATCGTCACATCTAATTAATTTGCAGTTTCGATTTCGTTTATAGATTATCTCAACTTGGGGTTACTTCTTGGGGCTTCTATAAAATTTCTTATACTTATATTAAAATATCTAAAGATGCTTGCCTGATTTTCTAAATGCTGGACAAGCCAGTCCTACAAATGAATACATGTGGGACTTAAATCAAATTCATTTAAAACTATAAAATAAAGAAAATCAAAAACAAAAAAAAAAAAAAAAACATGTTGAACCAGTCTTAGCCTGATTTTGAATTTGTTATTAAAAGGCTCAGAATATAACTTAAATCCGGACTATGTACTAATCTTTAAATTTCTTTGATTCATCTTTTAATTTATTTAATATTTTTATTTATTATTTTATATTTTTTTAATATTTTTGTTAAATATAACCTGTCTTTTACATTCTATAACATTATAATTTGCAATAATTTTTATTGTTACATAAAGTATAGTAATAGTAATTTAATTCAACAAAAAACATATTATAAACAATTTAAATTAGTTTATTGTGAGTATCAATTTTATATTTAAATTGTTTATAAAAAAAAGAAAAAATTTTTATAGGATTTTATTTTTTGTTTTCAATCCTCAAACAAAATGTGTTTCCTTATTATTAATAGTGCATGCAGATTAATTTAAATTGGTTAATATTTTCCTCAAAAAGAGTCATCATAATAACTGAAAAGTATATCCTTTTCATTGATAAAGGATTCTTTACTTTGAGTAAGATCAAGAAAGATAAATAAAATATTGTTTTAAAATACTTATAACACCAACAAAGAACTTGTATCCTTTAATGTTTGCCAGGCAATGCTTAGAAGAAACGGTAGATTAAAATAACATTTTGATTTTAATTAACCATAATTGGATCATTATTAGGTTATGGAATAAAAATTTATAACTTTATTGTTACAAAAAGTATAAAGATTAAAGTGCTTACGTATGATTGAAGCTCTGAGAATCGTTCTTATAAAAATTCGTTCCTTACTTGAAAACAAATAGAAATAAAAATTCAATTAACCAGACCAGATAATGTCTTATATTTAGCTTGCAGACATATTTATATTAGAAAGACCGTAGCAATATTACTGCTTTACAACGTTTTCTGTAAAGTTTTGAAAATTTTAAAAACATCGTCTTGTCTTTTACCTTTTTTACCAATTATAGTAGCATTATTTTTATTTGATCACTTTTATTAATTTTAGACACATTTACAAACATTATTATAAGAGAAACCAATTTTCAATTTAATTTTGAAGTATTGTAGAGCATGCAATTTATTCTTAAAATATTCAATCTTAACACTGCCTGGAAGAAAAGTTAAAAACTCTGTGTAAAAGTGTAAAACTCAACTTCAGAAAAAATGTTGAAGAGGTTTTCGTTTGACTATTGTCAATGATTTAAAAAACATCTTTATCAGAATAATCTTGTAAAAAAAACGGTCAAACATCAAATTAGAATTATTCTTATTGACTTAATTATTTTTAATGCTTTTAGATTCCTTAATGAGCATAATAATAACTAAAATAGTTTAAATATCAGGCTCCCGAATATTCAATTAGAAAATTTTTTAAAATCTCTGATGTTTATCCTGAATTTTTTTTTTCGCAAAATTTTGTTGTAAAAATCTATATAGAAATTTAAAAAATATAAACATCAAACATCAGAACAACAGTTTCCAATTAAAGAATATCCAAAAAAATTTATTTGGTGAATAAACAAGAGTTCTAAATATGCTTTTTTTTTTGTGTATTGAAAATTATTGAACAAAAATTCACTCTCATACAGATTGGATGGGATAAATGATATCAAAACTATAGATAAATTTTATTAGTTTAAAAATGGTGGATAAATGTTAACCTTACAAAAGATTAAGACAGAAGGTTTTATTTTTTGGATAGCCGCTAGACTTAGTTTTGTTTTGTTTTTATTGATTTTCTTGTAAGTAAGTAAAATTTTCTTACATCCTAGTCAAACAGACGAAAAATCTAATTTTTGAATCTAATTATTTGTTTCAGCCAATCAGAAGTCGCGATGTACGTGATTTATTAGATGAGTCGTTCAGAAGCCAATGTGGATAAGTCCAAAAAATCCAAACTGAGAATTTTAATGTTTCTTAATGCATTCATAATACATAACACATACGGAGGCTATTAAAAAAAAGGGATTTTTGACCAACAAAAAATGAAAATAGGAGTAAATCCTTTTAAGATTTGCAAAAATCAGAAAATATGAAAAAATGGACTTATCCACATTGGCTTCTGAGCGACTCAGATTAGAATCTAATCTAATTTAACTAGCAACACGAATATGGTTTTTTGTATTCTGACATTTGGTAATGCTGAAAAATGAAAATTTTTTCTTTTTACCACGGCTATTTGACACTTAAATGCCAAATATTGTTTATACTTGTTTTTTTTTTGTTTTTCAGGCGATTGTATGGATACTGATTGTATTCTGTATTCTTTATTTGATACATTTGCATTAAATTATTTTTTCATAGGTATTTGAGAGCAAATTATTGCTAATAAAATTGGATTAGTAGAAAATTTTGAAGATTCATCTTTTGACACTGTTAAATCTGAAAATCCTTGTTAAATTATAATAAATGATTTAAAAAAATTGTAGATAATTTTATTTATGAAAAAAATGATCAAATAATAGTTGATTTTTACTGGTCAAGCCGACGCGATTTACTAATAGATTTACAAAAATTTAGGGATTATGAAAACCGTAAAACGGTAGTAAGGGAAGCACTTTCTGATAATACAATTGTACAAAATATTCAACTATAACATATAATTATAAATAAAATTTAAACCACTAAAAAGCTGTTTTGCTTATTAAAAAGTTTCCATTGCTTACTTTAACCTTTATGAATGTATTGTTTTTAAAAATTTCCTAATAAAATTTATTTTGATTTTAATAATAAGGAATAATACAGCCATTTATTTTTTATTTTTTTAATTAAAACTAAATAATTTATACTTTTCTTTTTCTATAATTGAATTATCTACTATTTCTCCTAATTTTGTAATTTATTTGCAATTTAAAAAATTTCCTGTTTGTATCTTTTTGCCTGCTATTTATTTTATTTACAAAGAAGAATAGCAAAAGAAAATTGTGGCAGAAAAACAAATAAATTTTTTTGCTATAATATTTTATTTTTGCATTTATTTTTAAGTAATTTTTTAAAAAAGAAGCTACCAAATAATCTAAAAGCAGCTGATTATTTTTTGACAGCTCAGTTCAAAAAACTAGATTATCGCCTTGTGTCATGAGGGTGAAAGAATTCGGGTTCTTTGAAAAGATTAGATTTCAAAAAACTAGAATTTTTCGTCTGTTTGACTAGAGTGTTATTGATCTGTAATATTTGAGAAGTAAAAGTGGACATCGTCTTTGATTGTCGACAAAGTTCTTAACATAAGGTCAGAAAGGATCTACTTTATCTACTTATATGCATTTGTTTGTTTTTTAGAAAAACATATCTGAATCAGGCATGGACACAATACAAATTCATAATGTACTGCAACATTAGTGCCATTCTGTTAATTTCAGTTAATTTCCATTTTTATTCTCACATAATTCACATAAGATGATTATTGTTAATCTGTTAAATCTACTAATTAGCAGTTAATAAATCAAACATGCAATAAAATATACATTTTTTTTTTTTTATACTTTATGAAATCTATGAAAACATATATAACAAAAATTCTAAATTACTGAATGACTTTTGAGATTTTTTTTAAAAAGTAAAAAGAAACAGAAGGCATGGCAAAAATTATATATATATTATCTTTTTTTTTTTTTTTTTCATTTTAAAATTTACATTTCTACTTAAATAAATTAAAAATTCATCTTAAAGTTAGTCAAGTGAAGCTGGTTTTGTGCACCCCTGATCTTTACTTATTTACTTAAAATTTTTGCAAGCAAATGTCGATTTAAGTTTTCTTTTGAAAATTTCTATCTAATAATTCTAGTGTTAACAATTTCTTAGGCTGCTATTTTATTTATATTTCTAATAAAGTGTTGTTATTTTATTTATTTATTTTAGTTTTTTTATTTTTTTATTTTGTTTTTTATGATTTTTTCTTAGCAATTTGTCTAAAAAGTGAAATAATAAATATCATAGAGTGAAATGACCGATTCAAGGTAATAGCAGTAAATTAATTTTACAAATAATAAAAATAAAAACTTTAATATTTATCCTATACGTTGACAGTCAATTAAGACTAGAAATTTTGAATATTTAAATATAAAAAAGCTGTTAAATTTTTTTTAAACCTTAAAAAAAGAAAACAAAGAAAGAAATAATTTCAAAAAATTTAAATAAAAAGAACTTAAGTTGTTTCCCTTACGCGAAATACAAATTGCATCTACTGCAATTCAATTATCGTTTAAATTATCTTCTAAACGAATCCAGCTAATTAACTAATTAACTTGATTGCAATATTTTTTATATACAGACTTTCATAATCTCAGTTTGAGTCATTTTTTATGACTCATAGATTCATTTTTTAAACATTATATTGTAGGTATTATCATAATCTTTATTATTCTCACCTGCTGATTAACTTTTCGATATGTTCACCCTTCTAAGTAGTATTATATTAATTCTCTTTCTTTTTGTTTTTGTACATTTTTCTTTCTATCACGATTTCCAAAGATATTATTTATTTTTTTATTTTATTAATTTAAGTTTGTTCTGAATATAAAATAGTTAGATTTTAAATTAATTGCAATGAACAGGAAATTGATTACTCATACATAAATATTTAGCTATTATTTTGTTGTTTTATTTTGATTTTTTTGTTTTTCTATATTTATTTAAAATTTACATAGTTAATCTTAAATAGTTTTTATTATTATTTTCACATGATAAAATCATTTAAGAATTTTTATCAAATGCTTAAAATTTTGCTAGGACGCATATACATATATACATACATAAATATTTTTTTGTTTTTGAATTGTAAGTTTTTTCACTATTTAAAATTCTTTTAATGATTTCATATATTCTAGCTATTAGAATTTCTTTTACGAAATGTTAAAAAGAAAAATATAATTTCCTTTTTTTTTTTTGATTTTTTATAGTATACAAAACTTTTTCAATACTATAAGAATTATTTTTATTTTTTTTAGTATTTTCAAATTTTATCCGTAACTAAAATTTTTTATCTAATAATTTCTTTTCTCCTTAATGATACCAAAAGATTTCTAAATATGAAGATGTTCTTATTTTTTTTCTAACTTCTTTTCTGTGTAAAATATTTAAAGTGAATGTTCTTTACCTAAGATACCTATGCTCGTAGATATATCAATCCCTTATTTTTAATTAAAGGACATTAATTTTAATTTTTTGTTAATGATAAATCAAGATTTCATTAAAAATAATAAAAATTTCTAGGTATCCTTTTTTTTCATACTTAAAGAGAAAAAACTAAATACAGATAAGACTTTTTTTATTTTCCTAATACAAATAAATAATTGAAAATGAAAAAATAATATCCTCCTCCTATACACATACACACAATATTGCAAATCAGGATCCTAAAGATAACCAATCACAGACCAATTACAAACAACAATTCAATTTATTTATTTCTAAATCAATTTTCTATACAAAAAAGCAACAGGCATTTTCTTTAGAATGAAATTCTATATCCTTTATAATATATAGGTATGCCCCTAAATACCATTTGTATATCAGTTGTCACCAATCTTTTTGTAGGCAGGGGGTTAAAATTCAAAAAAAAAAAAAAAAAAAAAAAGATTTAAAGGACTCTAAATTCACTCCCTCGTAAAATGAATGTAAAGCACTTTGTACGCAATCTCGACTGAACCTGTTGTGTCCTTTTAAATGCAACCCCATTTGGTGTTTTGAATTGTTGCCCTTCCTTTTGGGATTGAATATCATTTGGTGTATATTTTTTTTGTTGTACCAGTGAAATTTAATTCTTTTTCAGTTTTCCACTTGTTGTATTCTTCTTTATTATTAGTGCTCTAAGGTCGGATCCGATTTTATTTACGGTTTATGATTGCTTTTTTCTTATTTTTTTGTATTGTGTTTTTTTTTTGTTTTTAGCTGTGGTTTTCTAACAAAAATGAGGGGGAGAATGTGGGAAAATTTTTATGATATGATTTTAAAACATATGTCAGTAGATTGAATGTGTTTTGTTTTGTGTTGTTGTTGTCGTTTTTATTTCATTGATAACAAGGATATTTATGATAAATATCTGATGGAATTTTAATCAGGGTAAAAATATTTAGAGAAAAATAACTGTTAGGATTTAATATGTTAAATTATTATATATGGATGAGTAGAAAAATTTACCTAGAAAAGAAGGGTTGAGTATTTCTTTAATTTTAGAATCTATTGGAATGTCTAGAAAATAATACCATCAAAACTTAACAACATTTGAATAATATAATTATTTTAATTCATCATATAGATTCTTTATAAATTTAATTAATTTGCTAAAACTAATTTAAATAATAATGGTTTGGGTATTTTCTACTTTTGTTTTTAAAAAATAAATAAATGGCATAAAAAGTGGTCAAATGAATAATTTATTACAATAAAATTCCCTTAATTAACCAAATTTATCTATCTTTTCTAATAATTGGTCAAAAAGGGTAGAATTATAAACGCTTGTTAAAGTTTTCCAAAAAAATATTTACAAAAATTTTTTTCTATGATTTAACGTCAATACCAAATCTCTTTTTGTCTCCAATAGGGAATATGCGTGTAGCTTAAATTTTCTTTTGATATTTATTGTTGGTATCTATATCTAGCTGAGATCTATCTGTACCTTTATTTTTTTTATTTTTAACTCCTTATTAATTAAATAAAATGTGCAAAAAGCGTGCTACAAGTTCGATATCACAAGACGCCCCACCATTGTTTTAACGTCATATGACATTTCATCGTCATGCACATTCCATTTGTTCTTTTTCATAGCATTTGACGTCATTTTGACTTGAGTGAGGATGGCAGTGTTTAAAGAACCAGAGTTCATTACAGGTTTTAAATATTTTTTAAAAATCGCACTGAAGGATTTTTAACACTATTTTTATTTTTTACTATATTATGACGATGTAAAAAATGATTTAAAAAAAAAATCATGCAAGTACCCTATTATAGTGCGTTTACAGTGGCCAAAGGTACTAAAACTAGACAAATGTACTACCATTTTAGAATTTGTATGGAAAATTTCTAGTATATTTTTCGATTAAACTAATTTATATCTAGTTTGCTTTTCTAGTTAATTGCTAAAATTACTAGACAACTTATGGCAGTACCAAGGGGAAATTTTGAGTAAAATTTTTCGAACACTCTCTTTTGGCAATAGTTTAACAGTGAATAATTGTGAAAGTTAGGTTTAGTTTGTCTGTGAATATGACGTGAGACATTTTTTACAACAATAAAGATAAACAAATTGAAATATATACTAATTATATACTACTATATATATACTAGTAATATATACTAGGGCCTTGTATAAACAGTTTTTTTTATATATGGACAAATGGTAGTAAATTTGTCTAGTACCTTTCGCCACTATAAGCGCACCATTAGTCACAAAGGGAGGATGTCTTATTTTCTTAAAATTTACATACAAAATGATGCAATATTTGCAATAGAAATTTGTTTTTCTTTTTCCTATTTTCATTTTAAATTTTCCAATTTTTTATTGTTAAATGTACGTTAAAAATTATTTAAGCAATGAAAAATCTTCACTAGTAGTAGTAATAGTTGTAGTAGTGTTAGAAAGGGACCAAAAGCACCGTGACCAGACTCGATCAATTGTGTTCCCCGCTAGACATGCTATGATATAAACCAAATATCCAGCTCCCTTGCCAGAGCTAGGATATCTACAAAACCTATTACCGACCTCACCTCCCCCTCTATCCTCATACAGGTCATTTGCAGAGTAAGAAGATGCTTAACTCTCTTTGACACCACTCTCCTACATAGAAATTCATTTCATTTCTGTCATTTTTTCTTGCCAAATATTATTAAACATTTCTTTTTGTTTTAATATAAAAATTTAGATAAACTTTTTAAACGAATCAACAACCTATTTAATTAACCATAATCAGAAATTTCAATGAACCTAAAGTCGTTTACCCAGTAATTTTTAAAAATGAAAACAAAACAAAAGCTCATTATTATTATTATTATTATTTTTTGGTTTTTGTGCTTTTTTTTTGTATTAATAACGGGCTTTGCACGAGTACTAATTCACTAAATAAATATGACTATATACCAAAAGATAATTTGAAAACGATAAGATCCATCGTAAATGTTAAAAACAAACAACAACAAAATACAACAAAAGAATAATAACAATGATAAAGTCCATTCGTGCAACCAATCACTAGAAGTGTATTTTTTTATTATTATTATTTTTCTTTTTTTTTCTTTGTTCCTTTTTTTTATATTGAATTTATGACAATTTTACTGCAACAAAATTTTGAATCATCTTCTGTTGAAATTCATTCAAGAAAAAAATTGTTTTGTATTTATTGTTTTTTTTTTGTTTATTGTATTTATATTATTTTATTTTTTAATTTACCTTGTTATGAAATGTAGTAGCAAAAACAAAAAAACTACAGTTGATTTGAGTGAGCTAAAATTACCACTGCTTATAATCAGGATTTACTACTTCGATAAATGGAAAAATTGCAAAAGATTTTTAAATGCACAACAGGGTGATAATTCGACGACGTATAATGAATAAGTAAAAATGATTCCATTTTATCACTTTTCAATAAAAAAATATTGTTTTTCAGGTATTTATTTTTTTTATTATTGTTACCATTAAATTTTTTTTGAATAATTTTCGTTTTTAAAAGGTGTTAAACTAAATCCATTCCAGATATTATAGGAGGTCTGGTGGACAGACGGTAATAATATCGATTAATTATAATTCATAATTACTCTTTTCTTATTGTGAAATTTTAAGTGTTATGTTATTTATTTTTTCTGTTTTTTTTTTTTGTGTCCTCCATCACTTAATTATTTATGTACGTAAACAAATCAATCAGAAATCACCTAATCATAGAAACATGGCGCTAGTTTTATTAAATCGACAGGTCATTGTCTAGACTCTAGACATCAGATAATATTAGAATCGTGTGGATTTTATTTAAAACTATACCTATACATATACATATATATATATATATAATACCAGAGGCAGTGAAAATTAAAGTTTATAACTTAATTTATAAATTGTTCTGTGAACCTGAGACAATGATTTCATTTGTTTATAGCTAAATTGATAAATTATGAGTACAAAATTGATACAATACAAGCACAAGAGGATTTATTTTATCATAAATTACTTTTTTAAAAAGCAATAATACAGTTCTTCTACTTTCAAAGGAGTTTATATTTGATGTTGTTTACCTAAGCTCCTTAGCATAGTATAGGATTTACTTTGCATGAACATATTTAAGAAATATGTAATGTAGAGCGATAATTATATACACTAAAAGTATCCTAAAAATATTTAAAAAATTTTATGGGATCATAATTAGGAAACATAATAATAAAGACTATATCCAAGTATTTAATTAAATTATTAAAATATTAATACCTTAAGAGGTACCTTAAATCTATTTGTTTTTATTCTTATTACCAGTTTTGCTTCTGTTTCTTGATCAACAAATTCATGCTATTTCTAAAATAGAAATAAAAAGTTTTAAATAGTTTATTTTAAACAGGATAGTAGTCGAACCAATTTTCTTTTTTTTAACAAAAATTTGTAGTTATATTACATTTGAAATCATTAATTATGTATTAATAAAGTATCAAAGGAAAAAATGCAAAATTTCATGACTTATGTAGACAGTTTTGGTAAATACCGAAAACTCCATCTTTTCTTTCACCTCCTTTACCTATAAATATGATTTGGTGTGAAGCTTAGTGTGTGCTATTCCATTGAACTTTTTCTTAAATCATAAGCAAACAATTTTGCTTGTGTGATAATTACGACTTACTATGCTCGAAGGCAGGGGTGTCCAATTCACGGCCCGCAGGCTGCATGCCACCCGAAGCAAGATTTCATTTGGCCCAGAGAGCTCCAGAGCTATCTTTATAACTGTAAAATAATTTATAATAAAATATATAATTTTGACTTTTTTTATTATACTTATTTTACTCGTCAACTAATTTTAATACTAGGTATATTTTTGTTAAAAGAACATTTAAAAAATAAATACTCTTGAAAAGAAATTAAATAATACCAAAAATAATGTTAGCAATAAAAACGGATCAAATAAAAATATTTTAAATAATTTTTCTCAACTAAATTTATTACTTAGTTAATTTTAATAAAGTTAAAAGATTAAAAATTTATATATCCTTTACATTGTTACATATATAAATTACTTTATGCTTAATTTTTCTATACGCTTACATTTCATTCCAAAATAAATTAAAAAAACTATATATCTAATATATATATATATGTATAGATACATAAATTTATATCTATTTTTATAGTTTACTAAAGAAAACAAAATTTACAAAAAAATTACTAAAATTCAACAGTTTTTTGTTTTAATGCGTTATGAAAGGAAAACACATATAAAAAAGTCAAACTCTACAGATCCTATAAAACAAAAAAATACTTACAATACAAACCATTTAAAAATTAACAACAAAAAGAAAAAAGGAAAAATAATAAAATACAATAACAAAGACAAAATATGGTACCCTGTATGGATGTTGTTTTGATGCTAAATAAGCCCAAGGCAATGGAGCATGCGTTGTGGAAAATTAAAACAGTTTGCTAAATGCATCTGGCATTTTCTTCTGAATTTTATTTTTCTTGTAAATTTTTTTTTTTGGTTTTTTTGTTTTAAACAAAATTTTTAACATGTCCTGTTGCTTTCTTGTTTATTTTTTGTCATTTTTATTTAATAAAATATGCCAATATCCAACAAAATAAGCTTTTATATTGCACTAAAGATTATATACAAGAGATGGCACTGTGTATGATATTTGCTCTTGTTGTTGTTCTTGATCTTTGTCAGATTCTTTTCCTGTTCTTGATGATATTCTAAGTGTTTTGTTGTTAACTTCGCTATTATTGTTGTTATAATTAATAAATTGCTGTTGTTTTGTTTCTATCATGGATATCCTTGTTGTTGCTATTTTGTGTTATTATTGGTGTTGTTGTTGCTTATATAAAAAACAACATTACAACGACAACAATGATAATATTTATAGTTAAATAGTTAAATATTAAAAATGAAATTTGTAGTGAAAAGTTTGTAACTTTAATACTGATTCGATACTGGTAGTCTTGAATCGTGACGTATCTAAACCTTTCAGTATCAATACAGTACCAGCTTTTAATATAAGATTATATGTTATACAATAGATTATACTGATTTGAGTATAAAGTAGCAGGATGAACGATAAGAAATCATCATCAAACATTTCGACTAGGGTTAACTCTAGAATTTAGCTATCCTCAATGTTTGCAGGAACAGTAGGAACCAAGTATGAAAGTATTACTGCATTTAACCACTTTATAAAACTTCATATATAAGTTTGATATTTAAAAAGGGCAACAATAGTTTAACTTTACTGAACAGATCTTAAATATTGTATAACTTAAAAGAAAATTACAGAATTTCACTGGGGTAAAGGAAACTTTCTGGCCTCAGTGAGATTGTTGCATTAAAAAAAGGTCTAATAGAATTTTCTTTTAATCCAAGGCATATGAGAGCAAAATAGATAGAAATGTATACTCGATCATTAGACTAATTGAAGAAAATACAAAAAAAGAAAACATAACCGGTAAAATTTTAGTAGATAGAAATTCTCTGTGTATCTCTTTAGCCTGAGCGAACGAGTGGGCAACGAAATTGACTGCTTTTAATATCAGTAGAGAAAGTATGAATAGATTATTAAGTAGATTGAGTTACTTTTTAGTCATTATATTTACTTTGTTGCTCAAAATATCAAAAGAATTCTATTTTAGGATGACAAACTAAAATAATATCGACTAAATTAACAAAATTTTCAACAATGAACCTAAAACTGGAAACGAAGATAAATAAAGTTTTGAAAATTATCATTGGAGAAAAATGAAGTATTTACAACCCGAAATATTTTTCAAGAAAAAATAATTTCTTATTTTTCTGTTAGGGCTATTCGAATGCTTTTTTCACTTAGAATATATTAAAATCTTTAACAAACCAAAAAAAACATAATAAAACAATAATTATTTTTTAAAAGTGATATATGAACTATTAAGATTGGGGACAAATAATTTCATATCTATCATTAAGTCAAGACACAATTAAAGTTACTCACGACTAAAGCAGACAAACTGACAGATTTCATCAATTTATTCATAGCATATTATTATTTTCAAAGAGGAAATAAATTATATATATATATATACCTTAGTTGTTGGTCTGCTGTGCTGTGTGTCTGAATCAAAAATTCATTAATCTCATCTTCAATTCGTTTTTTTGTTGTTTTTTTTTTTTGTCTTTGGTGTCTGTGCCATTCAACTTCCCTACCAGGCTATTGGCTAAAGAGATCAATCAAAATTTTTTTGATTACAGTCAGCCCATTTATTCTACATTTATATAGCCTTAAGAAAATAACATATATATATATATGTGTATATCAGATAATCAGGATCACGAGGATATTATATAAATATATCTTGCTATGTAATCCAATAAACAAAGATTTCTGTGTTAGTAAAACAGGATTTCTTGTATTTATCTAATGACTTGAAAAGATTTTCTGTTTAGCATTTTTTATTATTTACTGATTTTTATTTTTGTAATTTATTCTTTTTATTTTATGATTATTATAATTTCCATAAAAATAATTCTTAAAAATTCATAAAATGCGATATTTAAACCCTTTATGAGCCCTTTTCTACAATGTTAAAATATCAAATAAAATCTCTTATGATTACCAAGCACCTAATATCCTCAATTAATCCCTTTCAAGTGCTTTTTTTCTCACTGGTCACCATATTTTTTATCATAAAATTTTTGACTAAAAATCATAACAACAACAACAAAATAGATAAAATAATAGATATACGGTGTACATATAAACATTTCATTATAGGAATTCATATAAATGAAAATAATTTGATGTCACCATAATATTATTCCGACAATTTTTACGGTCATATTTGTTACAATAAATGAGTGTTCACGTGAAATTGCAAACTTATAGGTCCCATGTAAGAACAATAAAAAAAACTTGGAAAATCCAAATTCAAATCAAGATTTTTCCTTAAAACTGACACCATAAATCGTATAAAAAACGATCAATGAATGGAATTATTATTTAATTGGATAACAACAACAATTTCTGTTGTTGTTTAATTTTTTTTTTTTTTTTTTAAATTCTTGAAAATTTTCTTCACAAATTCTTAATAAAGATATCAACTCACATTAATAATATTTTCTGCCATATTTTCCATTACTAATCGAATTTTCCAGTTAATTTTTTATTTACAAAAATTTTTTATTTCTTTCTTTTAAGCTTAGGGGTCGTATTTTTTTAATGTTTTTTTTTTGTTTTAATACAAAAAAAAAAACAAATATTATAATCTTTTTCAATTTTTGAGTTTTAATGTAGCCTTTTCATAACAACAACAAAAATACATATGATCTTAATTAATTTGTTTTTATATTGAATGATTGAATGTTCTTGGAAAATTTTATGCCACAAAATTGAGCTCTTGTTTGAGCTTCTTTCTTTTCTTTTTTTCTTTATAATTAAACAGTTTTTTAATTTTAATAACAAATCATTCACAGAATTATGTTAAATGTGAATTTTCATGAAGTAAATATGATATGATAATTAAAAATATTTTCATGTTGATCAAATTTAAAATTATTAAATAAAGGTAAAAATTAAACAAAGACAAATAAAAAATGCAAAATTTTTTAGTAATAGTAATAATTTTGAAATTTTATGTTATATCTAAACTGTTTTTATTTTGGCAAATGGTTTTGTTTTGTTGTTTTTTGAAATATAAACTTACATAATTTGAAGGTTATACAAGATTATTTTTTAATAGATTAAATGCCCTATAAACTTACACAATCCGAATAGACAATTAATGTAGATTTTACAAATATAAAAAAATTGCTTGTTGTTAGATTACTCACACATTGCACGCAAGAAAAGTAAAATATTTGGCTGTTAATTGGGCGTATCTTGATTTAACATTATCTAGCTTCCTATTTTTGATTATGTTTGATAATTTATGAATCTATTGTAAGTATTTAAGCAATTGAAAAATTTAGACAATAATAAATATTTTTATTATTTTTCTCTAAATATGCCAAAAGTTTCCACCAATTGTTTTAAAATGTTTTCCTTTACTAGCCTTTGCAACTGCAAGCTTATTGCAAGGGTATTGAAAGAATATTTCATCTTTTGAGACTGTCATAAGCTCAAGTCACACGAATATTTTTCATATTCACAACTCTCCAGTATCAGACAAACAAGGATACACAAGTCGAATTTCAGTTAATCTACCCTAGTAGAAAATGTAATCGGGCACCAGGCAAGGTGTCAGATTATTTGCCCGATTATCTTCAATTTATAAAAAAATACTTAATATCTAAAACAAAAACTTTGTATTATTTTATTAGAAATGAATTAAGCTATTTATTAACAATAATTATGTTAAATAAAATAATACAAAAATAGTTTCTTATATTTAACTTTATACTCGTATCAATAAATAACACTATGCACATAACTTTTACACAAAACGCACTTTTAGGAAGCAATATGACAACTCACAGAGGAACCGATTATTTTTCATACAAAACTCACAGAATCGCTGTGTAAACTCACTCTTCCAACACTTATAGGTATTTTCACGCTTGGAGATATATAGATTAGTTTAATAGGCATGTGAGTCCCTGTAAACTAATTAAAATTAATTCCTTACATATGCCTTAGAATTTAAGTTTTACTAAGGCTACTAAGCTGCATAGGCATTATATACATATATATAATATATAAATTATATATAAAAAAAAGAAGTTATATATATGTAAGTGAATACCCAGTATGGCAAAAAGTAGGAAGACATAATAGGGCTCCTAATCTGGCTCCTAATCAGGCACCCGACCAAATTTGCCAAATCGGGGCTGCCTGGCTCTGCCAGATCGGGTGCTAGTCGTTAACAGGGCTGACCAGATTCATTTTCTACCAGGATACATATAGAGACATTGAGTTATGCGTAATTTTTTAGTAATAAAAACTATCAAAACATATGTTTGTATTACTGTTCGAAAATCCAGTTTGATATGTGAATCTTTGAAATATGACTACATCTTTTTCTATTTTTTATACTTCTTACATATAATTTCAAAAAGTTGTATGTGTAGAAAATAATCATATACCAATGACAATACTTGATCAAGTTATCGCAACATTTTTAAATTCAATGTTAGGTATCTCCATTTGGAGTATCTTCAATTTTCCCATTTACTCCTCTCGGCTGCTGAAACGTATTCCTCTCTCAGTGATCTTTTTAAATCGATTGAACAGGAAGAAATCATAGAGGGACCAAATCAGATAAATTCATTGGTTGTTAGATGTTATTTAACCAAAAACTCACAGATAATGATGGCAAAAATTCTCAAAAATCATGAACACGATAAGTGGTACATTTTTTTCACCTCTAATAAAATACAATTTCAAGAATTCAATAGTGATAAATATGAAAATAAATGTAAAAATAAAGTTTTTATGTATTTTTGTGCTAAAAATCTTAATAATACGAATTTTTCTTAATTAAAAATTCATATACGTATTTAACATTAAATCAATGACCATGAAAATTATTACAAGAATTGATTTTATACACAAATTTGATGCATTTAAAAAGTTTTTTATTCCGTAATTTAGCAATTAAAAAAATTTGTTAAAATAATTCAATTGCTAATTGATTAAGCATAGCTCAAGTAGATTTAATAAAAAGAAAAGAAAAAATATGTTTATATATATATTTACAGAAATGTAGATACAACCAAAAAAAAAAGCTACGAAGGTAAATAGACGTGCGCAAATCACTATCGATAAAAAATCGTGACAAATTTACTTCCTGTTTTCCGCTAAAATATTAAAATTAATTCTCTTTTAGATTTCCACCCGTTTCATTAGGAAAGTATAATTTTATTTAGTTATAATTGATATAATTTTATATAATTTTATAGGATGACTTTAAAATATGTTTTATTGTGTTTTCTAGTTTTGTTTTTTCTTTCTATTTCTTTGTGTAACGCTACTAATCAACCTAGTTAAAAGCGTGTATTTTAGATCGAAAGTAGTTATACACGAATAAATCTCTATTTCCGTGTGTATGGAAAGCATGTCTGGCTAAAAATACCACGTTTTTTTCTAGCAACCTTTTTAGAATGGTATATCTAGAAGAGATTGAATTAGTATCTATAGTTTTGAAAGAAGAAAAACAAAATACTAAAAAAGGTAAATAATGAAGGGAAACATAATTCCAAATTCTTGAATTCATGTGTAAAAAACACGGAATATAATTTAGACTATTTAAGATAGAACCTGATTTACAGGGTGACTATTTTTCGTATGTTAAGGCAATAATGATTTCTTTCCATGCCAAATATTTCCCACTAAGACACAAGAAAGGATCAAAGGAAAAATGAAAATCTATAGATATTTTTTTTGCTCTTTGATCCTATTGAAGTCGATGGTATATTTTTATAATGAATAGACAGAGACAGACTATAGAATAGACTAGAGCAGTGCTATTCAAACCGGGTGCCAAAGTGCCAAAGTGGCACCGAAGCCATAATCAAGTGGCACCAAAGCCAATACGCAGTCGATTTTTTTTTTTCATTTTTTAGATTAATTCTAAGATTTCGTTAGGTATTATTTATCACAATATGACGCATAATATAAAACTGATGCGATGAACCGTATGATTGTCGAATTTTAGTGAGCAGTATTTATAAATGCCTAATACGTTTATAATAACAACCGTTTTAAGTTGCTGATGGATGAACTGGATTCTAAGTACAAAGACATCATGTACTATTTCATTAATATTCAATGGCTCAGTTGCGGCAAAGTATTGAATCGCTTCTTCTATGATCTATTTGCGGATATTCAACAATTTTTGAACGAGCCAAAATTGATTGAAGGATTTTGAAATAATCACAACAACTGCCTGGCAGCACGAATTTTATTTCTTATGTGATTTGGTTGCACATCTCAACGATTTAAATTTGAAATTACAAAGGCAAGATAAATTCGTTTGGGATCTTGTAAAAACTGTAACTGAATTTAAGCTTAGATTGGAAATAGAGTGAAATAGAGGCTGGCGAGTTTGAGAATTTTCCTAATATATACAAACAC
Source organism: Acrocera orbiculus (assembly GCA_947359355.1). Taxonomy (NCBI): domain Eukaryota; kingdom Metazoa; phylum Arthropoda; class Insecta; order Diptera; family Acroceridae; genus Acrocera; species Acrocera orbiculus. Next base: position 6,948,034 of record OX375759.1, read on the forward strand.
TTTGGAGAAGAAATGTTCGATACAACTGATTTTATTAAATTTATTGACATTCTAATTCAAGAATTCGATACGCGTTTTTCTGATTTCAAAGAGCAAAATGTTATATTCCAATTTCTCAAAAATCCATTTGATTTAAATCCAGATACAGATATCAGAAATGTTTGTTGTCAAAAAGCATCAGCTTGAATTTGATCTGGCCTTGATTGCACAAGAGAACCATTTGAAAAATCTCAGTTGCATTGAAATGTGGAAAGACTGATTACAGAATGTTCATTTTTAGTTTTGAAAAATGCAATACATATGCATGTTTGGTTCCACATATTTGTGTGAATGTACGTTTTCAAGTCTTGTACGCCGAAAAAATAAATATCGTAATTCACTTTCACAAGAGAACTTAGAATTCGAATTACGTTGCGAATTATGTGAAACCAAACCAGATTTTGTGAAAATGGCTAAATCCAAAGAATGTCATCCGTCACATTGAATAAAATAAAGTTTAAAATAAAGTATGAATAGATAGAATCAACCTTTATTTCCTTTGATTTAAAGTCTTATTTTAGCTTTTAATAGAGAAATATGGAATTTGGCACCCGGTAAGTTTTCGGTGCCACTTATTTGGTACCTCAAAAAAAAAGATTAAATAGCAATGGACTAGAGACAAGAATAAAAGGCAGAAATTATAATATCGAAGTAAATAATATAATTTATAGATCATCAATAAGTCTCATAATAAAAAACTACTTAAGAACTCACTATAATAAAGAGGATGAAATCAAACTGCAAATACTATAAAAGCGAATTTAAGTGACGTAATATCACTGACGCCAGACTTTAACCTTGTACTTAAATAAATTTTGCTTTTCCTATTCTACTTTAACTCTTAAAGGGACTATATTCACGATAAATGCCTAAATCGTCAAATGGCTCTTTCGTCTATATATGGAAATGACGATTTGAACATAAAAATTAAAATATGGTTTAAAAACTTACTCACAAATCACTACCTTCATATACGAGACGACGAGGATGAGAAAACCATTTGACAATTTGGAAATATATAATATAAGTTACTCTTTGTAGTACGTATCCTAACTTCGCACTTAAGTTTTCAAATTTCACGATTTAAAAACAAATGAAGAACATTCACGTCTGTATCACACCGGATAGTAAATATGCCTCAATGTGTTAACTAAAACTTAAGTTTTTAAAGAAATTTAACTGAGTTGAAGCTTAATGCTATACTGTGAAACTAGATTTAAAAGTTTCTTCTATAAAATACATACTTTGAAATCATACAAATGTTAGAATTTAGTCTTCACAAGATAATTAATTTAAGATCATGTTCCTTAAGGTCATAACATTAAAATTAAAATTTAATTTCAATAATTTTAATTTATTTTTATATTAGAAATTTTTCAAATGTAAATATCCTTTTTTTTTTATGTGCAAAAAAGATAAAAAAATTACAACAAAAACTAAATAGTAAAGTTTTGAAAATAATAACAAATCCGATCAGGTACATATACATTACAGAAATCATAAAATAGCATGACATCAAGGGTTCATAAGTCTTTAAAAATTCTGGTTTTTAGGGGTAGCAGGTGCGTTTGGACACATCCCTTTTTCTTTATTTTATTTTTCTTATCTTATATGGCCAACTTAATACTTGGGTCTAAAGTACTTTCTATAAATATATATATATATTGTGTATATGTACAATAAATCCTTAAGAAGTGAATCTATTTTAAAAGAAAAATAAAAAAGGAAACAAGAAAAATAAATTAACTATAGTTTTCTCCTTTAAAATCATATATATATATATATATATATATATATATATATATATATATATATAATATTATTGTAAGATCCCATGGTGTGCTACAGGTAAGGTAAGGTTATCCGTCCTGTCCGTTCGTCACGGACATAATGGCACCATGTTTCTCGAAATATGTATATATATATATTGTTACTCTATAGTTTACCTTTTATTCTCATCCTGCATACAGTCGTGTTATCACAGAGTCCTATATATATACATATACATATATATGGTCAGAATTATTTTGTATACCCTTCGAAAATGTTACGATGGCCAAAAATTCAAAAAACAAAAAACATAAAAGAAAAAAAGCGGGTGGATGAGGGATACAGACAACAAATATTTAAACCGGACTTTCAGTTATATTTTTCTGTCTTATAAAGTGTGTTATTTTTGTTTTTTTAACCATTTTTATTTAAAGATATATATATATATGTATATTTATTAAAGTAGAAACACATACATGCATAAATGGATAAGTATTTGTATATTTACCTGTTTCCTACCTGAATTCAAAGATTTTAAAGGTAATAAATTTTTCATTTTTGGGCTTTTTCTTTTAAACAATTTTTCTTCCTCTTTAATAAATGGATTTATGCATTTAAATACATATTCACACATAAATATATATATATATTTATATTTATTTTTAATTTTTGTTTTTCATAGTATAGTAAAAGAATAACCTGAGGATCGTGATTTGGATTTTTGGATGGAATTAAGTTTTTGTCTCGAAATCTCATGTAGCTATGTCACGTTCGAAGGGTTTATCTTCAGAGGAGAAGGATGATAATAAGCAACAAGTTATATACAATATATGTATATATATATATATATATATATATATAGGGTCTTATATAAATTGTTATACTATAGATAAAAATTTTATCCATTTTAGTCTTTAAGAAAATTTAAGGTTTGTAATTTCTTATTATTATTGAGGGATCTTTTTTGATCAATAAAAAATTTTGATCATATCATTGTATAAGCAATTAAATAGTTTTACTGATAAAATCAATAAAGATTAATAAAAATTTTATATAAAGGATAATAAATAAATAGAATCAGTAGTTGTAGTCTGGTGACTGTAATCAAAAATTCTAAAAATCTGATTGCCAAACACTTTTTTATAATTGAGCCCAAAAACACCTCTTCCTTTTGGTTTTGTTTTTTTTTTTGCTATAATAAAAATCTCATAGTCACCCATATGTATTAAAAATAATGAGAATTTTCCAAGTTTTTGATAGATCTAAACGATTCACAAAAAAAATGATTTTTATTTTAAATAAATTTCTACAAACGGGGAGAACATTATAATAAGTATCTGAGAGCTTAGTTTAAAATAATTTTTCAAAAAAACGTTGTAAACTTGTTTGAAATTTTTATTAATTAAAATTCAACTAACCCATTGTGGCGACACATATTTAAAAATTTAAATATTTTTTTTTTAATAAACCGCAGTAGTTTTAGAAATAAAATAATACGTCAAGTAAGCAATGAATACTTTTCTTGTTTGACGTATTATTTAGTTTTCAGTTAGTTGCTGTTTATTATTTATGTGAATAGATTTAAAAAATTAATTATTAGTTATTAATTATAAATAAATATCTATTGTTGGTAATAAAATAAAATTTATTAAAAATAAAATGATGATTAATGTTTAAAAATAATAATTAAATAAAATAAGTGGTTAAAGTGTATTATCCCACACCATGATCCATATGGAAGTTACTTTTTATCGATATATATTTATAGGAATAAAGTAAGAAGGATCAATCCCCACTTTTGGCTAATAATATTCAAATGTCTTAAGATAATTGATTGTCTACAATAATAATAATAAGAAATAGCCTGCTTACCTTCTCTTTGATTGCATAGGTTTTTTTGTGGAAAAAGTCAAAGAATAACATCTTTTATCAATTGCTACAAACACTGAAGTAGATGTTATCATCAAGGTAATTGCGGCAATGCTATGTAATTTTTTGGTTAGCTATCTATCCTAGGCATCTTTTTTGAAGAAAATATTAATCCTCAAATTTGATTTTATATACAATCTCCAAATTATTAAAAGAAACCTCTATAGATTTAGCATTCTGGCCTAGTTATATGCTCAAATGATCTACTGGCAGAGTGTAATTCGGGTTTTTATTTTTTGTTTTTTGTAATCTCTCTCTCTCTCTCTCTCTATCTCGCTCTTTATCTCTCGCCGTATATGAAGTTATTACATTGATTTAGAATTTAACATCTTTTTCAACATTAATAATAATGAAATAATTAAAATTATATCTTTTTTTTTATAACTAGAAATGTTTTAAAATATTGGCAGTAATTTTGTAAAATCTTTCAAAACTTCAAAAGGCTTTTTTTCAAAATTTATATTAAGAAAAAACCAAAAATTATGCTATTAACTTATTAATACAATGTTTTTCTAAATAATATACCATGGGAGCATAAGAAAATGATAAACATTATAAGTATAAAATCGATTAAAAGGCATATTTAATCGTCAACTAGGCCGTAATAAACTCCAATCATCACCAATCAGCTTCAATAAAAACAGAATTTGAACTTGGCTAAAAGGAAAATTTTTTTCTTTAATATCTTCAGCTATCAGCTGGAGGCCCCACATACATTTTAATAAGTAATTACAACTATTAGGGTAGACATTTAGATTGTATACAATAAAGAAGAAGAAAAGATTCTACCATATAAAATTAATGGTTAAAACTTTGTCATCGCAAATTTACAACGATAACATTTAGATATAGATGTCTATATTGTCTCTATTCTTTAGCATTACTATGTATACATACATATATATATTATGTAGTACGTGTGGCCTATGACCAGCAGCCTCATATCTATACTCAAGTTCTATTCAGAAGCACTCTATGTAGACTTCAATTGCTATTCAAGTAAGAAATGGTGGATATTATTTCTTCATGACATTATCATTGGATAGAATTAATGTCAATTTGGTCGAGTCAAGTGAGTTATTGTGTGCTAGAGGCATACAATTGACGTTACGGACATTGTACCATAGTCTCGAGAACTAGATTGCCTTCTTTAGTATAAAACTTGATCTAATAAATCTAATACAGATTCCTCCTTGTTTCTTTTTTTTTTTTTTGTTTTAATTAATTTTAAGGCAAAATTATGATTACTCACTATTTAAACTATTATTTATTTAAATATTTTACTTTATATTTATACTTATATTCTATTATAAAAATTGATTAAACAAAATTTTTGTTTCTTTATGTTTTTTAGAATACAAAAAAAAAAGGAAAACACACAAAACCTTTTAAATTTATTTTGAAAATTTAATAAAAAAAAAAGAAGCTAGTATCAAATTCTAAAAACAATATTAAAATAATTACAACATATTATATTAATAATAATCATATTGCATAAGTCATGTATTACTTTTATGTTTTTGGTGTTTCTTTCCCTACTAAAACATTAAGTAAAGAAGAAGAAGACTTTCTTAAAAAGACAAATTAATTAAAACGCCAATGTTTTAAAATTAATAAAATTTAGTTTTTATTAAATTCACTGTTTCTAAATATTTTTTATCTTAATCTTACAAAATCAAAAATTTGTTGGTATTTTCTGTTTGCAATTAGCATATAAATAAAGGACATAAAGGCTTATTATTATAAGAATAGAATGATTTTTGCTTGTTTTGTTTCTTATATAGAATATCAGAGCCATAAATTTCATTATTTAAAATTTTGTTAAAGAAATAAAAATGATAATATTATTTTGTCAGACATTTCCAAGATTAAGTAAAAGACAAAATCAATAAAGATATTTTTATTAACGATGAAAATTTTATTAAAAGATAATTAATTTGATTTGATTTCAATATCTTACAAGAATACTTTTAAGGAATAAATAGAATATAAAATTTAATAAAAATACAGTTGAATTTTTCTGGAAATTTGAGTCCAAATTGTGATAAACACAATTGAATCGTTTCAATCAAGAGAATAACAAATGTTAAAAAAATTATATCTAATATCAAATTGGTATAATATGTAAAATAAATTTAGATTATTAGTAAATATTTGAAATTTGAGCAGGTAAAAATTAATATAAAAACAAAAAACTACATAAAAATAGATTTAATGAATTTAATCTATTTCAAAATTTCATTTCTTATTAAAATGTCTTGCTAAATATTTTTTTGTTTTATTTGCAAAAATGAAATAGCAACTATAAACTAGATAATTATCCTAAAACTAGTTTTTTATTTAGACATTTTTGAGGATCCAAATATAAAAACCAAAATAGAAGCACCAAAATCTAAAAAGGTAAGTCAACAGTTATCTGTTGCTGGAACACTTTAAATACACTTATACTCTATATATGTATATATATATATATATATAAATCTATATAATTCTTAATTCTAACTATTCTAAGATTTAAATTATTTGAAATTTGTATTAGATCCCTTTTGTTTTTGTTTTGCCCTCCTTTACTATTTACACTATATATAAACCAAAATTATAATTATAAAATATAAAATTACAAATACATAAAAAAAAAAAAAATAACTTAACTTAAATATATTTTTGCATTTAAAAACTGGTTTTGTTAGCTTTTAATTCTGGTACTGCAGCAATGTTCTTGTCATACTAAGAACTGTGATGATAATTTAAACATTTCAGAACCGGCTCTTGTTTTTGGACAACGGCTAGGCACACACAATCTCTCTCTCTCTCTCCCTCTATCTATCTTTATATATATATATATATATATATCTAAAGTTATATATAAATATTTTTATATGCTGCCAAAATCTACTTAAGTAGAATGTTGAATATCTCCTTCTTATTTTTCGTTTTTATTTTCTGTTATTCGTTTTTTTTTTCTTCATTTTATAAAGATAATAATGCAGATCCGGGCTAAAATTTGATAATATTATAGTCAACGTCATTGGGATTTTTGCATGATAAATTACTAAAAGTAAACAAAAAAAAAAAAAAAGGAATAATAATATAACATCACACAAACAAAAACTGATTTTTGCATGAACGTCATCTGAAATCATTCCTCGTCTTGCTATAAAGGTTAGGTTAATTCTGTCATCTGGTTAGCTGATGTCGTTTTTAAAAAAAGTTTTAAAAAAAAAAACCAGAATAATTTAAGAAAAACAACAACATAAAATTCACCAATTTGAGCAACCAAAAAAAAAAAAAAAACAAAAAAACCAGCATTTAATATAGCAAAAGAATCACTAAATAATATTTAAAAATGTTAATCAAATGTTATTTTTCTGACGTCAAAGCTCTAAGGTATTGGTATATGAATTCTAATTAGAAACATGCTTCATTGTTAAAAATTCCATTTAAAATTTTAATATTATTAAATATTTTATGGTATTTTTTTAAGTAAAATAATTAATTTTTTTTTATTTTATGCTTGTACTTTTAGAACTCAACTTAAAAATATTTAAAAATGTATTCTTCTTGCTTTGATCGTTTAACCTTAGCAAAAAAAAAATAATGATACCAAAATTTTTAATAGTTATTGCTAAAAAATTTTCAACTTTTACAGACTTTGATACTAAGATATTCAATTTAAATAAGCTTTTTATTTACCAATATTTTTTACGGTGAAAACTTACATCCATTTCAACAATTTAGGAAAACTCTGCTCGAATTCTTTCACATAAAAATCATAGATACATTTCTTTGGATTCAAAACTTTTATCATATAAGCTTTATGGTTATTTTCTCTCTCTTTATCTGTCTCTCACGCTCTTGTCCTTTTTGCGAGATAATATCAGTACCATTCTCAGTACGGAAATTACTAATCAGTAAATTTCTCATGCATGAACTCATACGTGAATTATGTCGGAAAGTTTACTTGTGATATATTATTTAATGCAACATGTAAGAAAGAAGCCATCATAGCTACTTTTCAGTCATATTTTCATGCATCATTTGTCATGGCGGTGAGTTTTGCTATCATTTGTTAACTTAAGGGGTTATATACACTTAGAAGCCTCTAAAATAGGAGTTCCTCGAGAATTTTTCCTGATAAGACCTTTAGATTTATTAATGTAAAAATTAACATACATATTATAGTAACTATTAACTGTATTTTAACATTTTTTATATTTGAAAATAATAATATTAAAAGCTGCTATAGCTGATCTTCTGCAGATGTACTCTACAAAGACCACGATTGGCTCATCTAATTTTAAAAAGCCAAATAAATTTCGTTAGAGTATTGTATAATCTAGGACTTGATCGTAGGAATAAGCAAAATAAATTTTTTTGACAAAAAATTTGACCTTAAACTGTTTATAAAAAAAAATATTTATTGTTCAGAAAAAATCTACGATCAGATCCTAAAAAATATACTTAAGAAGCTTGTGTAAAAATATGAGGCTGATCGGCTCAGCCGTTTCAGAGAAATCGTGATCACCGACTTTGAAAACACAGTTTTGAAAAAACTCGTTTAAAGTTTCAAAAGCACCTTCAATCGCTCTGACACGTCTCTTTATAAATATGTATGTAACTTCTAAAACAATTGTGGAATCAAGTTGAAATTTTCTGTGTCTGTATTTAAATATATTTTTTTTTAAAATTCTAAGTGTATATAACCCCTTAATTCACTGATGTTTTCCCCGATAAAGAAGATGTTATGACTGAAAAGTAGCTTTTCATCATGTTAAATATAAATATTTTAAGTAATTAAATCAATTTTATTTGTTTGATTAACAAAAATACTTCTAAAATATCTATTTAAAAGAAAAAATAGATAACTATGTTTAATAAAAAAACTGAAATCATAATATTTTCCAATTTAAGAATATCACGTTTAAAGAAAAATGTTAGCCGCATGGATATTGTGGCAATAACCCTGTAATCATGGGATTAATTTACCATCATTGGTTTATATAATCGGGGATCACAATAGATCAAAAGATCGTAGTGTATAATCGATCCTCAGATTGTTAAAAACAAAAATCACATTTTTATATTTCTTAATTTAATTTAGCTTAACTCCTTTCAAAATAAATTTAATTGGATAAAAGCAAATTTTGTGATTTTTTAAATTTCATAAAAAAGAAAAAAAATAATAATTTCCATAATTTTAATATAAAGGAAATAGAGAAGCTTAATGTCGCATAGCATAGCTATAAAATGTGGTTCAATGATCTAAAAAACAAAAACAAAAATTTAAGAAAAAAAAAAAAAATAGCTTACCTTGAGTTAATTTACTATTGCATTAGATTTTTAATAGAAATGCTAACTAACAAAAAAAACTAACAAAAACAATTCAACAACATAAAATTTCATCTTTTTAAACTATGAAATTATTATGGTAACAGCCTTAGCTAAGAAATTTAGCACACAAAAAACTACAAAAATTTTCCTAATTTGTTGATTATACAAAACAAAAAAAGCAGCAGCAGTTAATAGAGTGAAAGAAAAGTAAAAAAATGTAATATAATAACTTCTTAATTTGCAACAATTACTGCAGATTGGCCGGCCCCTTATAAAATTGTTTTTTTTTTTTTTTTGGTATTTTTCTATATAGAAAATTAAACAAAAGAAAGTGTTTTTTTATTTTTTTTTTTATTATTATTATTATTATTATTTTTTCTTTTGTTTAGTTTTTTTACGCTTCTGTTATTTCATCCCAGATCATCATATTTTAGCCTAACTAATAGTTATGATTTGTACCGTCTTTTCAGACACGTCCTTTTTCTTGTTTATGATAATGCAGGTTTTTTGAAATTTCTTTCATGGCATACGGTCAATAATAAAAAATTGTCAAAACTACTCATCGCAAAAATTATACCAAAGTTCAATATCAGTGATAGTTGCTTTGAACAATTCCAAAATTTTTAGAGTTCTTATAGTTTTATAAGCATTAAATATCTGGAGAAAGAAAAATCTAGCATTAGTGACTGTTTATGCGTTTGACAAAATAATTTTTTCGTAAGTATGGAAAAAAACAATTCTATTTTCACTTAAACAATACACAAAAATAGCGTCGATAGCTTTTTTCGACACTTAAGTTTCTTAGCTTTCTTAGCTTTGATTTTATCATTTAAGCATTATTAACCAAGAGAATGGATTAACTAGAACAACAACAAAAAATGGAAAAAAAGAATAGCAGTAAAAAAGGGAGAAAAAAAGCCACAAGAATGGTTTTTCAGTTCTGATATTATTATAAACGAATGTGTTAATATTTTTCCATGGTATCTATTTTACCCCTAAAAATTAATATTTGGAAAAAAAATGTTCAAACCTATCATGGTGTCTTGCAAAACAACTATCAGAAGTTGTGTTTGTTGTATAAAATTTTTCTCATTTCTTAAAAATTTGTTCATTTTCTTGTTTTATTTTAATTTTAAAATGATTTCCATTTACTACAAGTGTACTTGCCTCAATATAAAGGTAAAAATATAAAAATAAGAAAAAAGTTATTTATTTATCCCAAATAGAAAACAAATGCGAAAGAAACAATAATTGTGTTTCGCAAGATGTGACATAATATCTTCTCAATGGTGTTCATAATTATGTGACTAAATTCATAATTTACTTAAAAATAGTAATAATTTTTAATTTTAATAATAAATAATTTTTCTTTTACATTTTCTTGATATCATGATTGATCATTAAAAATTATAATCTATTATATCAAATAATTTCTTAGTGGATATAAGCCTGTTTGTGCGATTATATATGCTCCAATGAATGAGGAACATTTTAAAATAAAAATTTTACCCAAATTTTAAAACAATACATTAGATACATTAGTTTATTTATAACAAACAAAAAAATAAATTTTACTTTTATATATAAAGAAGACAGATTCCCTTATAAAATATTTTTGCTTCGAAATGGATAAATATAAACAATTTCTAAACTAAGTAACTTAAATACCATCCTAAGGGATCTTTTAACATGTTCATTTATATATATATATATTTTATACTTTTTTTTTTGTTATTTAACAAAACCATAAAAGATGAATATATATATATATATATATCTAGTAGCTTAAAAAACATAAAAGATATTGACGGACATGATCTACCGTACGTCAAGTGCGACTGCTATTATAAATTGTATATGTACACACATTAGAAGCATGAAAAATGAAAATTCTACTTTATATGTCCGGCTTCTGTTTAAATAAATCAAAAAAAAAAACTAAAAACTAAACAAGAGAAGAGCATAAAAAACAAGTGCTACATCAATACAAGTTAATGAAGGTAGATTATAGTTAAGAGACTCGTCTTCCCTTTTAAAAGGTGATAAATGATCAAATGTTATGCCATTTACTCAGGTGCTGCCTGTATAATATGAAGGAATCATATAAACATTTAATATATATATATATATATATACATGATTGTGTATATAGCTCATTACTGTGTCATTGTCAAATCTTTTGTCAAATGAAAATTTATTTTCAGGTCATGTACGTTATGCAGTCTTTTATTTTTTTTGTAGAAAAAAAAAAGAAACAAAAGGTACTTGTTTTGTTATTTTGTTTTTTTCTATGCTTTTTTCAGATGTATTAAGGTACTTTTATTTATTTAGTTGAAAGTCTCCCTTTTCTTTTTTACCTTAAACTAAATTTTATTATTTAGACTTTTTTGTTTAGATTAAAAATGACAAGATATTTTTTTATTTTTTTTGTTAATCCTAAAATAAATTTAATAATAAAAGGAAGAACAAAATGAAGGGAAAAATGTTCAAATATAGGCTCAGTAGTAAAAAAAAGATCTTTTATTTCTACGAGCCTAAAAAATCTCATTTCAAAAATAAATCAAATATTATAAAAATCTCTGAAATAGTTTAATATTAGTAAACCAAGGAAATTTTGAATAATTTTTTAAGATCTATTGAAAAAAGTTCAATACTAATTTATTATGAAAATTGAGTTAAATCTGGTGTCATAATTGTGAAAAAAAATAAAATTTTTATAAGTTTAGTTATTATGATACTGATATTTATATTATTTTACGATAATATATTAATATTTAATTTGAATAAGTGTAAGTGTGTAGTTTTTTATTGTTAACTTTGTTTTACTTGCGAATTTTGAAACCATGATACGCAGTGACAACCCAATTCTTTCAACTTGTTGAAAAAATTGTAAAAGCTCAGGGCGTAAAAGGCAATCGTTAATCTTTTAATTTTTTCAGGAAAATGGAAGTATCCTAATCTGAATTCTTTTTCTCTAGAAAGAAATACAAATTTTCGACAATGCAAACGTATTTTATTAGACCTGAAAGATATTTTTTAATTGATCTTCATTAAACTTTTGAAGCGTTAGTCTTCGATAAGATCACTTTTTCAATCTTAAATGAAATATTTATTTATATCAACCCATTTTTTTTATCTTAATCAGGCATACATAAGGCTATTTTTTTTTTTTTTTTAATTGATTCAAATAATTTATTGAAAAAATGGCATATTTTGAAAATTTTTAATGATAATATAGTTAGTTCTAGTTTATTTAATAAATTATTTCTGTATGATAGCAAAACTTTTGAAAAATATTCGTCTAAAATTCCATTTGAAAAGTGAACAAATGGCAGTGAATAATTTGGAGGCTCTTTGAAAAGGCAGTTTTCATCATAACCCGAAATAGAATTATCGAAAACGAAAAAATCAAAATTTATTTATTAAAGATGATATTTTTTGAGTTAAAAAGGAGGGTTTTTTGTTTATTTTCTTTCGATTTTTCAATTTTTGGTAGCCTTTGAAAAACAGAATATCGATTTCCGTTAAAAAAATCGACTTAGTTATTGTTGTAAAATTAATAATTATTAAAAAAACAAAAAAGCACTCACTCATCAATATATTGAACATTTATTAATACTAATTATTTTTATATATTTAAACAAAGATTGGTACTTTGAATTCTGTAAATGGACAGGCTCAATTTTGAATGCTGAAAAGTCAACAAGGAATGATTTAAAGGCAAATTTTTAAAGGATGTGATCTTTTCGATTTCTAGATTACCTAAATTAGGGGGCGAATTTACTTTGAGCCTTCTTATTCTCAAGGGAGATAGCATTTATGCTCACTTTAATAAAGGATGATATAGATTTTAACTAGCTATGATTTCTATGTTTAAAAAAATGAAAAAATAAAGTTTTATTTAATGTTTATTAGATTTTTATTAATATCAATATCTTTCATTCTTAGGCTGCTCACATAGTGCCGGCTTACAGCCAAGATGACAACGATTCTAATACCGAAGACTATAAAGTCATTATTGTTAAATCAATAGGAATATTCTCAAAGTGTTCAGAGTGCAAGCATACCAAAGATTAGATTATCGTAATAGGAATCGGTGTCAGCTCGGCTGTAAGTTGGCACTCTGTCCTTAAGGTAATAGCTTCAACGTAATTTACCTGATATCACTCATGTTTAGCTATCCCACTTTATTAAGTGACAATATATTTAAAAGTATTAATTTATATTATTTTTTATCGACTAAAAAAACCTTATTAAACAATTTTATTATATTTTTTTTATGATATAAAAACAAGTTCTTTTATGTTAATAGTTCCCTTTTTTTTTTGTTTTTAAATTTCTTATCATCATATTTATTTAGCATTTAAATAATTAAATATTTAAGTAATAGATTTGCATATAAATTAGAAATTAATTTATTTTTTTTTATTTATAAGATAAAATTATGTCATTTATTTAGTTTTTATATCTGATAAAAAATAAATAAAATAATTCAATTTCTCAAAATATATTTTTATAAATAATTTCATTTGATAAATTTAATTAAACAAATTTTAATTAAATAAAATTTGATCCATTGATCAATAATAATTTTCTATTTTTTTCGTGCTATATATGTATGGTATATGTATATTATTAATAATTTTATTCAGATTAAAAGTGAATCTGATGACTGGACAAAAATTATAACATATTAAATATACCTGGGGCCCAATTGAATTGTGGTTTAAAAGCAACGATCAATGTATTATAAGATCATACTACATAATTTCTGTTGTTCACTTCCTTACCATGATCTTCTAGTTTTTTCATCGGTTACCTTTGTGACTGATTTTATGTTATTTATTTTTATTTAGTTTGTTTTTTTTTTTTGCAAATAGAATCGCGTTTGGTTTACCTTGAAATTACCGGTTATGAGGTTTACGAGATGTTTTTATAATTTTTCTGGGTATTTCAATGATCTTTTCTAGATATTTTATGTAGATGTAGATGCTCTTTAGTAGCTATATATATATATATATATATTTGTATAAATATTTATATAAGAAATTTTAAGATGATGATCAAGAAGAGACTTAAACTTTTTCTTGATGTTTTGTTTCTTTTTGCTTTTTATTTTGTATAACTTGTATTGGTGGTAATAAAATAATTGTTAAGGAAAATTATAAATTATGTTCTTAACATTATTTATATTTATAAATTTTATTGAAAAAATATAAATTTTTTAATCAAAACTTCTTTTCTACACGAAAAGTAATCATTTCTGTAGAGTATTGTTTTTTCAGATATAAATCTAAACAATAGTAAAAAGTAAACTAATATTATTTTGAATTCATGAAAATTACATTTTTATTATATTTTTAATTAGTAACTAACAAAAAGTTCTGATTCAATTTCAGCCAGTATTAGACAAAAAAAATCTAATTTTAGTGATAATTAACTTTATAGTCAAAATCTACTGAAATTTCAGCTTTAGTGCAACTTTATATTAAATATGTGTTCAGCAGCTGAATTTATATTAGCTGTCATGATTATACATGAGTTAGGATTATATATTTCAAATCACGTATTAATGATAAAGTAAGTATTTAATTTAAATATTGCTTTTTCAGTTGATAAATACTGTCAAGTAGAAACATGATCACCTTTTAAAACCACACAACAAAATCAATAAAAATGCTATTGCCTTGTAGACTGCTGAATATAATAAAATGGATATTCTTTTATCTCCTGAATAGTCTATGAAAAAGATCTTCATAGGTATTCTAAAATTTTTGTATTAAGTATAATTTGATGTCATTATAAAATCATAAATCACAATAAGCAAAACTTGGTAATAATAAAAGTCTTACTATTAAAATATTTAGATAATTAGATAAGTCCTATTTTATAGAAAAAGGATCATTTATTAACAACTACAACTATACTAGACCCTAGTTCTGATCAAATAAATATTGACAATATTTAGAAAGTTTATGACGAACAGAGATTCATCAATCAATGGTACTACTTATCTTGAAATGAAATTTAAGATCTCATCTAATCCTGTAGAAATTTTTCCTTGAAAGAAGTTAATTTTTATTAATCTTTTCACCACTTAAGTTAAACAATTTCCCGCCTAATTTATGCATTTCTAATCTAAAAACTTCCTGAGATGTTTTCGATTATTTTCTTTAAACTAGTTCACCATTTTCCTTGAATTTAGTAATTAAAATATATTCTAAATAAAATGGAATATATAAATATCTAAAAGATCCTTTATGATGATCAATCCAATTTAATTTGATTATTTTTTGTTTTTTAATGTATCCCAAAATGTATTGACTCAATGGATACTTCTATCATTCCAAGTAAAGAAATACAAAATTCTTAACAAAATTTATACACGTGACAGATACTATTTATGTTATTTAAGCCAGATAAGATCACTACTTTTTTGAATTTTGAGCTTTATTTACAATAAATATATGTATAGATACATATATATATATATATATGTATTTATGTATATTATACGTATTAATTATCCAATCCTGGGTATCATCACATATATTCACACATCTGCCAACAAATTAGCTAAGTTGTGCTAAAAAATGGTCAATAAGTTCAGTGAACTAAATGGTAATAAAAATGTGTTGGACAAAAACAAGAAAACTTCCTAAAAAAAACAAAAAATTAAAGAAGAAAATTTATTTATATAATTGTTGTTGTCTTTAGTTTATCTTTAAGAATTTTTAGAATTTCCTGGAATTAGGGACTCTAATCGAAAACTCTAGGAATAATATTAATAAAATTTACTGTTTTTAGAATACGTAATTTTAAAAAAGTTTCTTAATTTTGTGCTATTGATATTGTCCGTGGCTACTTTTTGTATTTGAGTTTAAATGACTAAATTTGAGATTTTTTGAAAAATTAATTTTTTCCTTAGGTTCATTTGAATGACATAGAAATTCTTTTTTATTTTTTTAATGATATTTTCAAAGTTCCAAAATAAGTTTTATTATTTTTATATCATTTAAGTAAAATTTCTAGTAAATATTTTAATTAAAGAATGTTAAAGTAAGAAAAACGATCAAAATATCCTGAAAATATCCTGATTAATTTGATGGAAAAATCTTTAAAAATCACCAAACTTTCTACAAATATTTCAAAATTTAATGAAAATCTAACTTTAAGCTAAAGAGAATTTTTCATTTCTTTTTTTATGGAAAAATTACTTTCTCAACAAAAGCTTGACTTAATTTTTTTTAATCGGTTATATCAGAAGTAGGCATTTTAATTAATTTTATTAACTGTTAACGTGATCGTATCAGCCCAAATTATAGTAAAATTATTCTGATCCCCTTAATGAATATTTCATGCGGTAAAATAATAAAAGTTCTGCAAAATTACTATTATTGACGGTAGAGTAACTTTCAAAGATATAACTAACTTCTTAAGGATAATAAAAGACAGGATATTTACCATTTTAAATAAAAATTTATCCATATAGTAACATATCCAGCATATTACTTAATCGAAATGTTTGCCTTGTATGACGTGTCATAAACCTATTCAATTGAACAATGAATAACCAGAACAAATTAGGAGCTGCTTAGGCACAATAAAAGTAATTTTTTTTTTTTTTTTTTTTTGATTTGGATTAAATGAATTCTTCATTTCATCATGAAAATCCAATTGTCAAATAGCTGAAAAGAGAACAATTCGTGAAATTCATTGTAAATGATAAAAACTACATCAGTCAGGGAGTAAAACTACAACCACAACTACTCTGAAAAAAGAAAAATTATCAATAGCCACTATAGCATTGTGTCATTAGTATTTTTAAAGGAAAAAAAGATACCACAAAAAAGTGCCTTCATATGAAAAAGGGAAATGTTCTGCTTAAACAAGATCCAATTCTTGGATGTAAAAGATCTTAACGGCAATTGTTACTTATTTTATGAATTATGAAGTTTTAATTTCTTCAATAGATAACTCATTTGCTAGTTATCTCCTTCTTCCTCTTCCTCTTCCAAGGTAAATATTGACTCTTGGCAGATATTAAAAGCAAATAATTCTTACTCAAATGAAATAATCACTGCCTAAACTAGGGGTCGCCAAACTTTTTCGAACATCGACCCCTATATAATTTAAAAAACCTTAATATTTATTAAATAATGAGTAATTATAAATAAGTAGAAATAATAAAAAAAGTAACTACAGATTTATTGCTTCTTAATCAATGAGATGGGTGTGCCATGTTGCATTTTTGCAATGTTCGCTATATTTGGTCAAAATCAAAATTAGTCAATTTTAATCTTAAATCCCCTCGAAGCTCCACATTTAATTTATTTCTTTACTTGGTTAAGATTGAATTCATGTGACTGAAACCGGCTTCAACCATATAGGAACTTAGAAATGCTAACATAAACGGTTGAGCTATTTCACAAAGTTTTACATATTTTTGCATTATATTTATATTTGTCCAAAATTTGCTTATTGTTAAATTTTTAAGAAGCGTCTTTGCTTCAAAATCCGATAATAATTCAGCAAGCTCTTGCAGGTTCATGTCAACGTTTTCAATTTGAACAGAAAATGGCACAATAATCCAATCAGGGATGTCAATGTTTTCCAAATCAACAAGGCGCAGTTTAAAATCCTCGCTCAATTTTTGAAGATGATCTGTATAAATTTCCAAGTCTTCTTCTTTTATTTCTAATTGTCGCAGATTTGTAAAATACTGATAATCCTTACGTAGCGATGAAGATCTAAATGCATTTAATTTGTGATATATGTGTGATTTTCGTATTAAGAACTGTATTTTCTTCGACCCCCTGGCTCAGATCGACCCCCACTTTTGTTAAATAGACCCTTGAACTCAAAAATTTACAGTTTTGTTTACAAATTTACTTACAAGTCAAATTTAATTAAATTTATTGTCTTAAGTTTCTTCCTAGAAACTGACCATAAGTATTTCAATTAGTCACAAATTTATCACTCAAAATTTTATTTTTTCTTTTGTGATTATATAAAATGAATATCATTTTGGATATTCAAATAAACTAAAGTCTTAAAAGCATTACAAGTTTTACTAATTTAGATGTCAACCAGTTAAAATTTATGTTAAGTGAAGTTATTTGGCATTCTTTTGTATAACAAAACTAAAAAATTTCTAAAAATATATGAACAGGATTCAAATAAATCATTTAACTGTCAATTATATATATATATATATATGCTACTTAATATAATTAATCTTAATTATAATTAATATTAGCCACAATTAAATTAGCTGTCGCCATTTTCAAATTAATAATGTTCGAAATTTTACTATCGAAAATAAAAATTTAAAATTGATGGTGATGGTCTTTTATTTAAATCAAATGTAAATTAGTCTTTGACTTAAAAAAAAAAACCCAAAAAAAGAAAAGAAAAAAAAAACGAAAATTTTTTACCTGAAACTCTTTTGGTTATACAATCAACTTTTTTTATTTTTCTTTAAAAAATTTTGCAAAAATTTATAATCAAGATGACAACATAAATGACATAAGAGGAATTTCAATATTTATTTATTTGTTTTGTTTGTTCTCACATTTTCACATAGAAAATTTTCTATTAGCATTTCAAAATATTTTGAAGCTTATTTTTCTTTATTTTATGTGCCTGCCAAATATTATTAGATCAGAAAAATTATTTTTTTAAATCGTTCTTTGTAAAATCAATTGCCAATCCACCAACTAAAGTCGAATTAATCAAAATTATTGCCTTAATCGGGTGTAAAATATCTTTGGATAACCAACAAAAAAATATGGTATTAAGATTTGGTTATTGATTTTATCAATTTTTGACTTGCTAACATAAAGATACCCCATAAGAAAATTTTGGTTTTCTTTGTTTTTCTTTTTATTCACTTTTTATTTTCATGATTAAATCAAAAAGGATTACATGTATTGATCTAACAAAAAAAACTTTTATTTATTTTTTTGTCTTTTTTTAAATATAATTTCTTTTTAGACCTATCTATCTTTTAATCTAAAAAAAGAACAAGAAATAGTAAAATTGTTAAACTTAAAGAGTTTTATGTCAATCAAATGTGCATTTATCATAGATTTTATTAATTATTTGTAAGGAATAAGATTTAAATTTGGAATCAATTCAATTAGATACTTTGGATGTTTTGATTTCAATGAAATTGATAATCAATCAAAGCAGTTAGATGGCATTTATTTAAATATTGTAATTGAATAACGTAGAAGGTGAAATTTGCTTAGACAATAACAACATTGAAATTCTGTATTAGTAAAAGCCTAGTTAAACAGACAAAAGAATCAAGTTCTTTGAATTTTAGTACCTTTAAAGTATAGATGCAACGAATATTCGGCAACAAATATTCGGTATTCAACGTATTCGGCCACTTTTTCTATCATTCGGTATTCGGCCGAATACCAAATAAAATGCACATATTACATTTCACTACTCATGAAAGAATAACACATGTTACTCAAAATTGTATATATTTAAAGAAAAACTTATAAGCTATTTTAATACTTAAAATCTCCAAGTGATAAGTTAAGGTGAATGAAAACAATTTTCTCAGCATTTAATGGCAGCAAACGATTGCGCTTTTCTTAATATATAATTCCAGCTTCTGAAAATAGTCTCTCACACTATAAACAGTACTTGCAGGAGATGATAGGTAAATCTTTGCAAATTTTGCTAAGTACGTAAATTATTGTGCGTTTACTGACCACCACTTGAAAACGTCTGCCATCTGCTCTAGCCGAAGAATTTTTAAATAAAAATCAATTTCATTAGCAATAGTACTTTTAACCGAAGCCTCACTTTACGTATTATCTATTTCTAT
Source organism: Acrocera orbiculus (assembly GCA_947359355.1). Classification (NCBI taxonomy): domain Eukaryota; kingdom Metazoa; phylum Arthropoda; class Insecta; order Diptera; family Acroceridae; genus Acrocera; species Acrocera orbiculus. The sequence goes on from OX375759.1 coordinate 6,967,949, forward strand.
GGCAATTTCCTCAAAACAGTTCCAGAAACTGTTATGTATTTCAATTTTTTGCTTACAAGGTGGAGAAGAATCATCATTAGAGCAACATTCATCACAACTAATTTTCAAAGTTTCTAAGATAATTTTTTGTCTCGTTTTTTCTGTTTAAACTAATCCCAGAAAACTAGTTTTGAATCACGGATCGAGAAAAGTAGGAACCAAATGTTTGTCTTTACCGTCAAAATCAAACGATTTTTCAAGCTCAACTTTTAGCGAAATTCTTATTTTTAATAAATTTGGTGTTCCATCGGCAGTGTCTGCCTTTCCCAGATATTTCAACAACTTGACAACATGTGGAATTACTTCAGAAATTCAAAAAAAATCTGAGCTAGTGATCTCTTCAAATGGTTTCAGGAGTTTGATGCATTGTTCCATTCAAATTTAGTTTGATTTGTTAGTTAGTGTTGTTAGGGATTTTTAATCGAATAAGTACATATTTATAAAATATTTTTATTTTTTATTTGTATATTTTTCACAAAATATTTGGCTGAGCGTGGCCCAATATTCGGTATTCGGCCAAAACCATTATTCGTTGCATCTCTACTTTAAACTTTTAGGAAAGACTCAATAAGAAAATTTTTTCCTCTGATGCAAAAGTATTAATAAGAACTCCATTAGAAAAAATTTATATGAATTCGTTTGTATTCGCGATTAGTATGTGCGGATGAAAAATAATATTTAACTTTAAATATGTTAGCTAAATTATTAATCTAAGATGACTATAATTCATATAATGTAAGTTTAATAATGCTATTGTTATTTTATAAAAATATATAAGAAAAACTCTCAACAAAAATATTAACTTTATTTAATTAGTTTTTATATAATAAAAATTAAAGTTAATCTATTTGAAAATAGTTTGTAAATTTGTTTTATTTTAATATCACTTATAAATTTCATAAATTACTCTAATTATTACTTAAATATCTTCAAAAATATCGGATAGCTTCATAATCAAGTGTGAAATGATTAACTTTTACAAAATTTATGCCTAGATTTTATTGGGACTTGATATACACGAAGAATATACATATGTACAAATTCAGACATAGAAATAAGTAAAATCTATCGAAAAAGACAACAAATTTTGCTTACAATATATCAAAATTTCACTTCTAAATTCAACTGCAATTATACAATAAGAATATGATTCAAAAATACTTGAAAATTTGTAATATATTTGAAAATATTTAAAACATTTATTGAAAGTTAGCTTTCATAAGGACAAGAGTCGAATTTACATGGACTATATTAACTTAGGCTGCTGTTATTCTTCATATATTTTTGTATTGCTTCAAAAGACTATAATGACTTTTTCCATTTGTATTTAATTGATTAGACCACACCATGCTTTAAGGTGTGTGGTTTTATTGATCATATGAAATATATGAAACAATTGAATAACAGATGTCTATTAAAAATGTCTGAAAAAATAACTTTAAATCGTTCTAAGTAATACTTGCAATCATATACAAAAAAAAAAAAAATTAATAATTCCTGTAATAATAATAATTCCCGACATATGGTATTATTACCCGACATAATTATAATAAGTTTACGCTGTATGAAAAGTTAATAATTATTTACATCTGATTTTTGAAAAAAGTTTAAAAAAAAAACAATAACATTTCACATATATACAACCCATATGAGAGCTAAGTAAAAATAAGAGTAAAAATTTTTTCTTATAATTTTTCACTTTACAGGACATAAATTTAGTTTTTCTGTTTTCTCATATTTTTTTCAAAAATAAGGAAGTAAATAAGATAAACTATAAATAAATTTTGTTATTGTTAGAATTGACAAACAGGTGAAAATCATATGTAATAAAGAATAACATAGTAAATAAAATGACCAATGAAAATTATAAAATTAATTTGTGTAAATAAATATAAATTTAATAAAAAAATTTCTAGAATATTAGATTTATTATTTATATCAGCATTAAAAGTCCCGCATTTACGCGCATTCAAAAATAAGGTAATAAAATTATTCCACTGCACACAAATAATTTCTTCAAATTGTATATATATGTATAGTGATCCTATGAAAATTTGTAATCTCTGATCAAACCAATTCGAATACAATATATATACACATACACGCGTTTATATATTCATATATATATATATATATTTATACATTTGTAGCTATCCCCCAATCACCTTCCATAATTTCTTTATTTGCCATATATATATATATATATATACAAATATCTATATATATTTAGATGCGTCGGTATAATACTGACTGAGTCATACATATACAAATTACAGCTTTTGCCGCACAATTACAAATTTTATCCAATACTCTTATAATATTTTCTTTATAAATTCTTCTTTTTTTTTTTTTTTGTGTTATTTGGTTTTTATTATTCTTTGAAAAATTTGTATATATATGTGTGAAATGTGTTGGGGAGGGCAGAAAGTTGAGTGAGTACAACAGTCGATTGAAGATCTTGTCAAGTAATGTTCGGTAGTAGAGATACGAATTTTGTCGCGTTCATACCTAAGTTTTGATTATAAGTAGAAGTGTTTTGTGTAATATTATAATAATTATTATTAATAATATGAAAACAAGTTTTAAAACGACAAATATTATATATTAACAAGAAAATTAATTTTATATTAATACAGAAAAAAAATAAAAAATACATATAATTTATTTTATTTATTATTATGATTTTATGATACATTAACAGAATAAAAAGAATTAATTTTAAAACAATTTTTACAATTACAACAAATAAATAATTAAATGTGACAATAATAAAATAAAATGTGAACAGTTAAAGTAAAATAAATTTTTTTTGTATAAACATTTTTATTTTGGTTGTAAATGAATTTAACAAAATAAATTGTAAATTTTTGCTAAAGAAAAGTTTTCTTTTTCTTATTTTTGGTTTTTGTTTTTTTTTTTTTTTTTTTTGCATTGGTGCATTAAACAATAGTTTCAAATTCAAAATATATAAAGTTTCTTGCGACTTTTGCGAAGTATATTAAATTTCACTTTTCGTTCTGTTAAATTCGATTTTTTTCTTTTACTTTTCTTAATTGCTAAAATTTGTGCTAAATCACTACATAATAATTATACATTTATATAAAATAAATAAATAAATATAAACTAAATAAAAAGAGAAAACAAAAAGAAAAATGTCTACAGCTATAATGCATACAGCTTCATTGTACGATTTTGGTGACTTTTACTTTAAGGTAATTGAAAATTTATTAAATTGAAAAGATTTGTTTTTATTTATTTATATTTTTTTTTTCAATATTGAAGTTTTTACGGTAATTTTAAAACGGTTTAAAATTTTTATTATTTTGTATATAAATATTTTTTGTTTTTAGTTACGTATTAACGTGATTTACGTCTTTCAGACTATTATATTTTGTTACGTTATTAGACATTACTTTTTTCCTTTTCTTTTTTGTTTTTGAATTAGTTTAAAATTAGCTATTAACAATAATATTTCACGGAATTTGTGTTTTTGTATATTATATTTTATTTTCAATTAATTGTTATTTGTATTATTTATTGCAAAGAAACTTGTTTTGTGTCAGACATTTAAATTTCATTAAAGCAACAAGTTAATTGTTGTATACATGAAATATTTTACTGTTGATTTTGGGAAATATTTTATCTCCGAGTTAACTGGCTTTTGTTTTTCTTATTTTATTTTTGTTTTTTCTTTACAGTTAAACAGTTTGTCAATATTTAATATAAATTTGAAAATAATATTGTATTTCTATTTTTATTTTTTTCTCTCTGAATTTCAATATTGTTTAATTAATTTTTTGTTGTTGTTCTTTTTAATTTTTCTATTAATACGGAATCGAAACTATTTTAAAGCAATAATTTTTTATCATGTATTTTTTTTTTTTTTTTATCTTATCAATGTCTATATTTAATATAAAGTTATCGAATCTTAAGTATTCGGTTTATATTTTATACTTATAATATTTCTGTTAAAAAAAATCCATATGTGCCGAGGTACACGTAGCCTTTTTTTTTTTTGTTGTATTATCAATTCAAAGCCTTCGGATAGAATATTCCGATCAAAAAGAGAAGCTCAAAGTAAAATAGATTCAGACATAAAGAAAATTTATTAAATCTACAGAACCTAAATTAGAAAAATATTAAAGTGCATAAATACTCCATAAAAGTGAAGTGTAAAACTTAAACAAAGATATTTATGCTGAAAAATTAAATTTTTTTTTTTTTTTAACAAAATCCGAAACTTTATTTCTACGCAATTTTTATCTGGCGAGTGTTGTTTTTTTTTTGTGTTTTTGAATTTTAGAAATAATATCAGCGAATTGAAATACAAGAATTTTATTTTTAGGCTATTTTCATAAAATAATCCATAATAATATAATTTTAGCTGAATTTATTTTTCTCCAGAAAATAATTTTTTGCTTAACATGACTGGACTATAAAAAATTCAGCTAGCTCTATTTGAAAAAAAGACAAAATAAATTTCCTGTATTATTTATAAGTAAAAGCAGCCAAATGATTTTCCTTTTTTTAATAAGTTTAATTGCAGTATAAAAGAAAATATCTTTATCTCAAATTAGGCATGATATAAAAGCGAAAAATTTCGAAAGCTATTTATAAAACGTTTCACTTAATTCCCGATCATTGCTTCCTTCCTTAACATTTTCTTTTTTTTTTTTTACCTAATTATAGCAATGTTTAAATTATACTATAGTTTACAATAATTTTATTTTAATATTAGCCAAATACGCCTGCTGTAAATATTGATTTAAAATTTTCCTTTAGCCTCATAATTCAATACTACAATATTTATTTATTTATTTTTTTGTGACAATAAACAATACAACTGGCGCCAATGTTGCCTGTTACTACCTACGCCGACGCCATGATATGATCACCACTATCGCTAAAAAAAAAAAAGAAAACCAAAATTCACTTTCACTAACTTTTCATTTTCTCTAGATCCTAGAGACCAACAAAATTCAACAAACAAGAAAAAAAAACCAACATTAATTTCGCAACATTACTACATTCACTTCAGACAACACCAATTATCCAAAAAAAAAAAAACAAAAAACATAATAGTTTAGCAATTTCTCATCAAACTAACAAAATCTTTCGTAATACTATTTTAATTCACATTACGGGAATCCCCCTTTCCCCCGCTTTTTCATCATTCCACGGATGGCCGTTAACTTCTTAAAACCTAAAAAGAAAGTGAAATTATGTCGTAGCAGCAGCAGCAGCAGCAGCATCTGTTCATTTTTCACGCAATATTCCTTTCGTTATAATATATTTCCCCAGTGTTCTTGGATGGTGGTAATCATATTTCATATGTTGTTGTCGGACACTTTCTTCTTTTTTTTCCGTTGTCTCGTCGTTTTCACTCTCTTATGCTTTACTATTATATTTGTTGTTGTTGTTTTTCTTTTTTCTATCATAATTTTTTTGTTCAAATATATTGTAACAATTTTTAAATAATGAAAAAAAAAAATTGCAACAAACCTACAATTACTATAAATAGTAATTTGTGTTTGAACTAAGTTGGACTATGTCAAGTTAAATTTGAAAAAAATTAAATTTTCTCTACTTCTTTTCCTTTGTTTATTTTATTTCATTAAAAATTTTTTTTCTTTTATCCTATGGAGATTAGAGATTTTGTTCAATTTTAGCATACTAAAAAGTAAAATTAAAACGACGAAAAAATTTCATGTTTAAAAAAAAAAACAAAAGTGATTTATACTTCCTATAATTTATTTCAAAATTATAAAACAAACAATAATAACAATTTTGTATAGCTTGTTTTTATTTTATTCTTTTGTTTGTACTGCTTATACAATCTCCTGTAAAATCCCCTCCCTTTTTTTTTTTTTTTTTTATCTATTATCAAAAAGACTTATATTAGTAAGATTGTCTAACAAAAATTACACAATTCAATTCATTTCATGGTAACTAACTGTGTTAGCGTATATAATAGTTAGGAAAATTATGGAAAATAGATTTTCCACTTCCCACACATAGTCAAAGCAGTCAACCGAAAGATATAAATCCCCTAACTGCCCAACAAAACCCCCTTACAACATTTAAAAATTTAAAAACTTAAGTAATCAAATAAAAATAAATGTTATCAGAACGGCCTGTCCTTCCAGTAAACAATGAGCAACATGACCCTGGCATCTGTACAAGTTGTTTATGCAACTTAAAATATGTACAGTTATATATATATATATATATATATATATATATATATATTTACCCATTGTTGTAAGGGAGTTTTAAATTTTAAACCCAAGTCATTTTGTATAGACATAAGATTACATTGCATTCAATACAAAAAAATAAATTTTTAAAGAAACTCTTAAAATTTATAAACATTTATTTTTGTTAGTGCTTCTACCTTAATATATAGAAATAATAAAACAGTTATAAAATTTTATATATCTTTTACCAATAATCATTTTCGTTTACTTGGAAGTAATTAGTTTTATAAGCGGATAATAAAAATTTTTCTCAAGTTTCAAAAGGGATTACTATCCTTTTCATATATATATATATATATATATATATAAATGCATAGCTAAGTAAATTATTATAAATTTTAAGTATCAAAATTTCTAAGGAACTTTTATATCCTATAAATTTTAATCATTTTAAATGGAAAAATAATTTAAAATTATTTTTCTCGGAGTAGATTTGGATCTGTCATTCTATAATCATGATAAAATCCATATTATATTTTATTTTAAAAAATATTTTGACATTTTTTTTATGAATCACATGATACACATCTGTATTTTAATATAAATAATATATGTCTTTTCTTAGAATTCTCTTATAAACCTGTTATTTTTCCTAATCTGTAAAAATTATTTGCAGGATTATTAAAATTAAGTTTTAGATTATTTTCTAAAAGAATTTTCCTTAACACAAAAACAAACTGAAATATGTAATTTAATATGTTAAGTCAAAAATATGAAAATTTATTACGTTACTCAAATTTGAAAAAAAAAAAAAAAATTCTAAATAAAATCATGTGAGCTACATAATATATTTGAAATTTGTTTTTCTCATCAAAAAATTATAAATGCTATACACAACAAACTACTTTTCTTAAAAATTTAATTCAAAAGCTACTTAACAAAAATAATTAACAAAAAAAAACACTAAACAACAACAAGAAAAAATTCTATTATATATACTATAGTCACACATTACAAATATGAAATTTTTAATTTTATTTTCATGACCTTCATTAATTAGGCTCAAATTAAATGTATATATATATATATATATATATTGTAAGTAAAAATGATCAGATTTCTTGACAGACAACTAATATAAACAAACAAATAAAATTCCAAGTGATCTTTTTGGTATCATTTCTGGTTTTACTCATTTAATTTTTTTCTTTTTTTTTTTTTTTTTGTTTTTGTCTTATATTATTTGCTTTCAGTTTCTTATTACTATATTGCTGATTATTCTTGTTTTTCCTGTTTTTGTTTTTGTTTTCCTTTGTGTCATTGTTGTATAAAATTCAAAAACTAATACTAGATAACAAATAAATATATACATACCTTTATTATAAAGTGCAAGTCGGATATCAGAAATAAAAAATAGCAGGTAGTTAAATATGTACAAAATCCGTTATTTAAAACCAGTCAATCAGTCAGCCAGTGAGTGAGTAAATAAGCAATACACATATTAATAATAATTTAACAATTGCAAATAGATTCAATGCTATTTATTTCCCAGAAATATTTTTCTTTTGTCTTTCATATTGATTTTATTTTTCTCTTAACTTTCAAAGATTAAATTTTAGTTGAATATATTAAAATAAATGACAAATACAAAGGGTTAAATATATTTAACATGTTATTGCAAATATATATTTATCTTAATTCCCCCTCCCCGCGTTGTGGGTTATTATCTTTTGTGCATTGTTTTCAATAAATCTCTTTTATACTTTTGATACATATTTTTAAATTTATTTTTCTTTTTATTTAGCAGTTAATTCTTAATTGTTTTTCTTCTTAAGTTTTTTAAATTTTTTTTTTTTTGTGACAAATTGTTTAATTTTTTGTTAAAGATATTTTAGGGGAGAGCCTTAAGTAGAACTTTGCACAATCGATACGTGGGTAAAATCACTAATGTGCATCAAATACATATGTACGTGTACTTAGGGCTTAAGGCAAAAATACAAATTTCTAAACTGTTGTAATTATAACTTTATAATCTTACATATACATATATATACCGTTTATTCAAATTATGTACATATAAATATATTAAAGGGTTTTAAAATAGTGATATTTTATTACGAATTTGATTGACATATTATATGTAAGCCTAGTTTAAGGGCTAAATCGCTAATCGTTCAAGATTGTAAAACTGATATACATATGTATTAGTTTTCTTTAAGACAGCAGAAATTTGATTCCTCTTAAACAAATAAAGTCCAAATCGTATATACATATATGTATGTAGGTCCTTAATTGATCTCCAAAAGAGAAATATAATTTGAATTTACGTCAAATTGAATACGGTAATTTTACTAGTCGATTAACGGTTAAATGATTTAAACAATAAACAAAAAATTTAAAAATAAATGTTTTATTAAAATTAAAACCAATTTATATTTGTTTGTTGGCGTTTTGCATTGACTTAATTGTAAGCATTTCAATGCTATTTGTTGGGGTCAATAGACACTTTGCCTAAGAATAATATAACTTTTACATTATGCATGGGGGTTTTTCTTCTTGTTGTTGTTGTTGTTTGGGATTATATTGACTAAACGTTTTAGTATTTTGATTAGTAGTCCTGCATATGATAAAAAATATCAGAAAATTAAAAACTTAATTTATACAAAGAAATAATGTATGAATGAGTTCAATGACAAAATACCAGAGTCATGGCCATTTTTTTTTTTTTTTTTGTTATTTTTATTTTTATAATTCAGAATTGATAATTTTTTAAGCAGTTTTTGTCATCTAAGTTTTTATTTCATGGAATCAAATTTGTTTTTCTTCCAAATTTTAAAATATAACGTTTTTTTTTTTTTACTTCTGAAATTTTTATGAAAATATCTCTGACTGTCATTTTTTTTTTTATTTCTTTGATAATATACGCTGTTAGTACTCCTTTTCCTTTATCTTTTTCTAAAAATTTTTTTTTTTTTTTTTTTAAATAAACGGCATCCCAAAACACAAAAAAAAACTTGTGTATCCAATTTATAAGCATAAATGATATCTTAGTTATGTAGACATCTAATACTACGTCTAAAATGTGCGGCAGTACAATAAAAGTTTCCAATATTGCTTCCCTCAAATAAACTGTTTTTGTTTTTTTGCATGGCACGTGCCTACTACCTACTTTGATTATGCCGTATTGATGGCGCCATAATTCTGTAACCGAATACAATAGTTTAGCACTTTCAATTTTTTTTTTTTGCTTTTGTTTTTGATTTTGGGACGCACAATTTGTGACTTTAAAATAGATATATAAAGAAAAAACAAAAAGAAGAAATATTCTATTTCAGAAACTACTATTAAAAAAAAAATTCCAAAAAATTAGAGAAAAACTTTTATATTTTTTTACTGGACTTTGAAAACTATTCAGGTTTTTTTAAATGGAAGGTAAATGCCGAACGCTTCCACAAAGTTGGCGGTTTCGATACCGTTGTAAATGAAAAATAATACTCTAAAGTAAACTTCTTTGCAAAAATGAAGAAATGCCTCGGCACATTTTCAAAATTAGACCTGATAAAAAACATCATAATAAAATTTAACTTTCCTACTTTTGCTTCTGTTTTTACAAATACAAATTATAAATATCCAAAATCTTGTTTTAAATTTTCATTAAGAAATATTAATATTAATTTAAATTTTGGCAAAACTTACAAAAATAACATTTGCTTAAATATGACACAAAAAAATTAGTAAAAAGTAATATTATTGGACATCTATCCATTTAGGCTGAGACAGTTTTATAATAGGAAAAATAAAATCAACAAAAAAAAAAAAAATAAGACTATTGCCACATGCGGTCGAACATTAAACAATATGCACGCGTACATAAAAATTGAGTCAAGGTTAAGCTTTTTCTTGATTTCTTTTATTATTTTTTTTTTTAGTTTTCATGTTATTTAAAGATAAAACGCGGAAGTAGGAAACTGCTAAGACTTTTCCAAAATTATCAAATTTTAAGTAGATAAATTTTTTGGTTCATGTTATTTGTGTAGGAGGAAGTGGAGGACTTATTTTTATTCTTAAAACGCTTTCTTGCTTTTGTTTTTTTCTCTCTTTCATTTCTCTGTTTAGGGTTTTTTTTTTTTTTGATTTTGTTATTTGTTCAAGCTGTCGGCAAAAAAAAAAAAAAATAGGAACAAAAAAATTTCATTTCGGAAGGGTATATTTTATATTTTCCTTAATAGAGGAATTTGGTTTGCTGGATGTGGTGGTGTACTGTAATGATTTTGTTTGTGTGTGTTTTCTATGTACTTTAGCAAATTTTAAGTTGACAACTAAAAAACAAAAGAAACTATAGCTAAAGAGGAATCCATAAGAATTACTAACAATTGTATTTGTTAATATTTTAATTATCATCATAGATCAATTTTTAATTAAAGCAAAATAATTTGATATTTCTATAACAATTTTTTTTTGTTTTGCTTTATTGTAAAACAAAATTATTTTTTTTAATGTTTCCGAAATTGGTATCGCTGAATTTTGTATTTTTTCTATCCTTTATTTTACTCTCTAAGTATGAGTAATAATACAAAAAATCAATAACAATTATTGTACCATATATATATATATATATATATGTTTTTTTTTCTTTTTGTTTTACATAAAAAATTTATGACAATTTACTTTTTTGTTCATTTAAACACTAAGAAACTTGATTTAATTTTTATAAGAAAAATTCTTTACTATTAATTTTGTTTGTTCCAGCTACATGAGGTCATAAGCCCACCTTTCTTCTTTCCCTATACCACCCCACCCCACCTTCACAATTCGCAATCTCTAAATTTGTGTAGTCGTGCCTCATACATGATAAATTCAATCAAAACAACAACAAATTTAAAAAATGATATAAAATAAATTTTCTTGTAATTCATAGCTGAATATTTTGTTCTCCTAATTTATTTTTTATTTTAAATTTCCTCTGATTTAATGGTTTAATTCTTTAATTATTTTTATTTCTTTGTTTGTTTCTTGTTTTTCGACTAAAGCAAAAAGATTAAGTTTTAATCAAATTTTTTGTTATTAATATGGAAAGAAAATGTTTTTTTTTTTACACCTAAAGCAATTAAAATCTAGAAAAAGCAAAATGAAAAACTTTCAATTTCAAATAAATGTTATAAATGTATTGCTTAAAATTAGAAAATTAGAGTAATGAAAATGAAATTAAAAATTTTAGTTAGTTTTTGTTTTTTTTTTTTTTACAATGCCTTGAAGGTATTAGCTTCTGAATTTTTCTTATTGGATGCTTATATTTACTTAAGTTTTTTCTTATACCTATTTGTCGTTGTTGTTGCTGCCAATTTACCATGACTAGCTCTATTATTATTATTTTTGTGATCATGTTTAATATATAATTGGTATTGGTTTTGAAACTGAAGTTTACCCTTTCTATTTTGTTTTATATAATTTTTATTTGGTAAACCATTAAAAAGAAAAACTGAAAGAAATATGAAAAATTTTAAAAAGGGAAATAGCCAAAATCTAAACCTATATATGTATATACATTCATCCACTAAATTAAAAGTCTTATTATTTTTGTTGTTTTAATTTCGAAAGTGAAACTTTTAATCAAGATTTTTTTCACCTTGTCTTCGCTGGTTTAAACTTCATCAACTTTGCATTCTGTTGATTACTAGACAAATGTAGTTTTTTTTTTTTTTTTTATTATTATTGTTGTAGTTTTATTATTGTTGTTTTTATAAGCGTTTTCATTTTTATTTTAATTTAATTTCCTTTAACTAATGTAACATTAACGTTGTGTTTAACTATTTGTAAAGTTTGTAAAGAAGATGAAAATGTGTGATGCTGAATTTTTATTTTTGTTGTTATTTAAAATTAAAATAAAATATATTGATTTATAACGCATATAATATTCCTGCTATGATAGGAATCTTTTTTTGATTTGTTGTTATTATTGTAGAATTAGCAACAAATAAAAAAGAGTTTCAGATTAAAACAAAACGTTACAAACCTCTATTTGACTTTTTGCACCCAAATAATTAATTAAAAATGGAAAAACTAGTAACTATAATGTGGCTATTCTTGATTGGATCATACATATTAATTTTTGGTTGTTGTTGTTTTGTTTAAATATTAAAATTTAACTTTTTGAGGAATATAAATTTAGAATAAAAATAGTTAAAAGATTGAAAACATACGCAAACGACCTGTGATGAAAAAGAAAAAAATTAACTCAGGTATTAATACCTAATCCAATATTTACATATATTAGCAACAATAGTTAAACAAGGTTTTTATTTAATTTTTTTTTTTTTTTTGTTTAAGACATCAAATTTAAGAAATACATATTACTAAAAAATAAAGTAATAATAATAATATTCATAGAATTCTTTTTAGTAACAAAATCAGAAAATTGACCTGGAAAAATACTTAGTTTTTAATAATTTTTTCATAAAAATCGAATAAGGTTATTCATCAATCCAAAAAAAAACCAAGCATAGTAATCATAATAATAATATTACTTTTAAAGATTTAATTAATTAGAATTTATGTTGAATTATTTAAATTATTTAAAAGACTAAATATAAAAGTTTTGTGCTAGTTTCTTTTCTATGGCTAAATTTAATTTCAATTCCTTAAATATAAACCTTGACCAATGGACAATAAATTTTTTATTAAGACCTTTGCTTGCCTTATTTTTTGTTTTTGTAGATATTTTAATGGAAATAAAAGATTTGATAAGTGAATCTTATGACAAAAGTTTAAAAATTATTTCTTTAATTTTTATATTTATTCCAAGTAAAATATATATTGTTTTATCAATGGTGTTTTTTGTATTTTCATTCAAGTCACTTTGTTTTTAATGACTTTTTTTAAAAAGGAAAAAAAACTAACTAAAAGTTTGTTATTGAAGTGTAAAATAAAATGACCTTTATTTAAATTAAATTTCCGTGACCAGTAAAAATATACCCTACAACTATCAAATTTGATTTTCTTTGTTAACAGATTATGTGTGTAAAATATTTATTCCATTTTTTTTTGTTTTGTTTTTAATTGAATATTAAATTTAAAGTCTAGTCGTTAGAAACTGTCATTTTTATATGTAAATATAATTTTAATTAATATTGATGTTAAAATCAAAAATATTTTTATATTGAGTTGTTTATTTATTTATTTTGTAACTTTTTTTTAGTTTTGATTGAATTTAAAAAATAAAAAACAAAAGAAAAACTAAAAATTTATGTTTCTAACCATTTTTTATTGTTTTATTTTTGTCCTGTCTTTAGTTCCACACGGAAGTGTTAACTATAAATTGGATAAAGTTAAATTAAAATTTATTATTCGAAAATTTTTTAACAAAATAATTATTATTTTTAATTATTTATTTTTATTTTGTAAACGTAATAATTTCATTTAACCGTTATTTGTTTTCTCGTGTTCAAATTTGTTTACTTGTTATTTTACTGTATTCTTGATGAAAGATGCCCCGATCTCCCGATCCCCTGATAATTCTATCACAAATTTATTAATAATTTAATTAAAAATTGAAAGTTGTTAAAGTTGAACATCTGTTTTTTTTTTTTGGAATCTATTAAATGAAAATATAAGTGTCAAAGGGACACTAATACATACAATACTTGGTGTATAACGTTTTGGACAGGAGTTTTGAGGCGTACTTATACTCAAGTTTCTTTGAGTTTCTTTGAGTTTGACATTTTGAATTAATATATATATATATATATAACTTATGCTTTCTAATTAGTTTTGTTATAATAAATTGACTAACTGTAAATAATAATGTAATAAAATTAGTTGAAAGACACAAATTATATTTTTCTAAAAGATTTTTAATGTAATTATTGCAGTCTAGTGTAAACTTGCCTCAAAAACTCCTATAAAACCGCTTTCCAAAACAGAGACAGCCATAGTAAATATGAAACGAACACCTACACTGATACTTTTAGCTGATAAATAGCAACTTATATATATAAATATATATATATATATATATATATATATATATATATATATATATATTTAAACTTTACTCCCCCAAATACAGATATATCTAACTTTTTAGGCTTTACAAAATTATCATATTCACAAATTTATTGACTTTTAATTTGGTTTTAATAACCTATATTGAAATATCCTATTAAGTAATTCATTTGCCTATTGGAATTACCCTTCCTCCCACCTCTCCACCCGTTAGAATGACCGATTTAGTACTCTAATAGTTAAGCGTTAACATTTCTATTTTATTTTTTTTTGTTTTATAAAAGTTGACAAAAGTAAATGATGATATTTCTTTTCTGCGTTTTGTAATTATTTTAATTTAATAATAAAAAAATAATATAAACAACTTTTCCTTAAAAAGGTTATTAATTAGGTATTCATCTATTTATATTAGGATTTATCTAATCATATTTAATCACATATTCTATCAAAAGAAATTTGATAACCGAAAATAGATCAAGACATTTTTTGATGAATTTTTTATTTTTTATTTTTTTTTTTCAAAATTCACAATAAGCTTTGCTATTTTTTAACATTTTAATAACGTTAGGTTACAAATTTTCATTTGCTTCAATAAAATTATTAAATGGAATATTTTTTATATTAAGATAATTTTGAACATTTCTTTAAAACAGCATAGAAACAAAAAAATTTTTGTATTAAAAGAAAACAAAATTGAATTAATTGAATTTTTATATATTAGCTTTAATTAATATTTAAAAGAAGAAACAAATTTTTTGTTGTTTTTTTTTTTTTTTTTTTTTTTTTTTTTATTTATTACTGGTTATGAAATGTTTTTGTCCCCATTATAGAGCTGCATAATTTAATTTTTAAAATTTAAAGAGCAAGAATAGTAGTAGTAGTAGTAGTAGTAGTGATAGTAGAGAAAAGTCTGCATCTTAGGTGAATTCCTATTATTTTTCCCAAATTCTCGGAATTTTAGTGAAAATAATATTCAGCTAGCCCTGAACTTAGTATCTAGCACATCTCACCTAGTATCCCGAGTACTAAAACTGAAAGTTTATGTAGTACTAAAACTAAAAAAAACTAAACCTGATTAAAAGAGGAAACTACATTAATTTTATTATAAAAATTTTTCAAACGAGTAATTTTTAGCTGATTCGATATTCAAAATAAATTTTCGTAATAATAAACTTTTTTTTTTCTAAATCCAAAGTCTAAATATTAGTTAGCCTACATTGTCTACTAAAATTTCATTTTATGAACGTATAATCTTAAACGATATGACATTTGAATAATAGTAAAATCTATTTATAATGAAAGGCATGACATGAAACTTTAACAAACGAAAACGTTTTGTTTTTTTTTTTTTTAATTATATTTTTTTTTACTTTTTTACTTTTATACTTTTTTTAATTAAGAAAATTGTCTGTTTATATTTAATAATATTTTTAATAATTTAATTAAAAATAATAAAACTTGTGCTATAATTTGTTTATATTTTAATCTAAACTGAAAGCATTTAACTTATTTAATTCAATTTAATTTTTATTTAATTATAATTTAAATTTTAAAATAAATTCAAAAATGAAACAAATTGATCCAATTGAAAGACATTTTCGTGGTATTTTTGTATATCAAAATTCAGAAAAAATTTGGAAAATACAAAAATATATTTATAATCCAAAATTTGTAACATCAATTAATAATAAAAAATATCAATATGTAAGAGAATTAATTAGTTGTAATTATTAATTAATGAAATAAATTGTTTTTTTTTTTTATTTACAGAACCAAAATACATCACGTACAAATTTAGCACATTTACAACAACAACAGCAGCAGCAACAGCAACAACAGCAGCAACAACAACAATTACAAACACTTGCTAATAATAATTTTATGAATAATAACACATCGAATATTGTTGTTACACCACCACATCAAATTAATAATAATAATAATATATTCAATAATAAATTAAATAATGGAACAACAATAGTTAATAATACCAATACACAATTAATTAATAATGTTATTGGTACATCAATGCAAACGTTATTAGCAAATCAACAATTAAATCCAAATGTAATAAATGCTGCCGCTGTTGCAGCAGCAGTTAATAATAATTTATTAAATAATAATATTAATTATCAGACAACAGCTGGTACAGTAACAGGATCAAGAGTTATATCACCGGTATCAACAATATTATCATCATCATCATCTTCTTCAATAGCAGGAACATCAAAATCTTCAATATCACCAACAATACCATTAAATACAACATCATCATCATCAGGTTCATCAATACCATCATCACCAACATTATTTGAACAACAACATGAACAACAAAAATTATTATTACATAATGCATTAACACGTGCTGTATCACATCCACAGGATAATAATGTTGCATCATTGGTTAATTCATTAATTGAAAATTTTGGTAGTGGTCATCGTAAATTGGAAAGGACACAATCAGAGCCATTACCACAAGTTAATACCTCAAGGTAAGTTTTATACAATTTAAATTAATTAATAAAATCTAAAGTCAAATCAAATCAAATCAAATTATAATATGTGCATACATTGTTTTTGTTTTATCTAGTAAAAACTGTCGAATAGATTTTAGAATGACATATTTTTGGGTAAACAATATTGCTAGCGAACATCCATTCTTTTTATTTCTTGTTGTGATAAACAATGATAACAGAGTTTTCTTTATGTGCCTTTGTGGAACACAATTTTTTTCATTTTTCTCTTTTGTATGAATAATTTAGTTATTTTTGCAAAACAATTGACCAGACTAAATCAAAAAACAACACACTACCTCTTATAGTCTACATTAAATTTGAATCTGAATTAATCTTGAATTTTGGTATTTATCAAACGAACACGAAGCCTGCTGCTGTATTCAACTTAGCAAGAAAATGATATACTATAAAACTAACTAAAATTTTTTATGATAATTAGATATGAATTTTGGTAAGATATCAAAGGAGATACAGCAAAATTTCCAACTCACAGAGTATTTTGGAAAATATCTAAGTTTGTCTTTTTTACCTTTAACCAGAAAAATAATATTACAAAGATAAAATTTCATATATGAATCCATATTTTAGGGGGGCAGAATGCGCAAAAATATGTTGACATCATTTTGAAATCTATTTGACAGTGTTTGTTAAAATGAATGTGTTTAACTTAAACATGTCCTTAAACAAATCGGTTTTAAAATTAATCTTTCTAGTTAATTTAATCATAATAACAATTCTGGAGTTATTAATTTTTTTTTGTTATTTTACTATTTAAGAAATTTATTTTGATATTCTCTTTCTTTTTGTGTGTTTTTTTTTTTTTTTTAATTAAAACAAAAACAAAAACAAACCAATTACAGATATAAGACAGAATTATGTCGTCCATTTGAAGAAGCTGGTGAATGTAAATATGGAGAAAAATGTCAATTTGCACATGGTGGACATGAATTAAGAAATTTACAACGTCATCCAAAATATAAAACAGAATTTTGTCGTACATTTCATAGTGTTGGATTTTGTCCATATGGACCACGTTGCCATTTTGTACATAATGTTGATGAAGCACGTAATTCACGTAATAATAATAACTTGGCATTTTCACAATTAACAGCAGCTGCTGTTGCAGCAGCAACAGTGGCAGCTGCTGCTGTTACAAATAATAAAAATCAAATAGATACAATTGGTATAACATCATCACATAATTTACAATTAAATAATAATAATAATATTAATAATAATAATAATTGTCAATTACCATTAACACCACCATTAAGTATGTCAACTGGCTCTGATAGAGCATCACCAATTGGATCAATTTCATTAAGTCCAACTAATTCATTGGCTAGTTTTCCATTTAATGAACAAATAAGTCCAGCATGTTCAGTTATTGAACAAGCATTTTTATTTAATACACCACCATCAACACCAAATGGTTTTATAACACCAGTTACCACACCTTCACCACCACCACAACAACAACAACAGCAATTACAACAAAATCATATTTCTTCAATTAATAATCAAAGAAATACAATTGGTGGTCATATTCAACAATTTAATGAACAATTAAAACAACAAGAAAAACAACAGATACAATCTAAAATTAATAATTCTTTTGTACAAAATCATCATAAACATTCCCAAATTAATAATAATAATAATAATAATAATATTAATAATAAAAATCAAAATAATGCTGCCATTGAAGAACGTTTACCCGTTTTTAATCGTATAAGTCCAACTATTGAAGCTTTGTCTAATTTAACTATTTAAATAACGGATATGTTTGTGTATATATATATATATATATTTATATATATAAATTTATGTATATAAATTTATATATATAAATTAACATATTAAATATTTTTAAATATATTTAAAATTACATCAAAATTCATATTGGAAAAATATCTTTTATATTAAAGATTTAAAACAAAATTCTATTATATATATTTTATTAAACAACAAAATTATGAGATGTAAATTTCTATATATATATATATATATGTAGTTCTTTTGTTGATAGTTTTATAATTACGCAATATTTCGTATAAATATTATCAACAAAAGTTTTTCACTTCTTCAACAATAGTAATTACTATTATTAATATTATTTTTTATTATTTTGATAAATAATTTAACTGCTTTTAAAATTAAAATTAACATTTTTGTAATTTTATTTTTTCTTTTTCTTCTATTCTTTTTTTTTTGTCAAAATTTTTATGAAATAATTAAACCTAAATAAATAAAATAAAAAAGGTCTGATATTTATATACAAAAGAGAAAAGATTTGTTAAAATTAAAAATGTTTTAATAATTTTTTAATTAGTTTTTCTTTTATCAATATTTATTATTATTGAATTCAAATAATAAAAAACAAAATAGGAAAGTAATATAACAAACAAAGAAAACAATTTTTCGATAGACAATCAATATTGAGTGTGGATAAAAAAAAAAGAAGATAAATGAAACCATGAGCTATTTTTTGTGGATATTAGAGTTTTATAAAAAAGTTTTTAAATAAAATGAATCATTCATAAAATAATTTTGATGAAAACATTTTATATTTATCTTTTTCTTTTATTATTATTAAAGATCTATAATTTTAATATTTTATTTTAAGAGTTTTATAGTTTCTAAAGAAAAGCATTAAAGAAAAGTACGATAAATATCTATTTATTATAATATTTGAGATTTATTATTTCGAATGACAAAATATTATTCCCAATTTTCTAAGATTTATAAATTTAATAACAACAAACATATTCATATATATTTATAAATTTTTATTATTTTAGTCTTTAATTTAATTAATTTTTTATCCATATATAAAATAAATAAACAACAAAAAAATCACTGAAAAAAAAAATTATAAAGAAAATATTAGTTTCTTTCACTATAAAACTTCTAAAATTTGTATATATAAAAATTTTGTGATATATTATTTTGCTTAAGAGAAAGAACAAGTAGGAGTGAAAAAAGGAAAATTATATTGGTCAATTATATTTTGCAAAATTATAAATAATGTTGTATCTTTCATACAACAAAATCCCTTATTTTTTTTATATAAATCTAATATATATATATATATATATATAACTTTTAATTTTATTGATATTATTTTGACTATAATCCCTAGCAGAAATCATATTAAAATAAAATTCATTTTTTGTTCTTGTTATTAGATTTTCAGTAATATACTTATATATATATATCTCACATATTTCTTTATTTTATATAGCTATATACATATTTATAAACATATATAACTAACCCAAAAAATTTAAATTTATTTTTACATCTTTTAAATAGTCAATTGAAAAATTAATTTTTATTTACTTATTCTATATAATTTTTATATTAGGAAACCGTTAATTTCTATAAAATACGATTGTTATATTCCCAAAAAAAAGACAAAAAAAAAAAATAAAACATTGTGCTATATAAAATTTATGTCAAGAATTTATGCTACAAAGGAAATATTACGAAAAGATTTAATTACAATATTTTTGATTTCATTTTCTAAAAAATTCTTTCATTTAATTGGATCAGTTTGCATTTATATAGGATATATATATTTTTTCAATTTAGATTACCAATATTTTAGTTCTTTTTTTCATTTATTTTATTTATTTTTATTCGAATTATACATAATGCTTGAATACAACGCTAAAAGTATGAAATATACTTTATATAAATATATCAAACAGCGGTGAAAATAGAAGAGATATTTTATAATATTTAAATGAATTTTCGAACGTTTTCTTTACAGAGTTTAACTAAGGTCAATTATTTTAAATTTATATAAAATTAGAATCGTAATTTTCATGCATTCTGCTGCTTATTTTGCTTTTCTTCTTCTTTTATTAAAATTCATTATATCACTCATATGTCAAGGTAATAATTTTACAATTTATCTATTTATTTATTATTTGAACGTGTAAAATTATTCTATAATTAAAAGGAAATTCGTATTAAATGCAAAAAAAGAGCTTAACAGCTACTAATTAATTATTTACCTAAATTATTATTTTTTTTGTTCGGTGATAAATTTAATACAGATTTCATTTAAAAAAATTAATATGCAAAAAAAAAGTTAATAGAAATATTACCCTTTTTTTTTTACGAAAACTTATAAAATTGAGTATTGAGTATACAATATACAGATCGGAAAGTTAATAGCTCTAAAAATGATTAATTAAATAATATTTTCAAACAATAATATATATATAAAAACAAGTTAATAATAAATTAGCGTTAAAAGCTGTATGAAAAATTTAAACAATTACAAAACCTGCTGGTTATGTGTTATTCAATAAAAAAAATGTCTTAACCTTAAATTAGACTATCATGTTTTTTTTTTTTTTTTTTTTTTACAAATATTAATGCTTAAATGAGTTGTTTTTTAACGGATTTAACTTCGTTTTTTTTTTTTACTACTTTGAACAGATATTTGTATTAAATAAATATCTAAAATAATTTACAAGTTAAACTTTATGTTCCCATAATGGAAATTTATGATGTATATAGAAAGTGAATATTTTCTTTAAAATAGGAATTTTTGAAAAAGTTTTATTTTATTTTTATTTATTTATTTTGTTTTTTTTGTTAATAAGGCGATAATAAAAATTTATAATTGAATTATTAAATTTGATTGGGATTGACGTATTTTTGCGATTTTTGTTTTCTCTATTTAAACACAAATAATAATATAAATATTTAACCTTAATAAAAGAAAAAGAATTTAACAATAAGATAAACATATATTTTGAAAAATGTATGCAAAACTATTATAAATTTTTATTAGATTATAAGTTGAATCATATGAAATCTAAAAAAAGATTTAATTCAAGTGAATTATGTAAATATAAAATATTAAAAAAGCTTTCATTCTTTCTATACTTATAGAACTGAAATTATCATTGAAATAAAAAATTTATTAATTAATCATCTAAGAATAAAAAATATTTAAAGAAAAGAAAAAACAAAAGAAAAAAATGTTATGTGTAAGTTACAATAAAGTATTTACGAATTGAGACCAAATTTTATTCATAATATAAACAAAATTTAATCAAATTTTATATATATATATATATATAAAATAAATAATATTTAATTATTATTTATACAAGAAAAAATAAAATTTTTATTATAGTTTTAAGTTGAAGTAAACAGAATGTGATATCTTAGCACTTTCTAATTTATAATTTTATATATTTAATATTTATAAAAACAAGGTATGGTTTTTAGTTTTCTTTCTTTTTTTTTTTCAAAATTAAATTTGTATTTTTCTTTTGTTAATATTGTATTTGAATATATTCTACCAGAAATGGCAGACCTAGTTCCTATAGATATCATTTTATTTACTTGAAAAATTTTGTTAACTACTAGTACAAAAAAATAGTAATAACTAATTTTCTTAATAAAAGAAATATCCAGGACCATAGAAAAAATCTTTGATAATATCTGCCATCACTTGGCTTTAATAAAATATAAAATTAAAAGAAAATTTCAATACAATATTAATTAAAAATTTATTGTTTTGTTCTTTCCTTTTCTAAAAAAAAAAAAATAAATAAAATACTTCATTTTCTTTTATATTAATTTTTTAATATAGGTCTCAGCTCGTAAAAACTTAAGTTAGATTTAATTGTGAAATTTTGAAGTTTTTGATTATGAAACGTCAAAAAAAGCGAAAGGGGAATGATAAATAATAAAAATCATTGAATATTTGCATTTATTATGGAAAGTAGAGAGAAGCAGAGAAAATAAGAAAAAAAAAACGAATTTTTTAAGTCGAAATCAAGAGAAACAAAACAAATGTTTAATTATATAACTCGCAAGTGCCTTATTAATATTAAAATTTATAATTAATATTTTATTTATAATATATATATATATATATATATATATTTTGATTATAACATTAATATTAATTTTATTGGAAAAAGCTTAAGTTCACTTAAAGTGTTTTCTGTTTGTAGAATCTTCTTCTTTTTTTTAAATTAAACCAACATCAACAAAAAAAAGCATTTATTTCTTTAATATTAGGGCTGATAACGTGAATAATAGTTTCATAAAGGCTTAACTTTATAAACAAACTAAATAATAGTTTTGGTCTAATTACATGGTTATGCCTAGCATTTATTTAATTAATTTTTGTTTATTTGTTTTTATTTTGGGATAAATTTTAGAATTGCTTAGAAGTAATTATTATTATTATTATTTTATTTTATTTTTTATTTTTTGTAATAGGGAATTTCATTCATCATTAGTCATTCAAAATGTGTAAAATAAAAATTTTAATATAGTAGACAAGCGATATATAAATATATATAACAAATTTTTTGTTTTGACTAAAATTCCTTTGAATATTAAAAAAAATTTTTTTATTTGTAATTAATTTTATTATATTTTTCTTTTACTTTTTGTTAGGTTTTTTAAAGACTTTTTTATTGTTTATTTTTCTGGAAATAAACAAAAACATTTTGATTATTTTCTTTTTCTTTTGTTAAATATTCCATAGTGGAGGTAGTTCTGCTTTAGAGAGCTTCTTTTTTTTTTTTTTTTTGATTATTAAAATACAAATATTTACTATGGAAGAGGGTGGTTTAAAAGTTTTAAAAAGAAATAAAACGTAGATTTAACTTCCTTTTTTTTTGCAGAATAATAATAATAATTTATTAACCATCCTAATTATAATTACAACCGTTATCATTCCCTTCACATTATGTATATAGTTTAAATATATTTTTTCTTTCGTTAGTTTTTTTGTTTTTTTAAGCAATATCATCTTGCACATAAATTATTTACTTTATACAAATATTAAAAAGAAAAATTTTTGGTTTGTTTTTTTGTTTTTAAGAGTATTTATTTTATTATATTTTGAATATAAAATATTGGATTTTGTATAAAATAATAATTATAAGATTATAAAAGAATAATTTTTGTATTTAATAAATAACTTTTTCTATTTTTCAATAATTGCCAAATTATATCTAAGTTAAATTCTTTTACACTATTTGAAAAATTTCTAAGAATAAATTAAATATGTTTATTTTTATTTTTCAATTAAATTTTATTATTTTTGTATTTATAAAATAAAGATTTATTCAAAAATGAAATTACAAAATATAATATGTAATACCCCATGTTAATTAAGGGGTAATAATTATTAATCATAAATATATATAAGTAAAAATAAAATTATTATTATTATTATTAATATTGATATTCAAATGGTGAAAAATAAAATAAAGTATAAACATAAAAAATTGAAGTATATGATAATATTTTGTGTAAAAGTTGAAAGAAAAAATAATTTATATATTTATATAAAAACATATTACATTATTATATTATTTTTTGTAAATTATTTAAATTAATATAGTTTATACATTTAATACAAGAAAAATACAATTTAATATCAGGAAAATGTTTAATTTTTAGTGCTGTGTGAAATACTATTTTATTTACTTATTTTTATTTTATATTATTATTTTTTTTATTACTGAAAATGAAATCTTATCTTCCATTAGTTTTGTAATTTTTGTTTTCAATAAATGATTTGGGAAAATCAATAATTAAAAAGAAAATAATTTGTTTTTATTTTTGTTGTTTGTTTTTACCTTTTACAGAAATCCTTTCTAAATTTAATTTTGAAAAGTCAACTTTTAGCTTGAAGAAGAAACTGGAAAATGGTTTAAGTGAAGATATTTTGAAGAATTATTTAATGAGATGTTTCTGTAACGATTGAAAGTAAACTCTTGCATCAAGTATTATGGTACAATTAAAGTTTGAGGATAGTTTAGGTTTAGATATTTAAGTAATTGACTTGTAAATTCCTAGGAGATTGTACATTTTTTATTCTTATTTGTAAAGGAATTTTTGGTTAATTTTCTATGTGAATATATTCTCAATCCAGTTACCTGAAGTTTAAGTTAAGTTAATTATTTTAAACATTCCATTTGTTCTGTCTTAATTAGTTTTTTTTTAAACAAAATTAGACGGAATTATAATCAAGAAATGACGTGTATACAAGACGAATGTAAGAGAAAATAGTCCTATTACAAATTTTATGAAAAACAAAGAACTATATTTTGTATTTAAGAGAATTCTGCAAAAGTTATAAACTTAAAAATTCTTAAATAATAATTAAATGGTTTTCATACTCAATGGTAACGACGACGAGTAAACACATCGAAAACACCGTAATAGATATTTGGTTTGATGTGTTTACAGCACAAACATGTTTAACTGGTTAAAAACTTTAAACCTATATATAGTCAATACTTTGTAGATTATATATGTAGAAATTTTTGAAGTTAGCAATAACAATACGAATAATAATATCCATTTTAAAAGAACTTTTTATTCTAATCAATTTTTGTTAGCAGAAAATAGTATAAGTCAACAATCTGCATTAAATTAAAGCATTTTGTTTCAAAAAATGTAACCAATTTTTAATATGTCTATATACAGATTCATTTAACTATCCAGAACCGGCAAGATAAATTAAAATACATACATTATTTAGCACCTTTCGTTTAGATTTGAAAGCAAAAACGGGAAATAAAGAAAGCTATTACAAAGATTTTATGATTTAAACTCAAACCAATATATTACTATTACTAAGAAATTTTTATTTTTTTTAGTACTATTTAATACACCAATTTTTTAATGTCAGTTCTTTTTCCTTTTTCAATAGAATCTTAAAAAATTGATTTAATGAAAATAAATATACACTTACAGATAAAATGTATAGTAATTGTAGCCAAAATTAACAAAAGGAAATTTTTAATGAAATATTTGTACTTGAATATCTTAACACTCTTGAAATAGAGTCCTGAGAATTTGCTGATTAGTAGAGTTATGGAAAGAGGCAGTATTAACATTGAAAAATTTCTAAATGCCGATCGTTACCTTGTCACAAAAGAAGAAATTAAAAGATTTGGGAAAAAACGTATTAAAAATAAAGTGAGTTTTGGATCTTGAAGAATTACAGGCAAATTCAATTATTTGTTTACTCAAATAAACAACAATTAGATAATTTAGGAATAAATTTAGAAGAATTTTCATTTGGTTTTTACATCTAACTATTTGTGATTAAAAAATCTGACAAAATGATAATTTTTGGTATTGTATATGAATTTTTAGTAAAATAATTTTGTACTATATAACCAAAAATCATAAATCAATTAATAAATACGAATAAAACAATTTGTTAGAATAAATTCCAGTGGTTTCTATTTAGCCTTTTTGGATTTTATTTGACTCATCAAATAAAACTTAGATATCATTTTACTATGAATTTTATTTTTAAAGTATTGAGTTTAACCTAAGTCTTTAACAAAATTTTTTTTTCATAATTTAAACTGACACTTGTCAGCGAAATTTGTGCCCACGGATAATTAGTAATATTTTTGAATAGTACAAGTTAAATGTCATTTAGCTTATTACACTAGTTAATACAGGTTTAAATTTGTTCTGGGGGTTTGAACCCCCAGAACCCCCCATTATATACGTCCTTAGCAATCGGAATATTTATTCTTATTAATTTTTTTATAGCTTTAATTGGCTAAATATATTAATTTATAAATTTATTTTATCCACTTTCAGTTCGATCCTCAAGTGTAATCCTTCTCCCATCCTTAACATGCACATATAAATAGATTTACATTTAAAATAATTTACATAAGCCCACAAATCAAAGGAAGTCAAAATCTTTACATAATGATTAAAACACACCTAAATTTAAAAAAAAAACAAAAAATAAACCTTCGATAGCTGAAAAGCAATTGAATATAAATTCACTTTCATTTTAGCCGCATGAAAAGTACTTAGACAGGGTAATATTGGTTTCACTTATTGACTAGCTGAGTAAAGAAGATTTAACATAAATATACTGACGATGGTTAGTAGTTTTTTTTTTTTTTTTTTTTTTGGTTTTTAAACAATAAAATATAAAGTTAAAGATATATATATATTATGAAGTCCGAGTTTAATGTATTCACATGGGTACCATATGAATAGGGGGATTTAATATACTCTTTGACCTTCTATTTCGTTATGGAATGAGTGAGTTAAATTGCTTTAAAAACCTTAACTCTTTTTTTTTTGTCTTTCTTGATATATTTATAATTGTTATATTGTTTTTTCTTTCTTGCATTTATATTTTTAAAAGTAAATAATTAAATAAATATTAAATTAATTACTTAAACGAATTTTAAATTTGACATAGAAAATTATGAAAAGCCAAAAATGACTTTTAAAACCAAAAATTATTATAAATAAATTCCAGTCAGCTGACATCTTATTATTCTACAAACAAAAATTTAGGATATATACACATTCTTGCGATTATTTTATCTATATATCGAAAAGCTTAGTTCTATTTGATTACTTTCATTTTCTAAGTTATTTATTGTTAGAAATTATTAATTTATAAGCAAAAATAAAAGTAATTATTATTTAAATTTAATTATGATTATTATAATTAAATAAATAAAATCAATGAAATTTTAGTCCTTTTTAGCACAAGTTATCATAATTGAAAACAATAAAAAAGATATACATTTATGCATATATGTGTATATGTATATTAATGAAAACCACTTTTTTATTTTTAATACCACATATTACATATAAGTATAGAGATTTTTATTTATTCTTTTTTTTTTTAAAGAAAAAATGACAACAATAACAAATTTAACCGGGCGACAGCTGTTTATATCGAACATATAAAAGGTGAAACTTCATTATCAAAACAATAACAAATATAGTTGAGTAATAAAAAGAACAACAACAATAAAGTAATAATAATAATAAAAATAATAAGAAGACAAAATGCAATTTGAAGATAATATTAAGCATTGACCACAACCACAATAACTTATATCGATATCGATTGTATCCATATTTAATACCGCTTTACAATTTTACAATATATATATATATATAAAAGAATATTTCTTTATCTTCTTTGTTGTTTTTATTTTGTTTTTCTTCATCTTTCTTAAAAAAAAAAAATTTATTTTTTTTTACTTTTTTGCTTATAATAAATATGTGGAATGGTCAGACTTTTAAGCCAGCATACCACAAATCGTAAAAGGTGATTGGAATTAAATTAACCATACTTGAAATACTCTTTAAATATCAAATAAGTCCTAGACTTTTAAAAAAAATAAGTCAGCTATAGTCAATGGTATTTATTTCGATTATCTAAAATATATAATATACATAGAGATACATATGTATGTGAGATCAAAATCTTTGAAAGAGAAATAAAGTATATTAAAGTCTTTGAACGACAGTTATTGAATTAAAATATTAAGAAGAAAAACAAAAATAAAAAATAAATAATTAAATCTACAGACTACAATTATAGCTTTACAAAAATGATAACAAATTGTTATA
Organism: Acrocera orbiculus; assembly: GCA_947359355.1. Taxonomy (NCBI): domain Eukaryota; kingdom Metazoa; phylum Arthropoda; class Insecta; order Diptera; family Acroceridae; genus Acrocera; species Acrocera orbiculus. The sequence continues at coordinate 6,996,120 of OX375759.1, forward strand.
AGTTAAATATATGGGAAATTTTTTATACATAAATACATATATATATATATATATATATATATATATATATATATATATATATATATATATATACTTGTATACTTATAAGAAAAGAAAAATAAAAATTGAAAATTTTCCATATTAAAATTGTTAATCTTGTGTTTTATTTTTAAATGCTGATTAGATGAAATATTATCAGACAGTTATAAAGCTTTTGTACCCAAAGTTCATAATAACTGTTAAAATTTTGAAAAATTTTATTGGTTTAAATATATTATATATAATTTTATAATAATTGTTATTATTCCCATATAAACATTTTCTTATAGCAATTGTATTTATTAATTTTTAATTTTTACTAATTTTAAATTCAATACAATAAATTTTCTGACAATATATCACATACCAGGTAAAAATATTTTATGCAAAAATGTTAATCAAAATGATTAAAGATTTATAGTGTGTATAGGAAATATTTGCAAATGAGTTCTGTGATAATTCTTTATATACATATATATATATATATATATCTAGTACTAGTTGTATTTTATTGTATTAACTTTAAAAGTATATTGTTAAACAATAAAAATAACAAAAACAACTACAAAAATAAATAATAAATAAATAAATAAAGAAACAAAAAATAACCACAAAATAATTCCTTTAAGCAATATTATTTGCATTTTGGCAGGAATGATATATTCACATTGTTTTGTTAAACACGACGTATTTATAATGTGACCGGTATTCATAAGTAGCACTTCAAATTAGAATAATAGTGTGCAAATGATTTTTAAAATAGTCGTCTCTCTGATTTACTTTTTTATTGTTTCTTTTTTTATAGAATTTTTAAATAACAAAAAAAAAAAAAAATACTAAAAACAAACAACCAGAAACAATATATATGTAAATAATTATATGCATATATATATATATATTAACAGGATGATTTGCAGGGGCTTGAACTTTGTATTACCTTGAAATCATTAAATTGATTCCGGAACTGCGTACTTTGAATTCAAAAAACTGGTTTTTACACAAATCAACATATTGTTCATATCTATATTTAAGTTGGTATATAAATATTTATATTTTAACTAACTAAATTCTCAAAGGGGTATTTTTAAGTTTTACAAAATTTTATACTGTTAATCATCTTTATATGTATATCCTTAAATATAATGTTTAAATTTAATAGTTTCTTAATTATTTTAAGTAATGTCTGACGTCATTTTTTTTTTCTTTATATGCTATGCATCTTGTCTATAGCTAAACTGACCTTAACCTTTTTTTTTGTACTAAACGTAAATAGTAACATTTGTTTTTAAGGGCAATATACTGTTATATATTCAATGTAATTTTACTATATTATTTGGATTTGATGAAAGGCTCTATATCAAAATAAAATATCTATTTATCGATCTAATTTAATTGCAAAAGAAAATAAAAAATTTTCCTTGTAATCCTTAGTTATATTTTATACTAGTTGATGCTGTTATTTCTCTTATACTTTAGTGTATTATATGGTAAAAATTTAATACAAGTTTGTTAGAGTCATAATCATAAAATGATTTTATAATAGTAGTTATCAAAGATACAACAATCCAAGATATTTTTATATTTCATATATGAGGTTAAAAAGGATTGTAATAAAAGGTATTACAATTGTAATTTTTTCAGATAAAAACTAAAATAAAATGTATATATTAGAAGAATTATAAGAACAAGATAGATTATAAGACACAAAAGACTTTTGTTTATAATGATTTTGCTTAGTACTTAACAGATTGATTAATTTAGATAATTATGATTATGATTTTAGGTTTTATAAATTCTTAAAAATATTTTTAAAATAAGTTAAATTATTTTATTAACAGAAAATATAAATATCATGTCATTTAAATAAAGTTTTGCATGTACAATTAGTTATTTAAGCAATGCAACAATACTTTGAACTCGATCCCTGACATTTTGCCTGCATTAACCTTATCAATTTAATGGCATAATTCTTTTTAATAAAACAGCCTCGAAATCAATAAAAATCAACTATATATATATTCTATGATTGCTTGTTTATATTTATTAAAATTATAAATTGATAAAGTCAGTAACAAAATGCTATGAAATATTTTTATATTTTGTTTTTGTTTTAATATTAAGCCTTAAAACCTAGCGGGGTCACTGATATTTTTTCTGTCCATTATTTATCAGTGCTACTATAGTGCATATAGTTTTTGACTATTAAACTTTGATAAATCTTCTCAAAACTTCGTATACTAAATAAAAGATTGATCTATGAATTTTTGTTTTTTTTTTCCGAGTTTATCGTCCGCCTGATTAGAATATAGCACGAAATGTGTTTGCGTCAAAACCGATAACAGAAATTTGATCATATTAAAATTATTAATTATGTGTATATATGATTAGTTTGATTAATTATACTTATGAAATTTTGTTAAAAAAAAATTGTTTTTAGTTTCTTTTTGTTGAATTTTCCAAATCTTTAAACCGACGAATTCGCAACAAAAAAAAAAAAACAACAAAAAATGATAAAAATATTCTTTTAAAATAGATAAGCTAATTCGGTCAGATATTTTTTGTTTGTTTTGTTTTTTGGTCTTATGCAACAACAACAACAACAAAAATAAATTTTAATATTAATTTATGATTTTATAGTAGTTTTTTTGTTTTTTTTTTTGCCTTTAACATAAATTTTATTAGAAATTTTAATAGATAGCAAAAAAAGAAAATTATCTGTTTTCAGCTTTTGAAATTTATTTTTCAATTAATATATTAAAATATATTCTATTTTTTTTTTCTTGTTTTTTTTTTTAACTTCTTCAAGATTGGCAAATTTCTAAATTTATTATTATTATCAATTTTATGCAGGATATCCTGTTAAAATTTTAGCTCATTAACAGTACAATAAAATAATAATAAAAGTATTAAACTCGTTGTTCATTCCATTGGGTTTTTTCCTGACTGAATAGAAATTCAAATTAAAAACTGTTAACAGGCACAGAGAAATTATTAATAATAGAATTTTTTTTTGACTTTAATAGAATTTAATAGAATTTTTTATATAAGATGTAATTAGTCACATTTTGAGATTTATTTAATTTTTTAAAAAATTGTTCAATATTTTGTAAATGTGAACAATAATGAAAATGTTTGCAAGTTTGTAACTAATATAAGACCATTTGTTGCTTAATAAAATGAGGAATAAAAAAATTTTATGTATATATACCGTGGGTTTAAAAAATGTGTGAAATTGTATTAAATGCTCTTTTACATACATTTTCAACCTTATAAAAACAAGATTATATATTTATATACTAAAAGATATTATATAAAACAAATTTTCTATTCTAAAGGATGTTTTTCATAATTTTTTGCTGTTTTGGCTAGATATTATTTTAGAGTTAAAGAAATTGTCGATTTTTAAAGATTTATCTTTTGTTAATATTTTTAAGAAAAACAGAAACCTTTAATAAGTAAACTATTGAAAAACTATTAAAAGTTTTTGATAGTTATTACAAGAGACTAATAATAAGATGGCCGTCCAGTTCTCTCTCTAAGCTTGATCTTAACTTAAAACTGGTTAAAATATTTGATTAAATATAGCCACTAAAAATGTTTACATGATATCTTAAAAAATCTTTAAAAAATTCCTAATTCCATACTACCAACAAGGACTTTAATCACATTCAAAATATTATGATAGAATTTAAAAAATTTAAATATAAATTACATATGTGTATAATATAAATATTAAATTGCTCCTTATGTTATAAAAGAAAATAGTTGGATGTTTATTTTATTAAAAAGGAAAACAAAAGACAAAAAAAAAAAAAAATAATAAAGTTTTTAGATAAGAATATTGTTGCATTGCTTAATCTTAAACAATAAGCTAACGCATCAAAAATATTAATCTCAAGCAGGACTATAAACAGGGTAACTATATCAAATTTTAATTTCAGATGTTTTAAAATTTGCAAGTGCAACAAATTTAAAATGAAAACCTTATCGCAACCTTTTGTAATGTCATAAAAAAAAAAGAAAGAAATGTTATATGGATTTCCGTTACAATTTTTTGCTTAGGCAAAGAGCTATATAGCTCCTATATATATATATATATATATTATTTGATAAGGAAAAAACATTTGCGTCTTACTATGGAAATTTGTAATTTAATCATTAGTGTCTGCCCTCAATTTATTTTTAAATTTAAAGTTCTGGAAAAATATTTCTTATTGTCTGTATATCTCTTCATTAATAATACTATCATAATAAAACGATGCTCTTTTATGGTTCATATACATATATATACATATATATATATATATTATTTACATGTATATTACAAGTTATTTATTTTAACTTTTAAGTTTATTTTCCTTATTTGGTTTTGTTAAAGCGAAATTCAATCCAATAAACAAACCACGCTTACTAGAAAAACGTGATACATGAGACGAAACCTTCTAGAAGAAAAGCCGACCTTTTGATTTTTTTGGATTATCATTTTTTGATCAAGAAACTTTGGAATTATATAAAGGTCTTATGGTCGTAGTCTTTTAAATTATTATCAATATTATTGAAAAACTTAATTCATTTTTTCGACGTACTTATATTGATGACGGATTAATATCAGTGAATATAACATTTATTGGCTAAAACTTAAGCATGTAATTAAATATTTTACAGTTTATTTTTAATATAAACAAAAACAATTAAATGAATTCTATATCCTTTAAAAATATTGAGTTTTAACTAGAAATAGTTCGTAGTTAAATTCAAAGTTTTTTTATTAAGATTTTCTTTAGTACTTATAATAATAATAATACAGTTAGAAATTTGTGACAAATTAAATAAGAGAATTTCTACCAACTATTTGAGCAAATTTTGTTTGCATTGTATCAAATTTTCTTCGATCAAGTATACTTGATAATCAAAGGTGGCTCTTAAAAGATTCTATTGACAGAAATACAATTGTTAGCACTGACGTATTAGATTGATTAAAACTATCAATTTTTAAAACTTATATTAACCAAGGATCCGATGAAAATACTAAAATGTATAAGACTTCTTTTCTTAGCATTAACCGCAAAAGTATATTTTTTGGTTTAGGATTCAGCAGTTTATTTTAACTTTTGAGATTTAATAACCCGGCGGATTAGTGTAGAAAATTTTGTACAAAAAAAAAAATAAAACCAAATCCTGAATTTTTTCTCAACGTAAAGACATTCATAGCAAACTTAAAAAGCTTTTAATATAATTCTAGGTAAAAATAATCAAATTTCTTTTAAAAATCTTATCGTCCACAAATTTATACTTATTTTAAGCTACTGTTCTGCAGTCCTTTAAATCTTTTAAACAATTCAAACTACATGTAATTAATATTTTCTTAAGTGAAAAATAACTAAAACTCGCTCTTAAATGGAAGCCAAATAATCAGTTAGAAATTTTTAGTTTTTATTTCTTATTTATTAAGATATTTAATATTGTGATCAAATTAAAATATCAGGCATGATTTTTTCTTTGTATAGTATGAATTTAGGACTTTCAAATCAAAGTTCTTTAAAATAATAAAAGTATGGTATACACATTCAACGCTGGTTTTTTACAGCCTCTTTTACATCCTGACTACTTTAAAGACTATCGACACTAGAAATCTTTCTTTGCTACAAAATAAAAATCTATGTTAAAAATGACATTTAAATGTGTATAAGTTTTGATTTGGGAATATGGAAAGGAACTACAATCAAATTATATCATATAGTTATATATACAGCTCGAATGATTTTTTCTAATTCTTTATGTAATTTTAGAAAGAAAAACACAAAAATCATTTATTTTCTTTAAACTTGGATAATTTTCAAACAAAAATACTATAAAGAAAATACAAAAATACAAATAGGAAGAAAAATCTAAAGCAGAAATATAGAATTTTTTGATTGATAATAAGTTAAGTGATTCCCAAAAAGTTTCCAATATTTAAAGAAGCCAAACTAAAAGGAAATTTTAAGTTAATTTCTTTTATTTTAATTCTTCTATAGCAAACATTTAGCACTGCATATATACATATATATATATATGTAGATGTATAGAAATTTCAAGTAAAATGTTGTCTCGCAATTTAAGTGCCCAAGAATTAATGTAAAAATATTTTGAAAATTCAAATTGAGACGAGGTAATAAATAGTGCAATCACTTTTTTCGAATTAAATGTTTTTTTTTTTTTAAAAAAAAAAAAAGGAGACCACACACACGTAGCTCTCATTAAATTTTTGCAATGAAACGGGTCAATGCTTATTTAGTTGCTTATATAATTTCTATCCACTAAATTAGAAAATGATGATGTCATTATCAAATTCAATTTTCTTTTACTTTTTGCTACTTCCTTCCAAATTAAAATTCCATTTTTTCTTTTTTTCTTTTGTCTTAACTTTTATCCTTTGGATATATTGAAATTATTGAATTATTTCTAATTTAAAGTCTTTTATTATAATTTCTTGGGATTTTACTACATGTAAATTTTTTTTAAAGTTTAAATTACGATGTATAAATTATATGACTTTATTGAAATCTAAAAAAAAAATTACAAGAAAAATATTTAAAAATTTTATTTAAAATAAAAACGTGTCAATTGAGTTAAAGAGTTATTTTTAAGATAAAAAATTTGTTTTAATCTTAATTTTTATTTAAACAAAAACAATAATAATAGAAAAAAAGAGTAGTTTTTTTTATCTAAGACACAAATAACAAAAAAAAAAATTAAATACTATTTCAACATAACATTTCTCAAATTAAACAAGATAAGATAAAGTTTAGGTTGATTAGACAAAAAATATCCCTCAAACTTCTCACACTTAACTTCAATTTCTATATACATTTATATATATATATATATATATATATATATATCTTATGCTATTATTATTTTGTAAAAAATTTCTTATCAATAAAATCAATAAACTACTTAAACAAGATCCAAAATTTATCATTTGATATCAATTGTCATTGCACTTAACCTTATCGAAATTTTTTTAATGTCAGAAATTATCTTTATTTAATAAAATAGAGTTGAAAATAAAAAAAATCTTACAGTATTAATAAATTTATCGGGTTAAAGTATAATGATAAGATGTTTTAATTAATTAATTTCAATTAATGGGTTTTTTTTTTTTGTTGTTTTTGTCAATTATAGTAATACTTGATTTTGTTAAAAATTAATTTAAAGTAAATTTATAATAAAAGCAAAAAGCAAAATTTAGCTGTTTTAACTCTTTTGAAGATTATCACCTAAAATGTCCCTTTTGTTTTTAGGTAACTATCAAAGCAAAATATTATTAAATAGTTTTAATTTTCATAATATATAAAAAAATTGAATAAAAGAAAAGAATAATTATGGTAACCATATATTTTATATTTAACAGTAATATTATATTTAATTATTTTTCAAATAGAAAAATAATAATAATAATAATAATAAGAATAAAAATTTACAATAACGAAGGGTAATAAGTTTATAATCATTAAAACCGCTAAATAATCGCCCTTGTTTAATATAAAGTCAATTGATATGACATACATACAACCCTCTTATATCCATCCCTTATTTTCTAAATATATTACTACCCCTCTATTATATAGTATTAATTTTATAATCAAATTGCAGGTAATGCTGGTATATTATCCTTTTGATGGTCCTTTTTAAAAGCATACGTATCCACTTCAAATAAAATAGGGAATATTGTAACGGTTTTCATTAGATTCTTTTCAGTCACTTAAAAATTTTTATATGAAATTTCAATAAAATTGTTAGAAAAATTCACCCCTCATTTTGTTTTCTTATTTTATTGATTTAGAGACTGTGTAAGATAATTATATGAAAATAGGGTAGAATTTTTGTTATTTTCATTTATTTCAAAAATATACCCTTATATGCGGGTGGAAAAAAACTTTCGTTTTTTGTTATCAAGGGCCTTTGATATGGTTAAATATTTGTAACGGATTTTGAACTGAAAAAAATTATTATAAAAAAAAATTCATATGTTTGAATTTTTTAATTATTTTATTTTTGTTAATATTTTAATAATTAGATTAATTTAAAGTAAATTTAAAAATTAATATTTTAAATTTGTGATCAAATTTTTAAATTAATGAAATTTTTATGAATTTTATGACTATAGTATACAATAAAATGGAAAATATAAACTAATAATATTAATTCAAATTTCATTTAATTAGTTATTATTGCCAGTGCATAAATTAAATAACATTTCCCTTCATAAATAGTTAGAAGATAAATAATTAAAGATTTTATTACTAAGACCTTCAGTAATAATAATTTCTTTTTTTACTTTAACTCGTTGAACCCTTTTTTACTAATTAAACAATCTTAATTATTGCTAATTTTTATAAAGAAAGTTCAATAGCATTAAAATACAGAACATATATACATTATATATATATATATATATATATATATATATATATATATATATATGTGTATTTAATTATTTGGAAAAAAGAATGGAATCCTTCAGATTATTGCTCCTGATAACAAGAGATTACATGATAGAGATAAATAATTTAAACTAAGACTAGGGATATACAGATAATTTAACCAGGTAGTAAAGTTATGTGATATTTAAGTTTTTTCCACAGTATTTCATCCTTTTTATCTAGGATAAAGTAATATAAATTAAGAGTTCTCTCTGTTTAATAACAAAAGAAAAATGCTTGACGATTTAATACTAATATATTTTCCAAATTAAAAATAAGAAATCCCTGTTAACTCTAGATGTAATTGATTTTCTTGTTTTAAACTTATACTAAAAAAATCTGAGATTAAATTTAATCAAAAATAGTTCCATTTGTTTAGTTATGATTTTGTTTTATTATATTAAATAAATTTTTTTGTTGTTGAAAATATTTTTAGTATTTTTAGCTAAACCAGAAATTTCTTATTTTTTTGTTTTTGTAAAAAAAATTTACATATATTTTTAGCCAAACCTGAGGAATTTCACATTTTAATTAAGCAAACAAGTCCATATATATGCTATTGACCTTATATTCTGTTGCCAAACATTTTAAAAGAAGCTCCTATAAAAAAAAATAGAAAGATAAAATTCACTCTTTTCCGTTTTTTTTTTTTTTTTGTTAAGAAAGCAACACAAGAATATCAAAGTTTAAAATTGCAGAAATAATTGATGTTGTCTTAACTTCTCAGGTAATTGCTCACTTGGAAATTATATAAAATAAGCTAAGCTACTACAGTAGTCAATTAATTGCCTTAGGGTATAAGTATTATTCTAAAGAGCCCCATTGAGTATACTTTAATTTAAATTTATCTAATAAATCATTTAAAGGCATATTAAGAGCATATATATTGCAAAAATATTATACAAAAAAATCTAATCAAGATAGATTAACATCATCGTTTTTAAAATATTAAAAAATAAAAATAAAAGAGACAATAACAAAATGGTATGCATTTTGTTTTCACAACTGTTGTATCTCCAATTAAAACAACTTGACTGGGATTTATATACCGTAAAGTAAACAAAATTAACTGAAATATAAAACAACAACAGCAAAAAATATGAACTATGTATGTATATATAGGAAATTAAAGTCAAACCTGAATTTTAGAAAATCAATAAACAAACCAAAATCTTGAAAATATATTAAATAAATTATATTTCAAATATAATTTAAAGAAAATAAAAACGAAACGAAATGAAGAAGAGTGAAAAGAATTTTATTCAAATCGTCTCATTATAAATTAGTCATTTGAATTTTACTGTGATAATGGGGACTGCAAAAACTATTAGAATCAAAGTTTTAAAAATGCACTGAACTTTTATACTATTTTATACCGTTAAATTTAAATAATTTTATAGAAACTGATGATGTAATTATTAAAGATTCCATTTTATAGATTTTTAGATTTTTCAAATTTTTTATTTTAGATAATTCTTTAAATAAGTATGGGAAATCTCTAACATACAATAATTCTCAAATAAATTTATCTAAATCTAGTTCACTTTTTTAGTTCATTGCTAAATGTATTAGACATTAGGTAAAGCAAGGATCTATTATCAATCAAAGAGAACTTTCTAGTGGAAATCACAATGAATATTTCTACTTCCTACTACTATATACATATGTATGTAGTAATTATGTATATCGACATTTGATTGGTTAAAGATCGAAAACTAGATTTGAAAATTTTTATCTGTTTGATTAGGCTGTTAGTCTCCTTTTTGTAAAAAAAAAAATGTACGTGCAAACACTCTATTTATTAGGCAATTTTTATATATTTTCATAATCAATCATCTTCTAAACCTAAAGTCAATTAACAACAATACATTTAATAGCTGTTCTTTTCTGTTGTGTATTCATTACTGGGATCACTTGAGAAATAACTGTTCCCTATGATTTTTTTAACTAAATGAATTATAATATTTTTTTCTAATAATTATTTCTATCAAGAATTTAAGAATTTAAGGTAAACATATATATATATATATATATATATATATATACTTATATACCATTAAAAAAATATTGTAAGTACAATTTTTAAAAGTAAGCGGGTCCTATTTTTCTATAATTAAGAATTTTAGAATTACAAACCCCTAGCTTATTCAATCAACCAAGGATCTATTCTACCCGCATTCACATGATTGATATTATATTTGGGTGCAATTCCCTTTTAGTCAAAAATTATTAATTTCAAAGTCGGCACGTGACCCACGTGAAACAAAAAACTTGTTGAGCAAATTTTTCTGTATTTAAATATTTTTATGAGGGCAATTAATTATAATGGATTAAAAAATATTAAAAAAATTATATTTTTATCAATGATTCATTTAAATATTTGAATATATAATGTAAGAAAAAAATCTAACAATAATTTAAAGATACTCTTGTTGTTCTTTTTCGTTTTTTAATTTCGTTGTTATAACTTTTCATATTTGTTTTATAGCAGCCAAATAAAAAAAAAACCATTTATTAGTTTTATTTTACTATTTTCCTCAGTTTTTCTTTAACTTGAACGAATTTGAATCATGTGAAACATTTTTGGAGCGGTAACAAAAAATTTTTTTGCTAATAAAATAATTTTATCTCAAGATACCGCATCTTCTACCTTGCACATTTAGATTGTACTAACTTTTTTTATATAGGGGTATTTTATACATAGATTAAGTGAGATATCCATGATCAAAACGGTATAACTTAGGTGCTCAGTACAAAGCGGGGAATATCCGAAGTGCGTGTCCCTTTTCCATTTCCATAGGAACTCTCTAGGTAAACATCCAGTACAGAAACATATATGGGCCATGATACATTATATTATTCTTGCAACAATTCAGCAGAAAGCGTGCATCGTGAATATCCTCATAGGACCTACTTTTGTATGCGTGAATTATTTGAATATTCAATTTATATTAGCCGTTTTCTAATTTTGGAAATCCTTGTTTTTCTTTGTTTTCAGAAAACCAATCCTTGGTAAATTGTTTTGTTTCCGAAACTGTAGACAGTAATTATTTATATAAAGCTGTATACTACTTTGACTTTCTTATTAAAATGTTCCTTTTTATATAAAAAAAAATATATTTATTTAAATCTATCTTTAGATACCTGGATAGTAAAATATTTTTGTTAGAAATATGAGCAAAATTAAAGCTGCAGCGGAACTGCAGGCTTATTATTTTAGCGGCTTTCATTGAGGAGAAAAAAAAGAAGAAAAGATCATGCTGGGTTAAAGAGTGGCGTAAGAATACATTTAAAGAAAGTACGATATTTTTGAAAGATTTGAGTTACAACAGTAGCGATTTTAAAAATTTTCTCCGGATGAGTGAAACTCAATTTAAAGAGTTATTAAAGATTATTTTTGGTAGTATTAAAAAAAATGACACAAATGAGAAATACAATAGACTCCCAAACCAAACTTGTAGCTACTTTGAGGTTCTTAGTCACCGGTAAAAACTTCGCGCAGTTGGAGTTTTCAACTAAATTATCCGGATATTTTTAAGGAAAAGTAATATTAGAAACTTGTAGTGCTATATATACAAAATTAAAAGGGCGTTTTCTTAAAGTAAAGTTTTTTATAGCATAAGAATTTTTAATATTAATTATGATAACACTCACATACATAATCTAACATTAACCATAATATTACTAATAACTTGTATCAATCTTTATACTAATTATAATAATTTTTAATGTAATTTGATGAAGTATCATCGTCCTGCAAAAGAAACTTTTGGTTTTCTATTTGTTTATTGACAAGCTGGAGCAGATCCATCTTCAAATCTTCTATCAGCTTGTCAACTTTAATTTTTTGCATTTGGCTACCTAAATAAGTCAAAAATTTGTTATGGGGTGTAGATTGTCCTATTAGACAATTTGCCCTTTTAATTGCCTCTATAGCCTGTTTCTGAAGTATTTTTGAACTAGATTGGGGCTGCAAGGAAAAATATTTAATATTTTTATAAATTTTATATTTTAATATATTGATAAAGTTTTTATAGTTAAATAGTAAAATTCAAATTTATGTTTGTTTCCTACTGAAAAAGACGAATGGATACAAATTGCCAAAGATTTTGAATCTAAATGGCAATTTCCTCTTTGGATAGGTGCTCTAGATGAAAAACATATACAGCCTTCACACCATCGAAAAATGATTCTCTTCTATATTACAACTATAAGAGCTTCCACAGTATAGTTTTGCTAGCGCTTGCAGATGCGAGTGGTGAGTTTATATTTGTTGATATTGGTTGTAATGGTAGAATTAGTGATGTTGGTGTATTGCAACGCAGCAATTTGATGAGCATAATACAGTAAACTGAAGAATATCTTGCAGGACAAAAAACCATAGGGAATAATAGATTGTTGCCTTATGTAATTTTAGCAGACAATGCATTTCCTTTGATGAAGTATATAATGACTCCATATCCCTTCACTACAAGTGAAAAAACTAAGCAAATATATAACTATTGCTTAAGTCGTGCAAGGCAAAATATTGAACGAGCTTTTGCGTTATGTCCAATATATTCAAGATATTGCAGAAAACAATACCATTACGGGAAAATAAAGTCAAAAAGATTGCTTTATATTGTGCTATTTTGCACAACTTTTTGTTAAGCAAGATTTTCTTCATATGCTGAAAATCCCGTATGTCTTGACCCAGAACCCAATCAGCCATCATGTGATAGATACTCACAAGCTTGTGAAGAGATTAGAAAAACTTGGGCAGAATATTTCATTAGTGAAGGGAAACTAAATGTATCTTGAACCTATGAACTAAAAAACCATTTATTTATCTTTTAGGCTTTAAATTATAAATCTAGTATTTTTATCTATTAACTGAATTTATTATTTAACTCTATTATTATGGAGAATATTTTCAACTTATTTGGTCTACTTGTACACCCGTCGTCAAACTCTAAACTTCGACTTCGTCTTCTGCTATTTCTTGCTAAAAAAATAAAAATAGTAATGTTTTTTAAATTGAAAACTTTAATATTTACTGTAAGAAATTTTATATTTGATGTACTTGGTAGTTTATATTATAAACGAAACTTAGTTCCTCATAGCACCACAATTTTGGTGCATAAATTTCTCCTGCTCCTGCATCACTTCTCTTTGGAGATGGATATTAAAGTCCTTATTTTTTCTTTTACGCTTTTTACTGGCAAGTCCTGCCTCAAATTCTTCATTTCATTTATGATAGCTCGCGGAAGAGAGCTATCAATTTTCTCGTCTCTTTTTTCGTCCAATTTCTGCTTTCCATTTTTTCTAAATTTTCCTAAATTATTTAAAAAATGTTAATAACTATTCACTATTATAGTAAGCTTTTTTTTAAATTTTAATAATTCGTTACAATTCCTTAAAATAAAAATAAAATAAACTAAATATTATCTTTCCTGCCTTTCAGTCATTATAACCTAACTTATGCTAAATAATCAAATGACAGATATGACAAGTTTTAATTGTATTATTATCATAATAATAATTATTATTATTCCTCTTTGCCTCTAATTCAGCATTTGGCCCAAAGAATACGATACAAGAATAACAGAGTATCATGGACCTTATGACTTTACACTGACTGCTCTGCCATCTGTTGGAAAATATCAACAAACTAGTTGTCAAAATTATAATTATACCCAATGGTAAAATAATTATTTTTATTATCTGTCATCTTAAGCTGTCATTTAGTGGAAAAATGTCTGAAAATTTAACTGAAATTTTTCTGAATAAAAATGAAATTTTTAATGAAATCAAATTGTGTAATGCTGGCTATAAAACTGTTACTGATATATTTTTCGATGATGGCAATAAAATAATTAATAATTCTATTAAATGGGGTGTATTAAGCTTAAAAAACGATCAACTACATGCGAAGTAAATTTCGAAATACATATAAATTTCAGTATTTTTTAAATTATTGGTTGTTTCTTTTTTTTTCTTCTAGAAATCCCGTAAAATGTAACTTTAAAAATTGTAATAAAAGCTTTGCTACATTATGTGATTTTGATGAACACTATAAACAATTTCATAGTTTTAAATGTATACAATGTAAACAAAATTTACCAAGTCAACATTTATTAGATTTACATTTATCTGAAAAACATGATTCATTTTTTGCTGTACAAATAGAACGTAAACCAATGTATTCTTGTTTTATTGAAGAATGTAATATTAAAAATTGGACACCTATGAAAAGAAGAAATCATTGTATACAAGTACATAATTTCCCAAATAAATTTCATTATAAATATGGATTTCCTTCAGTTAAGGAAAAAAAAAATGAAAATGAAAATGATATTGCTGAATTAAGTAGTAAATTTAAAAAGATACAATTTGGCCATAATCAAGCTAAAGCATTTAATATAAATACACAATTTAAAAAACGAGAAAAAATAAATAATAAACAAAATGATAATACAGAAAAAATGTCCTCTGAAAATGAATAATAAATAAAATTATGCTTAAAATTTTTTTTCATTTCAAAAGAAAACTATATTTTTTAAAGTCCTTTTATCATATAATCTTCGACCATGAAAATAAATTAAACTAGAAGTGCTTTAAATTGTAATGAAAAGGATAACATTTTTCAAAAAGCATTAAAGTTGTTAAAATACAAAAAGAAGAACAAAAATACATTAAAAAAAATTAAATCATAGTTACAACTAGAAGTATTTTGCATTTTTAAATTTGAAATTACCATGACACAATGATAATTATATAAATATACAAATATTAACACTGTAGCACATAACAATGGAAATATCAATAACAAAAATTTACCATTTTGTACAATGTACAAATTCGACTTTAGGATTGTATTAATAAATATCAATTTCATGGCATAATTTCCACATTCCAACAATTTTAGTTATTTTAAATAAAAATTTTTTTGAAACATAAATTTGTGATTTAAAATTAGAAAAGGGTTCACTGTTGTATTTTTTTGAAATTCAATTTTAGTTTAATCGTAACAATTAAATAATTAAATAATAGTTATAAAAATAATATTTATAAAACTAATGAAAATGATTCAATATTAGTAAATTAATTTTAATGCTTTCAAAAATTTTATACTATACTTTAAATTTAATAAAAAATATTTTAAAAAATAATTAGTTTTAAATATGTACCCATAATTATGAAAGTGGTCAAGTCAAAATTTAAAAAAAATGAATTTTTCACACCAGATGATTCTAAACTAAATTTATTTAAAGTAATTTTTACGATATCGTCCAAAATGAACCACTAGAAGGTGGTTGAAATTTCAACATTTCATGAATTTACATGAAATTCATTCAGTATTCAAATGCAAATCATTAAATATCTCGAAACAAGAAATATATGAGTTAGACCACTTTCAAAATTATGGGCACATATTACACGGACACTTTTATCTAAATGAAAATGTTAAAATATTTGTATAAAATCTTTATTGAAAATATTTAAGTTTTAACTTTGACAGTTTTACTTGGATCGACCACAAAAAGTTCAAAACCACCACCCCCTTAAAACAGAAACTTTTGATGATATAAATGTAATCGTCATAAACAAATATTTTTGTATTCAAATAGGTCAAGTAATAATTGAGTAAAATAAGTTATTATACATTCAACCTAATATCACCGAAGAGATTTTATAACTTTAATTAGGAACTTAATTGATACATTTATTGTCTGACTGCAAATTAAAATATATATAAATATAGCAATAATAAAGTTAAATATTGTTACATTACTTGATATGTATAAAGTGATGTTACAATATAAAATTAACTCTAAAATGCTCAATAACCCAAAAAATTAAAAATATGGCAAATGAACAACAAAACTACTAAGCTAAATAACACAAGTCATAAAATCTTAATAAAACATTTCTGGCTTTTTAATTAAGTCAAGTAATAATGGAGTAAAATAAGTTATTATACAATCAGCTCCAGCACGTCTAAAGGCTTTCATTGCTTCCATTAGAGCAACTTCTATTTGAAATATTCCTTTTCGAGCTCCATAATAAAGCATATCATATTCACCAGAAACCTTTATATAATTACAGTTATTTAGTAATGATAATAAAATCAAAATATTTTACCCATACTTGATATACATATAATGGTGTATTTGGACAAACTTCTTTTGTTTGACGCACAATATCCAAATATGGCATTCCTGGTTTAACCATTATCATGTCAGCTCCTTCTTCTACATCACGCTCCTAATCAATAATTTTTTAAATTGAAATTTTTATTTAATATAATATAAATATATATATTATATATATATATTTACAGCTGCTCTAGCTGCCAAACCTCTTGAACCACAAGGAAGTTGATAAGTTTTACGATCTCCAAATAAAGGAAACGAGCCAGCTGCATCACGAAAAGGACCATAAAAACATGAAGCAAATTTGACTGCATACGAAAGTATGGCAGTCTTTTTTTCCAATTCATTTGCAACTAATGCATTTTTTATAGCTTTTATTCTATTATCCATCATATCTGATGGAGCAACAATATGGGCCCCTGCTTGTGCATAAGCTAATGCTATATCAGCTATTCTTTCGATACTTGTTGAATTAACAATATTATTATTTTCGATAACTCCACAATGCCCATGTTCGGTATAAGCGCAAAGACAAACATCAGCAGCAATAATTAAAGAGGGAAATAATCTTCTAAGTTTAACAATGGCACGAATAACTGGATTATCTAAAGAATCAGCCTTAGAACCGTATTTGTCCTAAAAATTAGAATTGATAATTTCCATGTAATTCGAATATTAGGTTTTTTTGCAATTTCGGAATAAATTATTTATGCATGGTTATAAATTTATACGATTTAAAACATTCAATTATACTTCAGAGAATTCATAATTTACGAATTTCTAAGTCAAATGTTGTTTTAACTTTGAAAAAATGTAGTGAAAATAATTAAGTACAATTAATACCAAAATTTTAAAAGATTTTGTGATTAATTAATTGTGACAGTAATTATAACCAAATTAAAACTTAATAATATAACATAACCTATTAACTGTGAACTAAATTATTTATATTTTGTTTTCGATATTTAAAACCAAATAAAACTTAATGTATTCATATACAACATAGCCTAAAATCTAAGAATTATAATTATTTTTATTTTGTTTTTGTATCGAATTGTTTTTATATATTACTATTGTTAATTAAAAATTAATAAATATTTAAATTAAAAAAGAAATGCTTTTTATTCAGAATTTGCCCTTAAAATCTATTTCACACCAATTTATAATGCCGAATTCTTCAAAGAGAAACTGATGGAGAAAATATCAGTTCAAAATTCTAGCAAGAATTCTTCGAGGAGCTTTTCCGGCAGAAAATAGACATTGAGACTACTTTTCGTCCCCTTTTCTAACAAAATTCATTGATATTATCCCCGAGAAAGTTGTCGTTGTCTGAAAAGTAGCTCTCTACAATTGATGAAGTGGCTCTACTTTCCCTACAGGGATAGTAACTAAAATTGTAATTGATAACTGTACCAATAATTATATATTCATGTACCAATATGTTATTGGTATTCTACTTTGTATATGTATATTTAAATATCTTTAATTAATTAAATACCTTTTTTAATCCTTTTATAACCCCAAATAGTAAAATAGCTTCTAATCCTTTATCTCTTAGTGGCTCTAAATGAGTAATAAGTCTTGTAAGTCCATATCTATACACTCCAGGTAAAGAATTTATTTCTTCAATTGCATTATCATCTTCCCTAAAAAAAAAATTATAAATTAGAACATATTTAACATTAGTACCATAATGCCGGATTACAGGACAAACACTGGATACATAAAATTATGAGGATGAAGTTCTGTGTTAGATTCTTGTATTTTTCTTAATGTATGATGAAACAATCCACCATGAAGTTTTTTGTCTGTCATCTTTAATATTTATGAATTATTTAAAAGACTATCTTATTAGTATACTCTCTGCAAGTCTCTGCACGTGTTCTAAAACTTTAAGAAATATGGCTGCGTTTATAGATTAGAACTTTTGACAGCGTTTATATATATATATATAGGGAAAATTCGGAGATAATTATGAGCACATTGAGGCTTGTAACATTTCGGAAATGTTCCCCTACAATTCTCAGTCCACTAAAATATGTGAATATGTGTTGGAAAATATTACAGATAACATGTGTATATAAATGTGTATCAGTAAGATACCAAGCATGAGGCAGAAATATTTCTGCCTCAAGAAGGGGTAAAAGCTTTTTCGAAATTTGCGAAACTCCGTCTTACCCTTCACCTCCACTTACCTAGAAATTAAATGTTACCGGCCTCAATGTGAATACCCTGGTTGACTCACATGTGCATTTACAGGAGCATTTGTAAAAGCCAAGTTTTGCTTTGACATTTATAAATCAGCTGGGCGAAAGCCGATAAAGTTTTTTAATTTAATACATTTTATATATTTAAGTTTTTAATGATAATCAAAATTTTTTTCTTTGAATTTTTATGAAATATTATTGTGTGAATTCCAAAAAACTGTGAATTTGGTGTCTATTTACCAATTTGGGAAGCAATTTTATAGGCAATCTGAGGCGCGGTTACATTCAGGAGTATATTGATTGTGAAAATATATAACTTATACTTTCTAACTAGTTTTATTATATTAAAATTGATTTACCTTAAATAATAATGCATCAAAAATGCAATAAAATTAGTTGAAAGGTACAAATTGTATTTTTTGAAAAGACTTGTAATGTAATTATTGTAGTCAATATATACGTATTTCTGAATGTAGCCCTGCCTCAGATTGCCTATAAAATTGCTGTCCAAATTGCTAATATAGACACAGCCTAATAAATAAAAATGTATTTATATTACAATAAAAGGTCTTTTAGTTATAAAATATGATTTAATTCTAATTTAAGGGGTTTTTATGATAAAATTTTTACACTTTCGACACTAGGCACAACTTTTAAATGATACAAATAAATAATACACATGACATGTCAAGAAGCCTGTGAAATACCGTTTCTCGAGTTTTGACAGTTTTGATTCAGGGACTTGAGGCTCCGTCAAATATAACTGAATAGCTTCTTTGAGTTGACATTTTAATTGAAAATTAAGTGTAAACTTGCCTAAAAACTGAAAACTAATGATATGACATAAAATAACCCTTTGTATTCACGAGATGGCTCACTTACCACGTGATATGATGCTAGAAATTGCGAATTGACCCCCATTAACAACTTGGTTCGTTGCAATAAAACAATGCATGTCAGAAACTGATTACGTTTAGTTTTTTTGACGCGGTCTCCTATACTCTTTCTGTATAATCTGTATGTGTAGCCCGATCTTTGTTTACGTTGCAAAAAAGTTTGCGAAACTTTTGGAGTTGCTGGTGCACTGTGTAAAAAAGGCTCACATACAATGCAAACGGTTGCGGAGCGGAAACGGAATTCATTTGAAATCCTACTTTGCCGTCATCGTTTCCGCTTTGTAATCGCGTGCATTGTGTTTGAGTCTTAAAGGGTTAAACTTTTTAAAATTAAGTGAAATTTGAAGTTATTTATTTTATAATAAAAAA
Organism: Acrocera orbiculus; assembly: GCA_947359355.1. Classification (NCBI taxonomy): domain Eukaryota; kingdom Metazoa; phylum Arthropoda; class Insecta; order Diptera; family Acroceridae; genus Acrocera; species Acrocera orbiculus. Next base: position 7,016,234 of record OX375759.1, read on the forward strand.
TAGAATGAGACAAAGAGAAATGAAAAATTTTAATTCATTTCTGAAATTATTGCAACTAATGCAGTATTCTGTTGAAAATTAAAACGATTGACTGCTTGAAGTTGCTCCAACGACTAATCTTATTTATTTTTAATTAGTTTAATAATAAAGTACTATTTACTAAAATTTTCTTATCTGATTTCATAATTATTATATTTAATTACTTCCAACTCTTAGTCATTCAAGGCGCCTACAAACAGAAAAAAAAAGTAGTACAATATGAATCATATTATCTTGTATATAAATATTTTTCAAAAAAAAATGAAATAAGAACAACCAAGCTTTCAATTAAGAAAATTTACATTTACTTATATAATTTAATACATTTGTGGTATGGACAATAAAGCTTAAAAGTAGGAGTATATTTGTATATAAATATATGTATCTAAATTTAAAAATTGTAAGAATGAACATTTATTGATTCAGACTATTTATTACAGCTCTTTTAAAAATTATTTGTTCTAATTACATCCTCATCACTTGAACTAATAGCTACTTCATTAATATATCCCGTTGTGCCAGTCAATTGTGATTCTGAAACTGATGCTTTAAAAAGAGAAAAGAAAAAAGAACTTTTTTGAAATTATCAATATATTATTTGCTCAATAAATAGTAAATTTTTTTTAAATTTAATCCTTTAAATTTTTAAATCTAATTTATTTTTATTATAAAATAAACAAAGAATTCATTTATAATTTATGTTTGATTTACTAAGTATATTTTTGATTTTTGGATTCCAAATTTTGATAAAATATGAAATTTTAGTATTTTTGTAAATATATATTAAGCAATAGATTCCTTAAGGTAACGAAGTTTCATTGTTGTTATTTTTTACAGTCAAAAACATCCGATAGCAAAATAAAAATTTTGTTCCAAATGCCAAACTATAATAGCTAATGAAAACATGAAAGAATAAAAAAAATAACTATGGCAGAAGAAAAATAAAAGAACTGTTTGGCATGCGTGACATCTTTTTGAAATCTGTCCATCGGTATTTGCTACATTTAATAAGCATATTTTTTTTTTTTATTAAAAATTTATGATATTACTTTCTTTATTTAGTAAAAATTATTTGTTTTTGTTTTATACTACAAAATTAATGCAATTGTAAAATTAATTCATATTTAAATATATATAATCTATAAAAAAATAACTAGAAAAATTATAAATTGTATTTAAGATAATTTATTAAACTTACGTTCATTAGAAAATTTTGTTGAACAAATAGCATTAGTTGTTTTAGCACGAATATTTTCCATATTTATTTTCATTGATATATGACCAAAAAGAAAATATCCTAATCCCATACCAAATATAACAGCAATAAAAATATAAATATTATAAACCATCACAGATAACATTATTATATAACCAATAGTTGTATGAAGTAAAAAAATTAATGCCTGACTAAATAATTTAAAAAATTTTTTAGAATAATTTTCTTCATTTAATATTGTTGTATTTTGATTTGTTGTTAATAAATTTGCATTTTCACTTGGATTACAAGATGTACTACGTAATCTTTCACGGGCAGCACGTGCACGTATTTTTGTCTGATGAACCTTTAAATTAAAATAAAAAATAATTAATTCCAATTTATATATACATATATATATATATATATATATAAAAATTTTTTTCTAACTTACTTTAATTGCTTCATAAGCAACTGATATACCCACAAGGACCAAACTTAGCAATATTAATGCTTGAATTCCATTTACATTAAGCCCAGGAAATAAAAATTCTCCAATATTAGTATCCCATTTAAATGTTGATAAATGATGATGCATCTTCTTTTGTAGAAAATATGATTTTGAGATTACTTTAAATATATAGACAAAGATCCGCTTAAATTAAAAATAAATTTAAGTAATATATATATAATAATGCGTTACAAAAAGTAGAATGGATTGAAAAAAAAAATCACCCATTCATTGTAGCAAACACAACCGAACAGATTTAGGAAACACATCATATTTGCAAACTGTTATGAATAGTATCAGAGCTAAAGAACAGCATTTACTGTTTTAATGTAACATTTTTTTCTTTATTTATCTTTGTTGCTACTTACTGGGAGTCATGAATTGCTTTCCAAAATTTTTGACCAAAAAAAATAGAAACAACAAAACATATTACAAATTTAAGAGGGAGTATAAAAAAACTATAGAAAATCATTTCATATGGACAACTGTGGGGAATAGAATTTAACGTTATCCTTAATCTGTTTGGCCATGTTGGCTACAATAAATTGGACCTTAAGACAGTGATTGAATTTAATAAATTACTGAAAAATGAAAGAGAAGAAGTGTCATAATACTTTTCAAAACATTCTTAAATATTATTATTTTTTCTTTGTTTACAAATCAAAAACTACATAACTAGAAAAGTAGTAAAACTAGATTAAAAATGACCAAAATGACAACAGTTGTTATTTGTCAAAGCCGGAATTTTTAAGGCTACATGTTATTATTGTCTTTTGATACCAAGTTTACTTTAGGCTTGAATAAATTTTTTCTTAAATATTACAAAATTTGCTCGATAGAAATATAGATATTAGGTTTATGTTAAAACTAAAAAAAAAAAAACTTACAGCTAACCAAAAAAAATAACATTATATAATTTCATAATTCAATAACTAAATGACCTTCAGCAATAAAATTACAAAATAAAAATGAATTAGTTATAAAATATTAATATTTATAGCTAAATGGACTTAATTTTCAATAATTTTCTTAAAAAAATCAAGAAAAAAAAAAGATCATGAGATTATTGAAGTGCAGTATTCATATTTACAAAAACAAATAAAAAAATAAAAAAACAAACACAAGACAAAACAAATGATAATGCATAATAAACTGATATCATGATTAAATTTTTTATGATAGCTTGAAATATGAGATCAATTTAAGTCAACGAATTAAAGATTATTATTTGACTCTTTTGAATACAAAAATAAAAAAAATAAAAAATTTTCTTTGTAAAATAAATTAAATAAACAAAATTATATTTATTTATTTGATAATAATAAATACCGATATAAAAAAAAAACTATGTAAATTTTTTCTTTAATAAATATTTTTGAAAAGCTCACATCATATTTAATTAGAAAAAACCCGTTTATCGTGTTTTAAGGCACACATGTTGTCTTAATGTGTTTTTAAAAAAAAAGAAAGAAAAGAAGTAAAACTTCAGTTGAAAACGATACGCATGATAACTTCAATTCTGGTTTTATTATATTTACAGTTTAACTTAAATAATTAAAATTGAAGAATGGTGCAAATTTTCACTTTTACTTTAAAATAAGACACTTTAAAGTGTGTTATATCATTGTTTTATATGTGTATATATATGTATGTATATACATATGTATGAAGGAGTATAATTTTAAAAGTGAAAGTTGGAAGCTTCACTATTTTAAACTTATGTAATTTTTTTATTGTTTTGTAATCGATAATATTTCATAAGAAAAATATTCTTTAACTTCCACGATGAAATATTTTCAAAATTTTTTAAAAGTTTGATAAATTTATGCTTAACTAAGCATCAGAAATTTGATTTTTCTAATAAATTGATTGGAAAATTTGTTCAATGGCAAGACAAAACACCATGATTATTTATTAATAAAAATTTTGAAATATTTACAGAATTGAAAATGCAATACCTTTAACTTTTAGTTGTATTAAGGCATCCTTTCTAATTTAATTATAATAAATTCAATAAAATGTAACAGATAAAAATATATATTTAATTTTTAATCGTTTTTTATTTTCTTTTGGATACACATAAATAATATTTACTCAGACATACAAGTTTTAATTATTTTTTGGTTTTTTTTTTCATGAACAATAATATCCCAGATACTGTTCATATGAAAATATTTTGTTATTATCTTTTATTTACTTGTTAATTCTATTATAACCAGAGATCTATAGTGAAATTATTCAATTCCTAGTATGGTAAATTAATATTAGGAAATTTTTCATATATAAATTTATGCGAGGTTATATGATGGAAAAGTTTGTTTGAAAAGCTATTTCAAGTAATTTTTGATGATAACAAACATATCATATGCTGATAAACATAAATATGATCATTAATATATAATTAATGGGTGATATTTATATATACTATTATCAGGCTTTAAATTACATGTGTAGTAAATATTAAAAGAAATTTAAAAACAAAATTTTTTCCACATATTCAAGACAGTTTTATCTAATGATTTGAATGATTTGAAAATAGGTATTACTGACTTTAATTAACCAGATTGTTTTTAATTGTATTCTTAAAAAACAAAAACAATTGCATAAAGTTTATTCAATTTATCCAACAACCAAAAAAAAACTATGTCTGATATTTGGATCTGATCATTGTGTTAAATATTTTCAAAGATAGTAAATAAATATCAGAAATTATTTGCTAATTATTTGGCTTCCAATTGTCTAGTTAATAACTTTTACCGCTTTTTGGTGTTACTATATGAATATGTTTGCTTGAAATAATCTTGGGAACCATATTAACTTCATTTTCGTTATGTACTTTAATTGCCAGATATAAGTCTTTAGTAAATAACTATAAAAATATATATGTATATGTACATATGGCGTAATATAAGTATAAATTTTTTCAACTGTTTTCCTTGGATCAGGTTAAATGAATTTTTCAAAAATCATAGAAAATTGATTAATAATCATAATTACTTTTTTATTGTTTCAAATTATTATTATCTTTGGCAACTTTTTTATATTTTATTTATATATGTATATATATAAATTAATTTTCAACTACCAATCTTAACTGTTTATGATGGGGCGTAATTTGATTATTCTACCATATTCATAATATCAAACAAGAAAAACTGCCCAGACAATTTTTATTTTTTAACTTTTCTTTGATATTATAATATTTCATATATCAAGACGTATATTATTACTAAAAATATGAAACCTAAACAATATTTATTATTTGAAGTGCCTATAAATACATCACATTAAAATTGATTATTAACTTAGTTATTTGTTCTTTTTTTTCATATTTAAAATTTATTAAAAGTTTTGCGTTTCAATTCCATGATAATTATAAATAATTTTTTATTATTATTAGTTTTTTGAAGTATTTTTTGTCTATGCACATAAAATGTTTCTCTGAATTTTGAAATAAATTTTAAATGAAATAAGAATATTACAAAAAAAAACTGTGAGCAATAAAAAAATTTTTATTGCTAGTGGTAAAATTTTGCATATAAAATGTTATCTATTGAAAACATTTACAATAACAAAAAACATTAACAAATTTATATTAAAAAAATTATTACAGGTAATTTTTTCTATTACTCAGCTAAAATTATTCTTATACAAAAACGAAAATCCCTGAGTAAATATAATTTAACTTATTATTATAGTATGATTATTAAACTATTTAAAAACAATTACTGTCAGCAAATGTATTTTATTTAATTTAACAACACAGCATATATTTATAAATGAGTTGTATTCTTGTTTATTTTTTTAATTTAAGTTATATAGGTTTGGTTTTATTAGCTACCTAAAATGCAATAGATTTATTTGGTCAAAAATATAATTACATAGTTCAAGCATAAAAATATATTTTATAAATGATATTGAGAAAAAGATTAAGAAACAGCTGATTAGTAAATTAATTTGTTTGTATACTCAATACAATTCCGAGTTACAAATCTTTAAGTTTTAGAAATTAATAATATTAAAATTATGTAAATAGATTTACCGGAAAATAGACATACCTTTTCCAACGGTATTGTTGTTATTTAAAAACTGTCAATTTCTCTTAAAGTATGATAAACAACATATTTAATTGAAATTTAATTAAAATTAGCAATAAAAATTGTTTATTAACATTAAAAATAAATAAATAATTAACTAAATTAAAACTTCAAAAAATTTCCCTTTTTTTTTTACAAATAATAGTACTTATTTTATTATTAAATAACCAGAGCAAAAAATTCACAACATCCGCAAGAAAGACAACATTTTAAAATATTTCCTTCTGTTGACATTTGTCTATTGATCACAAAAAATTATTAAAGAGAATTTAATCTGTACCAAAGAGAAATAAAACATTCCAAAAAGCATATATATATAATTTTTTTTTAGTACTGCCAAGGATATTGTTAACATATATTTAAGTAATTATTATGAAATATATAGTAATCAAAAGAAACTTAATTGAACAAAGCTGATTAATTAAAATAAGTATAGTAAAAAAAATAAATCATAGATTTGTTTGTTTTTAGTAATAAACATTATTATTTTATCTTTAAAATAAAAAAGTTATACAAAAAATTTTTGTATCATCTAGTCTAATCTTTAGACATTTTATATTGACAGTAGTAAAATTATACCAAAATATATTTGACAGTATATCTAAGAATCAATTAAAATTTGTTGTACTTGCATTTATTAGATTAAATATATAATTATTAAGGAATATATTTTCAAAATTTAAATTGATTTTTAATTTTTGTTGTTGTTGTTGTTGATTAAAATAACATAAAAGATTCACTATTTCAAGCTATTCAAATTAATATTATCCCAAATCAGGAATATTTGCTATAAGGATATATATATATTAGATTCAGCTGTTGAACATTTATTACATAGGTAATCAAAAAAATATAATAATATTTATAAACTTATAAATTATATAGACTAAAAGTTCTCTGGGCCAGAATTATCTAAAGATGCCTTAGTCACCAATGATATATATGATATGATATATTTGGACAATACGTCATTATTGCATGATGTTGGACGTACATCAACAATTTTAGAATTTTTAACTGAGCTAGGACCTAGAGTTGATTATGAATATATAAACCAGGGTATGATAAATATTTAATAAATTATTAAAAAATGAATTTACATATATATTTTTTTTTTTAAATTCTACTTATTATTAGGTTATATGTTTTAAAAAGGAAGGATGAAAGTAATTGTTTCAAAAGTTTTAAAAATGAATCCAATTACATCAAAAACTTAGTAAATTAGCTATGAAGATATATCACAAAGCTATTTAGTTGAATTACCTGTGCAAGCATTTTTTGAACAACTTAAACCATAAGTGCAATTAGAAAAAATTGATTACAAAAGAATAAGTATTTTACATTTGATTATTAATTATTTAATATTTTTGATTTTATATAATTAAAATTATTAAAAAAATGTATTTGATTTTGTTTTAACAAATGTAAATTGACCCTTAATTTATATTATTTGTCAAATTATGTAAAAACTGCGTATTATAATACTCCAAATATAGATTTTACCTCTTTACTTGTTATTTTTAATTATTTTATTTTGATATTTCACCTTGTTTTTTGTTGCTTTATTAACACAACTTTTTTTTTTTTTGTGCTGGAATGAAATAAAATTTGTGTTTAATGAAACACAACTTTTTTATTTGGAACATTTCTTAGTTTACTAAAGGAATTTTTGTTGTTTTCTTTTAATACATTATAAAAATTCTTCATTTTAATGTAATTATAAAAAACCTATTTTAAATATTTTGGAAATATAAATTTTAATTCCTCTTATTTATTATTGAAATTTTTTTTTTTTTTGTTTTTTGAACAAAAGATTTATTTGAACAAATTGGAATATAAACAAAACTTTTGATTTTTTTTATAGCAATATTAAAGCTAAAATATAAAAATTATTGAACTTGAACTTTTGTATGTAATATCACGATAATTGTGAAAGCGATATAAGTATACTTATGTATATGTGGATTAGTAGTTAATATTGTAAATAAAATAAGAAATTATACACATATGTATGTCATTAATGGTTTTTTTGTTTTTTTTTTTTTTGAATTAAGATTATTTAAGGCTAGAACAATACTGATACTAGTTTCGTTATCCTAATTACTTTAAAAAATATTTATTACAATTTTTTATTAAAAAAATTACGATTAATAAATAATTTTTAAAATAAATTTTTTTACGTTGTTTTCTTTTTATTAATTTAGTTATCTATAATTGCATTTCTAAAGATATATAGAAATCGTGTTTTGACTTATGTACTTTACTTACGTATTTTAACATGAAAACAAGTCGTTATATTTGATAAGATAGAATTAAGTTATTTTAAAAAAATAGTAATTCAAGTATGTATTTACAGATATACTTGCCAGATTTAATTGAATAATATCTTTTAATTAGAGGAATTGTTATATTATTTGTTTATTTAATTTAGAATTAGTAAATAAACTACTTGGCTTATATTTATAGTGAAGGTGTTAAACTCAGTATAATATGGATATATTGGATATAAATACCATTAAAGGTAACTGTATATGTCATCTTGTTCGCCTAACAATAGAAGCTGATTATAACTAAAAATAATAAATTTATATTATTCAAACTGATAATATGTGTTTTATAAAAGTGGTAAGAAACTTGTTAGTATATTTGATAAACTAAGTTATCTAGAAATTATTAACACATAGATGAATCTTAAATAATTTAATTTTTAGATAATTAAATAAATAAATATGTTTTACTTACTTTGTGTACTTGAAACTATTCTTAAAAAAACTTTATTTGTTTACAAAATTAAAAGAAAAAAAATTTATACTTATTATTTATTATTTTTTAATAGGTACAGATGTTGTGAAGATTTAGCTTTTTTAATACTTTCCTAGAAATTTTTCGAAAAGGAAGAATAAAAAAAGTAATTCAATTCTTTCCTTGCATCTAAACAAAAAAATAGTATAGTAGGTAAGTATAATTGACTATATTTATGGGTTTATTTGTGAATTGAACCATATTTTTTTTTTAATTTTAAACAATTTCATGAATGATTAGTCATAAAAATAATTTTATAACTTTTTACTATTAAATTTCAAGTTTTGATATAGGATAAAATGTTATACTTATCGAATTCACTCTTAATCATTTCCGAAAACATACAGGACATAATTTTGGTTTTAATTTTCCTTGATAACGGAAAATTGGTAAATTTTTTGAATTCCTTTGATACTATTTGAATCCATTTGAATCGATTTGAACCCGTTTAAATTGATGAAGATGCATATGCTCTAATAATTGAAGTCGCAAAAAAAGAATGAGTGACAGTGTGTATTGCTTACTTGTTCGTAGTTCGTTATTTCTAATAAGCCTTAATTATTCAGAAAATTTCTTTCTCTGATTTAGCTCTATGTAATTATAGTGTGCCACTAATTTTTAGATAATAAGATGTATTCATAATGAACTTTGATATATTTTGCAATAATTATTTACACCATGAACTTTTGATTGAGTTGATTTTAGACATGATAGTGAGATTCGCTTACTTTCATCAAAAGAGACTTAGGCTGCCTGCAGAGTACCGGCTTACAGCTGAGCCTACAGCCGAGCTGACACCGGTTCCTATTGTGATAACTAGTCTAATCTTTGGTAGGCTTGGACTCTGAATACTTTGAGCATATTCATATTGATTTACCCATAACGACTTTATAATCTTCGGAATCGGAATCGGAATCGGCGTCAGCTCGGCTGTAAGCCGGCACTCTGTAGGCAGCTTTAGAGACTACGTCAATAGTGAAGAATGTAGACTTTTTAGTAGAAATAATACTAACAGGTAGTTTACAAAAGTATAAAACTTGCTGCCAGATGTGGTTTAGTGATTATAAAATCACCAAATAAACAAACACATAATTAATCATTTAAATTTATTAACTTTGTTATTATCTTCTTCGTAATTATTTTTTATTCGTTCCATTTTCTAAGAATTTCATAGATTTTACACAGCTGCGGTCAGTTGTTAATTTTTTAACTTGAATTTATTATATTCTTTTTTTCTTTAACTCAGACTAGTTTTTATTTTATCCTGTAAGTTTTTTTTATACTTATTTTTATCTTTAGCTTAAAATTTAATTGTAATACAACAACAACAATAATAATAAAAAATTCAACTCTAAATCGAAAATTTTTACAATAACAAATTTTGAATTACAATAAAGAAATCAATACCTCAGCTATTTAAGAATTTTCTTAACTTCTCGATTTTTTAGATACTTATTAAATATGACCTCCCCCCCTCCCCCCCCCCTCATTTCTAAAATAGATTTCATAAAAAGTTTATTTAGAGAAAATAAATCTAAGCCACGCGTTATAACTTTTTTTTTGATAATTCTATCCTTCAAGCATGTTAATGTAAAAATCTGAAATTTTACATAAGAGTTACAGTGGTACTTTTTTATTATTTTGAAAACAATTTCATGTATTATTTGTTATCGATAGAAAGAATTTCTGCCATAGAAAAAGCTTATTTTGATTTTGTGGTAATTTCTAGTAGTTATTAACACTATTTAATATAAATACTAGAAAATGTGATAAAAACCGCTTTTTGTATGGAAGTGAGTAGAAAAATTGCCAAGATATTGATATTACATATGGCAGCACTTACACCAGGCTGGTATAGAAAAGCTAGAAAGATTTTAGAATGAATTTTTTAAATGACTTTGAACGGAAATTAATGTTATGTGAATAAATAAATTGTAATTCTGCAAAAAGTATTGTATTTTTATACATCATCTCTGGGATTTATTAACCAGTTAACTGTGTTTAATGTATATATGTATACGTCATGACAGAAAATTTTGCCACTTTTCCATACAGGTCACTAGAAACAAGCAGTTACTAATTGACAGTTATTTAACTTGTTATTTTTATGGAAAAAAGAAACATATTTTTAAATATAAATATGTTTAAAAATGATTTGAGAACATGCCGAAATAAAACAAAGAAAATTAAAAATATGAAAAACTACACACGTTATCGTTCGATTTTTGTGACACAATTTTTTGTGCACTTTGTAAACGGCGCGACACAGTTAACTGGTTAACCGATTGGTTGCTAATAAAAATCAAATTGAATTATTGAAATTAGTGAAACTACAAAATTCTATATTAGTTAAGAAAATTTTATTTTCCTGAAAAGCTAAAATTTATTTTATTACAAGGATATAATGAAACGAATTTCTTTGTTTTTATTATTATTTAAATTTTTAATTAATAATTATAACAGGTTCATTTAATTTCAATTAATTTTTGTCTGTTTCTTATAGTTTTTCCTTTGTTTCTCTTATTAAAATATTTTTTTTTAAATATAATAAATTTCTGAGCACAAAAACTATTAACTTGGAATTTTACTAATATTTTTTTATTTTTTTTTTGTATTTATTAAAAATTTCATTTTTTTAAAAAATAATATTGACTTAGCATGATTAATTATATACAAAAATATTTTCATTTTGTTATGAATTTTTATTGATTTTGTCATCTTTTCATATAAATTAAATATTTAATTTGTTATTTTAAAATTCTATATAATATATATATATATATATATATTTATATATATAAAATATTTTACAACTTATAATTAATTCATGTTTTTTTTATTTTTTTCATTGTAAGTCTCATTAATTTTCATATTGGCACTTTGTTTTACTTAGAAAGGCACATTATTTCATATACTTAGGACTAATATTTATATAATAAAAATTTAATGGTTATTCTATTTGTCAATTAATTTTAACAAATTTAATTTATATTATAAAAATATACATAAAATATTAATATTCATATTCATTTATAATAAAACTATTTTTTGGCTGGAAAATGTCAAAAAGTATAATCTAAAAAATTTAAAAAAAATTTAGTTTGCTCCTTTTCTTTATTGTACATAATGTGTGTGTGTGTTTTATATAAATTTATAATTAAAAAATTTTAGTCTAAGCATTTATATTCTTAGTATTATTTTATGTTAAAATGTATACAATAAAAACAACAAGTATAGAAAAAAATTGTATGATCTCTTTTGAATTTTTTTTTATGTTTTTAGATTAATTGAAAAGCTTAAATAATCATCAGAATAAATAATTAAATAAGAGTACTTAGTGTTTCTATAGAAAAAGTATTTAAAATTTTTTTTAAATGCATTTTTATCCAAAGCCTGTGATTTCTATAATTTAAAAACTTCCTAACAGATTGCAATGAAACTTACTCAGCTTATATAAAACATAAGAATCCAACACCCGATGGGATAATTTTTTTTTTTTTTTTCGTTTTTTATTTATTATTAGTATTTATGTTTGTTATAAAAAATTAACTAATGCTTTTTTTTATCAAATTTCAAAGAAAAAATACCAAATATTTAATGAGCTGATAATAAGCGCAAAATAACAATTAGAAAAATTTAATTTTTTAAAATCTAATAAAAAACACAGAATCTAACAATCAAAATAACAATGAAAAATTGTAACTTTTTGCTACAAATCATCTTTTCAAGAAAATTGAATGCAGTATGGATAAACTAAACAAAAGAAAACAAAAAAAATCAATATAATTTTCATGTCTATTATTATTAATAGGCACTAATAAAAATTAGAATTTATTAATGAAACAAAAATTAAAGATTTGTGTTTAAATAATTAAAAATAATAATTCCATTTAGTTAAATGCTAACCTAATAGGAATCTAATCAGAAGCTATTAAAATCATGTTTAGCTAATTCAAATTATATTCATATAAATGAGAATTTTATTGCTCAAAAATTTATATGTGAGAAGTACATATTGGGATTACAAATGATTTGCAGGAGGCTGTCTTTTTCTTCTAAAAAAATAAGTAATTTGACTTTTAGGAATAAATGAAAAAACATTACTCTGCCTTAAGAAGTTCATAATTGGAAAACGCTTCGACCGAAAAAACACTTCAGTGTAAATGTTTTCGTATAATTAAAAAGTAGCTTCCTTTTTTTTTTCCTACAGTATAATTGATCCACTTAAGAATATTCAGTGATAAATTGAGCTAATGTTTTCTCAAATATTATGCTTACAGTTAAAGGATTGTATGAAAATATTTTTATCAGCAGTAGATAATATTTTTATGCACAAAAAAATTAATTTGGTGATTATAAATAACAGTACATTTTTTTTTATCAAAAATGGTTTTTTTTTTCTGACGAAACATATATATATATATACTATATATATATACATGTCTTTTTTTGAAAATTTGATGTTGCTTTTATTTAATTTAATTGAATTTTTGTTGTTTTTATTATTGGATATTTTGCAAAGCTTAAAGAGTACAACCGGATGAAATTGAGCTTACTTCCGTTTTGAATATTATACTGTTCTAAATTACGAATTGCTTTTTTTTTTGTTTTTCTTTTGTTTTGATTTAGTTTTATACTGCTTAGTATTATCTATTTTAATTGTTGTTGTAATTTTAGAAACTATTAATTTTTGATTTAGTTGTTTTATTCATTTTGATTTTTAATTTGATTTTATTTATGAATGAAATAGGAAAAATGTTAGGTTTTTTGTTGATAAATCAACACTTTGCCATTGGGGCTAATAATTCATTCAAAATGCAGTCATATTATATCAAAATAATACAGGACACACAAATTCTATGAAATGGAATTTACAGTGTGTACAAGTAATGTTTTAACAAAATAATTTAAATATGATTAAATCAAAATTTTATTAAAAAAAAACAAATAATCAAACCTGGACAAAAATTACAATTACATCTTTTAACATTTGACTATTTGTTCAGGTAAAAATATCTGTTTGAAAAATTTAAATCGTCAGCAAAAGTTTTTTTGTTTAGCTTTTTTGCACTTGACATTTATCAATATTTTAAAATTCAGCACGGAGTTATCTAAGTTCTTTTTAAGATTTTATACCCCATTGGGTCTAGTAAAATTAATTTTGAATAAATTCATACAAAATTCATACATTTATATGGCTGTGGTCTTTATGAAAGTGACTCTATATTCATTTTGGTGACAAATATGAATCAATTCTATACAAATTAAAAAGGTTGCATGAGACTTCCAAAGTTATTTGTCTAATAAAGATTTATTTAAATAAAAAATTTGATTTTTTATATCCTCAAACTGTTTAAATTAAAAGGATTTGTTTAATAAACAATAAGGCATCCTTTAAATAAATGAAAAAAAAGTACAATGTAATAGAAAAGCAGGGGAAAGTTTTTTTTTTTTTTTGTTCTATTTTTTGCTATTTTGTTTTCTCATTCATTTAAGGTGAGTTTGATAAATATTTATATGAAAGTTGTTCACATCATTAAATTATATGTCACACCCTTTTTGGTTTTCTGTACGATACAGTAGCATTTTTTTTTTATGGCATTAACATTAATATCATAATTTCTCTATATTTATCTATAGAATTACTATATATATATATATATATATATATGAATATATTAATGTAATTCATTTATATATGTGGAAAAAATTTTTTTTCTCAATTTTCTAAAAGAATAAAGCCAGTAAAAATTTTGTTATTGCTCTTTTTTTTTCCTCTTATTGCCTTTTTATTTGATTAAGCATGAAACCATACATATGTATGTATTATCTGTTAATAATATACTGAAATTATAAATTTAAAAATACGATTTTTAAAAAGGAGCAAATTAATATCAACTTTTTTTTTTCAATTCTTGTTTGAAATTTATTAAATATATGAAGAATAAAAATTTACCGCCACAAATGAGAAATGAAGAAGACACTTGTAATTTTTTTAAGTGATGAAAAACAAAAAAATCAATTAAATTTGTTAATTTTACTAGTGTTATATATTTGGATTATTTGTTTATAATCAAATTGACTAAGCAAATGAATTATATATTTAGGCCCGGAAAATTTAAGTTTTAATTAACTTAGAAATAACAAAATCAAAGCAACAAGCAAACAAAAAAAACACAACTTTACTTGTATCAAAAATTTGCTTGCTTTTATCTAAAATAAACTTTAAATTGATTTATTATAATTTTCATTGAAATGGTTTTAATTAAATAAAAATCAAAAAGTTTTTAAATTACTTTTTGTATTGATTTTAGACATTTGAAAAGTTATTTTAAAGTTTTTCTTATTTCACGTAAAACTAAGCATCATTTGTTGTTAGATAGAAGTTTTGAAGGAAGGATTTACACTAAATAATATATTAACTGAAATAATTTTTGAATACAATTTAAAAAGAAAATATATAATCTATAGTTTTTTTGATTAATTAATTTTTAAAATTAAAAAGCATAACTTATATTTTTCTAAAAGATTTGTAAAGCAATTATTGCAGTCAATATACTTCTGAGTGTAAACACACCCTAAAACGCCTAATCTGGACATCAAGCTATGTCTTATACGCACTCTAATCAGATATATATATACTTAATTATAGATGTTTTTCAGAAGTCATCATGTAATAGAATTTTTTTGCTAATTTTAGCAATTTCATTTAAGGGCATTTAAATATTTATATCAAAAAGTTGATATTTTAGAAATGAATAGATTTTTAAAAAAATAATTCCTTAACTGTATTAAATTTTGTTGTTTTCTTTTTTTATTGCTCTAAAAATGCAAATTTATTTAAACTAATATTTGTTTTACTTTTGTTTTTTTTTTTTTTTCCTTTTTTCTTATTGGTTTTCGATATAACAGTTTTAGAACAATTTTTTGTCTGTTAAATACTGAAAACAAAAAAAAAATTTCTTTTCTTTTTCCTTCTTTAAACTATTAACTATTGGTTTTTCCATATTAAATTTATAACTTGAACCATATTTAAGGTGAATTTTATAAATTAAAATTACTAAAAAAAAAAAAAAACCAACATTCCATTATAATTGATAACATAATAAAGAAATTTAAAAACATAATTAAATATAGTAGCAGTATTTTTTGCTGTTTGTTTTCTTTCTTATTCATACTTAAATTACTATAAAAAGATTAAATAATAATAAAATTTGTGTACATATTTATACAATAATTGCTTGAAAATAAAAAAAAAAAAAAAGAAATTTATATAACAATAAAATTCATAATTATTATTATTATTATTATAGATTTTATACATAAAGTGCAATACCTTGTCTTATATTAGAATCTCGATTTAACCAAGTATGGACATCATTTTGATTTTTATGGCATGTAATTAAATCATTATAATAACAGGTGTCAATTGATTGCATTTTTAAATCAATACTATATATATTCGGATATTGTTCTATATTATTTTTATTTGTTGTTGTACGATAACATTCAATACTATTATCACTATATGTTGATGATGAACTATCATAACCAGATACTGGTGATCCTTTTGGACACCAATATAATTCTGATGATATTGTACCTAATAATGGGCTTGTTCTTTCATATATATATGTTGAAGATTGAAATGTTGGACTTATTGATTGAAATGGATATAATATATCATTTGTTATTTGATAATTATTATTATTATTATTATTATTATTATTAATATTATTATTATTATGGCTATCATATGTTTTAATTGTATTTAAACATGATGGATGATTACTCCATATAATTGGATCATGTTGTTCATCAGTTTTTGATTTTTTATAATTTATATCATTTTGATCAAGTAAATATGGTTTAAATAATTTCACTGGTTTAGCTGGTAATTCATTTTTAATTTGATTTTCTTCTTTAATTAAACTATTATCATTTGATATTGTTTGTACTTTATTATTTAAATAATTATCAGATGTTAATTTACGTTTTCTACATGTTAAATCAACAGCTTCTATACAATCATTTATAATATTATCAAATACTTTAATATTAGTTAAATTTTCATAATTATTTTTAATATTTTCATTATATTCTGATAAATTTTCTAATTTAATTAATGATTTTTGTTCATTTATTAAATTATTAATCATATAATTTTTAGGTTTTGTATTAATTGATAAATCAATTGGTGTATTATAACAATTCCATGTATTATTATTTTGTAAATTACAACAATTTGATGTTAGTTGTTGATAGCTACAATTTGAATCATTTGTTGTTATTGTTGATTGACAATTATTATTACCAATATTTGTAATAATTGGTTGACATGATGATGATGATGATGGTATTATTAAATGTTGATTTTCATGATTTTGAATTATTTGTGGTGATGATCCCATTGATATTGTTGTTGATGTATTTGATGGTGTTGATAATGTAACTGATGATATAATTGGAACATTTGTTATATTTAATAACAAATTGTTATTATTTTGTTGATTTAATGAAAAATTATTTGTTTGTATATGATTTTTAATATCATTTTTATTATCATCAATACAATTTGTTGTTGTTAATTTTGTTATACCATTTGATTTATCTATAATTGTTGTTTTCTGTGATCTTGGTGATAATAATGTTATATTTTTTCTATTATTTATATCAATAATATTATTATTATTATTATTTGTTTTATATGTCTGTCTTGATTGTTGATTTATTAATGATGATGATACTATTGATATTTGATGATTATGAAATTGATGTTTTAAATTATTTTGATTTAAATTAGCAACTGATGAACGTAAATTTGTTTCACATTGTAACCATTTTTGTATTTGACGTCTATGTATACCATATTTACGTGCTGTTGCTCTTTGATTACCCTTACAATCACTATCATTACGATATGATTCTAAAACTTGTAATTTAAATTGTGGTGTAAATATACGTCTTGAACCCATTTTTGGATTATTATTATTATTATTATTATTATTTGTAATAATTGTTGATCTATGGACACCAGTCTGACTAGTTAAATTATTATTATTCATATTTATTGTATTATTATTTTTTATATATGATGAGGAATGATTTATTAAATCAGTTTGTACACTTGATAAATTATTAAAATCATTTTCACATTTAATCATTGAATTAAATCCATGTGCCATTATTTTTATTTTAATATGTTATAAAAAAAATTATTTTTTTATTTTAATAAGAATAATCACGTTATATATATATATATATATGTATATAAAGATATATTAGAAAACCGTTAAATATAATTTAATTAATAATATTTTAGTCTTTAAGGCACTTATTTATTGTAAAATAATTTATATTAAATTATTTTTCTTAAAAAAAACAAATAAAATAGAGAAAAAAACTTTAATAAAAAAAAAAAATAACATTCTTTAAGACCAAAACTAAACTCAACCGAACTACATAAAATCAAGAGCACAAGTGTTCTAGTTTGAAATTCATTCTAAACTGTGAACTTATAGTAATTGTGCTACTAAAAATCCCTCAAATTGTTGTTGTTTGGTTTTTGGCTATTTAATGTTTGTTATTTATTTATTTAAACTAAAACCAAGGAGAAAAATTACACAAAATAATACAATAACAACAAAATTCAAAATAAAACTATTAAACACAATATATAATATAAAAATCACGCATCATTTTTATAAAATAAACTTGTCCGAGTTCACCACCTCTTCGTCGTCCAACTACTAATGCACCTGAAGAAATTTCAAAGCAGCAAGTACATAAATTTATCAGGCAAATGAATAGGCAACACACAACACATACTTGAAACATGAGATATCGACGGAATGTCTAGAAGTAGAAACTCTCTGTTACCCACAAAGTCACCATAAAGTCTCGAAAAGTGTTCTTTATATGTATTATATATATATAGTAATTTTAAGGGTATTTCCCCTTATGGTTATACTACATTTTCACAAATTTTTTTTACAAAACCAGTGGCATATCTTAAATATTTCATTCTATTTGAGCATCGACTTTTATAATATTATATACATATGTATATATATATATATATATATATATATATATATATATAAATGAATGCTTTATAGATATATGAATTGATGCCAAAAACGAATGCATATACATATATATAAGTGCATCATCGTTGAAAGTCATATTTTTTAGATATATATATATATATATATATATACTTTTCCTCTGATGCAAAAACACAAGTTTTATACAAGTATAAGAGCACTTATTTATGTGTTTGGTAACGCCTACAGCACCAACATCCGCTTATAAAACAAGTTTAGAACATAAATTGTTGCCAATTTTATTTAATGAATATGATCTACTTAAAAATTAAATAATATTTCTATATTTTTATATTTGATAATAATCTTAAAATTTAATTTCATTTATTATTAATTAAAATATTAACAATAAATTAATAATTTTATCATATTGTTATCATTAGTTTAATATATTATGGCAACAGTGTATAAATACAAGGCAGACAGAATGTCGCCAGGCTCTCTGCTCATACCAGACACTACGTCGTCTCTATGCAATTTTCAAAGAAAAAAATATTTTTTTTTTTTTTTATTAAGACCAAAAAGAAAAAACAGACAAGAAAATTAAGTGTTGAAAGTATAAACATATCAGGTATATTATATGCTTTTGTATGTATTTTATGAATTATTTTTTTCTATATAAATTATTACATAAAAATTTTTTATTAAAGAAAAAATAAAAAAATAAAAATTCAAATTTTTGTTTTTAGTTTTTTTTTAAATGCTATGATTTAGAAACATTACAACATAATAGTTTTTATGTCTTGATTATTCATTGTTTTTTGGTTATTTTTTTGTTTTTATTGTTTCTGATCATAATATTTATTTCAAACAATCATTTTTTTTTTACATTAATTAGCTCAAAATTGATTTTTTTAAAATGATTGAACCGTTTATTTTGAAAATGGCATAAATAACTTTATAGTCATGAAAAATGATGATTTTTTAATTATTATAGGCAAATTTATAGATGTTCAGATAATATTTATAAACAATTTTTTTCTCAAAACTTCATATCAATATTTTTAAATGTGTTGAAATGCAAAACTTCCGATTTCTCAAATTAAAAACAAACTGACTTATACCATTTTCAAAATAAACGGTTGATTATAACTTCAATTTTTTTTGTATTCTTCTAAATATAGAGTTTCTTATTTGTTAACATGTGACCTGAAAAATTGAAAATGTATTTTTTTTATTTTTGTTTTGTTTTATTTCAAAAGTCATATTTAATTTTCTAATATATAATCCTCGTTTCTTTCCTTACCAAAATTACACAAATTTTTTTAAAATAAAAAATTCTTTTTTTTATGTAAGATCAGCAAAAAGATTATATCGATAGAGGCTAAACCTTGAGAATATAGTTAATGAGGGATTATTTTGTAGTTTAAATGATTTAAATTTATCTTTAATTAAATCATAATTATTATATTTTATAAATAAAAAACATTTGAATATAATATTTATAGAATATTAAGTGCTTAGCCAAATAAATAAATCTATTTTAAATCAAAATTTAATAACAATTTAATAATTATAATTTTTTTAATTGAATTGTTATAAATTAAAATTATTGAAAATTTATTTAATTAAAAAAGATATTATCAGGTTTCGATTAGCTGATCCTAAAATGTGAAATTATTCTATAAACATTTCTAAATAAGAATGATTTGCTTTCTGTGTATTGTTAAATCAGTGGTGAATTTTTATAATCAATTTGGAATTTTTCCACATTAGCTAATATCTCCCTTATTCACTAATTAGACGTTATTAAAATTTTCACTTTTGAATCTCCTAATTTGATCAGGTATGAGTTTCTATTCAAACAGCTAAAAAATAAGCTCTTCATCATTCATAGGTGATATTTTCGAAGCAGATCCATTTGCTCGTGTAAAATATAGCCAACTTGTTTAATTTTTTTTTGTACAACTTGGCCATATAAGAACGAAAAGAAGGATTTTGTAGATTATTGTTTTTTCATGTTACTACTTAATTTAGACCAATTAGACTGCTTAAATTGAGTAACTTATCAACAAATTACTACTTTTTGACATAAAAGATTTAATATAACACTTTTTTAAAATCTCATTTTCAATAAATATACTACAAAGCTAAATTTCCTGTCTTTCATTTCTATAACAACTACAGCTAATTTAATCTAGATTTTTATTTTATGTATATTTCTATAAAATTAGATGTATTTGTTTTTTTTTAAAATAATAATATAAAAAAAAAGAATAAATAATTATAAATATGAAAATTTTTGATTGATATCAAATCTGCTTTAAATTTATTTGTAATTACTAAAACTAGAAAAAAGATCGATTTAATTATTACAAACTTTTATACTTTTTTAAGAATTAAACTTTGAGTTTTCCAAAAATCGAAATAAAACCCATTTTATGCGATCTAATAAAACTTTTTACTATTAAACTTTGTATAGCAATTATTTATATAAAATAGTGATAAATAACTAAATTAATATAAAAGTCATTAATAATTCTATTTATAAATCAATTTAATATTAAAATTACAATTTTATTTTTAGTATGACAGGTAATATAATAAAAATATTTTTTATTAGTTATAAGACATTAAGTAAGCCAATATTACAGACATAGAAACATAATATTGATTTATTGGACCAGTTTTTATTTAATAATAATTACAGTTTAAAATTTTTTTTTTTCCATAAAATTTACTGAACACCATTTTAACCCTTTTTTTTTAACTAATAACAAAATTCTAACATATCTGCCATAATACTAAAAACATTTCTATAAATTTTTTTTTTTTGTGTTTTTTGAATGAATATATGAATAATTTGAAAAAGACAACACAAAAAATATAACATAGGATACAAAATACAAATAATAAAAAAATATAATTGGTCCTTATTTTATTTTTTTTTTTTTTTTTGTTTTTATATTTTTATTTTTTTCTATTGCTACATAAAAACTGATTCGAAACGGTTAGGTTGTTTCCATTTGCAGTCGCAAATCTTGTTAAGCCATTTAAATCTTAAGATGGGCGGCTTGTGTTGCTATGCATGTTAACATATATAGTCTAACGATTTCATAAAAAACAAAAATTAAAACAAAAAAAAAAAAATCGGAAAGAAAATGAATTGTTTGCTGTCGTTTTAAATCATCTGGCCACAAGTAATATAACAGCCATAAAGTAAGTATTTTTGTTTTTTTATTATTATTTTTTTGCAGTAAGCCCATAAGAGGTTCCTGTTAAATCTTTATGTGAAAAACACGATAAAAATTAATAACTGTTTCAAATAAAAAGCAAATATATATAGTCAAAAATTAACAAAAAAGTTACAATGAAAAAAAGGAAGATATATATATATATATATATATAAAGAAATAAATTATTATTATATACAATATATATTTGTGTATATATCTATCTATCCATCATGAGTTATATTATGTTCATTAAGTTCATCCTGTTTATCAAAAACTTAATAATACTAAATTTAATTTTTATATGGTGTATCTAATAAAACTCTATCTCTTTTTATATTTATGATTAATTAATAATCAATTTAAAATATTTTATTAAATTTCATTTAACTTTTTTCAATTTAAATTGTTGCTAAGGAATATTATAAAAAATAAAAGGTAGGTTTTAATTTTATTGAAATTCCATAAACCTAAAACTGTAATTATATAAAAAGTGAAATATTGCAATTGATATTAATTTTATGTAATATTTGGCAATAAAATATTAATTTTTTTTTGTGTATATTTTTGATTAAATAAGATTAAAATATAAGAAATAATTATAAAATAACCAAAAATGCTTTCATAAATACCAGGGCTAAAAAGTAGTTTTTGTCTATATCTTAACAAGTATACAATAATAATAATTAAGTATATGATATATAAATAATATAAAGGATTAATTATGATATTACTTAAAATGAACTAAAACAGTTTAATTTGAAATATAAGACTTATATGCCTACTACATACATATATCAAAATATTTTATTTAAAATTATCCAAAATGCACAAGAAAAAATAATAATAAAAAAATTGAACTAACATTTTTGAAAAATTTCATCGTTTTAATTTTTTTAAATATTTTTTGAAGGTTTTTGAAATTTTGAATTTAAATTTTTTTAAAAGAACAAAACAAAAAACTTACATGCATAATTATTTTTTAATTAAAATAAACATTTCAAATTGATGATGATATTTTTATTTCTACATTGAAAAATAGAATTTTTTATAATATTTTGTTAAAAGATAAAAGAAAACTTAAGCTAAATTATATAAACATTTAAATCATATCTCAAATATTTTTCTTGTATAGAGAAATTTCTTGGCAGACAGTATGTCGCCTTGCCTACAAAACAACCAATCAGAGGATTGTAAAAAGATTATAGTATATATATATATACATATGTATATCCAATTTGGTTGCTTTTGGAATGTACTCAACAAGTATTCAACCCTTATATATTTCCGTTCATTTCATGAATATATATATATATATATATACAATATATATACATATATCCATACATTCAAATTATATATTTTGTTTAGGCTACACACCTAAATTTAGGCCACTTTTGTATTTTTTGATACACCTTCCAAATATATTTTATCTTATTCATACAGAATACAAAATGCCATATAGTGACTAGCTTTATACCATTTAATTCCAATTACAACAACAACAATGCAAACAAAAAAAAACAACAAATAAAATGATATTATAAAAAGAAAGAATTTTAAACTAGCTTAATCAAAAAAGTTAAAAAGAAAATTATTTTTTTCTTCTTTTTATTTATTTCTTTAAGTTTTTTTGTTTTTGTATAAAGCCGCTTAAGCCTGTTTTTTTTTCTGACTTCTTTTTGATTTTCAATCAATCCATTCGAAGAAATAACCTTAGATGACGTTTCATATGGAACAGATAAAAAAAAATAACTACAAAATTAAACATGAAATATATATATATATAACAATAACAACAACAAAAATAAGTGTCACATTCAAGCGTTGACCGCTCCAATACGACTCAGCATGGTATGTAGTGGACTGGTCATGGCGTTTACTTTGAATTTCAGTAAAGGAAGTTATATATCTAGATATTTATATATATCTATGCAACTAAAGAAATACACAAGCAAAGCAATTTATAGGAAATTTAAAATTACAAAAAAAAAAAGAAAAGAAAAGTCGTATGACTATAGTTTACATAAAAAGTTAAAAAAAAAAGAATATCTAAGAATGTGGTTTAACATTATGGCTAGGCCGGATCTCTTTCAATTTTCTCCTTATAAAGGAGGACAAGGTATGCATATATATATATATATATATATATACATATATTAATCGTCATATTTTAGTCATAGACGCTGACAAAAGGAAGCAATATATCTTACGTGATGGGATTTTGTTATAAGTACAACAAAAACTTAAGTAAAAGAAAACTAATTTTTATTTTTTATACGTTTAAAGAAATAAAATATCAATAAACTAATAGCCCTTGAGTGTAATATTCTTCTGGTGTAATCCTACAATATCCTTAAAATGGGTAAACAGATTGAATGTATTACCATTAAAAAATTGAAAAATATATTTAAACTTTTTACTTAATAGAAAATATTAAACATGTCGCCATAATGTCTGGTAGAATGAAAAACCAATATAAATTGTTTCCTTTGATTTCTAAAGGCTACCTAAAATGATTGTTAATGAAATATTAGAAGTTTTTTCATATATATATATATATATATATATATATATATATATATGTATTTTTAATGGAGTAGAAATGGAGCAGTTTCATTTAAATATGTATTTCTAAGCCATTGGCCAATCCGAAATTTGTTATTGCTATAATGAAAATTGTATAAAGTCAAAATGGCTGATTTAATTTTAAGGTAATTAATTAAAAAACCAATTTCAAAAGTAGTAAACAAAATATGAAACTAATTTTAAAATATAATCAAAAAATTGCAAATGATACAAAGACATTAATTTAGACAATAATTTAATTTTTTAAAAAATCAATTTAAAAGAAATATTTGAGTTTGAGATTCATTTAAAAAATTTATCAAATTAATAGATATTTTTGTATCGTTATTCTTTCTAGACCAAATCATTTTATGAGAAAACATTTTCTCCTTTAAAAATGCCTAAAGCATTTAACAAAATAAAATAATCAAGTTAATGGACTACTTTCAATATTTTAGTCAACTTGTTGCGTTTTAAGGAGCATGCAAAAATTATAAATTTGT
Organism: Acrocera orbiculus; assembly: GCA_947359355.1. Taxonomy (NCBI): domain Eukaryota; kingdom Metazoa; phylum Arthropoda; class Insecta; order Diptera; family Acroceridae; genus Acrocera; species Acrocera orbiculus. The sequence goes on from OX375759.1 coordinate 7,041,228, forward strand.
ATTACTGAAGTATCTGATGTTTAATTACGAAATTTTTAAGTTTATATAATTCTAGATATTAGTTAGAATTCTTGAAATTTTTATCAACTATTCCCATGACAAATTAGCTTAATATGAAAAAATAAATTCTTAAAAAAAAATTTTTTTTATAGTTCTTTCCATAAGAAATATTTTAGTTTCACCTGTATAAAAGTAAGCCGTCCAAGGTCTATAATCATTTTCACACCTTCTATTTTAAAAGTCCTAATAAATAAATAAAACTGAAATGCTAATCCTTTTCTTGTACATATATACCCATCTCTTTATATACATATATATATATATAACATAGAAAATTTAAATTGCAAGCAATCCTAGGAAGGACAAATACTATAGATTTTACTTGTAAGGGATTCCCACACAAAATGAGAATAATAGATGCCACCTAGACAATGAGGCACTTTAAGGCAGGTATGTACCTGCTGTTATTACACTTCTGGACTTCAGTAGAAAATTGTCCTTTGTTTTGTTATTGTTTAGTTTTTGTAGTTTTTTTTATTTTTGGTTTGGTTTGGTTTCTTTTTGCTTGTATTTGATATTTTTGGAATACCATATGGAAAGGCTCAACACACCTGCTTGCATAATGGTCTTATTTGGAAAAAATATATTGTATTTTACACTTGTGAATAAATTACTTTATTGGAAATATATATATATACATAATATACAGATAACCTGTAGGTTAACAGATGCGGAAACGAATATTTCCAAGGACTTAAAAGGAATATATGGGAATAATTATACGTGAGAAATGCTTAAAATTTTCTAATTTATGCAAGTAGTAGTATATACATAGAATTTTTTATAATTTATTTTGAAATTTTAAGAAAGCAAAATTATTTTTTGTTTTGTTTTCAGTTTTTTTTAAATATTTTTATGTAGTTTCAATGTAATAATTTTTAACAAAAATAAATAATAATTTTAAACAAAATTTAAAAATATCTTTTATTAGTCAATAATTTTAATAATAAAATAATATCAATTCATTTATCTATTCTGAAAAATTTATTACAACCCTAAATTCTCCTAAATTACAAAAAAATTTATTGCAATGATGTATTCTAGAAAAAATATATAATTATAATAATAAAAATATAAAAATTGTGAAAAGGTTCAATCCGATATCATTCCATTCAAGGCAATGAGCTCATAGTCCACATATTTATATTTAAATTCTTTATAATTATGTCTATATAGAATCAGGTCTCGGAAGTTTATAAATCAGTCAATCATATAAATGAATTGTTATCGCATTGATTTTAATTTTATAAAGTAAACACTATTAAATCTTCTATCGAAAAGCTAATTAAGAAAATTCACTGAATATTTAAAATTGATATGATAAAAAAAAACAACAAAAAACGACAATTATAATGGTTATTGCTTAAGTTAAGACTGATAAATTCGCAAAAAACTTGTATAACTATAATAAAAACAGAGCAATAATAAAAAAATAAAAAAACAAAGTTAAACAAAAAATGATATAATAAAAGAGAGACAGAAAGAAAGATTTACTTCTTAGAATTTGACTTTGACTAAATTGCAAAAAAAAAAAAAACAAAAAACGATGATATATACTAAAGTCTTTTTCTTTAAAAAGTTAAGCCTTAGAACTTCTTATATAACATAAAGTAAGATAAAGCTTATGAGGACTAAAAGACTTTTGCAATATATTTTGTTGTTTTCTCTTCCCTCATCATTATAGGTGACTATACTACTGGTAAAATTTGATATTTCAAAAAAAAGGAAGAAAAAGCAAATACAAAAAACTAAACATCAAAGCAAACTATAAAAAATTATTTAAGATGACTAAAAATTGCTATAAGAATTGAAAATTTTTATAATGATTGATGAGATTTGACCAGTATTTATTTTTATATTTATGGAATTCTCTTGGCGGCAATATGGTGTTCCGTATAATCATTTAAAAATCCAACCAATGATCTTCATATAAAACATTTATTTTTTTCTTTCAAATACTAGAAACTACCATGACACCTCTACAGTTTAAGAAATTTGAGTTTGAGTAAATCAGGTTATTGATATTTGTTGTTGTTGTTTTTTTTTTTTGTTATTCTCTGAATTTTTATGCTTTCAGATGATGTAATCTTTGAGAAGTAATTCATTGGAAGTGCCTCATAAGAGAAATAAAATATGCTAGAAAACTGATGTAGATTTATACTATTCTAGATATTTGATAACTTTTTATTTTTCAATTAATTAATAAGTTATACTTTTTAAGAAATTTTAGTTGTTTTTTGATTTTTTAGGGTTTATCAGTATTGGTTACAAATAATAATGAGTTTACAGTGACCAAAGATACTATACAAATGTAGTACCATTTCTTTATATATAAAAATAAGTATTTATACTGTTACCTAGTACATTTTGTTTAGTATATATTTCAATTTGTTTATTTTTGTTTTTGTAAAAGAATGTTTTTTATATCATATTCACAGTCATACTTAACCTAACTTCTAAAATTATTCACTGTTAAAATATTTACAAAAGAGAAAATCCGAAAAATTACTTAAAATTTTTCATCCGTGTTACTATGAGTTGTCTAGTACAATCAGTAATGAACTAGAAAAACAAACTAGATTTAGATTAGTTTATTTGATAAATATACCAGAAATTTCCTATACAAATTCTAAAATGGTAGTACATTTATCTATTATCTTTGGCCATTGTAAACGCACTATACGCTAGTCGAATAATCTATCACGATATTAGCTAACATATATTTGACGTATCAATATCAGACGTGCCAGTATCTGGTAAAGTATTATTATATTAATTTTAATTCTATTGCCTGGACCTAGTCCAAATTATTATCTAGCATTATCCGCCAATATTAATGCAATATAATTACTCTCAACCAATACTATAAAATAGTAAATATTTTCGTAAAAGTCATACAAGTCATATAAGTCTTTTAAATAATTAACAAAATCGACAAAATCAAATTTCCTTTATTAGCTCAAATGAATCTTTTTAATCCCTATCTTTTTTTTTTTTTAATTTATTCTGTTTGCATTTTTAAATGTTTCTTCTCATCTTCTAATTTTTTTATTTTTGTCTCAAATTCTCATTATAATTTTAGGCTACAATAAAGGAGCTGTTAATGGGATATTATTTGAAAGCATGACTGCTTACAATAATTGTTGTTGTAGTTTTTTTTTTTTATTTATATAAAACGCCGCTATCCAGGGATTATTTCTGGTGGTGATTCGAGACACAACGGCGTCGGATGGTCAACATTTATCTTATATATATATATATATACATACATATATGAAACTGATAGTTGACTGTTTTTTGTATTGGGATTACATCTACCTACTTAAATGCATTAAAAGGTAAAAATCTTTGGTTCGAGGAAGCCCATCAGTTATCCCAACGGTTCGATGAATTAAATAAAAACAGAAAAAAATTTCAAGAGAAAAGAACAAAGATTTTTTTCTTCTTCTGATATGAACAAAAATAACAAAACAAATAAGAAGAATATATATATATATATAAATATATATATGTATATGTATGTGTACCTTAAATGGTCACGATAAATATTAGGTTCCATATAGGAATGCCGCATTTAATTCTATATAACTCTTGTTATATATGATTTTGATTTTTGTTTTCTATTTTATATATAAATGTGTTTTTTGTTTGGTTTTGTATTATACTTTTTTATTTTTTGCATTTTATATCTCCTAAACTCTTCTCTTTTTCAGAACTGATGTGGCTACTTTGAAAAAAAAAAAAAAAAGAATACAAAAAATCTTTAACCATAAAAGTTGTACAGTAGTAGCAATAAAAAAAGATTAAAACTTGTGATAGATTTAGTAAGAAAAAAATAGAAAAAGAATAGATATATAAGCCAGTACACATATGCATGTATATGTATACAAATACAATAATAAAAAACAAAGAAAAAAAAAACTAAAAGAATAAAAAATTAAAAAATTCTTTTAGCCTGGCATCCAAAATAAATTTCTAAAAAGGTTGAAAAGTCGAAGAAATACATATATGTAGATAGGTTTGTGTATAGGTGGCAGAGGATATAATGTTGGCGGCGGCAATAGATTTGCAGCGCTCACAAAGGAAACAAAAATAAAAATTAAATAAAGAAAAAAAATGAAATAAAATCTTAACCTGAAATTTGACTCTTTTGAAGGAATTTTTTTTTTTTTGTGGTTAAGTGTGAAAAAAATAAAGGACAATGACAAGGCGATGAATAATTACTATTAAACTAACTTGCTTATATACAAACATATATATATATATAATATGCAATTAAGCAAGAAAAAATATAAAACCTTCGATGGAAGCCGAAGGAAGCCCGAAATTCAAATAAAATTGTTATGTATTATTTTAGTTTTAATATTTTTCTTTCTTTTATTAATATTTTTCGATTATTTCTTTAGTTTATTTATTGAATCATACCAAAGATACACATATTCCTTTGAACATATTTAATTAATAAGAATTATTCATTAATGGGCACATGGACACATTACCTAAAATCATGTTTAATGATAATATAAAGGATTTATATTAATGAATAGAATGCCATAGGCTAATTAGTAGCTTTTATCATAGTTTATGAAATCTATTTGCAATTGTAACAGTAATTTTAAGAATGTTATCATATTGGATTTTATTTCGGCACTGAGCCTCTATTCTTGAATTTTTCTATAATACTATTTCTAAGGGACCTTGTCAAGCAAATCCAGGATTATTTTTTTGCAATTTTGATAGTCCAGTAAACTTAAGGATTAGATAAACTTGAAGCATTATCCTATATATAGTACCACCCAAAACTCTATAATTTCTTAAATAATCTTATCTGACAAGTATTGAATGATATATGGCACATAATTTTAATAATTTAGAAATTATGCACACAAAATTAGATTTTATCCTTTTAAAATAAAGTTACTAATATAATATGAATTATTTTCAGATTTTATAATTTTTAAAGTTTTAAAATTTTATTGTAACAAAAAAATAACTTTATATTTTTTTTTTTGTATTTTACAACTGTTCATTCGAATTTTATGTTTCCTTTTGTTGTTATTTTAATATATTTAATTAATTCAAACTACCTTCATGTATAACTATCAGACACTATACTAGAATTAATCAATTAAAAAGCAATACAAACAATAAATAATTCTATATATTATAATAATATGTAAGTATGTTATACTTTGATATTTATCATAAATAATTTTTGTATTAATTATAACGTAGGTGTAAAAAAAATGTTCATTAAGTACAAAAATTGATCTTAAATTGTGTAAGATGCTAAAATTGAATTAAGGTGGAAACAAGTATTGTTGGCAGTAAGTCAAGGACATATATCGCACTAGCACAAACTTCATAACTTTTGCACAATATTGAAATTATATTACCTTCTCTTTTTCTAATTTAGTTTATACTCGAATACAATTCTAACTTGTCAGCCTTCAATATATTTATACATTTATACATATATATACATATATGTAATAGTAATTAATCTTACTTAAATGTTTTAGATAACTTTGATCCTTATAATTTTTTAATCTTTTTGTTAAAAATGAAAAAAATAATTTTTATATTCCAATGTAAAAAATTAATTTTTTATATTCATTAAAAATCAAAGTTTTGTCATTTTGTTATTTAAAAAAAAACCAATAAAATATCGAAGTTAAAAAAATTATATATTTAAATAATCTAATGGTAAAAAAAAAAAAAAAATAATTATATTAGTGAAACAATTTAAAAATTCTTTGTCTTAACTGAGGAGTTAAATGGGGTTAAATTGATAACGGTCAAAAAAAAAAAAAAAAAAAAACAAGCAATTAAATAAAGCCTTCTCTAATAGAGATTTATTTTATTATTAATAAAATTTTTTCTATTTGTTTGTTTTTTTATAAAATAAATAGCAAAATGCAAAAAAATAAAAAACTATTGACTTCCTTTCAAAATGATCACTAGAACAAAATGATTCATGCCATAAATCAAATAATGTGCTAGCTAACACGTACATAGCTTAGGAATAAAAACAAATAAAGCTCATATACTAAATAAATATTTATATCTATGGTTGATAATGTGCCATTTCACTTGATTAAACCAAAACAAAAAGCGCCATTAAATGAAATTTTTAGATCAGTGCATAACGTTCTACAACTATCTAGAATGACCTCATGATTATGATTATGGTTTTTTTTTTTTTTATGTTGTTGTTGTTGATTTATATTTCTTTGTTTTTCTAATAAATATTAAATTTACCATTTTTTCTTTGTTTGTTAATTGTTTTACTGAAATTTTTCTAGAAAATAATTTAATTGTTGATTGAAAAAATTGTTTTATATCAAAATTATCAAGTTATCTTAAGTATAGAAAAATTGTACCTACTTTAAGGGGGGATGGGGGGGATTCTAGTCTAGAAATTCAAAAAAAAATGGATTTTCTTCTTCTTTTTTTTTGTATATTTTATTAATTAATAACTCTTTAAAAAAATGTTATCAGGAGGATTTTTCAAAATATAAATAATTTTCGGAGCTATAGCTCATTTTGTGACACATTTAGTCTGAGAGTTCAGTTCCTTCTTTGAAACTTTAAGCGCGCTTATCTCGAAAATACTTTTTTTTTCGAAACAGTGTGCATGATATCTCAAGTTTTACTCAACTGATTTACTTGAAATTTGACACTGAGATTCTTTATTTATTAGAGTATGAGAATACGAAGGGCTTTTTATTAAATTATTTTTCTTTTTTAAATTCCGAAAAGCGAAAAAAAAAACAAGGAAAAAACGTAACTTTTTTTCCAAACTGTCGCGATTTTGTAGAAAAAATTTTTTTCTAAAATAAACTCTTTGTAGTCCCATAACCGCATTACTCTTCTTGAAGAATTAAAAAAAAAAATATTTTCCTTAGATTATTGGAAGGACTGACTGGAATTATGTACACTAGTACAACGCCATTTTTGTGAGTCCTCACTTTGCGAGCCTGTAATTTTTTCAATTTTGGTATTTTTTTTTTCATATACATTAGGGGCCATCCATAAATTACGTCACACGAATTTCATGATTTTTTGACCCCCCCCTACCCCCTGGTCGCCTTTCATTTATTTTTTACTACATGAATATCATATCAAATCACCCCTTGTCACACTTCGTCGACCCCCCCCCCCCCTTTAACGCGTGATGTAATTTATGGATGGCCCCTTATTAATATTTTATACTCTTGAAGCACCAATAAATAATGAGCAAAAAAATTTATGCTAAAAATATTTAATGGCGTCCGAAAAAACACTAAAAATTCAGGTGTCTAAGCTGGACTTTAAATTTGAAAGAAAACTTTAAATTATAATAAAATAAAATATAGTTAAATAAATAACTTGTGGCACTTTTTTATGCATTGCTGTTGATTAATGTAGTAAAACAAAACCAAAAAAAAAACAGAATGAATAAAGAAATTAAACATTTTTTGTTATTTTTAGATTCAGCACAGTCAATCAATATTATTATAAAGTGTATACAGAAATTAAACTAAAGCCTAAAATCGTAGATAAATTTACAATTTTCTCTATTATTAATTATTTATAAGCCTCATGGCAAGTTTGTATAAAAAATCTAAATCTAATTGTCAAAATTTCACATCAGCAAATAATAATCACCTTAGGATTGGAATTATGCAAACAATTTGACCTAAGTTTATTATTTCCTTTCAAATCAATATCCGCACTTAATAGGCTAAAAATGAAAATTTTTTTTGTGTTATTTTAGTTTACTTAAGGTATGAAGTGACGAAGACAATTAATTTTAATCCTAATGAAATTGGATCTTCAAGTTAATTAATTAAAAATAAAAAAAAAATTTTATTTAACATATGTTCAATTCTATTTTCTAATGCTATTAAATGCTAGTATTTAAGTTAATTTTTGTAAATATTTATATATGTATATAAATTATATAGGATCAGGCTCTGTCTAGATTAGAGTTTTGGACAGCAGTTTTATAGGAGTTTTAATGCGCGGTTATACTCAATAATTTGTTTGAATTTGACATTTTGATTGAAAAAAGTTATGCTTTCTTAAATTGACTTACCGTAAATAATAAATGTAATAAAATTAGTTGAAAGATACTAGTTGTAGTCAAGATACTTTTAAATGTAAACTTGCCTTAAACTCAAAACTCAAATAAAACGGCTGCCCAAAACCATAATCTAGACATCAAGTCAGATACAAGAGAACAAAACTAAAAACTGAAATATTTTTTGACAATTTTGTGTTTTTTGTCGACGAAATTTTGTCTACTTTTTATCCCATTATCCTGAAATATATAACTCTCTATACAACAATAAAATGTAAAATAGGACAGAAAAACAAAAATATAAATATACAAATGCTTAAATATAAAATATATCCTTTTAATATTGTGTGTATTTTTTCCTTAAAAAATACCTAACTGTTAAATGTATTTTAATTCTGATTTTTAACTTTTTTGATTCTCTAATTTCTAGCCTCTTGACTCCTATACCATATTAAAAGTTTATAAAATCTACAATTAAGATGTTTGTAAATTTTTTACTTTAAAATAAAAACTTATGTTAGTTTTAACGGTTTTTGCTGTTGCGATATATGAAGCCAATTTATTTCTATCGTGAATCAATTAAAAGAATCTATCGTACTATTTATATGATTTTTCTAGAAATTTATCAATCACATAAATGTTTTTTATAAAATTAATTAATAGATAAGATATTTCTAATGTATTTAAAATAAAATCAAAAAAATTTAGTAATCATATAAAAAAGAATACAAATAAAATATAGTATCTGATTAAAAATTTAAAAACTATTTGAAAAATAACTTTCCCCCTTTTAGACTATTTTTATTTATTCACAATAATAATAAAATTATTTTTTTATTGTTTCATTGTTTTTGGAATTTAATACCACAAAAGATAAATTCTATGAACACATTACTGGCTTCATATTTAAGGCGCCAATATGTCTACCTTAAGCCACAATGAATATGCTGTCCGGCGGTGGCACAGCACCTGAACTTCTACCAACCAACCGCAACAAATGCGGTCGTTGCCGTGCCATTTATATTTCTATTCATTTAAGACAAGGTCTTATGTAAAAAAATTTTTTGTGTTTTGTTTATTTTTTAAGGAGCCTTAAAGATTTCATTTATATACATATATATATATATATAGATATATATATATATATACTATGTACAAAATATTCGACCTAAGAAGGTTGCACTAAGCTACCTTGATTGGATTATATGTTAAAGTTTATGCGACAAGCCCTGTGTTTATTTTAATATATATATATATATGTATATAATATATTCCTTTTCCCTTCTTTTATAATAACAACAAAAAAATAAATAAAAATAAAATTAAGACTATATGTCTGGTGGAGATCGGTGTTTTCGCTCTGTAGTCACCGACTTCAATTGGATTAAAGCCCAAACAAAAAGTCCAACTTATTGCGGAAATGAAAATCAAAAGAAAAAGAAATTAACCAGGCAACCTTATAAGCAAAGTAACATGCCGCACATTCCAAGAATAGACGGCGGCTGATGCATTTAATGCCCTTACGTTATATGAGATTGATGGTAAAATTATTGTTTTTCTCTTTTTTTTCTTAATGTGGGGAAGGGATGGAGCTAACAAGAAATAAGAATTAAAAAGTTTCGGTTTACGAATTCAAAACAAAATAATATCCAAAAGTATAACTACATTTTACATATATATATATATATATATTATATATGTATGTATATATATCAGTTTGCCTGTAAGATATATGTCGATTTGTGGGAGAATGTTAACTCTATACAGATTCTTCTTTGTGTCATATTTATAAAATTTTTAAAATAACAATAACAACATCAAAAACATTTGTATTAACATTTGGTGTTCTTATTCATGCTTATTGGATGGAACACGATATATATATATGGGGTCCTCCATTGGAGCTCCCCATCCCAGACTTATTGGAGACTTGGTAAAGAATTATCAGGATTATAATATATGGTATTAATGTTTTACCACATATTGTTTTTTTTTTGTTTTTAGTTTTACGAATTTTTCATTTCATGTGAATCATTAGCTTAAAAATGCTGAGAAATTTTCATGTAATAAGAAAAATAGAAATAAAATAACAAACAAACATATATAAACAATGTATTACCATATTGATATTTTGTTTATCATTTGAAGTATTTTTTTTTTAGTCTTTATTTGATTTTTAAATTTTAAATGTGTTTATTTTAATCTATAGGGCATGTATTTGCCATTGTGTCAATTTACACTTCCTGTTTTGATGTTTATAAAAATTTATACAATGTTGCAGAAATATTTTTCTTTATATATATATATAGAAATAAAAATATTATAGATACTTTAATTAAGATATAATTAATGGGTTTAAGACAAGGTAAGCACTTTGATACGAAAATATCTTTATTTTCTTTTGTGAATTAACATAAAATTTCCCTTTTTCTCAAAAAATTGATAGTTTATAAAGGATTTCAAATGGCATATATTTTATTTATATTATCAAAACAATTTATAGTATCTTATGTGGTATTATATGTGTTTATAAGATTCTAAATAATTTACGCCCGGTTTTACAGTTTGTACTTAAGTCTTAATTAGACTTAACTTCGTGCTTAAATTAAGTCTTCAATTTTCAAGACTTAAAGCCGACTTAGCTATCAGAAAGCAATATTTTTGTCAATTTTACTAAATTTTGTGTCAAATAACTTTGAAAACTTTATTTAAATAACAATTTCCAAGCATAAAAATTAAATAAATTAAGTGCAATTTTAATTTTAATAATGTTTTATTAAAAAATGCATTATTCCGCAATAGAGAAATGGTGTATTATATTCAGTTGAATTGTTAAAAATTCACTAACAACATCATTAACATTATAAAAGTTTTCATTTAAGAGTGATGTTTTGTGCTTAATATAAAATGAATTTCGATTTTGTTAAATTCAATCAGAAATAAAAGATTTAATGAATAATATGAAAAATATTTATTAGTTTGCCTTACAAGGAATATTTATATTTTAAGAAAATTACTGCTTAGTTATTGTTTTTAATAATGCTGTTTGTATTTTATCGGTATTTCATTTATTGTAACATATCTCTATGAAAAAAAATATGACAGATTATGATTATTTGACGTAAAAATGGCTTACAAAATTCAGCAATGATAGCTAAGCTAAGAATATCATTAAAAACAACTGTGAAACACTTCCAGTCTTTTAAGAAACTTAGTTGAGCAAAAAGTTAAGTTACGAACTGTGAAACCAGGCGTTAAGGACACTACTTGTTGGATTAAAGCCTTGTACAGACCAAATACAATTTTTAATCGCAACAAGACGCATAAGGTTGTTAAACGGCTGATGCATTCGCTCTGGCCATAGCTAGAAGAAAAATTTTTGTTTTATGAGGATCATTTAATGGTAAAGGGATACTTTATGGCTTTCAAAATTTTTCTTGCATTTGAAATTGCCTTCAAAATTTTTAGTGTACCTCTAAAAGTAATAAAATCATTATTTTCTATCCCTTTTAATATAAATACCACAAAAATTGCAAATACAACCTCATGCGTCTTGCGATTAAAAATTGCATTGGTCTGTACAAGGCTTAAGACGTCTCCAATAAACAAGTATAATCCTGTTTACAAAAACAAAAAATAAGCTCTGACATAATAGAGTAATGGTTTCAAGAAAAAATGTTTTTCTTTTAAAATTGGAATTTATTAAAAACATATAATTTCTCTTAAAAGAAACACAACCAATCTAATATGTTTTACAAGGATTTCCATATATATTTTTATTTATCTTTGTAATCCTCAGTTTCTCCATTATGCAAATCAAAAATTTTTCTTGGGTAACAACTTTTCGAGATATTTGAGGATAATAATGATTACTAGAACTAGTGGTGATATGCTTGAACAACTGAAGACTATGAAATAGCCCAAATTACACCCGAAATGTTGGCCACAACGATGGAAAATGCGGTAAAACGGGACGATTTGTGTGTGGCTGCTGGCGGGGACCACTTGTTAGATTATCATTTTCAAAAAATAACTAAAAAATTATCAAAATCTAAATTTCCAAAAAATAAACAATAAATAAAAAAATTTTTGTATTTTGTTAATTTTTTTTATAAAAAACTTCGGGTACCACACAAAAAAACATCCTATATTTTGAATATGTGAAATTTTTTTCTTGATTTGATCATTTAAATAATCCGAAAGTATCGACAGATAGTGATACTTGGGGTTCTTTATTTTTTAACTAAGCGAATCCCCCCCAAAAAAAAACAAAGGCGATAAACTTTATAATTTTCTATAACTCAACAAAATATAGATTTAATTCACATGAAAAGTAAAGGATTCATTTTTTTATCTATTGCCATATATTTAGCATAAATATTTCTTTTATTGTACTTCACATAACACTGCCAAGCTATCAATTTGTTATTCTTTCTAACTCATTATTAACTCATCTTTTTCACACAACTATATTTTAGGGGTAAACAGAATAATTTTTTACATTTTTTTTTAGCAAGTAATTGATTTAAATGATAAGTCTTTAAGCTATTGCATTAGATGCTATTTAATTAGCATCGGTAAGGCTCATATTTTTCATATACATATTTGTTTACAAAATAGCAAAAACAGTGGAATTCAATACAATATGAAATTATATAAAATTTTAATAATCATCACCACAGGATTTACATTCTCTAAAAACAAAATAGAATTTCTTGTTAGAAATGACATATGTGCACCAGTTCTTGAACTTTTCAAGCCATGTTTTAATTCCATACCAAAATAATTTTTATATTTTTACTAATTAAATTTTTTGAGTGTATTTTCATGAATCAAATTTGAAAATATTTTTCGTTTTCATTGAATAATCTAACATTTCAAATTTAACATTTTTAATATTTTACTGCTTAGAAACAAGCTAAATAATATTTTTTTCTAAAGAATTGGTAGTTTTTTTTTTTTTTTTTTTTTTATCCTTGTTGTGTCCTCTATTATGAAACTTAATTGAACTAAAAATAAATACAATATATGTAGTTCTTATATATCTTCTACTTCACATCGTTTAAATATCTTGCTATAATATTTCACTTATCCTTTTACTTTTTATTTAATTCTATTTTATAATTGGATATCCTATTTTAAAGTTCTCCGATGTAGTTCAGATAACTGTATTTCATTTTATAATATTTATTTGTAATTAAATTTATTTGAAAATTATATAGTCATAGTGTTTCATTTTTTGCCGAATTAATGCTTAAGTATGATAAATAAATTAATTCGTTTCTTATGAATATCATTTATTACACAGTAACATAATCAATACATAAATGTAAAAAATTGTCTGGATAGCTTAAATGTTCTGACAACCATTGTAGTGGCGTTTCTTCATTAACAGCAATTCCATGCGTTCGGATACTATCTAAAAAGATACAAAAAAACAAAACAACAAATATAATTTGAATTTAATCAAATCAGACTATTATTTAAAACAATTGTTAAATTACAACTTTAAACTATTTAAATGCAGGTCATAATTAGGTTGATTCATATAAGTTGAAAAAGAAACTTAAAAATTTCCCATATTTTTTTTTGTCGTCTTTCAGATATAAAACCTCAGAGGTAAATTATACTACGGATTAAATTTTATTAGATACTTTAGATCAACCTTGAATAAATACAGGATCCATTTTATTTACAGAAAGAATTTTGAAATATATCAAATCATTGTTTTTCTCAATAAAGTTTCTCAGTGTTTCTTGGAACCTCAGAGTTCCAAGAAAAAATTTCGGGGTTCCACCTGACAGATTTTATTTTATTAAAAAAAATAAAAATGTTATTTAATATATTCACATTTTATTTGGAAAATTTTTAAATGGGGCGACTGAAAACACAAGCATCGATAACAATTCAAGCTTCACCAAATTTTATGTAATTTTTAACATAACTGATCATAAATCACTGATTGTAAGTGTAAGTGCTGTTACTTTAAATCTAACATAACTATTTTTCCAAGTGAACCGAAATAAGTATTTTCTATTCCTCTAGGAATATTCTAGGACTATAAATAGAGTATATAATGTATTCATTATATACTCTATAATATTTTTACCATTTTTTGTTTCTATAAAAAAGAATTGGAGTTCAGCTGTAAAACAAAATAACTTTCGAAATATTTCTAGACGCTTTGTGATTTCCTTGAAGAATCTGAAGTGGATTTAGATATGAAAATCGATAATGGTATAAAAACACATCTATCTAGTTTATAACAATCGCTCATTGATTAATTTCTAAACCTCGAGAATCAAGATAATTACCGGGTACAAAATCCTTTTAAATATAAAATTCGTTGTTTTACGCCCATAAATAGTTTGGGAGCCACTGATCTAGACTAAACACTTTATAAGCTAATTTTGACATAAATACATAAAAGTTTAAGAAATTTTTATTGTTAGCTATTTACATAAAATATGAAAATATAGAAATATGTATTATTATTAACAGTCAAAATAATTTTAACAATATTTTAGCCAGAACAACAAAATATCTAGTACTGATAAGACATCAAAATCAAAGCCCATTAAGGATTTATTTAGAAACTCATAACGTATCCGATAATGAGATAACTCTTTATTACTCATTATCCTTTTATTTAACTAATTCCATACGTATGTGTTATAATATATACCCCCCCTAAAGAACATAAAAAATCTTTTAAAATTCTAATGAAAAAATTCTTTTTTTTTTTTTCTAGTGATTTTATTACCACGCCTTCATTTTATTTTATTAAATTTTTTCTTTTTCTTTTCTTTTCATATAACAAAGATGCCTTTAGCCATACTCAACTGATGATAATTAAAATCTTTTAAATCTTCTAAGATATCATCAGGCTGATCACTTAGAAATAATTTGAAGTGAGATCTTCCTCGAAAAAGAAAAATTAGACAACAGCATTTATTTTCGATAAAAATAAAAAAAAAATTAAGAAAATTCCCTTCTAAATAGAAAAAAGAAAAAAAAATAAACTAAATAAATTAAAAAAGTAGAAAAGCACCGCATTGGCATTAACGATTTGTACAAGGAAGAAAGATCATGACAGGCATAACTTACCTGGAGGCCATACAATCGATCCGGACTTTATAGCTTATACCAAATGATGTGACATCTTCTCAGTATAGTCACAATAAATATATATATATATATATATATAATACAACGTCATGACATAGTGAACCAAGAATTAAAAAAAAAAACCTCATCCTGAACTGTGGGGATCAACAATCTCTCTTTAAGAGTCAGTGAATTCTAGGAAAAAGATAATTAGAGCTAAACAAGGTAAGGTGGCATTAAGACTGTACCATTTGCCTTGACATGCTGCCTTCTCATTGTATAAGCGCACCTTTAATTTTATCTCTTTCTATCATTCAACTTTTTAGTCATATAATACTTAGATTATATATATATATATATGAATAAATTATTTTTGTATGTGTATGTATTCATATATGAATTTCTTTACAATTCCGTTGTCAAACCAAAGTAGTCAGGCTGTCTACTTGGATGAAATTTTTCTTGGGTGCCGCTATATCGGCTGCTGATTCTCTATCTATCTTCATTGTGACCAGTACCGTTGTTGTTGTTATTTTTCTTGTTTTTTATTATTATTATTTTATTTTTTTCTTGTTGTTGTTGTTTTGTTTTGTATTATAACCATGATCTCCTTCATGGCTATGTGATCTTGAATGGATGATGGACCACAGAATAAAAGTATTAAAATTTTATTTTTTTTTTTACTTTCTTTATGTAGAGATGGATATGTGTGCATATATATATATATGGATATATCCGGTCTTCGTTTAATGGAAGATTACCGGAATGAATAAGTTGGATATCAAGCTAACAATGTTAAGGTTGAGGACAACCTAACGCAATTTAAGTGAAATTGTCAACATTGACCTCCTTCTTAGAATTTATTGAACAATTGAATTATATTCAGGTGGCCAGGATTTAAATTTATTTTTTGGTATTTGAAAATATTTTTAAATACACTTATGAATAGAATAATTTTACAAAAAAAATGGATTATTTTATGGTCACTTGAATCTTTTGAAATAAAATTGTATTGAATTGTATTAAATAAATCCTTAATACCATATTTAATTCTTGGTAGTCATAAAAAAAATTTTTATATTTGTAATTTTTGGTTTTTATCATTGTTTGTTTTGATTTTTTTAATTTATCTTAATGGCTGAGTTCTGAAATGCATCAATGCCGCAACAATGTAATGTCATGAGCTCATAAATGTCAAAATGCAAATCTGATACAATGTCATGAGTTCAAAAACTTTTACGATTGTATTAGATGCACATGAATCACGCAATAAGTGTATCATTTTTTTGTTGATGCAATATAAAAAGTATCTAGAAAATTATACTGCAATGCATCAATGCATTTCAGAACTCAGCCAAACTCTTTAATATGTACCAAATCAACATCTTATATGAAAGACAAACTTAAAGAAATTTTGGAATAATTATTCAAATTAAAAAAGAAAGCTATGATAATTGTGAAGATATTAAAATGCTGAGATATTTTTGTTAAGCTAAGTGCATAAGCTATCTACTACCACAATATAAGTTGATTCCCATAAGGCAATTAATACCTTTATCCCTTTACAAATCGATACATAGGAGCCTGATGGATTAATCGATGGATTGAGATTGATGGATCGATAGATTGAGTGTTCCAAGATAAGTTAAAACTAGCAAATCTTGTTTAACAAAAATACTGTATATTTTTCGATATGGCAAGATCAAAAAACGATCTTAAATAGAGTACAAAAATTTTATTACCTAAAGTATTCGAAGAAACAAAGAAAAAATATATTTCCAAAGACGTATAATTATTCTTTATCAGGATAATAAGAACAATCTAACGAACATAATTGATTACATGGACACTCAAAATTTTCAATTTATGTATAATCTTGGAAAGATTTAATTTGATACCTAATGATTTCTTTTCAGTCCTTACACAATTTTTGACAGATTAAATTACGGTTAAAGTGTTCTTTCAAATTATTATATTAAACTGTTATATTTTTATGGCATGCAAAAGGAAAATACTTAATTTTCAATATGAAAAAAATCAAATTGAATTTAAATGGAATAAAACTTAGTATATTTTTTAAAATTTCAAAATATAATAACTTGTTTGAAATTTCGAAGAAAAAAAAAATAATAAAAAAAATCTCCAAAATTCACATCAAATCTAAATGAAAGTAGCTATCTCGGTTTTGTTAGTAATATTTTTGTTTTGTTTTCCAAAAGTTGGTCAAACCAGCTTAAAATTATAGATGCAAAAACAAATAAAACATAAAAATCAAGAACATATACCATCAAAACTAAGAAAAATAAAACCAAAACTTTCTTTCAACAGGTCTTTATAAAAATCAAACAATTTTCCAGGAATATTTATACATAAATTGCCGAATAAAAAATAACATTTTTTGTTATTTTTGTTTTTGATATTTTAGTAAAATAAATTAAAACTTAAAATAAAAAATTGATTGTTTCAAATATTTTAATAATTTTATATTTATCAAGAATATTAAAAACTCTGTGGTAAAAATTTTTGAATAAAAAATAAAATAAATTATTGTCTTCCTTTTGGCAAAACAATTCTTTTAATTTTAGTTCTGGTTAATTTTAGGCAAAGCTCCAAATCGAATATACATATATGTATATATATATATGTGTATATAGAAGATATATATATATATATATATATATATATAATATTATAAATGTGCCAATTTCTTGGAACGGGTTTCTATAAAAAAAGAATGGAACAAAAAGTAAAGTAAATAAATAAAGATTTCATCTCAAGCGCCAGCAAAATCTGTTTTTAGTTACCCAGTTTTAGCAAAATTTCATGTTCTTACTTGAAAATAATATTTATATAAATATTTAGGTATATAAATAATAAAACTATTTGTAAGAAATTAGGTTTGTTAAAGAAAGTTGTAATTATAAGAAAGAGGAGGGCCAAACATTAAATTCCTTGTTTCACATTAATTTCTATCTGATGAATTTTTAACAAGTTTTAATTTTTGTTTAATGCAAATTTTAAAATGGAAATGAATAAAAATTAATTATATTTTTCTTTTGAAAAATATTTTGTAACATTTTGATCAAAGATAAGCTATGATCGGCATTTTAAGTTTTTAAAGATTTCAATCCTTAAAATTTAACAACCTCACGCATAGTACTTATATTTTATTAATGACTTTAACTTCTTATGTCTGGGACTCACTAGTGCTTAGCGGCACAAAATTTAGTGCTAAATGCTAATGAGTCCATTAGCCTCCACTGATGTTCTACTCTACTGGTATATAGAAAAAACTCTCCATTTTTACTGTGCAAAGTCTTCTTCACATGCTAAGCGCTACTGAGTCCCAGGCATTAGAGTATCATAGAGAATCCATTTTTCTATTATAAAAAACATTTCTGTAATTTGATGGTGGTATAATTTGGCGGGTTATAGATTAGTTTTATTTATCTTTGAACTGATTATGCAGTACTTAAAAATCTGATTTACTGTGGCAAGTATTTTTAGATAATCCATTAAATAAATACATGAGTTCCACAAGGAACATAAAAAATAACAATAATTTATCAGAACATTTGATAACGATATCATGAATATTGTGTCCATAGAAAAATCACAAATAAAATTTAAAAAAAACTTTCAAAAAAAGTTTCAAAAAAAAAAAAAAACAATGACACTAACATTCGATAGCTATCGATTACAATAACAACAAAAAAACAAATGAAATTATTAAGACCAATTTTCGACAAGATTTTTATTTACTAGGATTATATTTATAAAAATAAAAAAAGGATTATATTTTATATTTTTATATATTAATTTCTTTTATAATTGAAAAGATTTCAATCTATAAATTTTGTTGACAGATGGCAGATAAAAATTGATTATAAGAAATAAATCAAATTGAAAGAATATTTAAAATTATTTTTAATATAAGAAATTAGTTACTATGATTTTTTAATAATTCTTATATACATATATTGTATATTCATGTACACATACATATATGTTATATGTAGGTAAAATTCTAAATTTAAAACGTACAGAAAAAAATTACCATCTTTCCATGTTTTTCTGTTAATATCATACAAATGACAATCGTTGTTTTATAGTAAAGGAACAAAGAAAATAATTTTTTTATAATTTATTTATTTTTTCTAATAAGTTTGTTCAATAGTATATAGGACTAAAATTTTGAATGTATTAATTTAGTTAAGTTAAATTAAAAATAAAAATAAAAACAAAGAAGACAAAAAAAAGAAATTAGTATTCAAGATGATCACTTCCCTATGAACAAATTTCAATAAAACTAATATATGTTTAGTAATCACAAAAATGCTTATTAAAATTTTATAACTGACAATCCCATATGAAAAGAATTCTCATATAACTGTATATCATTATTAAATTTATTTTTATTCCCATAATTACAGTGTATACAGTAGTGTCTTATTTTGGTGCATATATATTAAGCACATATATTATGTATATGTGTTGTTAAATATTTCATATATTATTTTAATTTGGAATAATATGACATTGGTAGTATTTAAATTATTAAATATTCTAGTAAAAAGGAATTTTATTTATTTAAAAACACCATTCAATAGAGTATCATCTAATGAAGTAAATGTAATGCATTTGTAAAGCCTACGTCAATGAAATTTTACAGCCCACACATTGCAATATATGCAGATGTATGGCAAAAATATTTAGTATATATGAGTCATACCTATATATATATAATATATATTTTTATATATCTCCCATCTATAAGCCACATATATATATATATTTAAAATAAATAATTTATATATGTATTGATAATGTGGAGGTCTCTGGGCATTTCAAGTAAAAGATTACGATCGAAATGGATAAAGAATCAGCAGCAATGGAAAATCTGAAGGCAATATATAAAATTACAAACTGGTGCCGTCATGTCTGGCAACTAAGCAAAGTCAGCTTGAGAGATGTGTCTTTCTGGGTCGTATCAAATTTAGGTTCTCGTTTAGGCTGAAAAACTTTTGTTTCATTTTTTTTTAATGTTTTTCTTTTGTAGTTAACTGAGTAGCATTATTTATATTAGTTAGCAAAATTTTTATTAATTTTGAATTCTTAAATAAAATATAATAAAATATTATTTAGTAATTTTATTCTATACAAGATCATTGTATTTCATTGTAAATAATTTCTGAGTTCATCTAACTTGAATTAAATTTTTAAATTATAATTACAGTTTTAGATAAATTAAATTAAGTAATTTTACAGTTAGACAAATTAACATTAATTAATTTATAAGAATTTTAGTTTTAACTTATTTTTTGTTAAAGTGAAAATATTCTTTCAAGTACATATTGTTTAAATAGCACAGTTAAAGGTTAAAAACTATTAAAAATTGGCCCAGGAAAATATTTTTGATTTTTCAAAAAATTTTTGAGCTCCATTAAAATATATTTTTCTAACTATTTTTTTATTTTGTTTTCATTTAATTAATAATATAAAAAACGAAAGATATTACACTGAAATTTTTAAAGATTCAGGATTCAGGAAATTATAATGGGAAGGTATACAAATGAAACACTTGTCAAAAGGGAAAATAGAAAGAAATAATCATAGTTTTGTTTTAATTGTTTTTTCATTTAGAAAGCATACAAAATATCGACTTTTTTAACAAGGCCAGAACGAAATTTTATTCATCAAAAAAATAGGTTTTATTACTAAACAACTAGCTTTGTAAGCATACTAAGCTCCATAGAAACGTTATACTTTTTTTTGTATGAGTTCGACACCTCTTTACATCAATCAGTGCACATCACATCAGTGATTTCATACAACAACATACATTTTTCCTTGCGTAATCAAGTCTAGTTTTGTGCCAGAAAAAGAACCTACGCAGGAAGCTCTACTTTTTTGCTTTAAGTAAAAGAAATCGTCTGCCGAATCGCATAGAATGCTTGTGGAGGCCTATGGTAACAATGTGTTATAGGAAACAATTTACAGAGACTAGCTTCGTCGGTTAAAAAACGGCCATTTTGACTTGTGTTGAAATCTCGTGAAACTGTCAACGCTCACAGCTACCGGTAACAACTAATCAAATCGCGCCATGCTTTGCATGAAACAAGGCCGGTTTATGAACAAAGACATGAGAAGCTGATTTTTTTCCATGATAATGCCCCATCACCCACGCCAAGAAGGGTCCAAAACTACTTGGAGAGACTCAACTGGGAGATACTATCTCATCCCGTTAATTAACCAGACCTGGCCCCTTCTGATTATCACCTCTTATTGTTGATTCGTCACGCGCTTGCCAAACAGCACTTCGATTCGTAACAAAACATCAGAAAATGATTTTATGAGTAGTTTGCCTTGAAAAATGAAGAATTCTTTTGGCATGGTATACACAAATTGCCCCAAGAGATGGGAAAAATGTATAGCTAGCGAGGGCAAATACTTTGAATAACTTATTCTTTTATTTTCTATAAAAAGAGAAAGCTGTAAAATAGCGGATTTGAGCTTATACACCTGATATAGATATTTAACGTAAACATAAGAAAAGAGAAGTCAAATGAATTCTATTAGCTTAATTTTTGTTTTGTACAAAAAGTAACTATTTTACAATAAAAAATTTAGTTGTGATAAAGAGAAATCCTTAATTCAAGCAGTACCTAATCTTATACGTAAGAAGTGTGTAAAATTTATAAATGATTGGTTAATGAATACTTAAGAAATCATGTCAATGGACTTTTAAAATTATAATTTTGAGAAAAAAGCAATTAAAAATTGTTGGATAGAGGGATCAAAATTTACAAAACACAAAAATAGGAACAAATTTGTTTCTACTCTTGTCTCTAATCCCTAAAAATATGCTTTTAAAAATAAAAATAAAGTTCTTATGATTTTATATTCCACGATATTTACTTTTAAATCATGTTTTTCATGTGAACTATTATTATTTTTTTATTGTTTTTCTTTGTTTTACCTAATTTCTGTAAATTACAAAATAGTTTTAAACGACATTCAAAAAATAACATGAAATATATACATATATATACATAAACACGAAATATTTAAAAGAGGTCAACAACTTTTGTGTAGTTTTAAATTCTAGTCTATCAATGATTTCTATATATATATATATATATAATGACCCCAGGCTGACCCTTATGACTATTAAAACTTTCTTCTACTTCTTTAAACAAAAATTAATGATTTTATTTTCATAAATTCTTTGAATAACTATTATTATTATCACTTGTTTTTTTTTCCACTTTTATTTTTTTCAAAATTATACGTCTTAAATTTTTTATAATTCAAATAAATAAATAAGAAATAACTTTAACTTTATTAAACAAAATAAATATCAAATTGATAATTACTTATAGAGACTGTAAATTACTTTGATTTCAGAACAAAGAAAAAAATATATAAAAAAGTAAAAATATGAAGATATTTTTCACTATCCTAATCAAATTAAATGAAAAAAAAAACAAAATAATCACAAAAGTAATCTGCAGTTAGACGATATCAAGAATCAAACAAATCCTTGATGGTTAAACTAGGTCAAATACATATTTGTTAGCTCACAAAAAAATAAAATATGTGCAAATTTATCATTTCTAGTGCATCTAATGAATCAATTGCATTCATTCAATTCAAATGAAAATAAAAATAAAATTTTAAATAACTTTTGATAATATATTTACACAGACTTAATAAAAAAAAATTGTTTCTTTACAAAATATCAATAAGAAAAAATATCAAATGACATTAGATTGCATATATTTTAAAACGCATAATGCACATCTTTGTATTAAGTCTACCTTAATATCCTGTTTATTTAATTTAACTTTAATTTTCTAATCTTTGTTGATTTATTTGAATTCATTTAATATTAACAAATATTGAAAAAGAAATTAATATTTTAACAATAGATATATTTATTTTTATTTTATATACTTTTAGCCATTCATTGATTTACTAATCTAATTGATATTTTATATTTAATCCAAATTGTTGTATAATTTAATTCAAAGAAAAAAAAAAAAAACAAAAAACATAAATAAATTTATTTAAAATTAGTCACAAAATTAAAAAACTAATTGGCTAAGTTCCATTAGTAAATTCTTGGCTAAAAGAATACTCAACAATATTTTGGTATGTTTGATAAATTTAAAATTGGCAAAAGAAAAAAGGGGCTTGAACTTTTTATATTATTGATTTTCTGTTTATCATAGATAACATCCATAGGATTGAGTCGCGTGATCAAAAAATTTATTGTATTCTATTTTTAATCCTTTTTTTAAATTTATTTTAATATAACACTTTTTTACATGTATTTTTTTTTATACATTTTTAATTGAGTTACATTTCTATTGAGTATTATTGTATAATAAATTTGAAATAAAGAGCAAGTTTCTTAAAAAATTAACATAACAATATTTTTGTAATATTTCCAAAAATTTCGTTCCCTTGTGACAACTTAAAATTACCGTTGCTACGATATCTTAATAAAAAATAAATTTTTTGTGATAGTTTCCAATTGCTTCTAATATTTTTATTCATATTTGGCTCAAGGCTCAAGGTATCCATTTATATTGTAATTTTCATTCAAATATTTTTGTTGTATTTTATTCGTTTATTAAAAATTTCAATTAACAAACTTCCATTTTATTATTTTTTGGGATAGCTAACATGATAAATTACTATTGAGATAATAAACACAAAAATGCAAAAATTTCACGTGTTTCTCTATTATTGTAATTTATTGAATATTAAAATTAATATAGTTTCATGTTAATTATTATTGTTAAATAACAAAATTATCTATTTTAGTTGTGAAAGTAAAAGCACGATTGTAATTTTTATAATATTTTAAACAATATAAATTAATTACTAAATCTACATTGACTTTATGATATTATTTGATAATTAAAATAATAAATATTAAATGGACATTCATACATTTAGAATATTTTATGGCATGCTATAAAATGGATGCATTTTAATATTTCAAATTTTTATGGTATAATTAATCTAACATATGTCATGAGCTAACTTTAAAAAGTTTTACCTATGGATACAAATATTTATGTTAAATTATAAATAACTTAGGAGTATTTTTTAGTCAAATTCAAGTCAAATTTTAACTTGTTTAATTCTCTGGTAAAATATTTGGTTTGATGGATTCAATCTTTACTTTGGTTTAATATAATGAAAATTATATTTAACTTTTAATTTTAAACAGAATATTTGGTAAAATTAAAGTAAATTGGTAAAGTATAATAAAAAAGAATCCATTCAAAATTTAATTTTAACTTTAAACCCAACTATCATTTAAATATCAAAATTATAATTTACGATTTTTGTTTCCACAAATTCAACAAAATATATTAGAATAAATCTAAGAATAACTTGGAAGCCCTGTAGACAATATTATGTTAAACCCTAAAAAATGAAACTTTTTTAGGATTTGTAGAAAAATAAAGCCTATTTTAGAGAAAAATGATAGCAGTACTAATAAAATTTTTGCATCAAAATATGGTGAGACTAAAGATAAATCTAATATCCTTTTCTATTGTAGATTTTTAGTCAAAACTAAAAAATCTTTTAGATTAATTTCTTATCATTTCATCTGATATAAATAGATTTTTTTATAGATACTATTATGTAATTATATTGAAATGTCAAAGTGTTAAATTAGTTTGATTTCTGAAATGGTAATAAGTGGCATTAAATTGAAAAAGGAATTTTAATCTCTAATTGAAAGTAATATTTAACAATAAATAACAAAAAATCTATTATAATTTTCTTTTTGTAACAATTTCGAATTTCTTAAAAATGAAAAACAACAACAAAATATGATTAAATTTTATTTTTAAGAACTCATTTAATTAGACAATTAAAATAAAGAAAAATTTCCGACATTAGAAACTTTAATTTTTAAATAAACAAAAATAAAAAACAAAAAAGGAGTTAAATTTTTGAAATATTTTGATTTCATAAGAATAATAAAAAAAAATAATAAAAGTTTACAAACATAAAAACTGCATAGTTGAAATGGAATTGGACTATAGCTACATAAAAACTACATAATTTCAAATTTTTTATTTTCTCATTTATTATCAAATATTAAAGTAATAAACAATTTAAAATTATGAAATTTTACCTTGGAGTTTAACAAACAAAAATTCCAAATAATGAAATCGCAACAATTAAAATAGGAAGTTACCCATATATTAAATTTAAAAGGTGAACAAAAAAATTTATCATTTTAGTCTTTTATTTTTATATAAATTTTCTAAATGAAAAATAAATGCTTCCTTAAGTAAATATTTGTGGTTAATGTAAGGTGGCTTTCGTTACAATCTGAAACTCTTAAGAAATCGCTGATGCCATAAAATTCCATTAAAGAACCACCGCAGTCTCGCGAATGGTATACATATGGCAGTTTAATAATTGGATTGTTGCTGTTTTTTATTATTTTTTTTTTTTCACTTTTTTTTTCTGTGTATACAGAAAACCAAAAGACAAACATAACAAGTGCTATAAAACAAATTTTGTTGGTATAGTATTGTTTTGGTTTTATTTTATCGTCAGTTTCTTGTTTACCGTTGATTTTTATTTAAGGACTTCCTTTTTCACACTTAGTTATTTACCCTTAACACATTATTTTTCCGGTGCATTACAAAGTGTCGTTTTAACATGTTTTTTTTTTCGTTTTTCATTTTCCATTTTCTTATTTATATATATATATATATATATTTTTCATTTAAGTTAAGTTTTATTTATTTATTTGTATTTTCGTAAAAAAAAGATAGCCGGTGTCTTCAATTTATTCTTAACACGTTTCACAGCTTTGTTTTTGTTTTCATTTTTGATATTTTCATTGAGTAAATTACCTGAAGTTTTAAAGGTAAAGATTTAAGGTGTTTGGCGGAAAAAATACCATAAATTAAGGGCGATAACTTATGATACCTAACAAAAAAAAAATGAATACAAAGCACAAAAAACAAAAAAGTAAAACAGAAAAACAATTTTCTTATATTACATCTTCTTTGATATAGGCCGCACTCGAATATATATATATATATATATATATATATATATATATATATAGAATATATGTTTACTCCAGACAGAAAATTGCTTATGCTTCCTGGAAAAGCAAATTTTAAACAATTTACAAATTTTCTTAGAAATTCATTCTCCAAATTTTATAATCACATAAAATTGTTCCCTAGAAAATGGATCAAAGTTTGAATTGTTTGATGCACTAAATGAGTGCAAATGATACTGAAGTACAGAATTAAGTCTTTAAAAAAACATATGTAACTTTGGTGGATATGTTCTAGAGTGTATTATTAAAAACGCGTGTATGTGTGAAATTGGTAGCCTTAAATTAGGTTTTTGGTATACTTTCCCATTAGGTAGAAAGCTTGATTACTCACTAAACAGCTGTCAAAATCACATAATTTCAGTTTTATTGGGGATTAAAAGTGAAATTTCTCTTCTAATAGGCTAATACAGTGTTTTCCAAATGGTGGTTCGTGGACCGGACTATTAAAAAAAAATACTGTTTGGGTAAAGCCCAAACCTGCATAAAAGTCAATTTTAGTTTGCGTTATGCGTCTTATGTGCATAATGATAGCATTAAATTTGACAATGGGTAATTCGTAATAAAGCAAAATATACAAGTAAGCTTTTAGTAGGTCACAAAGCAAAAGCATAAAAAAAACTGGGCCACGAAAACAAAAGTCTGGATAATACTGGGCTAATACATTACTGAACTGCCCAATTTGAGTGCCCAAAATTATAGAAGTAAAGATGGAATTTTTCTCACCTCTCCATACAACGGACTTTTCTATCAGCCAATTTGATTATTTAAACAAATACTCACATAAAAAGAGGAGATCTTCAAACGAAAATTGCCTATTGTTAGGACCTTCCAGAATCCCGATTTTTGAATGGCTTATTTAAGTTTTTAATAACCTAAAATTATATAAAAAATATGTTTTCGCTTAGCTTGCGAAAAAGTTATATAGAAAATGTTTTTCGCTTAACTTGCGGAAGCATATTTCACTGAGTTAAATGAACCTCAATGAAAATGCACTTTTGTTTAATTCTTTTTTATTTAATTTAATGTTTATAGAATAAAGTTAGTTGGTATTTTTAAATTAAAGAGAACATTTTTAAAATTCTTAGCTACCAAAGACCAGCGTTTCTTGCTAAAACTTTTGGTAGCCTAAGAAACTATCCTTAACAGATTGCCAATTATCAAGGACCAGCGTTTCCCACTAAGACTTTTGATTATTGGAAGAAATATCCACTGAGGATAGTCTTCCTTAACTATTGCCTGAAGTCCAACGCTACCCGCTTTAGCTTAGGGTAGTTGGAAAGGACCAGAAATAACCAAAAAGGTTTTTCATTGCAACAGATAGTAGGAGTTCCCCGTATTACATAACATATTTTGGCACAGCCGATAGGATTGATGCGAAATTTTGAAAGGTAAGTCCTCAATCGTTGGAATCTATGTATGACTACGAAATAACAGGAAATCCTAGTTATATTATGCAACCTAGTGAAGAATCAAAAGGAATATCTACGTCTTTAACATCACATCCCAAAAATCGGAAAGGAAAAGAATATAAAAAAACTGATCTTTTAGTATATTTCAGTGAGGTTAACCTCTACCAATTATCTTTTTTTATATATTATAGGAATATCTATTACAAACATTTTACATTAGGCAAGTGTTGAG
This sequence comes from Acrocera orbiculus, assembly GCA_947359355.1. Classification (NCBI taxonomy): domain Eukaryota; kingdom Metazoa; phylum Arthropoda; class Insecta; order Diptera; family Acroceridae; genus Acrocera; species Acrocera orbiculus. Next base: position 7,069,217 of record OX375759.1, read on the forward strand.
ATAAATATTAAAATCTACTAAAAAAATTCATTTTTGATAGCAGAAAATAAGTAAAGCATACACAGCAACTGGTTATTAAGACTCAACAGTTTTTCTTAGGAATATAAATAAATAAAAACTGTTTCCAGATATAAAATTAGCTTAATATGTTTAAATCGTAAGTTTTCTTTTTATATGAAATCTAGCAATCAAAGATCTATATGTTTATATACTCAAAACTTCTTCATTTTAAATTCTTCTAAGACACATATATTTGAAATTTTAGCAGATATATTCCGAAATTTGTATTTACACTGACATTTTTGTATAATAACACTAACTTATAAAACCATTTTTGTATAACCTAAATTGTTTAATTTTGATAATTATGACCAATTAATATAATAAGATGACTTTAAATTTTACAAGAATTCAAGTAATTACGAGATGAATTTTATAGTATATCAAAATACTTAAAATCATTCAATATTTGGGAATAATAATTAATTAGAAATTTTATTTAATGTTTGTTTAGTTAACTTAACATTTAATAAAATTTTTTAATTATGAATAAATAAAAATAATACCTATTCAAAATAAATAAATAAAATAATTGAAAAGTTTGATTTGAACTTACCTGCTTTCTTATTATTTTCTGAGATTTCAACTAATAGATCTGAAACAGTTCGTTTTTGTCCGCTTTCAGTTATTGGTGATATCAATTTTTGCTTATACGTACCATCCTAAAAATTAAAATAAAAACTTATAGATAAGTATATACTAAGTATTCTTAATACTAATACAATAATTAATAATAAATAATAATTAATACAGAATTTTTATTACATTTTGAAAAAATAACTAAAATATTCCAAAAATAAGATTAAGTGAAATTACCTCATTGTAAAGTCTAACCGGAATATGTTTAAAACATTCTTGTTCTGCAATAGGTTCCATTAAACGCCTATTAACTGCCCAAAATTGATCAAATTTATCTTTAAATTAAAATTTATAATAATTATGAAGTTATTAAATAAAATAATATAAATAGTAACCATTAACAAGTCCAAGCCATAGTTGATTATGATCTTTTTTTTGCATTGTAGATACGACTTGTCCTCTATGCTTAAGAACATCAGCTTCTTTAAGACACGACATAAAATGAGACTCGATCAATTCTCTTTAAAGAAATTTTTTTTTTGCAATTCAATTAAAATAATCCTTAATTTATATTTAAGCAATTATAATAATTACTTTGTAGAAAATCTGATTAAAATATCTGCAGGAAATTTTGAAAAATGAATAGTCAAACACCATGGTATATTTTCTTCGTCCTGATAAGTTAAGTCATATAGAACACCTGCAAAGATATTTATAAATGTACTTTGTTTTTTTTTTTTTTTTTTAAATTTGATTTAAACATGATAAAAAATAGTGTTGTTTATTGTTAAAACGTACGTTATATACTGTTAGTTGTGTTATGTAAGCATTATTTTGGCATATATTGCAAATACTTATAGTTGTTATTAATTAAATATTAGAATTTGCAATTAAACTCTATTTTAATGCTTGAATTTGTATGTTTGGCCTGGTTTATATCCATCTAATCTTAAACTAAATTAAATGAGTTTATGATTAAATTATTAATTAAAAAAAACGAAAATCCTGAGACAGTAAGATAATTTTAATTTAGCTTAAATACACTTAAACCCGGCCATAAAAAATTATATTTCTAGTCTGACAAACTTTTTTGATGTGCAAGTAAATTAAAAATGTCTATAGTACATTAACCTAGAAAGCGTCTGTTACAATTATTTTAACCTATCAATAGCAGGCTTAACATTATGTATATATGTAAAGATTAATACAAAAACAAATTAATGGTTTGATATTTCTTTAACCTTATTAACAAAGTATTCAAGGAATTAATTATAATAAATTAGGTTTACCTATTGGAAAATGCATTTTTAAGGGTGTTCCATTGCAATCGAACCACACATCTCCTTCCAAAACTTCATTTGATATATATCTAGCAAAGTATTTTTTTACCTGAAAGGAATGTTTAAAATTTAGTTTTAAAAATTCAATTAAACTATATATGTATATATATATTTACTTTTTCTGTAACTAGTGGTAAATAGCTTAAACGAGATATCATTAAATAAAAATTTTCAGGCTTTTGCAAGTTAACAACTTCTTCAGGATCAGCCTGAAAGCATACTGGTATTTGTCCTTGCCATACTAATCTTAAAACTTCTCTATCATTCGCCATTTATATATATTATCATTCATGCATTTATGTGTGTTAAAATTAAAGAAGATTTAATTAGAATTTAGTGAAATATAATTCTTAACAAAATCCATGACAGTTGAACATCATGACAGATATTATTGCTTAGCTAAAGCTTTCTAAGCGACTGGAGACATTTAAAATAATTAAAAAAGAACAAAACATTATTTTTTTAAATATTATCAGCTAAATTTTATTTAACTAAAATTATAGATTTTTGATGGCACAGTTGAAGCGGTATAAAATTTACAAATTTTTCAAATTTTATTAGAGACTAAATTTTTAGTCAAGTTACCCTTTTTTGAAATACGTCAAATATAGTATAAATTTAAATTATTTGACTTTCTATTGTAATACTATATTTTGCGGCAAATTTAGGTTATATAAAGCTGTCATTAAAAAAAATTCTTCTGGCCAAAAGTTAAATAATTTTAATATTTAATGATCCATGTAATGAATAAATTACAAAGGTAAACTTTTTCTTATGCCTAAAAATAGCCTGAACCATAAAATCACCATAAATAAAATCAGATATAATCCAATATAAAAAAAGTCTTCGATCAAATTTACTCTAAATAATTTATTCATCCTTTTATTTTAATAATGTAACTATTTTTTCAGCTTATCTCAATTATTACGCACAAACTCTAAACATGCAATTTTTAGTAATGAAAAAAGATATAAATGTTTTAAAGCTAATAATATTATTGAACCATTTAAACTGGCATTTAATTCATATGAAAATACAACAAGTACAGAAACTGCTGGTCCACCATTAATAATATTGCATGGATTATTTGGATCAAAACAAAATTGGCGTAGTATAAGTAGAACAATTAATGCTGAAACATCTCCAAAACGAAAAGTAATTATTTTTCTTATCATAAAGTAAATATATTTGTTGACTAAATTTTTCAAAGGTAATTGCTGTTGATATTAGAAATCATGGTGAAAGTCCTCACTCTCCTGAACACTCATATGAGCATATAGCAGAAGATATTGCATATTTATTACAAGAATTAAATATACCTCGTGCAGCAATACTAGGACATAGTATGGGAGGACGTGCTGCTATGTTTTTTGCATTAAAATATGTATCAAAAATTTAAAAAGAAAATAATATATTTAATTCATTATATTTTATTGTTTTAGCCTAATTTAGCAGAAAGAATAATTGTTGTTGATATCTCACCAGTTACAACTTCTAGAAATTTATTAGATCTAGGAGTTGTTTTTCATGGTATGAGAACTATTAATGTCCCTTCGGAGCTTTCAATGAAAGAAGGAAGACTAAATGTTATCCAACATTTAGAAAAATTTATCAAAGATAGATCAATAATAGAATTCGTTTTACTTAATTTACGAAAAACAAAAGATGGAGAGTATGTAAATAATTTTGACAAAATTAAGATAATAATTTATGTAAATGAATACATTTATTATTATATTTAATTATATTGAAAATTTATATTGTATTTTCAATGATAATAATAATAATATTATTTTTGTTTTTAAAGATTTGTATGGCAAGTGAACATTGAAGGATTATTCAGAAATTTTTATAACATAACAAATTTCTCAATTAAACAATTTATATCTACACCATATCTTAGACCTTCATTATTTATTGCTGGAAAAAAATCAGATTATGTTCAGTGAGTATTTTTTATATATTAGCAAAATTTTAACACTTGTTTTAATTAATTGATATAAACAAATGTTGTACAAAGCAATCCTAAAAGTGACAAATTTTTTAATCCTTACTATTAAATTAAAAACGTCTACTATAGCCGGCAGTCATGGTCCCAGATTTGTTTCAGGATATGAGACATTTCCTCGATTGACAAATTTGGTGGTTCATTTAAATGTTGGAATAAATTTAAAATAGTCAACTCAGACCATATCAGAGACCACCTCCATCCATTTACCAAAGCCTTTAAAATTTTATAGGTTCATATTAATATAGGTGTTCGTGTTTTAAACAAATATATTATTAAATTTATCGTTATTCAATAATTTTTATATATATTTTACATATTTCCTTTCAGAAAATCAGATCTACCAAAAATAAAGAGATTTTTTCCAGATTCCAAGTTAATATGGCTGGATACTGGCCATTTAGTCCATATTGAAAGAACTACAGAGTTTATATCACGTGTAGTTGAGTTCCTTAATGATACTCACCAAAAATTTATTTAAAGAAGAAAATTAAACAACAAAAAATATTTGCAATTATATTTTCTGTTAGAAATTTTATCAATAAAATTGTTCCAAATTATTTTTCAATGTTTTATTAAAAGACTTTATTTCAGTAGAAAAATTATGTTTCAAAAAATTTATAATTTTTGTTAGAAATTCCATTAAAAAAACTATTTTAAATTGTTTTTAAGAGTTCTAAAAGTATATGTTTTTGCCGTTAGAGTAGGACTACCATACGTCCTGGTTTCAAGTGTTATATATCCCCGTGTCCCGGTGAGTACTACTGTTGTTCCGCTTAGAATTTTATAATTTTGTAAGCCTAAAAATTTGAATGTTAATTTTTTCATAAATCATTGTTTTTTGCAATTTTATTTTTATTTTAATTTCTATGTAACTAAAATTAAAAGGAGTTTCTAATCTAATGTGGCTGTAAAAAGTCTGATTTAAATATTTTGTTGATAAAGCTGCTATAATAAAATATTCAACGAGTTTTTGAATTATCTCCATTATATCTGTCCCATATTTAGATTAGCGATTTGGACAGCGATTTATAGGCGATATTATAGTAGTTCTTAGGGGTGGTTATACTCAATAGTTTTTCAAAGTTTGCCATTTTGATTGGAATATAAGAGTTATCCCTTTTAACTAGTTTTATTATATTAAATTGACTTACCTCAAATAATAATGCATTATAAATGCAATAAAATTAGTTTAAAGCTGCAAATTATACTTTTCGAAAGACTTGTAATTTAAGGCCCTGTAGGTAAATGCACTGTAGACGTCGGACATTCATTTGCCCGGACTTGTATCATTTTTTACTAAATATATAATTAATAGTAATAATAACATGAAGTTGAACTTTAAATAAAAAATGATTAATTATGAAAACTTTAAACTTTTGATATCATAATGAATAGCAATGTTATTTTGTGCTGTAATCTTTCGTTGCTATCTTCATGCTATTAAAAATGTATGAAGTTGTCATTATGTCCGCGTAAGCACATAATTTACTTGGACATTGCAGCGGATCTTCAGATTGGTCCGCGGACATTGCTGTAGACGAGTTAAATTACCCCGGATACGGACAATATTCCGGACAATGTCCGACGTCTACTAGGGCCTTTAATCATTGATATGTTTTGAAGGTACCTCATGAGACAGCATCCAAACTGTCAAAATTCGAGAATCACTATTTGACGGTACCTCATGAGACAACATCAAAATTTTGTGTACATGTAGGCTTTCACATGCATTAGTTATTTGTAATATATTTTAAAGTTGTGCCTAGTTTCAAAAGTGTATAAATTTTATTAAGAAAAAATAATTTTATAATTGATTATAAAAATTAAACCATAATTCATAATTAAAACCACACTGAACACTGAAAAGAACTTTATCGGCTTTCGCCCAGCTGATTTATAAAGGTCAAAACAAAACTTGCTTTCTCTGTATTGGTAAATCCACCTGTGACTCAACCATGCTTTCTGCCTCAAAATTAACTTAAAAAAGTCCGAATTTTCCCCTTACCTGGTGTCTCACTAGCCTAAAAATCAAAATGAGGAAGTCTCATGAGGTACCGTTAAATATAGCTGAATATACTTTTGAGTATAACCGCGCCTCAGATCACCTATAATTCGCTGTTATCCAAATCGCTAATGTAGACACTAAGTTATTTCAAATGTCCCGGTCAGTGTTTTAAAATGTATGGCAGGCCTACGTTAGAGGGATAATAAAAATATTTTAATTAAATATGAATACGAAAATATAGCAGACTCATATTTACTGCGAATATTTTGAATTTTCCTCTTATGAGTTACCTTCCTAGTAAATAAAACGAGAAGCAGTAAATTTTTAAACCCTGTCTTGTCCTTTTCTCACCAACAGCAAGTCACGTCGTAGCAACACGTCATGAGAATGAGAACATCGGATTTTGACATATTTGCTATACTCCTCTCTGTTTCCCCTGTACTAAAACAATTCTAGGACATTTACAATGTGTGCTTTGATTTTTGTTCGATGTTTATTGAAAATTAATGGATAAAGAAACTTTAAATATTCATTAACTGAGTTCATAATTGTTAAAAACATATAAATAAAAAATATTTTTCATTTAATTAAAATAGCAATTACATATAAAAAAGGAAAATAAATTTTTTTCGTTACCTTTCAAAAAGCTTATTAGTAAGAAAGTCTTCCGAGTACATTTAAAAAAGAAAAAGCTAGCGGATAATGAACATGCAAAAGATGTCTCGTGGATTGAATCGTAGTTTTGGTGCTCTAAATCTACCATTTAAGCGTACTTTTAAGTGTTATCCCGTTTCCATGCTACCTGATAACGAAGGTGAAGATCTAGAAAAAAGTGGTAAAATTATTATGCCACCCTCTGTGCTTGTTCAATTACAACGTTTTGATATTGAATATCCTATACTATTTAAATTAAAAAATGTAAAGGAAAAACGTATTACTCATGCCGGTGTATTACAATTTGATGCTGATGAAGGTAACATTTATTGCCCCTCTTGGATGATGCGTACCTTACTATTGAACGAAGGTGATTTCATACATGTTGAGAAAGTATCCTTGCCTGTAGCTACATATACGAAGTTTCAACCAAAGAGCATGGAATTTTTGGATATAATCAATCCAAAAGAAGTTTTACAAAATGCCTTAAGAAATTTTGCATGTTTGACAACTGGAGACTCAATTGCAATCATATATAATCAAAGTGTATATGAACTTTATGTTTTAGAAACAAAGCCAACCAATGCTGTTAGTATAACTGGATCTGATATGTTTGTGAATTTTGCAGAACCAATTGGTTATACTGAACCAAATGTTCCAAACGCAGCAGCAGCATTTTTTGGTAGAGGTTTCAGACTTGATGGGCAAATGGCAGAATTCAATTGGAGACCAGTACAAGCATTCCCCAGCTATAAAATGGGTGCATTAAAACCTAATCGCCATTCTTATCCTATTAGTGATGGTCAAAAAGCCAAAAAGAAAAAATATGAAGACGAAAATGAGGATTTTGGTAGTAAAGGCAATACTTTAAGGAAGAGGTGTAAAACCGAATAATATATAATATACTTTTGCATAAAATATATACTTTTATATTTAATTTTGATATTGATGTTCCAGTGCCTTTGATTTAATTTATTGTGTTTTATTGTTTTTTGTTTAATTATTTCGATTGTATCCTTCAGAAAAAATTTCTAAATTTCTTAAAGTAAAAATAAAAATTATTTGTATTAAATTTCATATTTATTTTCAAAATTAAATAAATTAATATATTCATTGTTATAAAAGGTTTTCTAATTGTATATTACATCTATTGGTGAAAAAAGTAAGAATTAATGGAAGAATATCGCTAATTTTTTCCAAAGTTAAATCAAGTACGGCTGTACCATCGGCTGATTAATCCTGACAAATTATTTTAATATCAATTTAAGTTGCTAAATGATATTATTTAAGAACTAATTGAAAGAAGAAACTCTAATGGACAAAAATTTATAGTTTGTAATAATTTGTTAAAAATTATTTTTGAATATACTTCATTAACGTTGAAATTGTAGTGTTTGGTTGTTGCCATGCGCAAGTAAAAAGCATTTTTATAAATCTGAACAAGAACAAAATTAACAACATTAAATTTAATTCTGTCAAGCCCGCCATAAAATCTACCGTTACTTTATCTACAAGTAGCATTTTATATTAATTAAATTAAAAATATTATTTTATTATCCGTTTATAGATTTCATTTAAAAACTGCTCATATTAATATTAGCCCTAAAAAACATATTGAACCAATATGAAAGTCAAGAAGATTAAATTTATAACAATAACTTAAGAAATAAGTTCCATCCCATTCGATTGTGTTGTACAGGGATATACATATTTACGAATCCATTTCTTAATTTTGTGTGCATTTTATTTATTTTTTTGGATAATTCTATTAATTGAATTCTTTGAAATTTTTGTTGTAAATAGGCTTATTGAAGGAGTAGAATTATTAATAAGCAGATTAGCGTTTTTAAAAATTCTGTAATTATATAAACAGAAATATGATTGCTCTAACGAATCAATAAAAATATTAACATGTAATTTTATTTTAATAAAAAAAAGAAAAGAGTAAGTCATGTTCAAATATTCATTGCTTTAATTTCTGCTATCTGAAAAATAAAACTTAGATAGCTTTTCAAAAACTTTTGTATAAAGATATAGTAAAATAATTATTTTAATTCTAAATAAAAACAAAATATAGTTTTGAAATACTTTTAGTAATTTTTCAAAAGGTTATAAATAAATAAAGCATATATCACCAACACGAAAGAAGAAGAAAACGTCTAACGAGGGATGATTAGTGTGTTTGAATCGTATTAACTTTAACTTTCTTAATAAATCGAATTATATTCGACATATATATAAAATTAAAATATCATTTAATTTGTGTATATAAATAAAACGAAAATCAAAGTTTATCAATTACAAACATTTTAGATATTTCCCTCGTTAAATTGTTCATCGATATATATTAAATATGTTTAGTGGATTAAATATTATTTTTCCTGATCAAAATCGACCATTCGAAAGTCGCTATAAATGTTTTTCTGTTTCAATGCTACCGGGAAATGAACGTCAAGATTTAGAAAAAGGAGGAAAAATTATTATGCCACCATCTGCTCTTGATCAATTAACACGTTTAAATATTGAATATCCTATGCTATTTAAATTAAAAAATGAAAAAAAGGAACGCATTACACATGCAGGTGTATTAGAATTTGTAGCTGATGAAGGCAAAGTTTATCTTCCATATTGGATGATGCGTAATTTACTTTTGGAAGAAGGTGATTTCATACATATTGAAAATGTATCTTTACCTGTAGCTACATATTCAAAATTTCAACCACAAAGTTCAGATTTTTTAGATATAACTAATCCAAAAGCAGTTTTAGAAAATGCCTTAAGAAATTTTGCATGTTTAACATCTGGAGATTCAATTGCAATCATATATAATCAACGTATATATGAACTTTGTGTTTTAGAAACAAAACCAAGGAATGCTGTTAGTATAATTGAATGTGATATGAATGTTGAATTCGAAGCACCGGTTGGTTATACTGAACCAACACCAGAACCAAAAATTGAAGAAGTAATAGAGCCAATTATTAATAATCCAAAAAATATGGCAACAACATTTTTTGGTGAGGGTGTTCGTCTTGATGGTAAACAAAAAAAAATTGAAGATAAACCAATACAAATACAAAAAAATTCTGGTCCACAACAAATACTTCCAAATTACAATTATGAAATGAATGTAATATCATTTGATCGTACTATTATTCCTATTAGTGATCGTATACCTGTCGAAAAACCAGAACCAAAGGAAGAAAACGATAATTTTGGTACTGTAGGTCATTCTCTAAGGAAGGATCGTAAAACTCAATAAACATTTATATGAATATACATTTTCAGAAGTTATTATATAACTTCGAAATTCTTCTAAGTTTTTTGGAACACTTGTAAATTTAAATTCTATATTTCAAAGATTGTCTTAATATGTAATTTAAATCGTAGAGTTTATACTAAATTGCATATTGTCACAATAATTTTGTATGTTTTTGTCTAAATTCAATAAATAATACATTTTCATTTATAAAAGAATTTTTAATTATAATTTACATACTCTGTTGGTGAAAGTATTATTGATTAAAATCATTTAAAAAAATTTAGCTGACAAGGGATAGTAACAAAACACCTGCCAAAAAGTGTCATTATCTTCACATGTGCAAAATATAATTATAATTTATTTCACTAAAATCGACCAGGTTGAATTTCTTGATTGTTTGTTGAATTTTTAACTAATCTGTTCTTTTTTTTATACTTAAATGGTTAACGACTTACTCCTGAAGTAGTCAAATCTATGCGACAGGTAGATGTGAAATTAAAAAAACTCCACTCCAATCTTCAGATTTTATTATCATCACTTTTTTTAATAGTTAATTTATCAAAAAAAATTTCTATATTATATTTTTGACAAATATTTAAAATTTATTAATACCTAAGCGATTTGTTGTATTCCAAAGGCAATATTGAATTTTAGAATTAAAATAAAATATAAAAAAGAAAAATATATGTTTCAGTTTAAAATTTTTAATTAATACACAAGGTGCAAATTTCAATACATCTTTTTGATGAAATATTATAAGCATTTAAGAATATTTGCTAATATTTTAAAGTTATACATTGTACTACTCAAGAACAATATAAATCCCTTATGATATTGTTGGATAAGTTTTTGTGGTAAAAACTTGTTAAAATAAAACACATTTATATATACTATAAATATATAAGTTGCATAACAAAGCTTCTTCTAAAATTGTATAAGTATTTAAGATTAAAGATTCTCATTAAGAAGTTCATTAATTAACGGCTTTTATTGAATATTTTCTACAAATAGACAATACTCAATATTTTTTGATACAAATGAGCACATTAATTTTGTAAATTACCATAAAATTAAAGTTTATTTTCGTTAATTACCTTATGATCGAGCATAAAACAAAAAAATTAATTAATTTGTTTGATTATTAAAATTTATAGCAAATAAAATATTTTCTGTTTACTTTTAGACACAAAAATAATCATTCAACTTTTACATAAATTGATTTTAATTGAATTTATAACTCAAATCATTCCATTTATAAAAGTAAAACATTTTTCTGTGTAGAAAAGTTAAGTAACACAAAAAATTTGTTGAATTTGATTTGAAAAATTATCTAAAAACTGAATATTATAAAGAATTCAATAGCCCTTAGGAGAGAAATAAAAATTTAGATTCCAAATCATATTTTCAGAATAGATAATATTAATTAATTATCATGCTCCTGATTTAGTAACATTATAATTGTGAATTTTTACTTTTCTATTAAATTCAATATTTTAAAGAATCTTATAAGCGAGCCAAGTTCTTATTATATATCCGTATTAATATTAGCATTACTTAAATGATTTTTGTGTATAATTTTTACTACTAAAGTAGATCATTTTTTCAATAATTATGTATTTTAATTATCTCTTAAGAAATATTTCGTTTAATTTGACTAGATTTTTGAGAAGGCAAATATATAAAATTCAGTTGTATAGTATTTAACATTTAAAATTAAATTTACTAGTTTGAGGATAGTATACTATCAACATAACAAATTTTAATGAATTTAAAAAATGTCAACTGATTATCTTATAAATAAAAAACAATATAAATTAGAATAAAAACTTTCACTAAGTCTATGTATAAAAAAAATATATTATTTAATGTGAATTTAGAATTAATTTTTTATTTAATATTTTATGTTTTATATATCACAAATTAAATTAACTAAATTTTAATTTTGACTAAAATTAATGATATACGTAAAGAATTTTTTAATACAATTTAATCAAAATATGTTTAACCAAATGAATTATTTTAATTTATTTAGTAATTATAAAGAAATCAAAAAAAAAAACAAAATATATAAAATTTTGAGTTTAAATATAAGCATTCCTTGTCGATCCGAATTGTAATTTCATAAAAATTTATTTTTTAAACAAATGTATACAATTTGCAGTTAATACTATAAACACTTTAAATAAGTGACTAATAAGGCAAGAAAGGTGATACTTAAACTACTCTCTCATTATAGTTTAATATAACAAATTTTTGTTCTGAACAATAAAATTTCTTAGAAAGCGAAGTTTTTGTTTTTTTTTTGTTTAAATTTCATTTTGACAATATTGAATTAATAGATTTATAGAATTAGACCACCATCATAAGCATAATCAGCTTTATTATGCATAACAAGACGATCTTCAACAAAATAAAAACTATCAGATCGTGTTTCAAAAGGATTTGATATCATCTCAGTGACTGAAATAAAAACAAAACCAAATTATTTCATATTGAAAAATGTTCCTGGAAATTTTTTTAAAATAGATATTTACTTAATTCTGGAATTAAATTTGGAAATTCATAAATATGTTCGCATGTATTTTTTGAATACGGAATACAATAGCCAAATTCAAAATCAAAAGTTTTCAATAACCTTTCGCGAAAGAAATGACGTTCGATCATACGAAATCGATTAACAGGATTCATTCCAACAGTAAATTCAACACTAAAATAAATATTTTAAATAATTATAAAATAATATATTGATATTAAAACATACGTAGCACCTATAGTTTTAAGTTTTAAAAATTGTGGTGTAAACTGATATCTAACATATCTACCAGCATTTGGATCAAGTGTTTCATCAAGTGTTAGCTCTTCGGTAGCAAGGGTTGCTTCCTCAATAGAACCTTCTTTATATTGTTCACTTGGTGGTTTAGCTATTTCAAATAATACAGAACCACTATCCAAATCACGAATTTTAAATCTTGTAAAATCAATATCATAAATATTAGCATCTGGTGTACATAAATAATCATCAGTTATTTTATTTAATCGTAGAACATCTTCAGGTGTTATTGTATTTTCCACTGATGTTGATTTATTTAAAATTTTTCCACCCGTTTGTAAATGATTAATTTTTTTACCAATCACGTTCATAATGGAAAAATTTGTTGAAATTTAATTAGAAATATATTTATTGCTAATTTATTTATATTAAATTAATGAAATCCTATTATTTTAATAAGCACAAAACATTCTTACAAGACAACAATAAAAATTAAAGTTGACATAAGTGTCAAACCATAGATATTCTTAAAATCATATATATAGCTACTTAAAAAAGTTTGAAAATAAAAACCTCTTAGATGACAACAATCGCATATTAGCTGACATAACTGTCAAACCATTGGTTCATAAAATTATATCTTTAGTTAAAAAAGTTTGAAATTAAAAACGCCTTTATTAAAAATTCAACCATATAGTTTTATCGAGTAGTTCTATATCTATCAGTTCTATATTTATTGTGTAAATCATATATTTTACTTGGTAATTTTGTATTATTTATATAAAATGTTATAATTTTAACGTTTTTGTATGCTTTTAGTCAATTATATTTATTTTTGATTGTTTCTTTTAAAAGTTATGTAAATTTAAATTAACATGCCTGATCATGAGTAAAATCAGGTGGTTGCCGTGTATTAATATATTTACATTTTCATTAATAACAATTTAAATATGATTATGTCAAAATAATAAATGTTGGCATTTTTTGGTTTTACAGGTCAAAAGAAACATTTTAATCGAAGACGCTTAAAGGTTTTTAAGGTTCTATCGAATTTTAAATATAAATTTAAAATACAATCGATGAAGCAATACATTAAATATGGTTATGTCAAAAAACATAAAGATGGTAATTATCAATTTATTTTAAAAAGTTCTCTTCCATAAAGTCAAAAGCTTAAAAAAACTATCCTAAATAATAAAATGTAATTAACTTTTAAGCCTTTCGAGAAATGAGTGCAAATTTGTTGATTTTTTTAAAAAAAAACACTTTCTCCGTTGTTAAACTTAAGTAGTTGGCGAAATACCAAACTAATTGATTGGCAAACAGTTAAATGCGTTTTGCCAAATTTGAAACATTTATAGCGCTATATGCTGTTTTATTCATACAATGCACTTGTATTTTATTTTTTTTATCTATATTTGGGGTTTTATATACATAGCTTGCAGAGGATGTTTTGCTTTTATTGAATCTCATAATAAAAATGTTCACACTTTACGTTAATGTTGTTTTTATAAAATTAGTATATAAATGTATTTCTGTATATTCCTTAATGAATTTTGTATAGTTGTCTGTAAGTCTCATAATTTATAAATATTAATTTTAATTATATTAAATTAATTAAAGAAAATTGGGATCATTTATTAAATGCAAAGTCCATAGTAAAGCTTTATTAAAATTTGTTAAAGCGTTTCAGCATTGATTTCAATATATAATTAATTTTCATGTTAGGAATACTCCTGTTACTAAATTTCATTTTTAACACTTTGATTGAAATATTTTCTATTTTATTTTTTTGTAGATATATTAGAAAATCAAAGCTTATCATGTTCGGGATGTCTCAATTATGTTGGTGAGCAAGAATATTTATCGGCATTAGGTCAAGAATGGCATTTAGATTGTTTTCGTTGTTCAGCATGTGATACCCAATTATCAAATTGGTATTTTGAAAAAGATGGTCTATTATTTTGTAAAGATGATTATTGGAATAAATTTGGTGAATCATGTCAACAATGTGGACAAATTATTACTGGACCAGTTATGGTTGCTGGTGATCATAAATTTCATCCTGAATGTTTTTGTTGTACATCATGTAAAACATATATTGGAGAAGGTGAATCATATGCACTTGTTGAAAGATCTAAATTATATTGTGGGCAGTGTTATCGAAAACAAATGCAACCATTATCAAAAACAACAAATACTTACAATAAAAAGATACCACATAGTATTCGTTTAATTGAAATACCATGGACTAAAGGTTCAAAAAATGGAATAAAGTTATCAATAGATGATAAAATAGGAGCATCAATAACACATGAATCTTTTTCACATGGTATTCGTATATCTGAGTAAGTAAAAATTTACAAATGTACGTAAAATTTGTTAGGTTAACTCCCTTTTTCATAAATATTTTGATTTAAAAAATGACAATAATTAAGTGTAATAGTTTTTATAAATTTTTTACAGCACGAAATATTAATTTACATAATTTTTAATTGTACAAAGAATAAATAAGACAAAATTCAAACAAAATCATGCTATATGGTATCAAAATGTGCAAATAAAATTAACAATTAGTTAGCATGGAAAATATTAAATATTACAATTTAATCAAATCTTTTCTTTTATTCAAATAATAAAAAATTTTAATTATAAAAAATCTTCTACATTAAGGTCTATCTGTAAGATATATGGACAAATCGGAAAAATCATATTTTCTTTCATTTCATCAACAATTAATTCATGCTGTGGTTTATTTAGGTACTAACTAATTTTTCATTAATAATATTAAAATAATACATAAATGATTTTCTGAATGTATTCCTTTTTGCATTGGTTTTTTGTTATCATTTTTAGTTAAATAGCTTTGAAAAATGTTTAAAATTCATGCCTTAATTTACACAGGGATAATGTAATTTTCTGTTTTAGCATGGCTTCAAAACATCCATATATATATATATACTTTTTTTTTTTTTGCTTTTAATTTAATTAAAATTTACATACATACATACATACAAAAATTACATATATTTTTATTTTTTTAAAGTATTGATGTTAATACGGATTTAATTTCACTTCATGTTGGAGATAGAATAATTGAAGTAAATGGACAACCAGTTAATAATACTTCAATCGAACACGTTGAAAACCTAATCCAGAATACAGATAAAATACTACAATTAACAATTGAACATGATCCTGAAGAAGGTATTAAACAAAAAAAGTACCATATAAAATCATCATTACAATCTTATGCTGAAAATGAAAATAAGAACTGCAAAGAATTTAATACAAATAATACAGTAACAGTTCAAGATAATGAAAAATTATTTAGACAAAAAGATGAAGGATATATTAGTGGAACAAAAACAAAACAACTTAGAAAATCAAAAAATTTTAATGTTAATTGTTCTAATGGAACAAATAGTCTTAAAGATAAAGAAAGATGTTCAAGTATGTCAAAACTTATTGATGAAAATCATCAAACAAATCAAGATTTTTATGATTTATCACGTACAAAATCATTTCGTGTTGAACAAGAGCCACAAAGAATTTTTCGTGCATCTGATTTAGTACAAGGTGAATTATTAGGTAAAGGTTTTTTTGGGCAAGTTTTTAAAGTAACACATCGTATTACCAAGGAAGTTATGGTACTTAAAGAACTTTATAGAGTTGATGAAGAAGCACAAAAGAATTTTTTAAAAGAAGTAGCCGTCTTACGATCATTATCACATAATAATGTACTTAAATTTATTGGAGTTTTATACAAAGATAAAAAATTACATTTAGTAACTGAATTTATAACTGGTGGATCATTAAAAGAATTAATACATGATTCACAATTACCTTTATCATGGGAACAACGAATATCATTTGCTAAAGATATTGCATGTGGAATGAGTTATTTACATTCTAGAAATATTATTCATCGAGATTTAAATTCATTAAATTGTCTAGTACGAGAAGATAAAACAATTATTGTTGCTGATTTTGGATTAGCTAGAATAATAACATCACCATTTTATAATACAGCTGAAAAATGGCTAAATAACAATGGTACAAGTACAACTGGACGAAGTAAAAGCCGGCAAAGAAAACAAAGGTATACAGTTGTTGGTAATCCGTATTGGATGGCACCTGAAATGATGAAAGGCAATAAATATGATGAAAAAGTTGATATATTTTCATTTGGTATAATTTTATGTGAAGTAAGAATATTTGTTTTTTTTTTTTTTGTTCATAAAATAAAATAAAATTTTCCATTTTTTTAAAGATTATTGGACGTGTTCAAGCTGATCCAGACTTTTTACCACGTACTTCTGATTTTGGATTAAACCAAAAAGTATTTAAAGATGAGTTTTGTTTGCAATGTCCAGAGCCATTTTATAAAATAGCTTTTCTTTGTTGTGATCTTAATCCAGATAAACGGTAATTTGCATTCTTTTATTATTATATGATTAATAAACGCTAATGAATGTAGATAAGTATCCAATCTCATATAAAACTAAATATTTGCTTTTCTTTGTTTTTGGCTGGGATAATAAATTATGCAATTACATTTTATTTCACTCATAATTTAGTCGGAAATTGAATTTTTTTAACCAAATAATTACTTTCAAAATTCATTTGAAAAATTAAATTAAATTTGTTAATAATTGCTTTCATTTAATTAAAGTAGATTATTAATATAGCAAAAATTATAAAATGTTTTTAGCCCACCATTTGAAGTATTAGCAGTCTGGCTGGAAAGCTTAACTATGCATATTGCAGTTGGACATCCTTTTCCACGAGATTTGCTATTTGATATTGATAATTATAAAGGGTCTATAAGTCATGAATCAAGTTTGAGTTCTACACCAGATGGATTTTTAACACCAAAGTCTTTTGATAAAAATTCTGTAAGTAGAGATAACTTAACTGACATAGAAGTTAGTTTAGTTGATAATTCTATGTATGATAAAAATATTAAAAAAGATATAAAAGTAATTGAAGTGCCTAGATCACCACATTTAAGTAAAGATTTTTCACCAAATGGTGATCGTATTAGGGATAGTATACGTGCTAGACGTCAACAGCGTATAGCTAGAAATCGTGAATTACAAAAAGAAACAGAAAAATATAATTTTAATAATATCGAAAATAATTCAAATTTAGTTCAAATTGATTTAGAAAACATAAATATTAATGATGCTAATATAAATGAACATAAAAGTAACTTAACAGATGAGGTATTACAATTGGCTAAAAATAGTCTTGAAAATGATAAAAATCATAAAGAGATTATAATAGATCAGAAAAAAATTAACAAAGATAGGCCATATGGAGAAAAGGGTTTTATTATTGATATACAAAATGAAAATTTAACACTTAGTAATGTAAAAGATTTAGAAAATTGTTCTGATTTTGATTCAAGCTGTGATAATAGTCTTAATTATATTGAAATCGATATTCAAGAAAAAGAGAAAAGGAAAATCATATATAATTCAGATAAATCAAAAGTAAATAGACCTGAAATATGTGGTATAGAATCTATTAAAAGGGATTCTTTAAATAATACTAAATCTTTCAATTCATTACTTAATCCTGTAGGTAATAAAACAGATGAAAATATTGATTCCTTTAAACAAGAATCTAAAACTGTTGATTCGCCTTTATATATTGATAAATTGTCATTTAATCCAAATAATAAAAATATTAATAAAAGTTCAGATTATTCAAAATATTCACAATTAAAGGGAAAACAAATTTGCATAAAAAATCCACCAATCTGTGATAAATTTAAATTATCCTCTGAATTTTGCAAATGTGAAAATACTCCTCATCATGAAGTTATTCAAAAAACTTATAAAAAGGCTCTTGATGATATACGAACAAAATTGAATTTATGTAAATCAAAATTTGAGAATTTAGATATTATTAATAAACAAAATTTAGAAAATTCAAATAATTCAATGCGTAATTATTTCAAAATAAATTCTAATACAAATAATCGAATCTCATTTGCCAGTATGTATAAAAGAAAAACAATCGATAATAATAATTCGAATATTAATAATAATAGTCAAAATGATGGAATACAATTATTACGTATCAATGAGACACCAATATTTGAAAGACGAAATATTAAAAATTTTACATTATTCAAAAGATTTGATTCAGACGAATATTTGGCTAATAAAAAAGATGTTGACACCACTAATTTAAAATATCATCAAGGTGGAAAATTAAATGAAAATTATTTAGATGATAAATTAAAACCAAAACATTCTAAAGAAAAGACATTAAATTTTAAGTTAAAAATCTCACCAACATCTGATTTAAAAATTCATAAAGGATTTAATGAATCTAAACTGAACAAAGCAATAAAAGACAATAATAATATAAATGATAATAATAAAAATGAAGTATACAATCAAAATTTATATCATTTAAAACATAAAAGTCATAATAAAAACAATAAATTTTTAAAACCATTAATTGAAATTAATAAAATCAGTAAAACTAAAATATTGTCATCGTCGACATCATCAAAAGAATATTCACAACAGATAAAAGATAAAAAGACATCTAGTCAAATAAATATGCCAACAATTCCTAGTATTCATTTAATATATTCTAAAAAAATGCCAAAAGATATTTTGTTGAATAAAAAGACAACAAAAATCGATGAAAAAACAAAAAATTTATCTGAAAATATTGCTTTAAAAAATAAAAAAAGTAAAATTTTAAATAATAATGAAACTTGTTCATTAAAAAATTCTTCAGATACTACTAAAAAAATGCCTTACATGCCTAAAAAAATTAGTGGTACTAATATAACTAGTAATTATAGTATTAAAAGTAAGAAGACTGCTTTGCCACTTACATCTAATTCAAAAAAGGACTCACTTCCTTTAGAAACATAATTACAGCATGAAATATTGCTCGTTATGTAATCTTAATTTTTTTTTTAAAATTACTAATACATAAAAATTATCTTTTTTTCTTTCTTTAACAAAAATCGATTATGTAAAACAAAAACAAATTTTTTATTTTTTATTTGATGATTTATTACGTTAGCTTCTTTCAATGTAATTTCATTAAAAGTTTCAAAGAGTATAATATAACAAATAATGTATAAATATTGTTGAATAGAGAAAAACTATTGTTAAAATTAAAGGACTTTAGTTAAGCTTAATAATTAATTTTTATTGGATACAAAATTTCATAGTGAACGAAAAAGACATATTATATTCCATTTATTTTAATGTTAATAATAATTTTATTAACATGTGTAAATATTTGAGTGAAAATTTAAAAAAAAAAACAAAATTAATTTCAATTTATAGTTTTTAGCAAAATAAGAAAATTTTCCAATTAAGCAAAAGCAAATAATTTAATTTTATTTTTAATTTAAACATTTTATAATTGATAAAAACAAAAAATATTTAGTTTTCACTTAAGATTTACACAAGTTTTTGTCCATAAGTTAAAAAATAAATTAATGTTAAAAAAATATATTTAACAATAAAACTAACAAATCTGTGATAAAAATAACACTCATAATTATTTTTTGCAATAAGATAATATTAAAATTAATTTTAAATATAAAATCTAAAGTGTACATATTGATCTCTTGCATTAAAGAAATGATTTTTATTTAAATTTAAAAAATGCATTTAATTCTTTATAAAATTTTTATATCTTTATAATCCATTAACTATGTAAAACTATAAATATTTTGGGTAACTTATAATTACATTAGTTTCAAATAATTATTTAAAAGTTTGAAGTGTACAACCTTACTTAAATAGTTTTTTTTTTACAAACTATTTAAGTATTTCAATCCAATCTCTTCATATAGCTATGCTATGGAGTTCCATATAGCATAGTTTTAGCTGTAGACACTAATATACAGTTGTTAAATGAACCATTTACTAAATTCTATAAAAATTTTTTAACCCTCTTTAAAAAATATACACAAATGATTTCTAAGTGTATTAGTAAAAAGACGGAAAAATAGCAGACTCTAAAAGCATCTCTAAAATTTTCTAGCTTTACAAAGCTACTTTCTAAAAGCTTGGCTTAGTCATGTGTTTTAGTTTTTCAAAAACAAAATTTATAGAACAACGAACGATTTTTTATTGGAAATATATTTAAAAAAAGTTGAATTTCTAATTTTTTTGTGTTGAATAGCAATTTATGATTAGTGGATATAACATATAAAAGAGTATTAAACTAACCTTGAATTAATATCAAAATTCCAGTTAGATTTAATTATAACTAAACCAAAAAGTCAAAATTATTGATCTTTATATATTAAATATTTAAATGGTCAAATTATTTTCTCCATTTACACTTGAAATATATAAATAAATTAAAATATTGTTGAAAATGGGTATTTATTTTAATACTCATAAATCTACCTGAATTAAAAAATAAAATCAGCCAAAAAAAATTACAATTTTTAATAAATAAGTTTAATTTTGTCATAATATATAAATTTGTATTTTGCATGATGTATAAAAAAATAAAATAAATTTAAATATAAAATATTGTTGATGTTAGGCAAGAATTTTTTATAATAAATTTTGATTAAATATTGTTTTAACGTACTTTAAAAATAGAGATTTGTTTCTTTTTGGCTTTCATATTTCAACGAAATATCCTAAGTATAAAGAAGAATAAAAATTAATTTTTGTTTTTCATTTTCATCCTAGTTTATTATTATTAATTTCTTTCCCCCTCAAAATCTAATTTTACACATTAAAACACCTAAATAATAGCCCTTACATGTTTTTTTTTAGAATTTTACACTTGATTTTTAGGTTATCAAAAATTGACAAGTATAAAATTTAAATCTTCTTCTTTCTGCTGAATACAATAGAGAATCTCTGTGAAGACTTCTATCTTTAGCGTTTTCAACAGCGTTTTTATATACGTGCGGTTTTGTGGGGCTCACACTCAAATATTTATTGACTGCAATAATTGTTTGTCATTTTCATTGAAAATATATAATTTATGCTTTCTACCTAATTTTATTATAATATTAAGCTGACTTACCGTAAATAATAAACGCAATAAAATTAGTTTAAAAGTTCAAATTATATTTTTCGAAAAGCCTTGTAAGGAGTCAATATACATTTAATTTGTAAGTGTAAACTTTCTTTAAAAACTCCTATAAAACCGTTGCTTTTTTAAACAATCCTAAGCGTAAAGACATAGAAATTTTTACCCAGTAAAATTTTACTAAATAAATATTTTACACATGTAAAATTGTAAGTTTTACTAGTATAACTGTAACATAATAGAATTTCATATTTTAAGATCCTTATTGATAAAAAATAACACAGTAACTAAACTATAATCCTTTATTGTTGATAGTACAGAAAATTTGTAAGCTAGTTCGATATTTAAAAGTAAATTATTTAATCTAATGTAAAATTTCTTATAGAAAATAAATCAATAAAATTTATTTAACTATTTGCCATTGAATTCTTGGACTTATTTTTTTGTATTTGAAATAATATTTTTTTTTCATTGTACATGGAGTTTTTACTGTAAATTAAGTTCTTTGTTGAATAGTCAATAATAAATAAATACCGAAAACAACACTTGAAGCCATTTATATGATACACTTTTAGTATATTTAAAACTAATTTAAATAAAGACATTTCAAAGTAAAGAATAAATTTTTGGTTTATTACTGCTCTAATCTAAGCCACTCTAAAATACAAAAATTTAATAACTGATTTTTATACCAAAAAAAAAAAAAAAAAAAATACACACAAATGAACACTTTTATTTTGAATAATAGAAAATATTACATTACAACAACAAATTTGTAATACTAAAGTAATTAAGATATTATAAAATTTGTATATAATTAACTGCAATATTCAGTTAAATAATTTAATTTAGAAATATCACCAAAAAAATACAAAATTGAATTACTCTCTAATATTAATATTTTGTTTTGAATATAGCACAAGTGTAATATATTTAGTCAAAAATTTTTTTTGAAAGTGTAACAATTTTGACAATAACCAAATACATATAATTTTTTTAATTTTGAAATTACACAATTTCTGCTTCTAATATTGAACATATAGAAATTTTGATTTCTTAATACATTTGTGTTTTAATTAAATGAAATTGTAATTAAATTAATAAATTGATGACGAAATATTGTATGTTGAGAAATATTAACCGGAACTGCTTTCATTACTTTCCTTATTAACATTAGAAAATGAAATAAAGATGCTAATATCAGCATGTGGATCTATTTTAATTGCAGACTGAGGCTTCGTTTGTAAAACTTTTAATTTATACAACTTATCTTTGTGTTTAATTGAATAAACGTCACCTTCAGTCAAACATGCAAAGTTTTTAACCACTTTTTCCAATTCTTCCTTTTCAGCTCTTATCTCCCATATTTTAACTTCAGATAATACACTTATATGAACATGATTTCCAAATGGTATAACTTTTGCTTGAACATTTAAAATATCACCATCATTTAATTTAAGGTTATCCATCATATATTTAGGTAAATACACTTTTTCTACAAATAAACTAAAATTATCTACACCAGAATGGGTACATAATTCTTTATCGTAATTATTTAATTCAAATGTGTATGGTGTTTGTATCCTCAATGCTTTAAGATGGTTCTTTGCTGCTCTTGGAAGTATTATTAAATTCTTTGCGTCTAGTTGATGTTCATTACCGGTAAACGTAAAAGCTCTATAATTTTTATGAAACGGTCTGTCAGCAAACGGCAACATGCCAAAAATAGATACTTGTCGGTTCATATTTGAAACTATTTAACAATATACGTAGTGCACAACACGAAAACTTTTTTAATATGCGATACTATATCAAATGAATGACGTTATTTATATACTTTTTTTTTTACCTAGGTAACTACGATCAAATTAAAAAAAATTCGGATTTTTCAAAATTCAAATTATTTGAGTTTACTTAGATTTAAGCAAGGAAATTATTTTTTTTTAATTATTTTAGGAAAAAGTAAAATTAAAATAGAAATAATTTAAAATAAAACTGAGTGATAAATTGAAAGTTAGATTCTGTCAAAAATATCTTGTTTCAATAATAGTTTAGGTTTTACTTAAAAAAAAAAACTGTTGAAATTTTGGCCAAAACTATAAACAAGACTAAAGTTTTGATTTCGGTTTCAGTTTCAATTGGAAACTACAAGTTGTAATCCCAATTTTCAGCAAGTGAAGCATTATAATATTTCTTATAGAGTCCGTATGAATTTCAATGAGCAAAATTTCCACGGTACAGATTGATTAGTTTTTATATTATTTTAACATAATTAAAGATAAGCAAAATTAATTAAGTTAACATTTAATCCATATACATTTTTAACATAAATAATAACCATATCACATAATATTAATTTACTTCTTGATTTGTTGTTTCTTTTTCTTCTTTTAATCTTATTTACAGTTATATATTTTAATATGAATAATTGTAATTGCAAAAAACACAATACTAATATTCAAATTAAATAATATTTCAAATTGTATTAATTATTTAAAAGAACAAATCTTCTGATTGATATATAAAATTAACTAATTAAATAAGTAACATACTAATATTAAATATCACCCAAAAAGAAGAACAAATAATTATAAATAATTACTAATAAATATAATCTGGTAACTTTTTTTTTGTTTCCTAAATTTTGTTATAACATATATTTTTTCTTTTTTAAATACAACGATATTTAATATTTTAATATAATAATACTGTAGCAATTAATCATTGAAATATAAATACTAAAAATTTAATAGGGTATTTGATTTTGATAATATTGTATCATATCGTATGTTCTTGTTCTGAAATTTTGATATGAATTACGTATAATTGCTAGCATATGTGCTGAAGCTTCTTTATTATTTTTATTTGGTGCAAATCTTTGTTTTAAAAGATTTATTGTTTGTCCTCGGAAACATGGTAGACCAGTGTCAAGCATTAATGAAACTAATGAAACGATAGCATCTTGATATGGTCGTATAGCTAAAAATGCTTGTACACATAGTTCACAAAACCATCGAAATGCTGGTGCTTCCATTTTTCCACCCATTATCATAACCATTTCATCAGTAAGTTTCATATCAGTTTCAAATCCTATATTACCACCTGGTGATGATTCAAACATAAAACCAAAATCTATATAAGAAAAATATTTATATATTTAAATTTTAAAAATATATAGATTAATGTGTTACCAATATGAATTATATGACCATCTTTATCAATCATTATATTTCCATTATGACGATCTTTAATTTGTAAAAGATAGCCAATAACAGAATAACCGGCCATAGATTTAACAAAATTAGCTCTAGCTGCTTGAAATTCTTTTGTTGTCTCTTCACCATATTGATGTATAAAATATTCATACAATCCAGAATCAGTTTGTCTACCTAATTGATCACGGGATTTAGCATTTGGGACACATTCTATAACACCACACTATAATATAATAGAAAAATTTGTTTACATCAATTATAACAAAATTGATTTAAGATAATAATTAATAATAATAAAAAAAAAAATGAATTTCTAAATTTATTACTTACACCTGGTGATGTTGCAACAACACGATAAGGAAATAGAAAAATATCCAGGCCAA
Source organism: Acrocera orbiculus (assembly GCA_947359355.1). Taxonomy (NCBI): domain Eukaryota; kingdom Metazoa; phylum Arthropoda; class Insecta; order Diptera; family Acroceridae; genus Acrocera; species Acrocera orbiculus. The sequence continues at coordinate 7,094,544 of OX375759.1, forward strand.
CTTGTTGAAATATATTTTTAAAAATTGTTATCACTTGTAATGCAAGCATATCCTGTCTAACATCATCTCCAACTTTAAAAATAGCTGCTTGCCATGATTCAATATAATTAACAGGTTTAATGTTATTTGTTGAGTTCTATAAAAACATAAATTTAAACAAAAATATTTAAATGCTATTAATTTTAATTTATATTTACTGGATTATTTGATACTTCCATAGCTTTAGTTTCTAATTCATTAATTCCACAACGATATACTTTAAATCTTGCTAAATATGGTGCTTTAGCAGCACTTTGCATTGGTGTACCACTATTATAATCAATATCTAAGACCATAGCTTCTGGATTCGATGGTAAATAACATCCTGGTTGTACTTTGATTTTACTTAATGCCTCTAAACAAGCTTTTTTACGGGCACTACCTTTAGGAAATGAACGGATATCACCTGAAACAGCTGTTATTTTACCAAAAAAATCAAATTCACGTTCATAAAATTGTTTAGCAGCACCAGAAAATGAAGAAATTATATTTTTACTCAATGTATCTAATATATCATATAATATTGGATCTTTATGTTGTTGATCCTCATCAATAAACATATTTGTTTGCATATTCCATATTAGTTGATGTGCTACAATTTGTGATCTTTTTGATATTTGTTTAATAAATTCAGTTACATAACCCATTGTATCATGTCGTAATGCCTGTACTAATTGTGGAATATATGGTAAAACAGCTTCAGCTGGATATGACGATAATGTTTTGACAGCATATTGTGCTGTTAATGGATGTGTTGGATATTGTCGTGAAAAATATGATAATGCTTGTATTGGACAAACTGGTGCCCAATTAAGCATATATACTAATTCAGGACTTTCATTTAATAATGTTTTTGTAGTTACTAAATATTTAAGTGCTTCAGGTATATCAATGACAGCTATAGGATCAGAAATAACTAATCGTGTTACTTCATCTTCAATAGATTCAGCATTACGTAATCGTTGTGGTAAAAATATTGCTAATGATGGATTACATGCCCATGCTAAACGTGTATAATCTCTCCAAACATTTAATTTAATTGGTCTAGCACGCCATTCACATATTTGTTCTTCACCTGGAATATGTAAATCAGGTATGCTATTTGGATTATACCATGTTAATAAATATTCAATTTCAACAGCAAGTAATTCTAAAATTAAATTACGCTTTTTCATATAATCTTTATCATAGCAATCCCTTTGGAATGGTGAACGTTTAGTACGGACTGAACGTTTTGAAAGTGTTGATGTTGAATGCGGTATTGTATTATACCATCCACCAGTACCAGTTGATGTAGAACGTGCAACATCACTACCACTAATTATTGATGTTGTATCTGTATTTTGTTTAATACCTAATGTTTGATTTGATTGTGTTATTTCGAATTCACCACCAATTTCTGATGCAACTAAATGTTTCTTTTCACTACGCATTGTTTGCCAAAATTTTAATAATATTAAAATATCCTCAAGTAATGCTTCTCGATTTTGATTTGGACACATTTGCGGTCCACAAAAATAATCTAATGCATTTTTATAAATTCTTTCACGTAATATATTACGTGCTAATGATTTTTGTATAGTACTGCCCTGTAAAAGTGATAATCCACACTGTAATAATTTAAAACGGCAACCAATTGTTGATACACTCCTATTTTGATTATTATTTTTATCAAGTGGTAGACAACGATAAAGTAATAAACAAAACATTTCCACTTTATCACGGTTACAATATTTTGCGGTATCAACCATTTCTGAAATTAATTGTAACCAAATTGAATGTGGTGTTACACAAATCGGTTTTGGTACTAATTTACATCCTTCATATGCAGCTAATGGACATGTTATTTTAACATTTTCCGTAAAAAGGCCCATTTTTTTCTCATATGTTGTTTGCCAGGCTGTTATCATTTCTTGTATAAAGCATAATTCTAAATCTTGTCGGGCTGTTAAAAGCCATTGCCAACATTCAACTGCTGTTTCCATAGCTGTTTCAGTAAAAAGTTCGATTTGTGAAGTAGCTAAAAAATAAATAATTAGTATTTTGTGACATTTTAGAGTAATATTATGTGAAATAGTTGAAAATATTATATCATATTATATTTAACTTACATATAGCATGTAAAAGTTTTCTATGTACACCGGAGCATAATAATAAATAAGCAGTAGCCCTCCATAGAGCACCACGATGTTTTGCATCATTTTTTTCCTTACAGGCAATCCATATTTCATTAATTAATCTATCTGCTAATCCTTCTTTATCTTCAAAGCTTAAAACAGATAAAACACCTGATATTTCTCCAGCATATTTACTTCTTAAACATAAAACTGATACAAATCTTGGAGTATGGCTATTAACACAACTCGGTCTTTTACTAATTGATGGTAATATATTTGGTAATAAATGGCCTGTACTAATAATCGAATCAAATGCAAGAGCTAATCCACAATGTTGTGCTAATGATGTTGGTGATATTTGATTTGGATAATCTTGTAAATGTGATCTAGTTGATCTTGGTGCCCATTTTGTTGCTTCACTAACAATACCATGACATCGATCTGAAAAATCTTTAAGACGACTTTCACGTGCTGGTAAAGAATCCATTAGTTGTAATGTAAATGGGGTTGATGGTACACGTAGTGTTGGTGTCTCCTCATTTGGATCTAATGTTAATGAAAATGCTAACATTTGTAATATATCTAGCATACACCATAAAACACGTCTATTCCAAAGTAAATGAGGAAATTTATCAACTAATTGTGCAAGATACTGATCTGCAACTAATTGAATTTGTTTATGAATATGATTAAAATAAACAAGAAGTAAGGTAGCTTGTGATTCTAGAACTTTTTCTCGTACTAAATCTTGTGAGAAGAGTACATTACGAAATTTTTCAAATACTTGATCAGCAATACTGAAATCCAAAAAAACTTATTAATATTATTATTTAGTTAGAGTGTATTTTTAATTTTAATACCATTTTACACATAGCCACATTCCTGATTTATCCTTTTGTAAGGCAGTATCACATAAATAACTAAGAATTGGCTCTAAATTTGGTTCTTCTGAATTTTCGATTCTAAAAAACAAAATTAAATTGGGTTCAATTTAAATTATTTTAATCTAATATTTAATTTTATTAATACAACAATATTAAATTTTATAAAATTTATATTGAAAATATATTTAATTAATTTCAAAAATATACAAACCTTAATGTTTCTAACCAATATACACTTAGAAGATAAGTACATTGTGCAAATGTAAGCTTATTTATACAAGCTGTTACCTCAGCCGGTGGATGATCTAATAATAATAATATTTGACTTCTTAGTTCATTTAAGCTAACAGAATCTGATTTAACAGCAGATGTATAATTTAATTCCCTCATTTCAGATTTATAAGCCGTTTGGGATATTAATAGTGGAGATTTAGCAGCAATTTGTTGAACACCCTGATACCAATCAGATGGCCATAATCGAGAATTTGTAAAACCCATAACAACACAATATAACCAAAAATCTTTAAATAGTTTATGTAATCTCATTTTAGGATTTCTAATTTGTGGTAATCTTTTAACTAATACAGCTATGACCGGTATTAGCATACCTAAATTACCAGCACTAGAGCTAGCCTTTTGTGCTCCCGGTGTATTATCATATGATCTTTCACCTTCTAAACCAATTTGAACAAATAGTTCTAAAAGCTTACCAAGTAAATCTAACATTTCTGCTTCACCTTGTATATTACCAGCAATATTACCAAGAGCATTAACAACAGCATCTGAAACACTACAAAATTGTTTACGTTGGTCAGGATTTGTTGTATAAGCTAATGATGCTGATTGAACAGTTACTCTTGAAAACATTTTCATAATTTCTTCATAAACTTGAGTTTCACATTGAGATATTATCATACAACCTAATTGATCAACAATTAAAGCATTTTGTTCAGATGCAACTTTACAAAATCTTTGTATAAAAAATTGTAATATATTTTGTGTTGTTTTTGGTGTATCTTTTAAAGCAACAGCAACATGACCAAGCATTACAATTATATTCAATGATACTAGACTAGATTCCCTAAAAACAAAAATATTTCAATTAAATATTATTTATTTATAATTAAAAAGATGGGCATACGATTCATGTTTTTCTGCTGTAAATAATCTATTTGAAACATTAGCAACAAGAGCTGGTACACAATATGGATCTAAAGATTGAGCTGATCTAAGTGCTATACTTAGATTTTCAATAGCAGAATCACGAAGTGCTTCAAATGCTACTTGTGTTGATTTTGTAATTGTTGGTGGCTTTAAATTTAAATTAGAAGCCTGCATTTCATTACCTTGTATAACAATTTTAAATGGTGGTGTTTCTTTATCCTTTTTTTGTTGTGCTATATACTGAGCATGTAATTTTGATAATATTGGACTAGGATCAACTAAAAAATCACGTAAATAGCAAATTGATGTACTTGCTATATTTGGAAATTTTTGGGCTAATTTACCTAGTCCCTAAAAAAATTTTAATTACGAATATGAGAAACTTCACTAATTTTAAAATTACCTCTAAGCAAACCATTAACAATGGCATATGATCCATTATAATTTTATGGCTAAGTACTGAATTGAGTTTTTGTGAAAGTCGTCCACATAATTTGTCAGCCTCTAAAATAATAAAATTAAATTTACTTCTATATTTATACCCATATACCATACTACGATTACATGCAGTCAAACAGAAGAAAACTAAAACATTCGAAATCTTGATAAAAACTATTTTTAATACAAAATACAGTCAATTCTGTTATTGGTAAAGGTTTCTTTTAAGTTAAAATAAGAAGTGAGTTGACAACGGTTGGTTCAGCACTTTGATACGTTTAAATAAAATTGCTAATATTCCGAGCTAAGCTTAGAAAAACATAATTAAATATGCATTACACATTTTTTTACTACTTTTAAAATCTTTGATATGTTTCACAATGACAAAAAAAATTTTGTCAGTCTGTAATTTTAATGATAATCTCAAAAATAATAGCATATTTAGTATGATGAAACCAATAAACAAAAAAAATTATTGTGGAAAATTTTAGAATAACAAAAACATTAGAATGATTTTATTACAAAATTTTTTTACCACTGAAGTAGATTTTTTAGGAATTTCGAAATTTTTATGCTTTTTTAATAATTTTGATGCAGGTTTGAAATAAAATTATAAATATTATGATAAAAAATCGCATGCTGCTATTACTAGTAAGTCCTTATATTATTTTTAAATATTTTCAAAATGATTAATTAGTAGTAATTAGTCTGTTAAATGATAAAATACTTAAAAAAGAAAAACACTAAATAATATTTGACCTTTACGTAGCAAATACGACAAGCCATATTGTAAAGATGGTACATTATATTCTTCATCAACTGAAAAGTATTCAAGATAATAAAGAAATAAAAGAAGATAGAAAAAAAAAAAAATACTTTATAAAATATTTAAAATTTTTTTCTTACCAGTCTCATCTCTTATAGCCCAGACTAATAAGTCAACACATGCCGCATTTGCCATTACATTAATTTTATATTTATTAACAGCTGTAGCAATATCATCAATTTTATTACGTTCTTGATCATTTTGTTTATTTTGTAATTCAGTTTGTCCAATTAAAAATAAACGTTTAACAAATTCTTGAACATCTTTTGTAAATGGTGTCGGTAAATCAGTTTGATTATGTAATAATTCTCTTAATAATGTTACCATAACAAGATTAAGTGTCTCTGAAAATGTTTTATAACAATATCCTTTAATTTGGTGCAATGCAAATATATCACCAGCTTGTTCATCTAAATGTTCTAATATTTCTTTAGTTAATAATTTTTTAGCAATTGAGAATATCGTTTGTAAATGTTGTATTGGAAAACTAATTTTTAATTTTTTTACTGGTGTCTCACAAAAGCGCATATTAGGAAATTGATTAAAGCTTGAACCAAATTTTGTAAAGAAATATGTTGTTGGATCATATGAAATCGAATTAAGTGTTTGAAGATATATTCGATTGTTATTAATTATTTCATTTCTATTATTTAAAGTTTTTACAAATTTAACATCAACTGAATCTTGACTTAGACTTCCAGACATCGAACGTGGAATTATTGGCCGAAAATTATTTAAACTAGATAAACATTCATTTGAATTGCCTAATTTTGTATTATTAATACTAAAAACTGGTAAATCTAATATTGGAAAGATTCTACACAGTAATGGTGGATCGTTTGTAGCATATCTACCCATTGATCTAGCAAGACCAAAAAGTAATGGCACTGTTGCTTTACATAATATAATTGGTGGTGGTGCATCTTTACTTTCACGACTTGATTTAATAATATTTGCTAAAGCACCAAGTGTTTCAACTTGATTTAATACTATTTCATCACGTAATTCTGGACAGCTTGCAGCTATATCTGATAATAATGTATTTAAGCAAAAACAAAATTTCTCTGATGATGGTATTCCTATAATAAAAAAAAGTGTATAAAAATGAATTAATTTACTAAAAGATTCATATATTATATACTATCAATTGTATTATATTTAGAATCATCAATCCAAACAGCTTTGGGTAGAGATTTGGCTAAACGCATTAAATATGAAACAATTTGATCTTCATGTTGGAATCCGCTTTCGAGTAAATAAAGTCCTAATGCTATTACAGCATCCTGTGCACGTGAATCTAAGCAAAATACACCAGCAGCATTTTCTTGAGGGCAATATCTAAAAAGTGTTTGTATCTGGAAAACATAAATTTTCCTTTTATTAATTTAATTAATTCGATTTATATAATTATTTATTTAAAAAAAAACTACATTCTCCAATGGTGTAGGTCTGATACATGCTAATGCTCTACCCAAACTATGAACTGTTTGCTGGAACGAGTATTTATTTCCTTTAAGCATTTTAAATTACTTTTATGTACATTTGCATGATAGGAAAGTTAAATTCTTCTTGATTTGACATTTCAATTTGAAAGTTCTTAAATTCATTGCGTTATTTTCGTACTAAAACTCAGATCGTTTTTGAAATTTTTATTTCCATAATTTCAATAAAATCATTATACTTTTAGACATATGTCGTTTTGATTTTAATTATAATATAAATTAATATTTTTTTAAATATATATTTTGTAATTTGAAAAATAAATGATTTTCTAACTTCTAGGGATAACATAATATTCCCTTTAGCTGCATTTTCTTTTTTTTGTTTTGAATACTTCCAACTTTTTACAAGTGCCAAACAAAATTTTTCTTAAGGTTGGGTTTAGCCACAAATATGTAAGCTTTTCTTTCATGTAAACCAAAAATAACGTAATATCCTCAAAGTATAAATCCAACAACTCTGTTCCAAAGAATATTTAATTTTCTAAAATACCAGTTGGATCCACTACAGTTCTCAGCTAAATTAAAGATTATATTTAATCACTAGTCAACTTTAGGATGCATTTAAAGTGAAGGTGAAAGGAGAGTTGGAACAATCCAACACTACTAGAGAATAGAAAAGCAGCAGATTGAGGAGAATCACAAGAGGCCGGCAGCTTTATAAGATCGGTGAAAAGTAGAAGGGAGTTGCGAAAATTTCATTTTCCTTGCGTGAGGTAGAAATTTTCCTGTCTGTAGTGAGCTTTATAGTCTATTTTTACTGTACATATATGATTTGCTAAAACTTAGGATCAGGCCTAGTGCCATATGTGCCATAAATAAGCAACTAAAACTGAAGTGTGAAAAAGAAATATATGTATTTCAAAGGTCTTATAAAAATAGCCTTCAAATTTGTATACACAAACGCATCCCCTTTGCACAACGTAATTTCCAAGCATTATCAACTATACCCCGATAAAGAGCAACCAATTGAAAAATTTTCAACAAATTTATGAAAGAATATTAAATGTCAGGGCTAAACAGTAGCACTCTGATAATTGGTATTGAATATAAAAGAAATTATGGGAAAATATTTAGATATCTCAAGTCGAAGTTTTGATGAAATAAATCAAAATTTTTTATTAGTCAGAAAAATTCTTTTAGGTGCAGTAACTATACGAAGTGGAAGAAGAAATGTAATAACAATATACGACACCACTTTAAAAGTATAAGAATTTTATTTGGTTAATGAATTGAATAGTTTTACAATAGCAAAATTGTTTTTTAGAAATTTATTTTCTAATTCTGGACACTGGCTCTAACCGGTCGTTAAAAAATAAGACGAATAAATAAACACAATTTTAAAAGCTGCAGTCTGAGATGAAAAAATATTTATAAAAAAGGATCTCATATGTGCTTGTGAGATTTCCTTCACTGTTGAAGGAAGAGCTTGCAATGTTTTCAAATTTTTTACTTAGAATTTATCGGAAAATCGAAATCGTCCTACAGAAGCTTAAAAAATGATTTAATTCATGTGGTTTTTTCTTTAAATAAAAATTAAATATTTATCAAAGTTAGTAAAAGCTAAATTGCAGTTTCCCAATTCCTCAAAAGTTTTGTTTTCTTCAACCGATAAGATCATTTTGTTTTGTTTAGATTGACACAATTAGGTACTATAATAGGGATATATCAATTTAAGACTAGTGGAATACAGGCTGAAATAGATTTCCAAGAGCTCTCTACCTTAGTCTTTCCTAATCTTTAACACATGCTTAAGTAGTACTTAAATGACTACACTAAATATTCTAATGCCAAGTTATAACAATAGCCTAGTGGTTTGAATTGCCTAATTTTGTATTAATACTAAAAACTGGTAAATCAATATTGGAAATTATCTACACAGTAATGGTGGATCGTTTGTAGCATACATTGATCTAGCAAGACCAAAAAGTAATGGCACTGTTGTTTTACATAATATAATTGGTGGTGGTGCATCTTTACTTTCACGACTTGATATAATAATATTTGCTAAAGCACCAAGTGTTTCCACTTGATTTAATACTATTTCATCACGTAATTCTGCACAGTTTGCAGCTATATCTGATAATAATGTATTTAAGCAAAAAAAATTTTCTGATGATGGTATTCCTATAATAAAAAAAAAGTGTATAAAAATGAATTAATTTATTAATAGATTCATATATTATATACTATCAATTTTTTTTTGTTTTTAGAAACATTGATTAAACAGCTTTTAGTAGAGATTTTGCTAAATATATTAAATATGAAACACTTTGATATTCATGTTGAAATTCACTATCAAGTAAATAAAATCCTAATGCTATTAGAGCATTTTGTGCACGTGAATCTAAGCAAAATACGCCAGCAGCATTCTTTTGTGGGTATAATCTAAAGAGAAGAAAACATAAGTTTTTATTTTATTAATTAAACTAATTTCATTTATATAATTAAATATTTTTAAAAAAAGAAGAATTCTCGAGTGGTGCTAGCATTTTAAATTACTTTAATGTACATTTGCACGATAAGAAAGTTAAATTCTTTTTGATTTGACATTTCAATTTGGAAGTTCTTAAATTCAATGCGTGCTTGCATTATTTTCGTACTAAAACTCAGATCGTTTTTGAAATTTTTATTTCAATAAATTTATCATTGGGTGGTGACACACGAGCTGATATGCATAACTCTTCGAAGTTACGGGCGAAACGTACACGTACACGTGTACAAAACGTTTTTGTATTTAATTGTTATCTTTAACATCCAATTTAATTAAAATTAATTATTTTATAAAATTATTGTACTATTTTCGTATATGCATATCATGACGACTTGTGTGTCAGCATCCATTAATTCCACAACTCTGTTCCAAAGAATATTTAATTTTCTAAAATACCAGTTGGATTCACAGTTCTCAGCTAACATAAAGATTATATTAAGTCATCAGTCAACTTTTGGACGTATTTAAAGTGAAGGTGCAAGGAGAGCTGGGCTGGGATTCTGTTTCGGTGAGAAGTTAGCGTGAGAATGAGAAAGTCGGATTTGGACATAATGGCAAATACTTATGTCAAAATTTGATATTCTCATTCTCATTCTCATTCTCACCGAGACAGAATCCCACCCCTGGAACAATCCAACATTACTACAGGATAACAAAGCAGTAGTTTGAGAAGTATTACACGAGGTCGGCACTTGTCAGCTGGCAGTTTTATAAGATCGGTGAAACGTAGAATGGAGTTTCAAAACTTTCACCGCTTTAATATTTAATCTAAGTATTCCAATACCAGGTTATAAGTGAAGAAATTTTTTAAAAACATTGACAAAGATCAGTGTGAGAAATATGATATCCAAAAGAAATACTTACAAATATATCCAATGCATCGTTTTAATCAATGTCAGAACATGTTTCCTAAAGTAGATTAATGTTTTATTGAATATTTTCTTGCGTTGTCCAAAATTAGTTATTGAGCTGTGATATACGGAGTAAAATGTTGATTATGTAGGTGAAGATGAATAAAGTCTTGTGAATTATTAGCCTTAAAATAACAAAATGATACTTTTTCTTCATTGGTAACTGGGTTGAAGTAATGAAAGTGTACACAAATATTTTGATTAAACTCTTTGGTGAATATCGTAATGCAGTCAATATCCCCGTAGCCAAATTCACTACCAAGTATTGATTTCGCGTTAGAAGGACATAAGCATTTATTCAAATAGGATGAGTGATAAAGAAGTTGCCGAAGATGTTTTGCAGAAATACCAAGCTTTAGGATTTCTATAAGCGAATTAAAAAGACAATTCCCGTCTCCAGCTATGTTTTTGAATCTACTAAAGGAAGCATTGGGCATTGCGCAAATGTTATGTTCTTCGTACGGTGGCCAAAAAGAATCTCTTTTTGGTGTATTGCTTTGGGATTAATAAAAAATTGTTAGTCTAAATGAAGTTATAAGTTATAAAAATAGTAAATAGAAGACTATTTTTTCAATATTTTAAAAAATCATATAATACCTTTGTCCATTTTCTAGTTTTTTTGTTGCTACCTTTCGTTTTTTCGGTTTTGGAGATTCCCCTTTTTTATCCACGGGTATCTCATTTTTCTGTTTTCTCTTTTGGCTAAAATAATTAGTAAATAATTAACTAATTAAAAAATTTTCAGAAAATTGATACTTGAATTTGAAATAAATTTTCTTTTGTCCATTTTCTAATTTTGCTGTTGCTACCTTTCGTTTTTTCGGTTTTGGAGATTCCCCATTTTTATCCACGGGTATCTCATTTTCATGTTTTCTCTTTTGGCTAAAACTATTACTAAATAATTAACTAATTAAAAAATTTTCAGAAAATTGATACTTGAATTTGAAATAAATTTTCTTTTGTCCATTTTCTAATTTTGCTGTTGCTACCTTTCGTTTTTTCGGTTTTGGAGATTCCTCATTTTTATCCACGGGTATCTCATTTTCCCGTTTTCTCTTTCGGCTAAAATTATTACTAAATAATTAACTAATTAAAAAATTTTCAGGAAATTGATACCTGAGTTTGAAATAAATTTTCCTTAAGTTAAACAAAAACCGAAACAAAAATGTAATATAACTTACCTTCGTTTTTTCTGCAATATTTTTATCAGCAGCCTTTTGTTTTTGTCTTTCAGTCGATGACATCTCCAGCATCTGAATGTTTTTGGTTTTTCTATTTCACCAGAACTATTAGAAAATATTTAAATCATTAAATAAAATTGATTAATTTCCTGAAGTTAAACAATAAAACTAAACTAAAATATCACATATCAATACCTTTGTTCATTTGTCAGTATTAATTTTGCCACCTCTTCTTTATTGTGTTTTAACTTATTACGATGTTTTTTCAAAAGCAGGGCTATTGTTTTTCGAATCATTTTTTGACCGAATCTATTACTAAATAATTATTTAATTAAAAAAAATTTAAAAATTTCCTGAATTTAAATTAAATTTGTCATAAGTTAAGGTACTAGTTCTAATTAGCAAGTCTGAAACAAAAAATCCAAATGATTTCTCAAAAAGAAACCTTCCTTACAAAGGAATTTATTACATTTATGCGAAAATTGCAAAAAAGAAAAAAACGTCGGAAGTTTAAAATAAAAAATCGAAAAATCAGCATTTTTTCTCACTGTTTCCCATATAAAAAAAAATCTAGAAAAAATTCTTTTGGTCAAATTGTGGTAAATTTCTGTGTAATTCATCTTGATGAACAAAATGTGATAAAGTTTATCAAAATCGGCTTAGTAGTTCCAGAAAAACACGTTTAAAATTTTCCGTTATTATGCCTACAGCTTGGAGTATGCACGCATTTTCGGGTATTTAACACAGTTAGAACTGGAATTTCTTTACAATATTTCAGGAGATAATTTTTAAATGGCTGAGATAAATAAAAATGCAATAAAAAAAAATCGATTTTTTGAAAATTCTAATTAGGACTAGTACTTTAAACCAAAAACGAAAAAAAATGTAATATAATACCTTCGTCTTTTTTTCAATAGTTGTATCAGCAGCCTTTTGTGTTTCTCTTTCAGTCGATGACATCTCGAGCATACGAATGGTTTTGGTTTTTCTATTTCACTAGAACTATTAGAAAATATTTAAATCATTAAATAATATTAATTAATCTCCTGAATTTTAATAATGAAAAAAATATGTGAATATCATATCCAGCGGTTGTAGATTAACTTCATTCATTTCCATCATTTTCGACGGAACTATTAATTTGCTGAGTAATTTTTTATTTTTTTATTCATAAATATTTTATTTGCTAAAGAATAAACTCTATTTGCAAATGGATTAAATGAAATTGAAGTGGAAAATATCCTTAATTTGTACATTTGACTTAAAACATTCGAAAAGGTATTATCAAAAGGTATTTGTATAACTTACGTATCAAATGTTATCTTTCGACATTCCCTGGTATCACATATAACTTTTGGTAGATTGCGGATTGTGGGCAATATATTTCCCATAGTAAAAACTTTATGATATAAAAAATATAAAGAGATTATCAAAATAAATATAAACTTTACTTATACTTCACAGCTCATCATTGTATATATATTTTTTAGAAATGAATAAACTGTCAAATCAAAAAAAAACTCATGGCTTGCTTGTCATATTGTTTTTTTAAAGCTACTATGATTTGTTTTTAAAACTACTTCCTTTTTTTTTATTATTAAAAAATAATTATGTTGATAAAAATTGAAAATGAAAAAAATAATTACCTAAGCCTATCCGGGTCAATAAGTTTAGATATCCTTGACACCTCTTCGACGTGAAAGGTTATGTATTTTGGTATACTTTTGTTAAGCTTAGGATACTTCAAAACGGGTTTTATACTGAACCTTATTTGACCTTTTTACTGCAAGCTTTGCTTATGGGAGTGTAAAAAGGCTCAAACAGGTGTTTATCTTACTTTAGTTAACTTTGAAGAGAGAAATAAAAATTTGCCTAATGTTAAAAGTTTTCTCATCTATAAAGAAATTCTACAATTTGTTTCAATCAAATGATGAAATTCTTGCTCAGCCTAACGGGCTTATTTTAAGGCCTAAATAAATAATTCTACAAAATCATTATAGAAAGGCTAGAGAGACTTTGGAATGAATTATTTTCATAATTTTTACAAGGAAATTAAGTTATATTAATGAATAAAGTCGATGTAACGATGGGAATTGCAGAGAATTATATGGAGGTGAGTAAAACATTTTCCTTTAAACATCTTGGACACTAGGAAAAGAGAAGAATTCTTAAAACTTTGTTAATAAATCTTTAAAATGATATTCAAGTATCTGTTGTTGAGTACAATTAGTCGATTATGGGTTGAATTTAATTATTTTTCTTATGCAAACAATATCAATACAAATTTTAATAATAAAAATAACAATAATAATAAAAAAAAGAAGAAGCTATCATTAAATGCACTCCTAACAAATTGAGAATTTCAAATTTATTCACAATACACAATTTTCACATAATTATCATTATCATCCTTTTTCGTTTTTTTTTTTTTCTTTTTATGGACATCGTTGAAATTATAAAAGATGATATAATCGAGAATCAAGCTAAAGAACACGAAATCCATTCATAAAATATATTCAGGAAGAAAAGGTCATAATGAAACACTTTAACAAACAACAAGAGTTTTACTGATGATCCCATATGATATCATGTCTGAAACATTAAAGAATATATGCTATCACCTTGAAAGGATATTAATCATAGGGGGTAATAAGTAACCCATCAGTCCTGGTAGGTAATAGTTAAAAAAAAAAAGAAGACTTTGTTGTTGTTGTCGTTTATTTTCATTAATAATCAAATTAGTTACATCTTTATAAAGTAGTTTTGTAGTAATAGGTAAAGTTTTATTACCCTGTGGCCATCGGTCGTTAGTGATTTTGGACAAAGCTATTTAGCCAATAGTGAGTTTTATTACTGTAGGGAGTATTGTGATAGAACTCAAGATCAGCATTAATTATTTACAGAAATCAATTAGATATTATTCAATGATCTAAACTTAAAAGAGTATTAATTCTTAAATATATTTAATTTTTAAGAGTAAAGGATTAAATTTATACAGTGTAATATTTAATTTGAAATATTTTTTGACTACTTAAATTAATTTATTCTAAGATTTTATTTAATTATATTTAGATTTAATCATTGTTTAGGATTAAAAGTTATACTATAATTTTTTTTAGTGTTGTAGTGTGTATACCCAGTAGGGAAAGTAGCTCTACTTCATCAATAAAAGAAAGCTACTTTTTGGTCATAACATCTACCTTCTCGGGGCACCACATTAATGAATTTAATTAACAAATGGCCGTAAAAATCACCGTCATGATGACTTTCTGCATGAAAATATGACTGAAAAAAGCTATGATGGCTACTTTCTTGGCTTTTGAAAACGAGACATTTTGAAACCACAAACGGGACAATTTTACTTGTTTTTATTAAAAAGACATTTTGCTGCTAAATTCATGTTGCATTTCACGAAAATTATTATCTTCAAACGTAGCCATTGCGAGGCGTGTTTTTTCCAAATTTGGTTGATCATGGCAAAATCACGCTCCATCGATGCGGATGTCGTAGTTAAATAATAAATGTACTGTTGAATATCGCTCAATAACTTATACGGCACGTGGTTTGTTGAAAAATGCTTGAAACATTCCTCCTAGCGCATATCACTTGGCACTTTGTTTTGTTGCCATTCCATTACTTTTTCAGTAGTGATAAATTTTTTTAAATAGCTCAACTGATCGAAAAGATCAACGTCAGAATCCGTGTCAGTGAGGGCGCCGTTTTTTAACATCATTTTGTAAGTAGTTTCGATATTTTCCCATGGCAGTACGTACATCTTGCAGAACATTCTGGAATTGAACGTCGAATCCACTGCAAAATATCTCCAGTTGTGTGACACAATTTGTGAACTGGCTGAAATGCGAATAGTAAGTCAAATGGCATTCTATTGCAACTAGCTTGTGCTGCATTATGAATGATATGAGTAGCACACCCAACAAAAACAGGACATGTTCCGTAAAAACGGGACACATGGTCGCACTATGCATACTCGATTAATGAATATTTCACAAGTTAACTTTCCCACATTATTCACTCATGAATAAATGCATGAGAAACTCATTGATAAGTAATATCCCTACTGGAATGAATTCAAATGATTGAACTAGAGCTTTATTATCATTACACAGTCCTGCAATAATTAATTTAAGTAGCAAATATTTTAAAAATTCTAAACTGGTCCTAGTCCAAGTGGTTGTGTGTTACATTCATTTGTATGGATAAAATGTTTAAAAAATGGCTAGAGCTGTTCTTTTATAACCAAAAATCAAATATTTTACCAGTAAATAACAAATAATTGTTGTATATATATGGACTTTAACAACAACAATAAAAAAAAAATTAAATCCTTTTATTTTTAGTAATTTAGTATGGTATAATTTTTTAATCCATGTTAATATCGATAATCATCAAATTAAAATTACTTTCTAAGGCTATAAAACAAAAAAAAAAAGCAAAAAAAATTAAATAAATAAATAAAAATATAAATCAAGTAGACCGATGGTGGATCTTCAATAACAGAAGAACCCACCCATGGAGCACGCTTCAGACCACATCGTTGATTCTAATTAAGACATTGCCTCAGAAGCCTGTCTCAATTCTTTATTTTTTGTTTTCTTCTCTTTTCATATTCTTTCTTTTGCTTATTTTTATTTATTTATTTATTTTTTTTTTGTTAAAAAGTTTAACTTCATCATTCTCTTATATTCTTAAGAATCTTACTGAAATTGGTCTACAACATCAATAACATAGTTAAAAATTTGAAGAAATTTTCTGAATCCTATAACAACGTTTGATTGACTGAACAAAAGGGCTAAAAAATTTTATATCCTTTAGCTATAAAAGTAATGTGTAATATCCAAATACTGACACTTGATTCTGAATATGAATTTAAATCCAGTATTTTACATGTATTTTTTTTTATAAATTTAATTTTACAGACAAAAATAATTCTACATTATATTGGGTGGGCCACTTGAACTAATATGACAAAAAATAATTCAAACAATTTATGACTTAAATGATATCTTTTGTGCAAAACAATAATTTAATTATCATTGAAGATGACTGCTTAATATCAATTATTCTAGATATTATTAACTATAATTCTTGTTGAAAATAATTCAAGTATTTTGTTAACTGTTATATTTATTTATATAAATCTATATCAATATAAATGTAAATGTAAGAGTTCCGGTATGTACTCATAAATCTTAAAATCTTATTGCCATCAATGCGGTAGATCTATAATATAGTTAAAAAAACAAAAAAAAACAAAAAAAAAAAAAACCCCCAACGAGAAAAGAAACCAAAAATCAAATCTTTTGTAAAAGACAAAACGAAAAATGATAAAATTATTTTCGAATAAAATTCTCATTTCAATAGCCCATTAATTTTTAAATTTATTACCATGTGATGGTTCAGACACTTAGTTATAAGAAAATTTTAGTGGTAGCCATATAATATGTTAAGGATAAAAGACAAAGATCATATAAGAAGTAAAAATATCATGAGTAAATGAGAGGGATAAAAAAGAAATGCTAAGTGGAAGTAGTTTAACATGGTAATTAACAGGCTTAAACTATATAATCGATTGATGATGAGAAAGAAGAGTTCACCAATTAAATAAAATTAAAAAAAAAAAAAAAAAAAAACACCTACTACACAATCGAATACACACTCACAAAATAGAATGGACTTAAAACAAAGCCTTTATGAATTGATTTATTGATAAATCTATGGGTGGCCAAAATTTAACTAGGTCGCTAGTTAACATAAAGAAAAAGAAAAAGAAAAAGAAAATAAAAAATATTGTTGTTGTTGTTGCTTTTATCTTATTGACAGAAGAGAGTCTTTAAGGTTATCTTAATTAATTTTCTAATGAAATGAATCCCACATCACGGAGATACGCTTTTTGTCATTTATCTCACCAAAAAAAAACAGGAAAAAAAAATTATTAATAGAATTGCAACTTCAAATAAATTAATTTTACTACAAAATTTTAAAAAAAATATGTTAAGATGCATAAATTTATGTATGAAAATATTTTATACATATCTAAAAGGAATAAAAATGTTAATTATTTCATGTTTTCATTTAACTTATTTATAAAATAATTTAAAGTGATTTTTAAATGTGTAATATTTAATCCTTTTTTTTTTTTAAAGTCTATTGAAAACTTATTTATTACTTAATAGCCTACAATTTATTAACTGAAAAAAAATGTTTACCGATTGTCGTGGAAATTATTGCTCAAAATATTATGAAAATTGTATTTTCATAAAATTTCAGTATCCTTGAATTTAGAACGGCAATGAGTGATGAACATCTTTAAAATTGATAATAAACTCTTACTTTATTGTATTGATTTCTTCCTGATACAATATCCAGTCTTAGGAATTGTAAATACTCTCATTATAAGTTTCATTATTAATGTCAGATGGAATAAATTTAGCATTAAATCTTTTGTGTCATGTAATAGCCATTCTCCATTGAGGCTTATGAACATTATTACAATACAAGGAAGGAAATTTTGTATGAACAAATGTGTAGTTCACGTGTATTAAGTATGTTGCAATCGTGCCTTAAAATACAGACTTTGAAAGGCTGCATAAAGGAAATTTTGCCATTTATTGTGAATTTTGAAGGTTATCAAATATTCAAAATTGTGTCAAAAAATGAATTTTTTGTAAGTATATTAAAATTATTTTGTATATTTTTTAGGTGATTTTTAATATAATATTTAATAATGTTTTTATGAGTAAACAGATTGAAATTTTTTTGTGTATTTTCACAAATTCAATGACAAAATGTTTATTTTTATGACACTTTTCTTTTTGACATTTTTGACAAATTTCCCTAAATTTCTTTAATACAGACAATTGCCAATGGAGAAACGATTTTTTTTTTGTATTTTACTTATATACTTAAAATTTTCTTTGATATTTCTAGGGGGGAAAATAATTTTTATACAAATGCTTCATGTTTAATAAAAAATATCATATGAATTAATTGATACTAAGATCTACTATCACTGATATCTTTATGGTTTTAGTTATCTTAGTTGAATTTTTGAATTTCCAATTATATTCGAATGTTTTTGAAATTTTAATAACTCAAAAACTTGTTCCAGTGTCACTTTAAAGTCAACAAATTTATTTTTAATTTATTTATTTTTTATGATCCAAATTGACTATTTTTATTGCATTATTGTTCTAATTTCTAAATTTTGTCATTTTTTACAAATATATTTTTATTTAATTTTTTCTAAAATAAATTAAAAGTATAAATTTTAAGATATGCAAATATTTTACATTTAGAATATAAAAAAAAAAAAACAACAACAAAAATAAAAAAACAACTAATATAAAATAAAATACAAAAAATAAAAAATGAAAAAGGTTTCAATAATAAGGCACCCCCTAAGGAAATATGATAAACACCAGCTAAATAATTATATTGGCGCCCAGATATGATTATGATACGCAAGTTTCATCCATACCCATTAAGGTGTTCAAGAAATGACTCTGAAAAATAAGTTAGCCACACACAAGGGGCCAAATATGATTTTAGTTTTACAATGATGGGTCTTATTGTTGGCGTCAAAGGTACAACAGGTCTGGCCTTTTTCACCTTATTCGTGCTTGTTATAAGATATTCTTGTTATAGGATTAACTAAACATATATATATATATATATGTAGATATATATTTATATATATAATATTATATGGCTATGAAATTTTTTAGCTGCCAAGCTGATGGTTAACCACGACCATCATAAATAATGTCTTAAAATTATAGACCCATACAAAATATTTCTCGTGATGAAATCGTAATAAAGTTTATGTTTGGTTGTTTTTAAAAGGAAACGATTGTGTCGACAATTACCTTCCGCTACTATCATGAAAGAAAAAATGAAACTATTAAAAAATATTATAAGAAAAACAAAAACAAAATGAAAACTAAAGTGAAAATTTTAGTTTCGATTTTTTTTTTGTTTAAATTTAATTTTGAATTTTCATCTTTATAATATATTCATGTTTCAATTAGATTTTCTTTTTTGTAATTAAATTATATATTAGACAATAAAGGTAATAAATGATTTTAGTTTACAATAAATTTCTACAGTCATAATTTGTACATATAACTTAAAAAAATAACGACTTTAATCCTAGAAAATTTTTTTTGGAATAGTTTCACATGGGTAAATTACTCTCATTCGTCAAAAGTTTTGCTATATTTAAGCTCCATTGTTAAATCAAGCTTAGTTTCAATTGAATATCAACTAATTCGTGTTTAATTTAATCATAGCATTTTAACTAGATAAAGTGGTTACCTGGTAAAATTTTACTGTGTTAAATCATATGTGTTCTTCTGCTGTAAATCATAAGTTATTGATATCCTAGAGTATTTAGGCCAATACTAAAATAAAACTTTTATAAATTTTTTTATAGCTTACCATTTCTTCATTTCTGTTTTTGTTTAGTTAATTAAATTTATTAAAATAAATAGTTTTAAGTTATTATTATTATCTAAATATATTTTGTCAGTGTTAAACAGCGTAAGATATCTTCTCACTCGACAAGTGACCTGAAACCAGGTTTGAGAGATATCCTTGCTGTGGCAAGGGAGCTAGATATTAGGTTTCTATAATGGGGGAGGGGTGCACAATCGACCGAATCTGGTCGCAGTGAATTTTTCCCATTTCTACCACTACTACTACTACTACTACTACTAATATATTTAATATTTGATAATAAAATTTATTTTTAATACCTGTAGTTCAAAAATAAAATATTTTCAATAAATTATTTTAAATATTCTTATTAAAAAAATATATTATTTAATTTTTTGTTTTAAAAAACACAAAAAAAAAATCAATTTATGAAATACAGCGTAATCGAAATTCTTAATGAACAAACAATCCTTAAAGAAATTGTAAATCAATCAAATACAACCTAAGGGCGAAATAGGATCCCTCTTATTACGGTTAATTTGCTTAGTAAATAAAATCCCCCTACAAGAAACTTTCTGAGATGGGGTAGTTTTAGTTAAATATGATAACAAAACAATATCAACAACAACAACAACAAAAAGGAACAAAATTATGTCTGCATTTTGGTCTAATCTTCACTCCTTCAAAAGCCAACTAAACAAATTTACTAAAACTATCCGATAACAATGATTTCGTTTAAACAAAATAGAAATAAAATATTATAAGTAAAAGGAGAAGTTGAAATGAAAGAGAAAAATTTACAGTGCAATTTTCTACCCTGTTAATCAGATCACATTTCAAATTTTTCAGATTATATCCAAAATTTGTAAAAGGGAGGCACTCTGAGAATGCAACCATATGAAATAGTCTATTTTCATTTCTTCAATACATCACCTTAATGTCAAATATCCTTTAATTGTA
Source organism: Acrocera orbiculus (assembly GCA_947359355.1). NCBI lineage: Eukaryota > Metazoa > Arthropoda > Insecta > Diptera > Acroceridae > Acrocera > Acrocera orbiculus. The sequence goes on from OX375759.1 coordinate 7,115,511, forward strand.
CTGTAGTTGAATACAGAATTTAAATAAGTTATTTAAAGCCCTAAGAGTTTATTATATTTTAAATTTGAGTATACAGTCTTATATATAAGCATTTATTATACAGTTATAAATTAATTAATATATACTATATATATGTATATATGTACAAAGAAACTCCTAAATCAAGAATTTAGAAATGCTTAAGCTTTTTTTTGGTTTTTGATTTAAGCGTTATCACTTATTACGAAGATTTTAATTTACAGTTAAACAAGTTGACTTTAGTTAATTTGACTTGTTTTATTTTTCATATCCAGATTAGAATATTGTTTTGTTACTTAAGTTTTATCAGTAGAGCTGTAAACTCTATATCTATATATAATGTATATAAATGTTAGTTAGAGTTTTCAAGAGAGCTTTGTACTTTTGTTTTAGATAGAATAGAGCTCTCTTATGATAAAGTTAAAGAAGTTTTAGTATTGAAGCCGATAAGAGCTATCGTTCAAATAACAGAAACACGTATTTCAATGTAGAAACCCAGCGGGAAAAAAAGTGCTTGAAGAGACATTTACGAGCGTTTATTTTGAAGCACAAATCATCTACTCTCCAATGTAATCTGTGTAGCGCTTGAAATTAACCACTTTTGAATGCTTTAATCCCCGCAAACCTAAAATTATATAAATTTTTATAATTTGATGTTAAGCATCCAGAAGCAGAAAAAAATATATTTTGATGATGAAAAAACTTTTATTTCTTTTATTTAAAATAATTTTATATAAATAATATTTAGATTCCTTTTTTTAGAGTCCAGTCCTTTTTAGAGGACTGTAAACTAAGGTCAAACCGAGAATTGATTTTTAATTCTCGGCTGAGACCGAGACCGAGAAGGAGACTAAAAATATAGCAGCTAAAATGGGTAAGATACTTAAAAGTTAAAAATGCAAAACTTATAATAAATTGCTATTTTTTCTGTGTATGAGTGTATGGACATTTTTAATATTCAAAATTAAATAAGCTAATAGTATGACACAAAAACAGTAAATTTTCAGCATTTTCGCCTTTTAAGTTGTGCCGCCGCCTCTCATCATATAGTTACCCAGCTCTATTAAAAAGTTGCTCGCTCGCAACGCTAGTCAGTGGAGCTGATAAAAATTTGTTGGCTTATGATAGCTTACTGATAGACTGGCACGTGTGCGATCTCTGCTATGGCCGAGAACGAAATCGAGATCTCGGCCGGGATATCACTCGAGAGTAGAGATATCGGTCGGGCCTTACTGTGAAAGTTGTTTTAGCTACAAAAAAGTAAAACAGAAATGAATTATTATTCTTAATTAAAGCAATTGATATATATTCACTAACCTAAAGTTATGTCAACGATATCAATAAATTAGACAAACTAAAAGCAATATCCCTTTTAAATATATTTTCACTTCTACCGGTGCCAGACGGACACACGCTTTTATTTAGACGTATTATATTTTATATTTAAAACAAAAATGTGTACAAAAATAATAATTGCTTGTTGTTAGGCTCTAAATCTAGCAAACTCAATTGTACACAACTTCTTTAAAAGAAGAACTTCAAAAGCTCTTTGATTTAAACTGGCGATAAAGCACTTTCAATTATGTTTGGTAGAAGGTGCTTAAAAAATCCTCCCGGATGAGGCATTTTAAAAATTTCCCGCTAAAAATGTATACTTATGCTATGGTATATGTTAATTGAAAAAATGTTCAACTATTTTTGAAAATTTAATTTATTTCGTTATAATTGAACAAAAAAAAAAATAATTTATTAAATTTAAATCAGCAACAATTACAGAAAATACTGATCTAAAACTTAAAACTAAAAGAATTTTGTCACTTTATTATTATGCAAAGCAAATATACCGTTTTCAAAGTAGGATCAAACTCTTATAATAGATTATATTTTCATTAAATAATAAAAGTATATTTTTGAAATTATATTTAATGCTAAGATGTTTGAAAAAACATAATTTTTTGCAATACAAATTTATTTTAATAACTCTAAGACTGAAAAAATAAAATATAAAAGAAGTTTTCATATGCTTGCTTAGAAATAAGTAGGCTTTACTGTCAAGTATTAAATTTGACCATATTTATGTTATTTTATATTTTTTCTAATGAGTGAAATGTCAAATTTAATTCATTGTGTCATAGGTAACTCCATCAAACTACAAAAAAACAAAGTACTATATTAAAAAGTGAAATGTATTCAGGTAAACTGTATTTGGAAATTAATTTCTACTTTTTATAAACAGTGAACAACATTGATAGGACACACGTAGGGAAAAAGTTTTTCTCAGAGAATTAATTTTATAAATGATAGTATTTTATTTATGAAATTTTTAAATGATTAAAATATAATTTAAAGTCCTGTCATGATGACACTTTCAATTAAACAAATTAATAAATTTTTGCTTATTTATATAATTAATATTTTATATAATTATTTTATAAATATAATGTTGTTTTAAATAATTTTACAAATTTTTCAAATGTACAAAAAAACTTTAAATTTAATATGAAATTAGTAAAAATCAAAAGAAGAAAAAACAAAGCTGAAGATGATTTACCTTTTTTCAAGATTATATTTTCAGGATACACAAAAAATCAAAAAAAAAAATAAAAACAACAACGAAAACAAAAGTCAGAAATTAACTAACTCAAAATCGAAGCCAATGATTAATAAATAAAAATAATAAAAAGAGAACAATCTGTTTTAACAAGATCTGGATTTGTCTTAACAATCGTGCCAACATTTTTTCAACTATGTTACTTTAATAATTTTTTTTGTTTTTTATTATTATTTGCTTGATTTTTTTGGTTATTTTTGTTTAGTATCAATCAACACGGTTGAGGGGGGGGGGGGGGGGGGGAGGAGGAGAAGAGTCCCAAAGGCGATCATCACCACCAGATGATGGCTTGTTTGTTTTTGGCGTGTGAAGAGGAGGTAATTTTCTTAACGAGGTCCCAAAAAGCAGGTAATTCTGGCTGGCGCTTAAGCACATATTGAGAATTTCCTATATATATATATATATATATATATATATATATATATATATATAAATGTTATATTGGTACAACCTATGCGTGCCTCTACACATTTATGGATATCATCCCTGGAGGTATTGGATACAAGATCTTTAAGATTAGGTTAAAAACCAGTCTGGTCAGACAGACGGTTAGATATATTAAAATTGGATTGAAGAGTATCCATCATGATGATCATATGGGGTCAATGACGAAGGTGAATGTAGATTTGGTGGAATGTTTGATAATTGTGTGGCGATTACAACATGATGACATGGTCATTTAGGGTTTTTTTTTGTAAATGAAAACCAAACAAAAAAAAAAAAACAAAAAATAATAATAATAAATGAAAATACAAAAAATAAACTAATGATAAAATTTTAAACCAGGTGACCATAGTAGTTAAAATTGACCTGACAAGATTAACGTGATTCTATTGAAATTTCGAGGTCGATTAAATAGAAGAGTGTGGTATGCGGGCCTAATACAGTGCTGTTTTACGGAAGGAAATTGATTACTTGTTAAAATTTAAACACTGTAATTTTAGTGAGCAACACAAGTGGTTCTACTTTGACGATGATTGATGAGTATAGTGTAAGACTGGTATTAATTTTTTGTATTTTTGCCTTTTCTTTTTATACAATATTTTTTAATTTTTTGTTTTTTTTTTGTTTTTTATGTATTTGTATTATTACTGTGTATGTTATTTTTTTGTTTTTGTGTTTTTCAATTACAATAATCAATATAAAATTTTTAAGTTAGTGTTTTAAAAGAAAAAGAAAAATAATTTTTCATTTAAATGGAAGACTTAGGGTGATTTTATTCAAGTTAAAAATGGTTGTAAAAATAATGGAAAATTCTAATTATTTTATATTTTTCATTTTGTTTAAAGAAAAAGGTTCATCTTGTAGTTTTATGAGACTTTAGTAGTGACAGGATTGGCTTAATATTTTCCATGATTGTTGACACTGGAAGGATATATCAGAAGGAGCATATATAAAAAAAGATGTGAAAGAGATGAGCCTAATATGTATTAAATTCAAGATAATTCAAACAAAACTATTAAAAGGTTTAAAGGTGTTCGTCTGAAATCTCCTAATTTACTCTGTGGCTCTTGCACTTCTTAAATGGAAAAGAAATTATAGATTAGTGACAGAAGGCTTTGTAAGATCCATGTCATTAACTTACATTCTTATTTTTGTATCGAGGACCTGATAGCATTAACTGTTAGCCCCTTAATAGAAATTACAAAATCTCATTCAAGAATTTAAGTACAAATACCGCCATAAGCCTTTCTTTTTTCTTTTAAACTTTATTCTAATTTGATAGATAAATTTCAGACAGTATCAGTTTATTTTATAGACACCTTATAAGAGCTTTATGCAATGATATCCTCTCTGATAAAATCCTACCAGAGCAAAAACTCTTTATTATTTCAGAACGGTTTTCAATTTAAATTAATCGAAAATGTAAATTTTTATGAAAAATAGAAATTTACATTCTGCTTATTACTAGTTTATTTAATCACTCCTTATAAATAACAGGACAAATGACAAGTAAAGAACAATTTAATGGTTTGAATTGACTTTTATTTTATTTTTACAATTCAATCCATTCTCTTTGAACTTAAATATATTTTTACCATTGATTATCTAATTTATGAATATTATTTTTGACTTTGGAATCTGAAGGACTATTGAAATATATTAAAACAGCTGTTATTACTACTTCATTGTTAAAATGTAAGAGCAGCATCATTTCTAGACTATATTTTGTTTTTGTTGACAAAATTTTGGACTTACAATACTCTAAGCTCTCGTTTTATAATATTGAGATAAAAGTATGTCTAAAATCTATTTTAACCATTCTAGAAAACTTCAAATATTCCTAAAAATAAGTTACATATGAAAATGTATTTTCGTTGTATTTTTAGTTTATGTTTTATCAATTATGGAAACAGTTTCTTTAGGAGAAATAATACTTTTGTTACCTAAACAAATCCTTTGTGTGCTCCTATTATATTATTGTGACAGTCATCTAAACCGGGTTCTTGTACCTTTTTTCTTAAGTCATAGATCTTTTGTATGACCTTCAAATAGATCTATATTAAAACATTCAACAAACCATTTCGTGTTTATTCTAATCGAAAGAAAAAATTCACTGTTTTTAGGAAGGTGTCTTTGAGCTTTTTTCAAAAACTTTTTACTTTTATCAGGTGACTTTTTATATTTGTATCGAATTGATTGACACTTGTCCCTTATTGACATCGAAAAAAGTTTACTTTAAGTTGTTTCCATAAGGAACATGGCTCAATAGTTTTTATTTGAACAATATTTCGGGGCCTTCTGGTTTCAAAATTCGAAAAAATCAATTTTTTTGGGCATATTTTCAAAGTTTAATTGCTTACAAAAATGTACTCAAGAGGATTTTTTAAATTTCGAATTATTTATGGAGCTATAGCCCATTTTGTGACGCATTTAGTGCTTAGTCCAGTTCAGTTTTTAAAACTTTAAATGCATTTTTCTCGAAAATACTTTTTCAGAAACGTTGTGCATGATATCTCAAGTTTTGCTCAATTGATGTATTTGAAATTTGGCTTACAAATAATATAATTCAATAGTTTTTAAAATAATAATAAATTTTACCAACCACATAATTATTACTAGGGCAAACCACTTTTTCAGTTGATTATTAGTTATGTCATACCACTTTGCAGTATGCTCAACTTTTTTATATTTGTGACACTTTTGGGAGTAATATTTGTTTGTTTCTTCACATATAGTAGAGAAAAGATCATCACCAATAAAGAGTGATGTTACATCATCTACACTGGCAGGACTTTCTGGAAATATCTTCACTCTTGAAGTGCCTACAAAATCCTTTCGACAATCAGACGAAATTATTTCACTTTTGCAAATAAAGAGATTTTGGAATTAACTGTAACCTCGTTCCTTATTTTATAAAGACGTTTAATTTCAAATTCAACAAAATGAATAAATATGTGTACACAGGATTTTCGTGAAGTTCAATGCAAAGTACAAATGTTTTCACACGGGACGTAACAACTGTTTAAATGGCAAAAAGTTGTAAAAGGTATCATTTTATTTAATATTAAGAAGCTCTTCCATCCTCATTTTCTACCTTAAAAAGTCTTATTTTTCAAAAAAATCTACAACAAATTAAAAAATATAATCAATTACAATGGAGAAATATTAAATTATCTTAAACACTTAAATGCCATGAACTGTTTAAATATAGCTTAAAAAATAATAATCAGAACAAAAAAACCATTACAAAAAAAATCTTATTATAAACTAATAAAGGTCCAGGCATGCCCACACAAAGAACTCTAAAAGGCATTAATATAATCAGTCCTGTATAAATTTTAAGAGAGAAATGAATTCACGTTTCAGGTACTGATGCTATAAAAATATATAACCAAGCCCTAAATATCGTTGTAATTTTATTATGTGACTATATACATATATATATATATATATATATATAAGTCATTGCTTAAGGGTAGCCAACCTATGATACCTTTAGGATAAAATCTAATCGTGTTTATGTTGGGAAGCCACCCATCATCGTCATTTGTGGCCATGTCTTCCTAGATTGACATGATGATCATGATCATCAGCATTAATCTGGACAGCATGTCCGTCATTGTGTCGACAAGATCACTAATACCGGACTGAGATTCATTTTGACTAACAAACATCTTGTTATGTTATTTAGTCAATGGATGTTATTTTATTTAATTTCATTTATTTGTTGTTATTGTTGTTGTTGTTTGCTTTCTTTTTCACAACAGATTAGATCAAATTTTTATAAAATATTTACTTATGATCGTGATTATTATTAAATCATGATTTTAGCTCATCTTTTATATATAATGAGACTGTGAATTTTTTTATTTTCGTAATAAAATCATTTTGAACATTTATTTAACACAATGAAAAGATCCTTATATTTAAAATTTAAGTCTTATTCATGCTTAGAGTATTCAATTTTTTATTATTTTGTTGTTAGCAGGAGGTTAACGAATGTATATCCTAAACGATGAAAGTAATTTAAAATATCACTACAGATGGTTTAATAGTTCTCAGTTAGCTTTAAATTTGGTTAGTCCTTACTTTAATCGTCAGTTAAAATTCTTTTGTGTATCATAGGCAACATTATTTCAATACTCGATTTGAAATTTTGGTACTCCTTTTATCCTCTTCGACCTCCTAAATGAAAACTTCTCTTGTATTCAACCTGAAAATTGTGAACCTACTTTTGTCATAATTCTCTCTTGAATCTCTTGTGTATAGAAATATTCTCTCATCTAGACTGACAGTTCTTTTAATTTATAATTCAAATTTCGACTGGGGTACTTTGTTATCTAATAACATTTTCAGATAGGATAATAATAAATATAACTCACAGTTACTTTGTTAGTTTCTTCACCCCAGAACGTTGATTCTAAGGCAGTTCACAAGAACAACAAGAGTTATTGAAACATCAAACCTTGAGTAATGTAATTTTAAAATATCAAGAAAAAATTCATGTTAATCAAATAATTAACTTTAAATCGAGTATAATAATTAAAATTATAAAAATTCTAATTTTATTTAAATAATTTTTAAATCTTTCAATGTTTATCAACAAAAAACATAACTTTTTTATCACTTTAAAGTAAATATATTAAAAACAGTAACAAAATAAACACAATATTCACTCTAGCTGAAATTCAGGATAAAACCAACTTTTTCCTTCGCCCCCCTCCCCCTACCCATACAAAAACAAAAATTAAATTCTTTTTTTTCTTTTTTAATAATTTACTAACGGACCAAACTAAAGTGACTTCTGCCATTTCTGATGTCAAAGTGATGGCAGTTGGACATTCAAAAAAAAAAAAAAAAAAGAAAAGAAAACCAAAAAAAGGGTAAATTATACACAAGGATTTAAATGTAAAAGGAGTCGACCAATTCATGCATCCGTAATACGCCATCAACATAATTTATGCATATATGCAGTCACCTTTAGTGCTGTTTACTCATGCATGCACCCTTAACTCTCTTGATAGGTTGGCCGGGTATAATGAATTGTGGGCTGGTCTCGTTAGTGTGTCCTTTGAATGAATTAATTTGTATATTAAATTGAATTAAAAATTATATTTAAAGGTAAAACTGAGATTGTTTTTTTGTTGTTGTTATTTTCATAGTGAACATTTTAACACAATAATAAAAATAAAAAATATATTTATATTTATAGTAATTTATTTACAATGAATTAATAATAAACTAAACTAACAACAAAAGTATATTTGGATTAATTTTAAATTCGGTAAAATATTTTTAGCAATTAATCAATTGTGATGAAAAAATTTGTATAATTTTTGTTCTTGAATTCATATTTAATAATTTTGAATAATTTAACAGTAATATTAGTTATTGATTCTCTGCAATATTTATACATTTGAATTTTCTTTTTTATAGTTCCACAATTAGTGAGCGTTTGGTGTAGATAATTGTCCAGTTATATGAATGTTCCATTTTTCTCTCTTTTACTCGACTTTTTTTTTAAAGTGCCACCATTTTGTGAAAAAAACTATTTTTAAAAAAATCCTGGCGGTGCCATAACTACATTCTTCTAGTTGAATAATTAAGAAAGATTTTTTCCTTCAGATTACTGAAAAGGCTGAAATGGTGCACACCAGGACACAACTTTTTTTTCAAGAGCCCCCATTTTACAGGCCTGTGGTATTTTTAATTTTGATTTGTTCTTTAATATTTTTAATTTTTTATATTCTCAACACATCAATAAACAAAAAAAAAAAAAATATTTGCTTAAAATATTTATTGGTTTTTTTTTATGGTGTCCGAAAAACATCCAAAATTCAAGTTTCCATAGCTCCTGGAAGCTTTTTTGGTACGGATTTTTAGATGCTCCTTTATAGCCTTCTTAGGAATAGTATCAAAAGGATTTCTTATTAGTACGATTTCAATTCTTAAGAGTATTCTACAAATACTAAATTTATGATGTTATCGTACTAATATTTAAGGGATTTAACTAAATATAGACAAACATAATCCTTTCTTTTGTTTTTGCAAATAGTAGTTTTTGAATCAGATGTAAGGAAGAAAGTATGGCACATTATTGTAAAAAAAGAAGAATATATGGATACATTTTGCTTTTCTTTTTCTACTTCAGTCATTTGGCAAATGTTGTAGTAATCCCTTGAAATATTTCAAATTCTTAGTTGTTTGCTTTGGAACAAAATCTTATAGGCAAAAAAGGCAAGAAAAGATGAGTAAGATCTTGAATTTTGAATTGTGTACCTTTTTTCGATATTAAGGATTAATTTATAAATGTATTAGAGTTGAAGGTTTGGTTGCATGCACCAAAGGTATAGATTCCACATAATTTCAATATATTTATGTAAGCAAGCTATGAAATTAGACATTTTTCTTCAGGCTTTCCATTTTTGCTCTCGCAGTTCTTGCTTAAAAATCTATTGGAGAACAGTTGCATGAGATTTCATCTAGTTTGATGTTATCTGCAAAGAACAAAAACGAGTTGTATAAAAATTTAAACAGGTTGTTAAAGATCTTGTATTGTTATTAATTAACCTTGTTAATAATTAGTTATTTTTGCATTTATCCTTGTTGCGACTTTTACTATATCGTCATTTGCTAAAGCAAAAAATTAATCAATTAAGCCGTATTCCATTTGGCCAGACTATAAATCTTTTAGTTTATTTGTAAAATATAATTTTCCTCGGCAAACATTCTCAAGGATAATATTATTCTTGAATTTTAATATTTGCAGAGAATAAGCTAATAACAAGAAATATTCTTTTTGATATATATAAAAATACGCTAATGATAGATTTATAAATTTATATTATGATTGATTTTAAGAAAATGTTAGTTTAAAAAAACAATTTAACTATATGAGGTTTAATTAGCATACGCATAACACACATTCATATATAACAGTCTAATTTGCATTTTATTTTCATTATGGATACGTGCGTATGCATTGCTATTGGACATTTAATACATTCAAAGATATTCAAAGAGAAAGAAAAAAACACTATCCGAGGTATACAGCATAATAAAACAAAACAAAATAAACAATAAATAAACTAAGTCCAAGGATCGTTATGGTATTCAGCCATCTTCTTATAGGTTTTAAAGGCTTGGTCAGGTATTCAATTTCAATATGGCTGACAGAATTGAGTCAAAGAGTCAAAGGGTGAAAAAATGATGGCATGTTTTTAGTTTTCTTTCATCTGGAAAATATTTTATATAAAAATTGATTTATTTATGCAGTCCATAATTGTTAATTTTAAATGAATTATTCATTTTTTCTAAATAATTAAAATACTAAGCATCTTTTTTGGTGTTATACATTTATATATACATATATATATATATATATATAGTAAGTCATCAAATAGGAAGCTTATTTTCTCATTATTTAATAAAAGCCATGTTAAATAACAAAATGGTCACGTTTCTTATACTTAAGATAAGGTCTTAACAGCTCTTATCCTTTGGAATGTATATACAAAGGGTAAATAACATGATTACATGTACTTCAAAAATATACACGTGAAAGCTTTAATAAGAAATTTAGAAATTAATGGGAGAGAAATATCAAATAGAAACCTTGAATAATGATAAAAATTATATGAAATTTAATTAGAAATCCTTTTTTGATGGTATTTACTTTATTCTACTAGGTCAATGAATTATGGAAACTTAAAATATTAAAATGATATCTTACAATATTTGGAAGCCATTTTAAATGTTTTCTTTATTAAATAAAGAGAAAAATTATTTTTGCTTTTGGTTTTTATTAAATTTTATGAATTTTATTAATTATTTTCTTAATTTTAATTAAGGGCCTAGGGTATAGAAATTTGATGGCTTGAAGCTGCTCTCCTACTATTTTTTAAAGAAAAACTGCTGTTGAAATTCTATGTATCAAGAGAAGTCTCTGAAAAAGGCTTATTCCCAGTCACCGATAAATGTAATTTTATAGCTTCCACGTAATATGGGGCATTATCCTAATATTACCATAAGTCTCGTCTCCCTATTAAACCATAAGTTGAAGGAGGAAAGATCAGCTCAAAATTATTTGAAATAATTTTAGAAATATTTAATTTGTGATAATTCATTATGAATGAAGATTTTAGAATTTTTTCCTTACACTATTTGTTTGTTAATATCATGAAATTACCTTAAATCAATAATTTTAATTAAATCTAAGATTACTTGAAAAAAATAAACAAAAACAAAAACACAAAACCATCACTTAATTAAATAATTTTCAGATAACACTTCGGGTTTTTTTTGTACTTACTCCTTGGCATATTATATGAATACTAATTGATATATTAAAAACATTTCTTTACTAAATCATTCCAGATCGCTAACATATTGAACTAATTACAGTTTTGATCATATCCAGAAGTTTATTTTGATTTGTTAAATTTTTTTTAACAAGGTTTAAATTCAAAATCAAAGACTTTTAAAAATCTGTTGATGTTGTTATTGTGTTATGCCTATGATTTGAAAACAATATATCCTATATGCCCTTTGTATATTTTATATATGGCGCTATGATAGATGAAGTGGTCGACTATCATTTATAAATGAAAACAATTGAAAATTTTTGGTTTAAGGGTATAGAATTCAGCATGGTCAAAAGTACATTAAAACTTTGTAAAATATCCCTTTTGTTGGCTAAAATTCACAATAATGAACAAATAAAAACAACAACAACAATAATAATAAAAATCTGAAAATCACTGAATAGAAATTGATGGAAACAATTCATTGCCATTGCATTTCTGACGAGATTGTTTTTATAGCTAGTTCCTGTTTGGTAACCATTAAAATGAAACTGTTTAATAGTTGAAAGGTGGATGATTTCTACCACTTTAGAATCTAATGTCCTGATTGTGTCATTATCTCTTCATTCATTTTAAAAGCAACCGGAGACAATTCATTGACCATTAACCCGCGGGTTTATTTATTTATTTATGTTTTCTGGTTTGTTGTTGTTATTTCTAAAGGTTTTTTTTCTGTTTGTTTATTTTCTTGTAATCCTGCCGTTTCAGGCTGTTAACTTGTGCCATCAACTTATATATATATATATATATATATATATATATATCATTTTGGATACTTATCCCTGCTATGATGATGATGATACTAGAAATGTCTCTATTGTTAATTCTGAATAGATCAATGATTGATGTTATTTAAGGAAATATGGAAGTTTGTGTAGGCGTTTGTTGGCCCTATTATTCAGTCAGTTAAACTGTACATTATTGTTCTAAATGATGATAATCAATAATGAAAATAATCAAAAATAGCAAAAAAACTAAATTTTTTAAATTTTTATTTCTATTTTATTTATTTATATATGCTTTTGCTTTTTTTTTTGAAATTTATCAGCAAGAAAAATAGTTTTTTTTGTTTTGGGTGTTTAATTTATGAATAACGAAATAGAAATTGTAAATTTTTTAATTAGATTTAAATAACAAGCATAAAAAAAGAAGAAAATTACATAAAAGAAGATTAGACTCTCATTAAATAGAAAAGACAACTTTTAATGATTGTTAAATTTTTAAGTCATATAACAAAATAAGTACTACAAGTGATTTTTCTATGTTCATATGTTTTCTTTTTCAAATTATAGTAAAAATATTCTGCCGTAAATAATTACTAAGCTAACTTTAGTTTTTAAAATTTTATAGTGTCGTTTATTAAATTAAAAAACAAGAGATATTGTTATACTTGGCTTGACTGATTGTTAGTCATTATTTAACTATACATACACATATTTATATTATATCTCTATTATATGGTATTTATTTTGAAACATAAAAAAAAAAAAAAAAAAACACTAACTATTACTTTACATGATAGTTTCTTGAATTTAAAGACTTAAATATGATTTTATATTATTTACGATAGTATGATTTAACTTATGAAATTTTCCACTTGACAGCATCCTGAAAAATAATTTTCAAGTTTATATTACCCTCATTAAATAAATTCATTGTTCTTGCGGTCATTTGTAATCTTTTGTTATTAGTAATTACTTGTTATGGCGTAAAAGTTGATGTATAACATGAGAAATAAAATATAAGAATCAAAAATGAATGTTAGCTTTGATGTTTTATATTAAGATGAAAATTTGTTAAGAAATATTAATTTTGAATAGATATAAGTAATATTTTGTTTTCTTTTTGTGATTTTTTAATGAAAATATTGTAAATATATTAACTACAAAGTATATATTTAATAATATTTATAATAGTTAGTTAATACTTATTTTTTTATGAATTATAGCAAAAGAAAAAATTAATACAAGAATAATATTTAGTTCGAAATATTTGAGCCTTGATTTCTTTGAGTTTAAGATTTTATTAAAAAATTATATTTGTTTAAAATTCAGAACGTTATATTATTACTGATTTTTTGTAAAGAGGATAGCAGGAAGTGGATAAAATTTAGGTTTTTTAATTTGAAGAATAATAAAAAAGGTTGAAGCGATTTTCAATTTAATTTTTTTTTTTTTTTGAGCTAAAGACACCTTGAGATTCTTTATTATCAAAAAAGTTGAAAGTCTATCAAAGTTGACAGAATTGTATCAAAAGTTACAGTTTCTAAAGATACAAAAAGAATCTATAAGAAATTCTAAATATTATATTTTTGTACTTAATGTTTAAGTTTTCCTTTTCAAAAATAATTTCCTACTAGAGATCGTTTAAGCTCTTCTTAAGAAGCCACAAACGCAGGTTTTTTTTTTAAAGTTTAAAATAAATTCTTTTAAATAATTCTTATAAAAAAATTTCAGATACTATAAGCGTAGATTTTTTGATTTTGACGGTATTTATATCTATAGAAAAACAATCAAAAGTCAATATAGAAAATTAGTTCTTACAATATGTAAAAATTATATTACTAATAACAACATTATTACCAAATTGAATGAAAGATTGCTATAATATTCGAATATTTTAACTTTTTAAAGATTATATCCAGTTATGATCCTATCTGTTAGGCTTGAGATTTATTTAAAAGAATTTTTAATATACTGTAATGAAAATTGTACTCTATTGATTTATTATCGAGATCATTAAGAATAGACGAGTATTATAAAAAATCAACTGTTGTCCGAACATCCGTATAAATAAACTGAAAATTCCATCTTCAAAATTCCAAGCTCAAACTAACAACTCAAACTTAAAATTCTGATATACTATATATTCCTTACAAAAATTAGTTTTTGAATTAATAAAAAACAAAATATTATTATTAATACTGTAAAAATATTTTTTTTTTTAGAAATAAAAAAAATTATTTACGATTAACATTTTCTATTATTTTGATTATAAAATTTTTCATATATATATGGCTAAAAATTTTGTTAAGTTAAAAATAAAATTAACACTAAAATTCTGATACTATTAATAACTTTTATCTTTAATATTTTTATATACATTGAAAAATATTTATAAGGAAATAACTTTTAAATTTATACCATCTAAGGGTGCATATATAGAATTGAATTTAAAAATCAACAATTGAGTATTAAAACATTCTTCTATTATGATGCATCTGCTTTTTTATTCAAATAAATCTTAAAAAACAGAAAAAAAACCAAGTTTTCTTTATTCTGATCAAATTTATGTTCAAATTATCAATTTATGCATAGAAATGTCATAAAATTGATTGATAAAATTGAAAATTGTTCAATTTCAAAATTGATTACCATTTTATTTATGTAAATTTTAACAAATAAATTCAACAAAAACAAGAATTAAATATCCCCCTTTTAAGTGAATATTTTGTTTACCGCCAAATCAAGCAAAATATCAACAAATATATTTTTTAAAATGCATTCAATTTGAGATGAATGTTTGAACTTTAAATAGTGGTCAATCAAAAAATGGACAGATGAGAGATGAATATATTTAAATTGACTATATTGCAGGTTTTTATTTATTTCGATATATATTTCTTTTTTTTCTTAAATTAAAAATTTAAATTGTTGATAATAAAATAAATTTTCTATTTTAAATTTTTTTAATGTAAAAAATTTTCAATTATTTAATTAAATAAAAGTTTTAAATATTAAATACTTTTTAAAGTTACTGTCGTGACTTTTTTTATTGATTATTTAATTTATAGATAATTTTATTCAATTGGATCAATGTTTTTTTTTGACAAATTTTGAATTTGTAACGCAAAAGATCGTGAAGCTTCTAAATGTCATCTTGTTTCAGTTTTATATATTTGATACACCTGAAGTAATCCAAAACTAATATATCCTGTGAGTAAAATAGTTTAGTTTGGATTTCTAAACAAGAAAAAATTGTTCTAGTGTACTATTCCTAGTGTATATTAAATACACTTAGGATAGAAGGTTGTCAGACTTTAACGTTATACTTTATTTCTGGCTCATTTTTGTAGTAAATTCATACACTCAAAGAGTATTTAGTTTGGTAAAATGGTCTTTGTGTAAATGTTTTGTAAAGTTTGTTAATATTAAATGAATCAGTAAACAATAATAAAAAGTAAACTTTTTAATTAAAGTAAAATGATAAATTTATTTTTAACAAATATTGCAAGTTTTTCTATTTGAAATTCATATAGTAATCGATATTTAAACCTTTTACAATTGAAAGATTCAGCCTTAATGGTGTTATACTTGGACTTAAGTTTGGCTGAGTTCGGAAATGCATCAATGCCGAAACAATGCAATGTCATGAGTTCGTAAATGTCAAAATACAAATCTGATACAATGTTATGAGTTCAAAAACTTTTACGATTGTATTAGATGCACATGAATCACCCAATAAGTGTATCAAATTTTTTGTTGATGCAATGTAAGAAGTATCTAGAAAATTACACTGCAATGCATCAATGCATTTCTAAACTCACCCTTTGTTTAGCATAACTTTCAGGTCTACTTTTAATATTTGAATTTTATAAACTGTAAAATTAACTGTACTGAAATAATTTATTGTATTAATGTGAAATTTTTCAATAATAAAATTACAAAAATTCAATAAATAAAATATATGTCATATAGTTATCTAACAAAAAACAAAAAAAAATTAAAAAAAAAATGTTACTGATATTCTTAATATTTAAATTAAATGAAATTTTAATAAAACGCTTCGATACCTGCGATCAAACAAATGAGACACCTAATATTAAAGCCAGCCCCTCATTTGTTTGGCTGTCAGTATATATTTTTGTTGTTGTTGTTGTATTTTTTTCAAAAAAAACCAAACAAAGAAAATAAGCCTAAAACGGGTGGGAACTAAAAGTTATCAACTTAAATTGTCTTTAGTAGCCTTTAGATTCATTAGACAGTCCAAATCAGGTATTTTGATTTTGTATATTTTGTT
Source organism: Acrocera orbiculus (assembly GCA_947359355.1). Classification (NCBI taxonomy): domain Eukaryota; kingdom Metazoa; phylum Arthropoda; class Insecta; order Diptera; family Acroceridae; genus Acrocera; species Acrocera orbiculus. Next base: position 7,131,966 of record OX375759.1, read on the forward strand.
TAAACAACATTTTATCTGTTATCCATCTCTTTCAGAATGGCTAAGATTGTAGCTGATCTCTTTAGATATTTTTCAACAAGGTAACTTGAAATATCATTATATATATATATATATATATTTGGGGTGACATTTGCCTTCCTTGACAATCGATATTTGAAAACCATGCAATAAGACAAGAATGATAAGCTTTAGCCAATCTAGTGGAATTAATGACATTTAGGGTGGCGTCTACAGACAAGAAGGTATTAACATTATTAAGATAATTAGGTGGACAAGATGCAAATCAGATTATACAATGAATCTGATATAATAGAATTATATCAGAGAACTTAAATACAAAAATATACACAAACTTTTAACTTTGGTGCAGACAGTTTGACAGTTTTAGATAGTAAATAAAAACCAGTTTTTGGGATTTGCTGATAATTCTTGTAATATACCATTTTTATATTATATCAACTGAAAGTTAATTATAGCTAACATTTTTTTGATTCCGTTTAATTACGGTTTTTTTTTTGTTGAATAATTTATTTCAATTTTTTTTTGTTATATCGAGAGTGAAAGGAATAATTTTTTGTTTTTATTATTGAAGATAGTAGAAATTCAGATTGTTTTTGTCTTCAGTTTAAGTAATCGTAAGAATTTAACTTTTAAGCAAAATAATAAATTTCCTAAATACTAATAATTATTTATTCGTATAGTGCCTGGATGCATGAAATGGGAATATTTTTCTATTAGACTTAACGATTTTAATAAAATTGATTCTGTTTTTATTTGCAGTTTTAAACTTTAACTGATGAAATATTTTTTCTTTCTTTGTTTCAAAGAAAAATTATCAATATTTTAGTTTTTTCATTTAAAGTCCAGCAGCATAAATTGAATGTATTTATTGTTAGAATGGGAAACTTACGCAGGGAGTACAAATTAGAATGAGCTCAAGTTATTTGGCCTATATAAATAAAATAAAGTTTACTAATTAAATCAGAACCACAGAAAATAAGGCATTTTAAGTTCCAGTAGGGAAATTATTCATCAGTGATTTTAACATGCATGAATCATCTCAGAAAGCTAACATGTAAAATATTGATTAATTCAGCATGCAAGAAAGTAATCATTGTAGTTACTTTTCAGTCATATTTTCATGCAAAAATTTATCATGACGGCGAGTTTTGCGGCCAAAGTAGGTACTATGACTGAAAAGTAGTTCTCTTTCATTGATGAAGTAGAGCTACTTTTTCAACTAGGAGTCATTTAAGTAGGCACATGATAAAAGTATTTTTTTGAGCAGTAAAACCAAGGATATATTATGTACTTTTTCTTATGTGTGCACGTATATTTAAATTTTCAGTTTTATACTGATTTTAATCAATTTAAATTAATGACGGAATTAATTAACATAACAAATTATTTGTATTAAGAACCATAAATTCAATTGAAGGACTTTAATATCCTTTAGTTTTCTATTGGTTTCATTTGAGGCTAATGCTTGCTAATTTTCTGCTTTTTGGTTTTTCGCAAAATTTAAATCACATTATTCTAATCTTTAGTCCTTGTTTTTAAAGCTATATAGATAATATTTATATAAATAATCATTTCTAATTTTTAGTATTTTTAGATTTGTTTTGATTTTTTAAAATTTCCATGAATATCTACCAAAATCTTAATTGATTAAATAAATAAAAAAGAAAATAAAAAATATTCAAATAATATGAAAAAAAGCAGGACTAAAAAACAAAAGAATGACACAAAAAAAAAAAGAAGAGAGTCAATTATCAACTCATCTTGTGTGGTATTCGATAATTTGTCACACGATCACAGCACAATCTAAGAATTCCTTTGAAAGCTGGCAAATGACTTTAAACATAAATTAGTGTCGGTCAGAGGATCAATTAACGAATATCTTGTCTTATTCGTTTTTTCTTCTTCTTGGTTTGCGTGTGTTTTGGTTTTTTTCATAATTTTGTTGATTTTTATATATAATATATATATATATATATATATATATATATATATATATATATTCTTTAATTTATCACTGCATTCTATCCAGCTAATTAAATAAGTTTTGAATGATGATATCTAAACAGTGGATAACAAAATTGTCACAAACACTTTATGTTAATTTAACATTCAACGATCATATGATGATCATTGATCTGTCGCCAAAAATAAAATGAAAAAATATATATATATATATGTATGTATATCTTAAATTAGGATTCTAATTAATTTGCGGCATTTTTCAAAGGTATCCCTTTAGGTAAATGTGAAACTACATGATTTTTTTTTACTTTTTCGCAAAAAGAAGATATAAAAAAACATTCCAAGCAAGATCAGCAATGATAACGCTATGATGGTCACCGACAGACGACATATTTTATATAGTATTCAGTTTATATATATATATATATATATATATATATATATTTAGAAATATGTATATGATATTAATGGGCCAAATGAATAGTGGACTATTGAACCAACAAGATCTGTACAGGTAGTATTCAATATAAATCCGGCTTGGATCAAAAGATTTTTTTTTTTTTTGAAAATACGAACGACACAAACACTTGAGACGAATAATGGCAACGATTCTTCACTGAATTGACATATGATCATATTATTCAGTTAGTTGTGCCAGTTTAATGATAATAAAATGTACCATAAGTCAAGTTTAATTTAATTTGGTTTATTTTATTTTATTTTGTGTCTATACAAAATTTAATTCTTATTAAATCATGTTATATTTAAAAATTTCAATCAATTTTAATTATTATTCTAATAATATTTTATTTCATAGAATTTTTAGCATTTCTAAGATTTTAATTAATTAAACATTAATTGATTTGATTTAAAGTGCTATAAGGTAATAGTGCACTTATAGTGGCCAAAGTTACTAGATAAATATACTTTGATTTTTCCATATATTAATATAAGGGTTTATACTGGGCCCTAGTACATTTTGATTAGTACATATTTCAATTTACTTATCTTTGTTATTGTAAAAAATATTTTACGTCATATTCACAGCCAAACTTGACCTAACTTTCACAATTATTTACTATTAAACTATATATTGCCGAAAGAGATAGTTCAAAAATTACTCAAAATTTCCCCTCAGTACTGCCATGAGTTGTCTAGTAAATTTAGCAATTAACTAGAAAAGCAAACTAGATATAAATTAGTTTTATTGAAGAATATACTAGAGAATTCCTATACAAAATGGTAGTACATTTGTCTAGTATCTTTGACCACTGTAAACGCACTATAAGCAGCTTCAATTCATAACAGACCTATAAAATTATATTTTATTTGTTGACAAAATTTAATTTTTTATTACGCTAGGACTATATTAATTCTTAAAGATTCCCTCAACATTCTAATATTCATATTAAATATTACATAAAATTTTCTTATTCAAATATAAGATGAAATATAGACTTAGAATTTCTATTTAATATTTTAAGAGAGCCTTTTCACAGCTCAATCACTTCGTTTAATATTTAAAATTGAAGAAAAATATCCAGTAAGGAAATTACTCATCAGTGAGTTTCTTAAGTATGAATTTATGCGTGAATCATGTCGGAAAGTTTACTTGTGAAATATTCATTAATGCAGCATGCAAGAAAATAGCCATCATAGATACCTTTCAGTCATATTTTCATGCAGAGTGTTATTGTGGAGGCCAGTTTTACGGCCATTTGTTAACAAAATTCATTGTTGTTTTCCCCGAGAAAGTGTTATGTCTTTCTTTTGCTTCTTCTGAAGACATTAAATGTAACAGACTTCTACAATTTCAATGTATTATTTTCTTTTACATAAATTTCTGTTTTTTATTTATAGGACTAACTAACACTGGATTTGTTGGCTAATTTTATACTCTAAAAATGGATATTTTTGTTTGTAGTGGCTTATTTATATTCTTCTAACATGTTGTAAAAAACAACGTGAAATATCCTTTTGGAAAATTAATTAACTTTCAAATACTGTCATAAAAAAATTTTTTTTATTCAAATAGCTCTTAAAATTTAATTTTCTTTTATATAATTCTTTATATACATATATTGTTTTAATACTTTTATGGTATAGTTTTTTTTTACTTTTATTTTTTTAACATAAAATCAAATACAAGGATAAACTATTTTTCTTGCCAAATATAATAATATAACCTAAAAATAAATGATGTTGCCTTAAATTTGCCAACATTTTAGTTATTTTTTGAATAAAATAAATCACAGCTAGATGACATTTAATTTTTATATCCTAACCAATCAAAAAGCTAAAAGAAAAAAATTATATATATATTTTTTTCTTTGTGTCCTTTTGGAATTTTCTATGCATCCCTAAGTATATCATCTTTGTAAGGATTTCTTATTCTGTTTTTGTATAATCAAAAAAGTTTTATATACATTAAAGTAATCCATGGCAAGTGTACATTTATGTTATCCAAAACACGTACAATTTGTATGAGTATCACCAACTTAAAAAGATCTGTCAAAAAGGAGTGACATAATAATAATTTATGAGGTCAAACATAGGACACTGATTGCCTATAGACATATAAATAATTGCTTTTCTTTAGTTTAACTCCTCCTTGTTTTTTTTTTGTTTATTCAAGAATATATCCTTTATTATTTCTATTTTCTTTAAAAAATATGATATTTTTTTCTTGTTTTTTGTATATCTTCATTTTTAGAGTGTTGTATTTACCAAATCCTAATGGTACTATATCCATTGTTATTATTTCAACATATTTTCGTACACATAGCGTGAAGTCTTATTGTTCATATATTTCTGACATCAATTCACTTTTATCCTTTTACTAAATACTCATATATATATATAGATATTTGTTAGAGTTTTATATAAAAATGAAAGGGTGGCATCCTGGAATAATCAGGATATGTAAACATTTTATCTCTTGTTTTATATAAATCATTCTACCAACAGTAGCGCTTCTTGTGTGATGTTTGCATATTCACTTCATATGCTTTTGTCTTATATCTATTCATTCTGGGCACTAAGATGAGTAGCTGGGTGTTGCCTTTTTATAATTTTTGTTTATTTGTTTCTCTTGTTTTTCTGTTTTTTTTTTTTTTTTTGTTTTTCTTCTCAAAAAACAAACAAATAAATAAACAAGAAATATTCTTTATAACCTAGAGTATTATTTCATGTTTTTTGTTAGGGTGTCTATTAACAATTCAGTAAATATGATTCTTAAGGAATATGAAAATTTTTCATGTTTTTCCCATAAACTTTATCATACTTATATTAAGGGTTGTCAATAGAGAAGTAGATTGTTATATGTCTTAGGGAAATTTCAACTGAAAGAGTACTTAAAGCTCTTATAGTAAAATTTATCTGGATAACAACCAATTTAATAATAATAACAATAAAAATAAGAAAACAGGAAATCTTTTAAAGTTAGTTAAAACAATTTTTTCAATACAGTTTAAGAATTTTTGATCAATCACTAATATTAAGTTTAGCTTGTGAGCTCTCTCAGTTTTTATAAATAACAATTTTTTGTGGTAAAAAGAAAAATATTAAAAATTATTTATTAAATATTTAATATTTTGACATGTATGATAGAAAATTAATAATGAGGAAAAATAAGCAAATAAAAACAAACAGAAATATATCGAATAAGTAAATAAGGTTCCCAACGTACTTTTATATTTGAGAAAGTTATCTAGACGCTTAGCTAGTAAAAAGTAAGGACTAGTCTAGCAATATTATTCATTTATCTAAAGATATGAAGGATTCAAGCAATTAACCCCCATTTTCTAAAATGACTGGCTAGCTGAAAATAATGTAACAATCATAAGGATGAAAATCATCATACAAAAGATTTTTTGATAGATGAGAATAAGTCTTAATTTAAATTTTTTCTATTCCAGATCGCAAAAAAGTTTCGTATGTCTGCTAGAAATAGTTCCTATAACTGAAGAATGAAATAAAACAAAAAATTAGTATACGAGTATATATCAAAGTTATTTACACTCTTTATCCCAAATTTAACTTACTTAGTTTACAATTATTTATGTTAGCTAAAAGGACTTTTTACATATTCCGTTATTTACAAAAGCACCTTAAATATTATAGAATAAGTTAGTTTTTATTTGTCATTTAATATTCACCAATAGTTCACGTAATATTTTAAGAAAATTTTCCAATGATATATTTGATTCTTTGTACACAAATTTAGGCTTTAATGTTAAAAACTTATCCATCATAAAAGCTGATTTGAATACATGGATTCTAGTTATTTTTGGACTGTATAAAGCAATCAAATTCTGGCATCATTCAAACGAAGCTAACATAAAGTCCTGCATATGATAATGAATACTAATGGATATCATATCGAAATATATGTAGGTGTGTATTGGTCCTTTAAAATAAGTTACAAAAAATCAATTTGTTGCTCCTTTAAACAAGAAATAAATTTTCTATTGTACATTTTTCTTAGAACTTTAAACGTAAATTTGAATTTTCTTCTTTTTTTTTTTTCTTTTTGTGTAAAAGACTATTTATTTAATTTTATCAAATTTTCAAAACTGTCAGTTTAAGTTTGATACCACCTTAAATCGTTTAGGGTGTAAAATTATAAAAAATATCATTAAAGGTGAACCTATAGTTATTTAATTTTAAATTGTCTTCAATTGTTGTTATTACTAATCTCTTTAGAAAAGGGAAATTCAAAGAAAAAATAGTATACCACAACAACAACAACAAACAAAATAATAAAAATAAATATAACGCTTAAAGCCCCTTATGTCCGCCTGTTTGTTTTTGATCAAGCCGCTTATGAATGCGATCTTGCTTAAACTTAAATGCGATCTTCCGATCTAATTTGGTAAATAAAAAACCGCATAAAAAGAACTTTCTTGTTGTGTGTATGTATATTTTTTTTTTTATGTTGGTTTTATTTGTTGTGCATGCTATTTTGTTTTACTTAGGATCAGAGGTTAATTCTGGTGATTTGCACCAGCTATGCGGACAATTTTGGTATGCAAAGAAATAATATTTAAGATCAAACAAATGACAGAGTTAATAATATTCAGAGATTAAAATGAATAAAAGAGAAAGATTTTATATGAGATGCTAAGAAAAAACTTTTAAAAAAATTCACAAAAAAAAAAAAATGAATACAAAACTAGCCGCCGGCGCTTCCTTTCAGGGATGCAGATTTTGTTTTTATTTTTCAAGCAGCGATATCCACTAGTTCCGATGATAACATCATTTCATTTTACTTGTTTTATTTTTTTCATCTTTCTAGTTAGTAATTTGCTTTGTTTTTGGTTTTTTCTTTTGTTTTTTTTTTTTTTTTAAAATAAAATTTTGATTTTTAATCAAGGCGCCAATGAGTGATTTGCTCAAGTCAATAAACAGCAGGGAGTGTGTAAAATAAATTTAAATAAAATTTTTATTATCTGAAATTTTGTTTGTTATTTAGTTTTTTTATTTTGTTTTTGCTTGAATACTCTCTGGTATAAAGCTAGAAATAATTAATTAATATGATCAAATGAAAAACAATCAAAAAACAAAGAAGAAATATGAAAAATTACAAAAAAAAAAAAATGTTTTCCTTCAAGTTTATCGGCTTGCCATGAGGTTATCTGATTTCTAGACTACATTTGCGTGTCAAAATTTTTGAAAAATCTTTCAAGATCGTATGATCGATTGACTTCTTGTGATTTATTGGAAATTTTTTAAGAATATATTTCGAGTGTCTTACTTTGAAATTTTATTTTTTTATTATTTCACTTATTTTACAATAAAAATTTGCTAATAAATTAATTTTTGCATAAAAGGCGGCATCGAATTTAATTATTTTTAAAGGACTAGTTTAATTTGCATATTAAAACTTGTAAATATTTTATTTCTTTTATTTAGGTTTTCTTAAGAGAGAGGTTCGGCATTTATTTTTTAAAATTAATGTAGATTAACAAAGATGCTTTTTTGTCAATATTTCTAGTTGATCAAAGTAAAATTGCCAAAGTTCTGAGAATATGAGCGTCCTTTACTATAGAGTCTACTAGAGCAATGAGCGACTGAGCAAAACTTTAAAGCGTTCTTCTGAGTCGGTGCTACGCACAATAATTCAAAATTTACTAGACCGATCACTTTGAAATTTTTCACATGACTTCTCCATAAATATTTTAGCAGATAACAATAAGAAATGTTTTTTTTTAATATTTATCATTTTATTAGAATAACAAATAAATTGATTTTTTGAACAAAAATCCTTTGACTGTAGGAGTGTGGTGTCAAACAGAATAAAGCATCTTATCACTTGATAAGTGACCTGCATGAGAGGATCGGAAATAGGTTTGAGGGATATCCTAGCTTTGGCAAGGGAACTGGATATTAGGTTTCAATAATAACATGTCTGGCGGGGAGCACAATAGATCGCAGTGCATTTTGTCCCCTTTCTACTACAAAAATCAGTATTTTGTCTTTTAAAGGCTCCCAAAAATTGAAAAATCAAAGAAAAACAAAAACTCGTCATCCTTTAATAAATAAATTTTAATTTTTAACTTGTCTTGAGAATTTACTGTAATAGGTCCGAAAATCGAAATCAATAATTTTATGTTTTCTTTACGTTTCAAGACCTGGAGAATCATTTGCAATCATTTTTAGAGTGATGTCTGTCTGTGTGTGTGTGTGTGTGTATGTGCGTATGTATGTAGGGAAGTGAGCTTTTTTATGAGATTCGTTTTCTCAAAAACTACTGGACCAAATTACGTGATATATATATCAATCGATACGCCGCATCATAACTTAGATCTGAAAGGAGTTTGAGCGAAGTCGGTCTAGCGGTTCGTTTTTTATTGATAAAAAACTAACGTTCTAAAGCATTCAATAAACATTTTTATGTAACCTTAATATTCTGAGTATCGAGGGGTACATGGGGGTTTTTGAAGGTGCTGATTTTAAATTTTTTATGAGTTTTTTGAAATTCAAGATGTTGGACCCAATATGACGTCATTTTTTTTTTGTAAAAATTCTTCAAATTGGATGAAATTTAGTTTTGAGCGGGATTTCAGGTAAAAGATTATAAATTATTGTGTAATGTTGAAAAGTTGTTTTTTTTTAGTCTGAATAGATATTGCCCAATGATTTTCGAGGCATCAGAACAATAAAAAATTTGTTTTCTCAATAGAAGTTGCTTGTGCGGTACCTGCTCCGGATGTATTTTTTGGATTGAAATAATTCTGTACTCCCAGTCATTCACTGCTACTCGCTCACTTATTAACAATTTGAAATGAAAATTTGGAAAAATATTTTTCAGATATTGTATTATAATATAAAAATTAATTTAATTAACTAGAACCCTCTGTATTTCCAAAGAAAAATTCTTGAAAATATGCTTTTCTTTTAATGAATTAACCTAATCATCCCTTTAATATCTATTCAAAAGCAATTTCAGATATTTAAGAAGATCTATTATGATTTTGCACAATGAGATTTAAGTACTCAGTGAAATTTTAATTCTTAGAAGAAAGCATTATAGAGCATAGGCGTTACCAAGTTTGTTTGAGGTTAGAGTAAAATAAAAAAAAAAAACAAAAATGTCACAAAAATCTAGATTTTAAAAAGAAAAATTATTTGAAACTCAAACTTTCTTTTAAAATAAACCTTCAATATTTCTGACTAAATTTTCACGAAATTTTTATTCTATAATTTTCTTTTGAATTCTAATAAATAATTGTTTAGTGGCTATTTCACCACTAGGGTTTCAAGGTTGCTGGAAAGAAGGTAATTTTTTTATATTAAACCGAGGGATATTAATAGAAATTATTCAAACGATTCAAAAGATATCCCTTTGCTTGATTTTTATGGAAATTATGGTGTGAAAAATAAGCAATCTGAATATTTAATTGTAATTAGCTTTATTTATGAATGAACTTATTTTAGTGTTATGACAACAACAAAAAATAATAATACAATAATAATATAATTTATTAACTTTGAAGACATTAATGAAATATCCCAAAAACTTTAAAAATTTAGAGTATCCATAAAGTATTTCATATACCATAAAGTGAACATGAATGTTATTAGCTTCAATGAATAATAGTCCTTATACTATATTATTTTTTTTCTATATTGATGTTTTGATCTCTTACTCAATATACTACTACATATTTAAATAAAATATTTATGTATCCTGTTTATCTTTTCTTCATTTTCTTTTTTATTATTAAAAACAAGTATAAAATGTACAACAAACCTTAAAGGACTACATCAAATTTTTCATTTTTGGGTTACATGGAAACACGAAAAATTAGTATTAAAAGAAAAGAAGAATCATTGAGTCAGTATTTTATTGAAATAAAATAAAAAATATTCAACAAAAGAAAAAATAAAACTATACAATTCTAAGCTTTAGACCTTTTTTTTTAAATACATGGTGGCGCTCATTGAAGTAGCCTACTTTGATAGAAATTAACTAAACTAAATTTTTGCCAAAGGATCTGTACATCCATGCACACAAAAATATAAACTTAATGACATCATTTTTCTTTTTTTTTTGGTTGTAGATTTTCCAGGTCTTTGAATTTATTCTTAGTCTACAAAATAAAAAAAAATTAAAAACAAAACAAAAACTCATCATATACTTAAATAGAAAATGTTTTCATTGAAATTTTTTCTATAGATTAAGAGTTAGCTTTTACGAATTCTGGATACTAATACTGCAAGGATAGCTCTTAATGCAAAATTTGGCTCAATTTAAGGTTGGCTTTTGTACATGTACATATATATGTTTTTACTTGTTTGTTCAATAATTTCTAATTTTCTAATATACAATGAAAATTAAAAGTCTGAGTATTCCTTAGCAAAATCAAAACAAAACAAAAAAAATTCAAAAATCACAAAAAAAAAAAAAATCAATGTCTTTATTTACTTGACTTGGTTAATCATTTCAATGTAAATAAAAGTTAAACTTCTCTACCAAATTCTCTGATTAGAATTCACACAAATTGATGATCTAAAGTAGCTTTGGGCTAAAATAGATTTTCATCATACAGATCAGGTTTTTCATGATATCCATATCAAGGATAACAATTCCTAATGAACTCTAACATGAAAAACAATCATTGCCAAAAGGATAATAGCCAAAGAAGTAAAGATTTAATTTTTGTTGTAAACTATGTATCTTTTATTAACAAGAATCAACAAAAAGTATAAAACGCAACAAAGAAACACTATAAGGGAACTTAAGGACTCAAATAATATATCATCCTGATTGTAATTTAGTTAGATAATGTTTTTATTGTGTATAAAATTTAGGGTTAGATTTTATTTCATTTTAGTTTTAGGATTTATCTTAATTTGAAATTTACTAAGTAAATAAAAATGCATTGAAATTTTTGATTGATATTTTAAGGGTTGATAAATTACAAATAAAATCAGAAAAATGCAATTTGAATTAAATAAAATTTTCAAGTGATTTAATTCCTTTTTTTTTTTGGTTTCCATTATGAATTAAAAAAGAAAGAAAATTTTTTTTGGGATAGTCTTATTTGGACTGTATAAAATTCAAATAGTAATATAAGATATGTTTTTTATTAAACCTTATGATTATAATAATAGAGTCTAACATCTTGATGACTGCCCTCACGTACCTATCAGAACCTATCAACTGGCATCATTTAGACGTGATTTTACTAACCACTATTTATCTTTCAGTATCACGTAGATATGATTTCATTTTTCAAATTAGTAAAGTAAATAAAGCGTAAAAATGAAACACATATGATATGAATATGTAAAAATAAAAAAGTACTTTTTTAATGAACATATTTTTCTTCTACTTGAAAAACAAAGAAGAAAAGGTAAGGATTTTTAGTTGCAAAGCGATAAAATTTTAAATAAAAATTTCTTTTACTTTAATAACAATTAAATTTAAATAAAATTAAAAATTTAAGTTTTTCTTAACTTAATATACCAATGAAAAGCACAAAAAATAAAAGGAAACTAAAACTAATTTATAGATTCATCAAATTGTCAACACCTGCGAAACGTAAAAGAAATAAATAATTTTATAAGTCTGAAAATATTACTGACAAATCGATAACAAATTTAGCTATTATTAAAATTTGCCTAGGAACGAAAATATTTTAATCATTTTTAGAATTAAATCATAAACTTGAAAAAATTAACATCTCAGAAGGCATTAGACACTTTTATAATAGGAGTGACTTTTTTTCTTCTGAATAAGTATAAATGTTTTGTTAAATAATCATATATTAGGTGTGTTTTTATATTCTCAAAGGCTTATAGGAAGTTAGAATTTTTAAAAAACCAATATTTTTGGAATGTGTATATATTTAAGTATATTCAATGAAAACTTCAAGCCAATCCGTTAAATATTACTTGAGATATACCTAGAATTGTAAAGTGTTCCTAATGTATAGGAGTAGTATCCTTTGACATTTTCATTCCAATTACGTGCCATTAGCTATTCAAAAATAGACACTATTTCAAAAAGTATATTACTTGTATATATTCAATAAAATACCTTCTTGTAAAAACATTTGTAAGAAAACGTCATTTTTGGATTTCGTAAATGCTCATAGCCCCTTAAGCTTTAGATTAATCTTGGCTAAAGGTACAATTCTACTCTCTTTTTTCGTTATACTACTTTTTTTGATTAATATAGCTTAAAGCAAAATTGAATTTGGTTAAATATTAGCAGGTGGACGCTAAATAAAATTTGATCACTTAATAATTTGTTATTAATTTGGTAGATAGGCTTTTAAAAATATTAAATTACTGTCTTCGCTAAATTATTATTTCCCAAGCTTGCTTTCTAGTGTATTTCATTGATATGTTTAGTATTAGTAAAAAAAAGTTTAAACTTGTTAACTTCTTAGGTAAGTCAAAAATTTATGATTATTTTTTTTTGTTTTTTTCAAAATAACATCCCTAATCGGATATTTATGGCAGATCATGCTGTTTGATACGCTTAAGCCTTCTTACTTCATTGGTAGTATCCAAAAGTTGGATAGCTTCCACGTTCATGTGGTGGAGTAAACATTTTTCATGTCCAACCACACATTCCTGAATAACTTTGTTTACCCACTTGATGCCTAAAGCCTTGTACAGACCAATGCGTTTTTCATTCGCACGACGGACAAGGTTGTAAAACGGGTGATGCATTTGGTCTAGCCATAGCTGAAGAAAAATGTTTGTTTCATGAGGATCATTTATGACACTAAAAGGACACTTAATGGCCTTCAAAATTTTGTTGTAAGTGAAATTTTTGTTGTATTTATATTAAAAGGGACAGGAAATAATTATTTCATTACTTTTAAAGGTACACCGAAAATTTTGAAGGCCACAAAATGCTTCTCTAAAAGTAATAAAATCATTATTTCTTATCCCTTTTAATATAATTACAACAAAAATTTCAAGTAAAACTGAGATTTCAAATACAACAAAAATTTTGAAGGCCATAAAGTGTCCTTTTACCATTATGAAACAAAAAATTTTGTTCTAGCTATGGCTAGAATAAATGCATCACCCGTTTTACAACTTTCTCCGTCGTGCGAATGAAAAACGCATTGGTTTGAACAAGGCTTTAAGCCTTGTACAGACCAATGCGTTTTTCATTCGCACGCCGGACAAGATTGTAAAACGGGTGATGTATTTGCTCTAGCTATAGCTAGAACAAAATTGTTTTGCTTTTGTTTTTTGTCAGTAAAAGGACACTTTATGGCCTTCAAAATTTTTCTTTTACTTTAAATTTTTGTTGTGCTTATTCTAAAAGGGATAAGAAATGATTTTATTACTTTTAGAGAAGCATTTTGTGGCCTTCAAAACTTTTGGTGTACCTCTAAAAGTAATAAAATCATTATTTCCTATCCCTTTTAATATAAATACAACAAAAATTTCCATTAGAACTAAAATTTAAAATACAACAAAAATTTTGAAGGCCATAAAGTGTCCTTTTACTGACAAAAACAAAAACAAAACAATTTTGTTCTAGCTATAGCTAGAGCAAATACATCACCCGTTTTACAATCTTGTCCGGCGTGCGAATGAAAAACGCATTGGTCTGTACAAGGCTTTATTCAATTTGAATTTTTCTGCTATTGGTGCTCCTTAGCTGTTATTCTTTTGTGTTAGTTCCTATTAATTCATGTGGTTTAGTCCTTTTGTGCTTTCTCGTCACACTAGTATGGTTATGTAAGCGTTTTTCGTGTTAACGAGCGTATTCTTTAATCACTTCGTTAATCCATTTGATTTTTAAGTCCTTATGAATCTAATGGTTGGTAACATAACGATCAGCTTTCGTTATCAAACGCAGAAATTTATTTTGACATCTTTGTATTATGTTTCGGTTGGACTGTTTCGTACAGCCCCACATCTGTACTCCATACTTCCATATTGGTTTAATGATATATTCGTAGACCAGTCTTTTGCTATATAAGTTAAGAGGGGAATGCTATCCTACAACCCAGTATATTTGACTACATTTGAGCTTTATCTGTTCCGCTTTCAGTCTGACATGATGTTTCCAATACAGGTGCATACCTAGGTATTTCACAGTCTGTGCTTGTGAAATTACAGCTCCGTTGAGACATATTTTCAACTTCTTATTGATTTTGGTAGTATTAAGCTTTATTTTCCAATCAGTAGTCCATTGGTAGATCTTGTCTAATTCTTGTTGTAGGCATTTAATGGCTGATCCTACCATGTCAGCTGCTGCCATTATCACTGTGTCATCAACATAAGCTCCTATAAATGTTTCCTTTGTTTTTGGCATGTCTACGGTGTATATCAAATATAGGAGAGAATCTAATACACCCGCACACCCTGTGGTACACCCGCTTTGATTAAATAGAATCCAGAGAAGACCTCTTCGTATGACACTCTGAATCTCCTGTTTGCTATATAAGATTCAAGCAGCCGACAGATGTTTTTCGTTAGTATTCCAATACATAAATAATAAGCCTAAGGTCATTAAATACCTTTGAATAAAAAAGAGTCATAGTTACAATTTAAAAAAAAAATTGGTGACATAAATTTTATTTGTATAGTAAAAGAAACAGAAAAAAATCCACTAGACTAAAAGTTAATAATTTTACATAATACAGTTTCAAAGAAATATTCTGTTTTTGGTTATCAATTGCAAAAAATCGCTTAATATTTTATGCATCGTCGAGCACAAAAATTTTTTCTTAAAGATCAAAAATATAAACAAAAAGAAAAATTTACAATTGAAACAGACAAATTCATAATTTTTAATATGAATTTTTTTAATGGAAAGGAAATAAAATTCATGAAATAAAAAAATAATTTTGAATTAAATCAAAACAAAAAAACATTTGAAACACCTGAAAGACAATAACACCACCAACAGTGACTTTGAACAGAACAATGGCATGAAAAATATCGACCTTACCATATAGTTTAGCCCAGAAGTTTGTTTGTTTAGCAAAAAAAAAGATTTTCTAAAAAAGAAAGATTAAAATAAAAAAATTTTTATTAAAAAAAAACAAAAAATAATAAAAAAACTGACTTCATCATCATAAATTCTATGGCATCAAGACGATTTAAAGAAAGAGTCTGAAATCTAAAACAAAAAACAACAATAAAAAATATTATAAGACACTCATAATTCTTTTTGAATGATTCTGTGGGGCACCTAAGCGGTATTTATGCATTTTTCAGTATCCCTGAATGCAGAAAATATTAATATTTTCACTTTTCAAATTCAAAAAGGGTAAAATCAACTTTGTATTTATGAATAAATAAATGCTTAACAAGAAGTTGTCTATCGACAACATTTTATCTATAGTTGAGATATTCTTAGATCTAATTATTGAATCTTAAGTTAATTCTTTGAAATAAAATGAAAAAAAGAAAAACAAGTAATTAGTTTTTATTTTTTAATAAAGATTTACCCTTTCTTTTAGTACAAAGTCAGAATTTCAGAATTGCTAGACTTTGTATTTCTAGCACTGTCAGTCATTTATGGAAACATTAAATTAAAGTTTTAATATGAAATTGTTTAAAAATTAAAAACAATAAATTCCTTTAAAAATTTTTAGGTTGGCCACCGGGTGCTGGCTTACAGCCGAGCTGACAACGATTCCGATACCGAAGACTATAAAGTCTTTATGAATAAATCAATAGGAATTTACTGAAAGTATTCAGAGTGCAAGCTTACTTTGGATTAGACTATCGCAATGGGAATCGGTGTCATCTCGGCTACAAGCCTTCACTTTGTAGGCAACCATCACTGATTTAGTCAAATCAAATTAATTTCAGTCTTTTTCTTTGATATCAAGTAACCACGTTTAGCCCTCAAGTAACCCTTTAACAACAATTAAATTTTAATTAACCTATAAAAAAGTCCTTTTTTCCTGATAAAAATTTTTCAACTATCTGAACTATGAGCTCATTTTTATTTTAGGCTGAAAACCTCCAGTCTTTCTTTTTACTAGGAATGTTCTTCTTTGAATAACATGAATTAGTGGCACAAATCTAACATTTTTACCTAATTTTCAAATTTATTATCAATGTTTGTAGTATTTAAATAGAAATTTATGTATTAATAAAATTGTATGTCTTTAAGGCTCAAACACAATGCAGGCGGTAACTAAACGGAAGCAGAATTCATTCGAAATTCTACTTTGCTGTTACTGGTTTCTTTCCGTAAACGAATGCATTATGTTTGAGCCTTGAGTTAGGATTCTTTATAAACTTGCTTTACTATCATGTGGTGAAAGTTAATAGTCTAAGATCCAATGGAAGTAGACCTTCACCTACCTGCTTAGTGCTTAAGAGTGATTTAATATCAATTTTAGTATGTTGGCAAACATTTTTCGAAAGGGTTGCCTAAGAATTTCCTGGCCAGGCTAATTTTAATTAGCAAATAAAAAATTGATTTTTTAAATAAATTTCGACTATTAAGTAAATGAAAAAGTCATGTACTAATCGAAAGTACTAGGCGTGTAGATGATCTCGTCGTATGGTTGCCTATTTTTTACTTGGCCAAACTATGGGGTTGCCAGGTATAAACAGGTAATCAAAATTAATAATGTTCACTCATGTGCTTAGTCAATGAATCTTGTATCAAATTAAAGATAATTTTATTCCAAACACAATGAAATAAGGTTGCCTACATAAAACTTGGCCAAAATTGCGGTTGCCGATTTTTAAGCGAGCGAGAGTGTGCGACAGTGAGTATTAAAAAAACCACGTATAAATACGTATTTTTGTTGTTTTCTTATAAATGTGTTCAGTAATATAAATTTAATTTCAATAAAGAATATGATAGTAATATGTATTTATATAGAAAACTTATTATGTTATTTGAGGAAACCAGTATAGTAGAAGCAAAATAAAAAGTCAAAATTTTTTTAAGAAAAAAACATGAAATATAATGGCATTACATAATAAAAGAATTTATTTTAGGAAAAAATAGTTTTTTTTTTTAAATATAATAAACATACAAAATATCTTTAATAACTCATTGCAATTAAAAACATTTTACGCAGTCTGATTCATCGCTATTATCATGTTCATTTTCAATCTCGGCAAAATCATCATCATCTTTTTCTTCCGTCATTTCTACAATATCTTCCACTGCTAGTGGCGTTTAGTCCCCAATAAAACCTGTTGGTTTTAAATAATCATCTAAAAACCAACCGCAGTTTTCAGGCTTAAGTTTAATATACTCTGGTTCTGTTGCATTCAGCCACATGGAGTTTACGAAAATTGTACGTAAAATTTTTGGTTGCAGAGATATCCAGCATGGTGGTATTGTGTTTGAGTCAAAACCTTTTATTTTTTTCAAAAAATATTCTTGGTTTTCTTTTGCAGAGCTGTTGATATTGAAGGCTCCTGAAACAATGGAAATCGTTTTTTTCTAATAAGAATGGACTTAAGAAAAAGAAGTAGAAATATCAAATGAATAAAAAGTAATTTTTTTGGTAATTGAAAATTACAACCAATTTGACAAAAAAAAAGAGTTTTATAGTAAACATATTTTTAAGAAAAATCCTCTAAAATTAATATCAGATAAGTCAAAGAACTTTCAAGTTTAATTACGAATAATTTTATAAAATTTATTGTTTTTTAGCAAATAATACACAAAACTACTTTTTTGACAAGGAATTTTTTAAATTAATCGAAAATGGAATAAAAATTGAAAATAAATAATTCTTCAATTAAATACCCAAATTATTTAATTACCTCGTCAAAATGTTCTGGAATCTGTGGCATTTCACCAACATCAGTTGCAAAATAATCAAATGCTTCGTTATACTTTTGGCTTAAAACAATCACTTTTTTGTAGCATGTGGTGTGGTATCCAACGTAATCGAGTGACGCTTTGGTTAACTCACCCTCACCGTATTCATTTTTTTACGAAAACCTAACTTTAATACACAATTTTTAAAAGTTTCTTCATTGAAATTAATTACAGAGTCATCTCACTTACACAAAAAACACTCTTTATTAGTCATTTTTTATCTTAATTTATTGTCAATAATAACCACACTACTATTTAACAACTACGTTATATTTATGTAATTCTGCTGCTCTCAAATAATGCGCAGCGTTTACTGACTATACCTATCTTTCTCAGATACACGAACAAATAGCATGCGCGCTCTGTTTCATTCAACGACCGAACTGCACACAGCTGTAATGTCCTGTCCTTTTTTATCGTACGGTATAGCTTGCTCGGATCTCACTTTTGCTTGCACTAATATTTAGATTTTTAAAAATCGGCAACCGCAATTTCGGCCAAGTTTTATGTAGGCAACCTTATTTCATTGTGTTTGGAATAAAATTATCTTTAATTTGATACAAGATTCATTGACTAAGCACATGAGTGAACATTATTAATTTTGATTACCTGTTTATACCTGGCAACCCCATAGTTTGGCCAGGTAAAAAATAGGCAACCATACGACGAGATCATCTACACGCCTAGTACTTTCGATTAGTACATGACTTTTTCATTTACTTAATAGTCGAAATTTATTTAAAAAATCAATTTTTTATTTGCTAATTAAAATTAGCCTGGCCAGGAAATTCTTAGGCAACCCTTTCGAAAAATGTTTGCCAACATACTAAAATTGATATTAAATCACTCTTAAGCACTAAGCAGGTAGGTGAAGGTCTACTTCCATTGGATCCTCTACTATAACATAAAATCTGTAATATATTTCCTAAAATGATAAATCTCAAATTTGTTATTTTTATGAATCTTTATTCTTAACCATTTAATAATTCCATATATTTAAACTATAGAAAATTTTGAATAGTTGATAGCTTCGGAACTATTTGCCTTTTAGAGAGTGAATTGTTGAGGACTTATGAATGTTAATCAATACAATTTTTCACAGATTTTTAAAAAAAAATCCCATTTTTGGTGTGTTTTTTATATCGGAAAAAGAAGATAAAATTGTGATGTATGAATAAATTATGTATATTTGAAAAACCAACAAAATTGGCGTACATATATCAAAAAGTGATAAGCAATATGTATATATTTTTATTGTATATGCGTTATTTGCCGTTTGAGTGAATCAATTTGTCGAAAACGTCCTGAATTATATGGAGAAACAAATCATGGTTTTTTTCATTACAATAACGCAACACCACCACACATGGCAATAATGATTCATCAATTTTTCAGTAAGAATGAAACTATTTTTGTCCCGCCAGCTCCATATTCACCTGATATGTTTCGGTGTAATGTTTTTCTATTCCCTCCACTTAAATTATCGCTTCGTGGACATCGTTTTGAATCGATTGAAGCCATCAAAGAGAATTCACTACGTGAACTAGAGGCTATATAAAAAATCGACTACAAAAAATGTTTTGATGATTGAAAAAAATGTTGGCATAAGTGTATATTTTTAATGGAAGGGGATTACTTTGAAGGGGATCAAATAAACTTGGAAAAAGAAATTTAAATTTTGTGTTTAAATTATAAATTCAGTTCACTTTTTGAACTGAGTTCTTTCATAAAAGTTTATTAAAACAATTTAGAAGAATTATATCATTCTGGAAATGCAAAGTTACCAAGGATAAAATTTTTTCATTTATTTTCATTTCATGTATATGAAGTACGGACATCTTAAATCCCTATATTTCATTTTTTTTTTATACATTAAAGTAACCAACTTAAGATTGAAAAGAACAAACAAAAAAAAAAAAAAAAACACAATTATAATAAAAAATAATAATAATAATAAATTTTGGAAGTTATAGTAATAAAACCACTCAAATGATTTCTATTGCATATTAAAATATTCCTATTAGAGTTATATGAATAGATTCTTCCTGAGTATTGTATATTAAATTCATTTATAGCTAATCCTAAAGGATATCAAGAGCTACAGTTTTTACGTAATTACACACTTATCAGTGTATAAAAAATTTTTGCCCTCAAATAATTTTTGTTTTATACATATATATATATATATATATATCTTTTAAATACTAAATAGTATTTTGAAGAAAACAAAAAGTTGTCTAACGGAAGCTTATACTAAAAGGTTATACAGTAGTTAACTACGTAGACTAATCTTTAGAAAATGGAGGGTAATTTTCAACTGAAATGGTTACACCATTATCATCAACACTAAGTGTAGCTCAAGTATTTATTTTAACAATAGGCTTAAGAACCAATTTTTAAGTATAGCTATACCCTTCTTATTGTAAGAGTCTTGTAATTGGTGTCATTAAGAGCTATGGAATAAGCTACAAGAAATATAATCACATATATATATATATATATACCATGTATGCATATATGTAACATTACTATTAAAAATGCAATTTTGCTATAGAACCGTTAGCGTTTATTTAACTTTACTGGTAAATTATATGAAGCTTGAGTCTCACTTCAAAAAAAATATATATTTAACATATATACATATAAATGTATATGTATATATATAGGTTTACTGTTATCATTATTATCATTATTAGCCAACTACTTTTTAAATGTGGTATTTACCCAACTAAAATATATATTCTAAGACTCCATTGTTGTCAGCCACAATCTTAACATGACTTTGTAGATTATATTTGTTATATATAAAAAAATAAAAGAGGGGACAAGGAATGGTTATCAGCTAAAGTTTTTTTTTACCTGAATTTAAATTCACAAACAAAACGTTTGCAAACAAGAACAAATATATAACAATAAAAAAAATTTCTGAAAACTTTTAGTCTTGTCGTAATGAAAACTATTACAGTTATATATGTATATTTTTTTGAATTTATTTTGATTCTTTTACAAATCCAAATATATTTCTTATCTAAGATTTATATCTATATATCAATTCAGTTGGATATCTAAAAAATTTTATATATACATATGTATATATGCAAATGTTTTTTATAAGTATTTGTGAGATAAATTTTGTGTTAATTTCAGTTTAAGTTATACTTTAAGAAAATTGTGAGCTTACATTTTGTTGAAATATATTTAATACATTTCGCGGTTATGACGGTTAATAAAAAGTAATGTCTTAATAAAAATTTTCCTCACAAACAAAAACACTCCTTGATTGATGATTTTCCAGTAAGTATATTAAAATTGTTGATTTTAGTAATTGATTAGATTAGAATAAATAAATACAGATTAGATTAGAACAATAAATACAAAACTACTACAACAAACATATTCCATTTCCTTGACTATAATTAGTTTAAATTTTATTTTAGTAATTAATTAATAAAATTTTTGGTATTTGATTAAGGCAATTATACATGGTGGAAGTTAATTTTTTTAAATTAATATGAAAAATATTATATTTATATAGAAATTATAGATATTTTGTCATTTAAATTTTTTGGATCGATAAAGTCTAAACCCTTAGGAAGTTTATACTTGATTTTCAAACAATTACCAATAAATAAGCATCAATAAATATACAATTTTGAAAAGATGCTAGCAATTTGAAATCATATAATGAGGTTCATACATTTAAACAACTTTAAACTTTAAGGTTATGTCAAAAGTAGCCAGACACATTGACATTTCTTTCTAATGACCGTTATGAGTTCAGTCAGATTTTAGGGATATATATATACATATGACTAAATCACTAAATTAAAAATATTTGCATATACATTTTAATTTTAAGAATGGCTTTAAATTTGAATTTAGATACTGGGATGCAATATTTCATTGAATTTTGCTAACTTTATAATAATTAATTTTTCTAGTTTCGCTGAACATTATTAGGAGTACTTTTTTTTTAATTGATTTGTTTAACTGATTATGTCTATTTGTCATAAGCCATTCCTAAAAAATTGCTGAATTTTTTAAAATTAATATTACATATTTATTTATAAGACTTCAGGTACTAAATTAAATTTTTAAAATTTTTTAATGAAAGTTATTTAATACTTAATATTCATATTCTTTAATAATGGCTAAAAGTTTAGCAAATCTTAACTAAATGACCAGTAGAGCTACTTCATTAATGAAAGAGAGCTACTTTTCAGATATAACGACAACTTTCTTAGGGAAAACATCAATGAATTATGTTATAAAAGGGGACAAGAAGTAGTCGCAGTGTCTACTTTCTGCCGGAAAAGCTCTTCGAAGAATTCTTTTGCTAGAATTTTGAACTGATATTTTCTCCATCAGTTTCTCTTTGAAGAATTCGGCATTATAAATTGCTGTAAAATAAATTTTAAGGGCAAATACAGAATAAAAAGTATTTATCTTTTAATTTAAATATTTATTAAATTTTAGTTAATTTAATTCGATACAAAAACAAAATAAAAATAATTATTATTCTTAGTTTTTAAGCTATGTTGGATATAAGTTATTATTAAGTTTTATTTAGTTTTAAATATCGAAAAAAAAATATAAATATTTTAGTTCACAGTTAATAGGTTGTTATATTATTATGTCTTAATTTGGTTATAATTACTGTCACAATTAATTAATCATAAAATCTTTTAAAATTTTGTTATTAATTACTTGCACTTAATTATTTTCACTACATTTTTTCTAAGTTAAAATCACATTTGACTTAGAAATTTGTGCAGCGTCTGTTGATTGAATTTAAGCATACGCGTGTGTGAAATTGTTGTTGTTTTACATGTAAAAACAACTATAGCTACTTTCTCCATGAAAAAGTATCTATGAGGGCTACTTTCTGCATGCTCTATCTGTGAATTTTTCACTTATGCACTTTTCCACCATAAAGCACACAAGAGTAAATAATTATTAATTTTAAAATATAATTTTAATAGTAAATCGAATAAATTTTTAACAAAATGACATACATGTTTGATGATCTTAGCAATTTTTTGTACTAATTAAATGTATCCCTAATTTTTAACTTAAAAGAAATATTAGCAAAGAGCTTACATTTTTTTTTAACCTTTTAACAAAGCTCAAAATGAATATAAATAATACAAAGTTTTTGAAGAAAAATTTCTTTAAAACGATATATAAAAAATAAATTATCAAAAACAATATACGAAATACCGATTCGCTTATAATAACAAAAAAAATTTTATTCCTCTCTTTTATTATGTTCATTATGTTAAATTTATTACCTATACAATTTAAAAATGGACATAAATTTTTATTTTCATTCATTAATATCAGAAGTGTGAACAGTGTTTAGTTACTAAATTTTGCTTTTAGTATCAAAATAAAGTTTTTTTTATGACCATTAAACAACACAGTTTTAAATTGAATGCTTAAAATTCATTTTTGTTGTTCTTCTTTTTATTTTTGATAATAGTAGTAACAATTATTCCTTAAATTTTTTTTTCTTTTTTGGATAAATAGTGAAACTTAAATTCCTAAAAAAATAAACATTACAACTAACAGGAGAAGCGATTAGCTAAAGATAAAGTCGTGACATATCTTGTGGCTATAGTCGAGTTTATGTGCCTGATTTACGTAAGAATCACAAGATCTTTTATACAAACTGCTAGTTTTGGTTTGTAATGGAGGACTTAAGCTCATTTATAATCAAGTGCATCAAATAATGAAACCTTGAAAAAAACAAAAACAAAAAAAAAAACACCGTTTCGATTAAGGTAACAAACAAACAAACAATTAAGAAAACAAAGACGAAAACAATATCTTTATCGGGTGATGAATTTCGTGATCCATTGCAGTTAAAGGTGTCCCAGCATCTTGCTAGCAAGCGTAAGATCATTGCTAAAGATCATCTCCTTTAAAAATACATGAAGCCAGTAAGTTTAGTTCAAGTTTTATTGGAGTCTGTCAAGCTATTAAATTAGGGGGGAGCCCTTAAATTATTAAAAAAAAACTACAAGAACGAAAAAAAATTTGGTTTCTTTGGCCAATAAGAATTAATCGGGCGGTTTTGGTAGGCGGTACTGTATTTATTTTTCAATTTTTCATAGCATTTTCTTAGTTTATTTGATAATTTTGAAATAAAAAAATTAAAACTGATGGAGCCGTTTTAACTATGGGGCGTTGAAATTATTTGCAGAGTTTTCTGATTTTATTATTAAAAAAAATCTTTAAGTCTTTTGAATTTTTCTTTTCTTTTTATTTTCAAGGATATATGTAAAGAATTGGTTAGAGGGAAATCACATTTTTAATTCAATATCAAATTCTTTGGTTTATAAAAAGTTTTATGCTTATCAATTTTTTCACTTAAATAGTAAATAGGACTTTTCAATTTTAGTTCTATTATCCAAAAGGGAAATATAATTTATAGAGATTAAAATTATTTTTCAAAAACAAAACTTATAATTTATATTAAAAGTATCTTAGGAAAAACTGTGCACTAATTTGTGTTCATATATCATAATTTTGACCAATTAATATCAAATTTGTAGCCTGATTAAGGTATAAATTTAAATTAATTTCGAATCAGTTTACTTTATTGAAAATTTCTTTGAAAAAGCTTGGTTTTAAAAAGCAAACAAGTAAAAATATTAAAATTTTAAAAAAGATTGATGAAAAAGAGTTTTTTTAGACACATATTGTTATAAATTATATAAAAATAGATGAAATAATAAGGCAAAGCTTAAAATTTAGGAATAATTTATATAGAATTTCTACAAGGAAATATATTGAACATAATTTCGTGTATTCAAGTTTACATTTAAAGTGTTGATGCAATAGGATTTATTTAAGTTTTTTTTTGAATTTTGCTAAGAAAAGCAAAAATACTTCGGAAGTATACAAAAATTTTGTGAAATATAAGTAAAAAATTATTAGGTCATTTGTTTTTTAAAACATTGATTTAAAATTTTTTCATGCATACATTGAAAATGTAGTCATATATAGTATAATCTACATCCCTAAAGGCTCAAACACAATGCATGTGGTTGCAGAGCGAAAAGGGATTTGAAATAGAGTTCTACGAATAAATTGTGTTTGAGCCTTAGGGATTTACACTTGTTATCATCTTAAGTATTGGTAAATGATTGGAATTTTGGTGTAAAAACGTTTAACCAGTTAACTATCGAATTTATTTTTAAAAACCCCTCACAGTGTGCGGAATTAAAATTAAGCGATGACGTGTTTTCACGACGAATACAGGGCAAATTTTATGAAAAACGAAGAACTGCATTTTTTATTTAAGAAAGACTTAACAATTCATTCCTGCAAAAATTTATTGTTATTGTTATTGTGTATGTATACACGATAAACGCGCTTATAACTGGTTAAATGATTTTAATTTTTACTCACATCATTACAGAAATTTGTTTTTGTCTTGAAAAAATACAACTGATTGATAAAGGGATGTTATGGAAAACGAAAGATTAATTTAATAAACATTTTTCTTTTAAATTGAAAAATCTACTAATAAATATACACAAAGAAGATCATTTTTTTTCCATATGTCATCATCAAAGCCAAAAAAAAAATATTGAGTTTCGAAAATGATATTATTTTTATATTATTTCGATAAAGTTATTAATTGAGAATTTTGTGAAACTAAGGAAAATGTTCCTTCATTAATGTCACGAGAAATGATATGATCCTTAATCTCTTTATATTGTGTTAGTGTTTTAGAAAACACCATGTCTTAAATTACTAACGAATAAAATCTATGTTGAATTCATTCTCACGATGTTCTTGAAATAAAATTTTATTGATATGACGTCAAAATGTAATTTTATTATTAAATTGCTTCTGGATTTCTGTCAAACATGAATAATTATTTTTCATATATATTCTCTAAGGATAAATTCTCATTAAAATCATATCAGGCTTTGTGTATTTTAAGCGGTTGTATGCCCATTAAAAACTATGAAGTTATATTTTATGTATGAACCCTTTTTATATAGATACACATACATTTAAACACATCCAAATGATGCATGACTTTAAAAAGTCACACATTCATTGTAACAAACACAACCGAACAGATTTCGAAAATAGCAACAACAGAACATATTATGAAGATAAAACTAAAAAAAGACATAAATAAAAATATATCCTTTTTGCTAAAGTAATTCATTTGGGTGATGTCATCATGATATTATTTTTAAATCTGTTCGGCTGTGTATGCTACAATGAATGGCCATTTTTAGAAACAGCCCCATATTAAAGGTGTTCATTTCAGTTGAACCTGTATGGGCTTATCTTGCATTTTTCATTTGAAAGAAACGTTTCACAGTTAGATTAAATTGACTGCCACCATTCTAAATGAAAATAAGTTATCATCTTATCGTATCATAAATTTATAATTTGAAGAATGCAAAGCTAATAACTCTGCATTAGTTTCCAAAGTTTTTTGCCAATTTACTAATTTTCTTCTTTTTTCTTTTAAATTTATTTCGTCAAATATACTGATACTTAATATCTTTTCAACTTTTTTAAAGCAAATTTAATTTAATTAAAAAAGATTTCTATACTTTTTGTTTTTTGTCGTTTTTATAAAATTTTATTTTATGTGGTTTTTTACTTTGATTGAAAACAACAAAAAACAAAATCAAATCCAGTTTTAGATATTGTTAATTATGTGTTAAAAAAGAAGAAAATTTCATAACTGAAGGAAAACAATTTTCTCATAAAATCAAATTTATAAAGTTCAACAACCAAAAATTTATAAATTGGCTAACTTAATTTAAAGTTCAAAGGAGTATTTTTTAAATTAAAGAAAAACAAGAAAAAAAAAACAAAAAACAATAAATAAATATCCCGCCACATTTTGTCCATTTTAATTGAAGTAGAAAAGTACTTCAGGTAGTTTTACCCTTTGATATCATTGGCTTAGTTATATTTTGCTCTTTATTTTTAGTTTTATTTGTTTACTCCCTCAAAATGTAGTAAGGAAACTTAAACAGCGTTGCCGCATCACCGCCTACTCATTCAATAAACTTTTTTTTATTCCAGCTCGTTACGTTCACAAAGTGTTTTTACCGACGGCAATTCATTTGTTTTACTGATTACTAACAACAGATGGTATTGTTTGTCTGGTAATTTGCAAAAGTGTTGTATTTTTTTGCTTTTATTTTTGATTATAGCATAGAAAATTTATAATTCGTTAAGCCTAACTTAATTAAAATTTGAAAACACTTTTTTTTCCTTTTTTTTTTCAAATAATTTTAAATCGTTATGACTATATTAGAAGGAATAAAATTATAAACGACCATAAATTTTTGTTTTGTTTTTGTTGTTATGATGTTTTTTTTTTATTGCGAGAATTACAATGATAAAAATCATATCTTAAGCTAATTGTAAAAAAATCACTTTCCAAGTGGACAGGAGAATATAATTAATTGTTTAGGGACGATTTTTGTAATGTATACAAACTAAACTAAAGTAAGAATAGAAAAACAAAACAACAAACAAAAAAAAAAAATTATATAAAATCAAATGAATGGCTAATGTCGGTATACTTTGAACTAAGACGAATGAGTGCATGTCCTTTTCTTTTAATTCAATTATTTTAAAAGTCCTTTTGATCGCTAACAGATTGAATTATGGTATTAAGCAATTCCCTTTTGATATGATGTCTGAAGTACTTCCATTTTCATTGGGTGGATAATGTGTCTAGGTATGTATATATATTGGTGTGTGTGTGTATGTGTTTTTTTTTTTTTTTGTATTTTTCCTTTAATTTCTAAAACTTAAATAAAGAATTTTGTGATACTTCACCCGTTTAAGATGGTCATATCAAAAGAAAACGGAAATATTAAGAGCAATTCAAATGAATAAAATCTGAATTGCTGGACAACAAATTTGATTTTAAGTCTTTTAAATAATTTCAGTTAGCTTAGTATGAATTTTTTGTTGAAATTCTTATATTTTATATTTCCGATGATATTCAAAATAATTCCTTTATATATTTGATTTAAGGTTGGGATGCTGAAATTGAAAAAACTTGAAGGATTTTTAATATGTTGATATATATAATAACATATTATGTTAACTTTAGTAAAATTTGGTAATATGCAGGACTTATGTATTTGCTTCATTACAAATGTAAGATTTCCTCAAATCCATCCTTCACAACTACTTCTATACATTAATAATAATGTTACACCTCAGAGTTACATAACTTTGTCTAGAGCTGTTCTCTTCAATGTTAGGAAGTAAGCAAAGCTTTAGAGAAATTTAAAAATTCAGAAAATATCAAAATGTGAGCAAAAAAATAAGTGACAAAATTAAAATTTCAGCTATTTTTGTAGAGTGAAAATAGTATTTTTCTTTTAGAAATCGAAGAATATCTAAGATTAAAGTAATTTTTAGTTTGCTTTAGCTAAAATACTGCCAAAACTATACCAAGTCGCTTAAATCCCTTCTTTAAGTTAGGTGTCTACTTTAAGTCTTGACAAATAGTTAAGGAGCAATTTTCTATCATGTTAATTTTCATTCTTTTTTTTTGGTGGAAATATTCAGTTTAAACATTTTCACCTGCTTTCTACCATAATTATCTAGCAAATAGTTCTATTTAAGTGCTCTTCTAATGTCTGATGCTCAAAATCAGACTTAATTTTATATGCAATATAAGCAAGAAACCAATTTTTTAAATAAATTTTGTTTGGCAATCAGTTTAATATGACTTGAACATTTATAAAAATGTCACAAGAAAACTATCGAATTATTAAATCCAAGCCTTTTTATCAAATTTTTCAACAGCTCTATTAATTATAACCATTGAAAATTGAAGAAGTAAAATATTCATCATCTTGTTCAAGGTATATTTCACTGATTATTTCGTTATATTAAGTTTGATGGTGTCTTTTTATTCTAGCAAACATTCCCGAAGAAATGTCGAAATTAAGTCAAGGTAATATTGAAATATTTTTTTGAAATGTTTTCTACACTTATTTCTATCTGAAAAAGATCTCGTTTTGTTTATGCTCTCTTTTTACTTCTCTTATTTGTAATAGATTTTGTTGTTGTTATTTCTTTAGTCAATACATTGCGAAAGCGGAATATTATGCATTTTATTAGAGTCCTTTTTATTATATTGGATTTTAAATTTTGTATCGGCTATGAGTAATTTTTTCTAATGATGCATCAGATACCAATATTTTAATTCTCCTTTTCAATTACTTTCAAATCACTAAGGATAACAAAAGGTATCACTAGATACCTCTCAGCTTTCCTGAGCTTATAATTTTTAAATTTATTTTAGGGGGGCTTCAGTTAGTTCATTGAAAAAAGGCATATCTTTAGGATATTTTTTTTTGGCAATACAAATAGTTCTAGTTTATTTAATTAATAAGGGATATTTGGAATTGCCTTAAAGAAAAGTTATTTTACGGTGCGCATCATTACTCGCAACTGGAATTTTTTGATATAATATAATCAATATATATATATAAATAATATAAATTGGTAGCCTTTAGAAAAAAAAATTCCAATTTTGGCCTAAAAACTAAACTTATTTGTTATTATAAAAGTGATATCTATTAAACAAAAGAAAAGCTCTTGTTATTACCTGGTAAAATATGTGAAAAAGTAGTGTGCAACATTTCAAAAAGATCATTTTAGTAAATTTTGAGTTATCGTACACAGCACCGACTTTGAAAATAATAAAATTTATAGGAAAACGCTTTAACGTTCTGCTTAGTTACTCCTTGCTCTAGTGCAAAGGATGCTCAAACTTGATCAAATCTTGTTATTTGCATTGGTCGCGTAACTATCTTAATGTAGGTTTAACTGTATTTTCCTTTTTCTTGTCAGTTTAAAAAAAGTTAAAAAAAGAAAACAGGATTTCATCAAATTAAATTTTTGTTTGACAGTTCAGTAATAGTAATTACATAGTTTTAAAGGTGTACACATTTTTGTTATCACAATAGTAAATATATTTGAGCAGAAAACGAAATTGTTCTTATTCTTTTGTTCCTTTTGTTTATTATCAATTGAAAAATTTAATTTTTCTCAAATGGCATTTAAATAATTTCAGCCGCATTTATTTATTAGCTTAATTTACACACACTTGTATTTAATTGCTGTTTTCATATATACATAATTCACTTTTAATGAAATTCACAGTTATATATGTCTATTAAATGTTTATATGTGCATGTATTTATAAGAAAGTACAATTTTCTTAGATATTTGCAAGTGAATGATGCACAAAAGAGGCTGCCGGAAAGATTTCAAGCAGCGTCCGACTATAAAGTTATTAAATTGACCATTTTAAAAGAGCTAACAAGTGGGTGGTCTAAGATTTGTTGGTTTATTTTCAATTTTTTTTTATTTTTTAATAAATATCTTTATTGTTTTTTATTACGTTAATATTTTTCTCATCTTATTAATAAGTCTTGTATTTCAAATCAATAAAAAATTCGTTTGGAATTAATATTTTTAGATTGTAATTTATCATAAATAGTTTAAATAGTTTAACCTTAAGTAATTTAAATGAATTTTTGAATTTTATTAAAATAGAAAAAATGGAAAACTAACAAAAAATGGCATTTTCTTAACCGTATGGACTCCGAATTAAATTCGAATTTAATCAATTGTAAACTCTAGCGGAGGATATAGTGGAATTTGAATTATGAAATAAATATTTTCAGAAACGATTTTTGTTGTTGTTATTTATTTTGGTTTTGAAAAATCAAACAAAAAAATAAATAAATAAAATGAAACAAAATATCGAAAAAATAATGATTCTCAGTGATTTCTTTCATTTTTATATAATGAGACTGTAAATGGCCACATGGGGATTTTATTAGCGATTAAAATTTTCTTTAGCTGTGAGTAAAACATCAATTAGCTAAACGTGTGTGGGATTTTGTTTCTCCGAATGGTGTTATTCTACAGTTTTATATAAACACTTAACATTTATATAAACGTATAAGAATTTAAGCAGTTGATTATATTTAAATTATTTAGTATTAACTTTTTAGTTTGAGATAAATTTTTAATTAACAAATTATTTTCTTTTTAATATTTAATTCTTTTTGAATTTATTTAATTTTATCCAACAAAATGTTTGGGAAGGGATCAGTCTGAATAATTTTTAAGATTTAATTGGATATAAAAGTATATAATTAAAGTAGAACATTTTAGTTTGGATGAAATCTAAAGTGACAAAAATAGTCTTAGTCTATTGAATTAAATGCAGATAATATTTTTTGCTTTCCTTATTATAAAATATGTTATTAAATTTCTAGCAATTGTGCTAGTTTATAATGTATTTGCTGTTGCCCAATTCAAGTATTGGTGTTTAAACTTACACAAATATAACCTTGTGAATCTTAAGACTGTATTGAAAAAAAGTTATATATGTAGCATCAATGATGTAGGTAGAGATAGGCTTTCCTCTCTTGGCTAACAGTGCTTCAGTGGTAGTCAAAGAAAAAAAATTGAGACATCTAAGAAGTTTTAGTGTTCGTAAATCATATATCCTCATCGCTTAAAGCTATCTTCTTTATATCCTAGCACAGTTCATTTATTATGAAACTTAAAAACAGAGTAGATTAGATGTATACAATTTTAGCACTTTCCAGGTTTGTCTTCATTGTAGGTCAAAGCAGCAAGAGTTTTTATATAAAGCCCTCGTAAAAAGCTTCGAAAATAGATCCTTTTTGAACACTTCATTTAAGACATTTTGCTGTTACTTTAATTATTATTTCATGAATGATTATTCATTCATAATAATCAAGATTAACAGAAGAGTTTAATAAATATTTTATACATCTAAACAAGTTTTTGGTTTGAAAAGTATGTTACTAATTTATTGAAAATGGTCAAAACTGTTATAAGCCAACAGTAAATATCACAGTTGACAAATAGCTTTTCCTAATTCGGTCAAATATGTTGCTTCATCCAGTATATTCTAAATAAACCTGATAAATTTGGTATAAAATTTTGATTATTATCTAATGTAGTAAATATTATGTTAATGGGTTTTCTATTAGGAAAAGGTAAAACGAGACCGTCTTCAGTTTCATTGGATGAGTCTGTGATTTTGAAGCTAATTGAACTACTTACTAACATTGGTTTCTCCCTGGCAGCTAAGTTTTGACATAAAATGCCTCTTTTAGTTGGAATCATCCGCCAAAATAAGAGAGAACCTCT
Organism: Acrocera orbiculus; assembly: GCA_947359355.1. Taxonomy (NCBI): domain Eukaryota; kingdom Metazoa; phylum Arthropoda; class Insecta; order Diptera; family Acroceridae; genus Acrocera; species Acrocera orbiculus. The sequence goes on from OX375759.1 coordinate 7,164,457, forward strand.
CAAAATCTGGAAAAATACAAAACAATAAAATTGAACGCTTTTTAATGAATTTATCCGTAAAAAGTCAATAGCATATTATTATGATTATCCTTTTTCAATTAATGAATACTAAATTTTTGTATATGAAGACTGGAAATTTCTGTTACTAAATTAAAATAAAAGGTGTCAAAAGGACAATTTTTAGTTGAAATAGATACACACAAAATCGTGTACAACGTAAAAAAAATTCCATATGCAGAATTTTTTAATTCTATTATCCTAATTGGTGGTACAAATGAGTATATACAGACAGATTAATAATTATTATTCTCGATTGTATGCTTCAATGAAGAATTTCGAACAATTTTTATAATGATTGAATGTAATGCATGCGAAAATGTATTGACAGCTAAATATAAATATATAAATAATTTATTTAAATTAAATTTTTTAAAAACTATATAAATAAAGCCAAAAAATTTGTAAGAAATAATTTAATTTATACTTTTAATATATTTACACATATTACGGAAATTTATTTATATTTAATTTATAAAAATATTATGTCAGCAAAACTAGTAGTTAAGAATAATTAAAAATCACAGCAAAAATAAAACTAAGGTAAGTTTAAGAAAAAATTCCACTATTTAAAACTTTAAATAGATTCCTTTACAATTCTATTTAAGAGGAAAATAAAAATCAAAATAGAACAAAAAAATTAATTCCATTTAGTAGTCCACTTGCTACAAAAGGCTAATCATTGATCAAAAATCAACATTTTATCCAGAATACAACCAACCATCAATGAATCAAAAACCAATAAATTTTGACCCTATAATATCGAATATTATTCAAAAAGGATTTTTATACTTTTTACAATTAAAGATGTCATTTTGTGGAAGATTCTATCCAGATATCGGCCAATTGTCAAATAAATTTCTCCCTAAGGGCATATTGCAAATAAAAATCCAATTCGTGTTGCAGATTTTATCTAGTCTTAAATATCTTTTATATAAATTTTTGTCTCCCTTAATATAAATGATAGTTACCCTCTTTTGCAGGATATCCGTACTGTCATATGATATGACTTCAAGATTTTTGTAATTTGTTAAGGTCTAGACCATGACAAATTTTTTTTTCTTTGAGCCTTTTCTATAGTATATCCCTGAATTTATCCATTTCACTTTTGTGGTTATAACTTTGCGTTTAAAATTTATTTAGTTACGCTTGGTGCAAATTAAATTTTTGGGGTTGATCCCTATTTGATCCTACTATTATGGGGATTTATATAATCTAAACTAAGTTTTTATAATCAAAATAATATCAGAATTTTTATTTTAAAACTTTGAATATTGTTAAAATTTTTGTTGTTGAGCTTTTGATCGAATGTTTACCTGTTTTTTTTTTTTTTTTTTTTTTGTTAAAAAAAAAACCTAAGCAAAACTAATAAATATTAAAATTCCTTGTATGAAAAAGAAAATAAAATAAAATATGTCACCAAAAGGAATTTTTAAAGAGTTGCCTGGCGTCTATCAGATGTTAACTGCTATTTGACTTGAGTCGTGTTTTGCCTGCCATGTATCCAACGTCTCATTATCTGATTGGAATTTATTGTGCCGCTTTTTGATCTTCATTTAAACTTCAGCTCAATTGGTGGACATATATTTACTTCTATTGTTTTAAGCTATATATATATATATATCCAATTCAAAATATCTTTGAAACAATTCATCGGTGTTTGTTAAGTTAAACAAAGGCAAAGGAGGCACTTAAGATTTATTTTATTTGATTTTGTCCTGTGTGCGAATTTGCTGACAACAATGGTATGTCATCTGTCAATTTCTGTTTGTGACAGTAAAAGTGATCACTCTAAAAATAGATGGTATTGTTGATAATTGACTATGTATCACACTAGTTGATATTATTATAAACAAAGGACAAAAATAAACAAAATATAAAATTATGAAGAAGACAAAACTATCTATTAATAAATAATATTTTTAATTTTTAAGTTAAAAATATGATTTGGAGATGGTTTTCCTTTAATTAGAAAAGGTTTTCAACACTTATCCCTTATCAATTAAGGGAAAAACTTTTAATTGTTAATTATTTGTAAAAAAATTTGCACCTTTGTTAAATAAGTTAAAAGTTGAGGAATATAAATTAAAATATCAGCACAATTTTCTATTAAAAAATATTTTCTTGAAAGTTGTTTCTTTTTAAAATGAACTGAAATTTCACTAATTAGTTTTAATTATCATAATAATTAATTATAGTTTATCAATTGCCCATGCCATATGAGTATTCCTGATGTTCAAAAATTTTCGATAGTAGCTTTTCTATTTGCGGTCACAAACAAGTTAGAGAGGATTCAACAATGTTTCAAGTTCAGCCACTCCAGTTGAGCAGGTGTCCATTACAATTTTGATTAACCATAACACTTGCATGACCTTCCTCTGGCACAAAAGTGTGAATTACTTGAAACAAGTCAAATACACAAGATTTTACATTAGTTTGAGTGGAATTAAATTTCATAATTTTTTAAATATATAAATATTCCTGTCAGTGATATGGTTCAATAGTTATGATGAATTCTAATACAACAATAAGTTACTGTTTAGTGACTTGAATACAGGTCCTTTCTTATAGATAATGCAATAAGTTCATAGATTGTGTATTGGTTTGTAACGAAGAAATAAGTTTTACTTGTGAATAATGAATTGCCATAAGCTCAAGCAACATCATTACATACTATGCCAATACATTTTGTTAAATTCAATTGATTTTCCTTTATAAATTTGTCAAGTATTTTGAATAATTCTTCAGATTTTTTAAATAGAAAATCATCAATGATAACTCTCAATAGTCCCTTCAAATTGCTGTATAACTTCTTCTATTTTGGCTTTCTCTATTATTTAATCATTGAGTTCCGTATCTGTGCTCTACATACAGGTAGAATTTTTGAGCAAAAAATCCACTATTGCCGTTTATTTCTATAAAATTGAAGCTAAAATTTAAATATTTGGTATCATATTTATGATATTTTTACTTATTCCTTCCCACATTTATTGTGATATTTATTGTTAAGAAGTTTTTCATTTTGTAAAGTATCAGTAAGGTTTTTTGTATCTGATTTAAAACTATATACACACACACCCACACAAATATACACAAGAAGTAACATATGTGCTATCAAGAAGTACGCTTCGAAAAATTTATTTTATTTTGTTGTCTTATCCCGATTGACTAATTCCACATCAAAAAGTTTCATTTCATTGATAATATTATGCTCCCCGGTATGGTTCTTCTACGATATTGTATAACAAAAAGAATTTTAAAAGTTTTATTATGACTTGCAAAATTAAAAAACTTTGTAATTTGTGACAATTTGTGATCTAGCGCATAGTCTTTTGGAATATTGGTGTTTCAATAATGGCTCTTTTAGTCCAATTATATTAATAAATATTAGGTTTCCTAAAGCCTTGTACAGACCAATGCGTTTTTCATTCGCACGCCGGACAAGATTGTAAAACGGGTGATGTATTTGCTCTAGCTATAGCTAGAACAAAATTGTTTTGCTTTTGTTTTTTGTCAGTAAAAGGACACTTTATGGCCTTCAAAATTTTTCTTTTACTTTAAATTTTTGTTGGGCTTATTCTAAAAGGGATAAGAAATGATTTTATTACTTTTAGAGAAGCATTTTGTGGCCTTCAAAATTTTTGGTGTACCTCTAAAAGTAATAAAATCATTATTTCCTATCCCTTTTAATATAAATACAACAAAAATTTCCATTAGAACTAAAATTTAAAATACAACAAAAATTTTGAAGGCCATAAAGTGTCCTTTTACTGACAAAAACAAAAACAAAACAATTTTGTTCTAGCTATAGCTAGAGCAAATACATCACCCGTTTTACAATCTTGTCCGGCGTGCGAATGAAAAACGCATTGGTCTGAACAAGGCTTAACTTGTGCCATTACAAAAAAGCAATACAAAGTATGCATCTATCTCATTACAATATATGAAAACTCAAGTCTCGCCATTCCTTTTTGCTATTAGGTATCAAATTTTTGGATCTTTAAATGAATTTTTTTTAGTACCAGTAGTTAATTATTTGATAGCTCTATTACATCTAAAAATAAATGCGTAGCTCTTATAATGTAACTGTAATAAACAAGGTTCTCATTTTGGGCACAGAGGTATTATCACTTCTCCTACATATTATTCTTAGGCAAAGGGTTAGTTATGTAGTTATGTTGTTTGCCAGTTCAAGGACTCTTCAGATAAATGGATTAAAACGAAAGTTATTTGAATGATGATTTTACAAGTCTGTAAAAACTATATAAGTTTATTTCTACCCTAAGGATTCTATATAAAAAAAATACTTATCACATTGAAAATTTTATTAAAACAAAAAACTAAAAAGAAAGATATGATGGCTATTGATCCCTTTCTTCGTATTAAAAAAAAAAAACCCAAATAATGAAATTGTATGTCACAATAAAACCATCTCATCCTCAATTGATTAACTTTATTAGCATAAATCTCTACCCACATTTTCTTATTTTAGTTTATATATTATGCAAACATCTAATTTACATTCATCCTATGACACCATGAAAATCTACAAATCAGAATGAAAATCTACAAATCAGAAAATTAAAACATGATAGGGGAGTTTCCAAATATCTCAACAAATTCTCAATTGTCATCCTAATACAAAATATCAGAATGAAATGTTTATTTTATTCATTTTATATTATGTTTTTTTTTTTTTTTTTTTGTTTTTCGTGTATAAAACTAAAGAACGTTAATATAAATGCTAGTCAGGATACCGTGTCTTTTACTAGGTAATCTAAATTGTCCATAGTTCCGTCAAAGGCCAGGAAAATTTTAAAACTTTTCCTGCTATTGAAGTCAAAAGGCCAAATATGTATATATATATATAGATAGGCACGCGCGCGAATTGGAAAATTAGAACACTTGTTGGGTTGATACTTTTAACTTTTGTGTTAGTTAAGTTGAATTTTTTTTTTCTTTCTTAATTCAATAAAGTCATCAACAACCAACCCCCTTTTTACTAACTTAAAATTTATTACATTAGGGCGCTTGTTTGGAAAATTTATTTTTGGTCATGACAAATTTGCATGCAAGTGTTATCTAAGGTTTTATTTTTATATTTATTTATTTTTTATTTTTATTTGTTGTTGTTGTTGTTGTTTGTGGTATCCGGATGTGGGGTACTAATAGATGAGATGAGATTTAACAATAAAAAAGGGGTTGATGATTTCAAGAAAATTTAATTTGTAAATATTTACTTATTGTAGCTGTGATGATAATTAAAGATCTTTTAGACAAAGTATTAAATTTTTCTTTAAAATAGCTTAAGGTAATTACTTAAAATTGTTAAATGTTATTTACAAATATGAAATCAAAATTATTTAATATTTATTTTGATTATGAAAAATTAATTTTTATACTTTAACTTTGACTAATTATTATTAAAAATAAATTATTAAAATCAGTAGTTATCAAAATAGATATTTATATATGTCATGTACTGGACATTTGTAGACATTCAGCCCTACCCAGTTACTATTACACTAAATTTTGTTAAGCATAGCTACAATGTTAACTCGTCATCGTTACCATTGACTATAAAACTATTTAATTATTATTTGAGAATTTTTAAGTTAATAATAACAATAAATTTTGCTGGAATAAATTGTTAAGTTTCTCTTAAATAAAATATGTAGTTCTTCGTTTTTCCTCACAGGTCTACAAAATTGAACTTTTTGAAAATTGTTTGTCTGAAAAGCACCTACATTAGGTATAATTCTGGGATGCTGAACTCGAATATCATATTCGTTTTTTTCTATCACGTAAGATTTTTTAGATATACGAAAGATAAAAAAAACCACTTTTTTTCCTTCTTGAGATGGTTTTTATTAAAATTGAAAATACACAACTAATTTACACCTTTTGACTCTTAAAGTATCGAAACCAAAAATAATAAAGAAATAAACTATTAGAAATCCTTGTAGTACCTCTTCCGTATAGCACTAAAGCTCTTTTTTAAAGATTTTCACCTCTGTTCACTTGTGTCACTGTCCCTCTTTAACATCCAGCAATAGTCTACAATCATATTAACATTCCACCTTCCTTGGTAATGTCATTCCGTTGCCTTTATATCTTAATGGAATCTTTTGCCTTGTTCTTCACTAAAATGTCCAAGATTTTTTGGAAAATGGTCCAAATGAGATTTCAGACAATGGACTTTTAAGCTCATGTTGCATCCCAATTTTCTAAAATTTTCTAACATGTTTGTGACTAATTGGACATAATTTGAACTTCTTTTATTGCCCAGAAAATTTTTAATTACTTCTTTCAAAGAAATCAATGCTTCTTTTTCTTCAGAGCTCTTTTGAGCTACGAAGTATTTATCTTTCATTAATTTTCGAATATCTGGGCTTACGAACATTCCTTCTTTAAGCTTAGCCTCTGAAGGCGATGGAAATTTCTTACAGAGATATTTAAAACACTCTCCCTCTTTTGATAGTGCTTTCACAAATTGCTTCATAAATCCAAGTTTAATATGAACAATACAATATGAGTTCTAAATCGTAAGGGCATATGCAATAAGGTGAAATTATTATTTTTTAAACATATAGGCTTACCAAATACCCTAATCAAGCAAAAATTTCTTAGAAGTTACAAGTTATTCTAGACCATTTTATCATACCCAAAAAATATGTATTAGAACAAAGTATTCCAAGATAACCTAATTTTTGAGAGCAAAAAATCGGGTTTTCTGAAAAATTAAAATAATTTCAATTGAAAATCATAGATTTAAAAGGTTAAAAACATAAATATTCAATTAATTAATTAAATATGCATACAAATATAATTTTATTACATAAACTTCGTATTTTTGAGCAACATAGCACGATCTTGATAGCTTGTGTGGCTTTACTAGAATTTCCAAAAATTCTTACATGATGGATTTTTTTATTATTTTTCCCTTACTAAGCACTTCGAAATCTTTAAGAAACCATTGTCTAATCTCAGAAAATTTTTCCCATGTTGACCTATATAATTTGGAATAGGACCATTTCGCTTTGCATTCGTCGTCATCGCTTCATTTTAATTTCGCACACCGTGACGAGTTTTGAAAATTAAATTCGACAGTTAACTGGTTAAATTTAAACCTTTTATTACCAGGGCCTCAAGAGAAGATACCGCCACCACCCAGATATTTTATTATTTAAAATGGATACCAATTATTATTAAGTTTTTCGGGATGTATTTTTAATGTTCCAAATAAAGTCAAATTAACAATTTATCGTCTTTATCAATCTATTTACTATTTACTTCTTTTGAGTTGCATGGTTGTTATGAAAATTAGATAAAATGTATGCTGTTTGGAAAGTTGCTTTCAAATACCACTTTACATTCGATATATTGCCTAATTGAATAAAAATGTTGATACCTATCTTCATAAATCCTATGAATTTTGTTAAACACTTTAAAACTTGCAGCTAATTTACTCCTTTATAACTCGATATAGCACTTTGTGATCACACTTAGTCTAACTAATTATCAAAATTTAGTAAAACATACGTGTCCTTTAGTTTTGACGTTCAGATCTTATAAATTTTAAGTTGTTATTATAAATAAACTGTAATTATTGTTAAAACAATACTATCCTTCATTTATTTTATTTTTGTATAACATTATACTTGATATAACAGTTATTATAAATTGATAATGAATATATTCATCACATATTTGTAACACCCGGGCTAACAAAGAATATCTGATCATCATATATCAAATGACGTATCCCTGCGGGAAATTTTTCCTCAAACGTGGATGAATGACAAAATATCATACATTGTCACCTATAACTACATACGTATGCATGCATTTTACAAAATTTTCACCTACTCATACGTATTTACACGCACACATTCACCGGATAAATGAAACTTGCTGGTCTTATTCACATTTCGAAATGTCATAAGTTTGTGGAATGCATAAATTTATTTTATCAGTGACAATTTGGCTTCCACATGTCACTCATCGAGGAGAATTTTCCTGCAGGGTAATGCTGACGCAAAGGGGATCAATACAATGCTTGCATAACTCGAGGCTTTAGTTTTTTTTAAAAAGTTGAAATTTAGTCCTTAATATAGATAAAATTTTTATAGAAAATATCTTTTTTACAGTTGTAATTATTATTATTAAATTTTAATTATTTAAGCACAGACTAGAAAAAGATCATTTTTAGCTATACAGATCCTTTAGTGATAAATTTTTTTTAATCCAACTAAATTATTGTAATAATATTCATAATTAATTGTTTTATATTTTTGTTTTCTGGTTAAATTTTGAATAATTATTATTGTATTGCTTAAAATTTATACCGTTATTCATAAAATTAAAAATAAGTTAGATTTTAAGAGATTATTACATATTATTTCTGTCCTTTTATGAAATATCAAGATTTAGTTTTTTTGATATCCTTTATTGAATATTCTGAATATAATTTAAACATAATTAAATTTATCATAAATTTTAAACTTTTGATTGACCGAACAATTTGTGTATGGGTGTAATAGATTCATTGTTTAGCTCCTTTGTTGTTATTTTATGTGTGCAGTTTATGAGTTTAGATATTACAAATTGAGGTATTAATGAAGATCCCGATAGAATACTTTTACATGTGTTAGTATGAAATTGCTAAATGGCATGTTTATGTGTATACAAATCATCATTGTGCATAAGGTTAAAGAAAATGTATTCTTAATATTTATGTAATATTAATAATAGCTCATGGTAAAATATTTTACAGCTTCTGCACCAAGTACACGACTAGAAGTAAGAATAACTAGAAGTGCTGGGAAATTAATTCAAACATCGATCACAAGCATCTACATAACAAAAAGTAAGTTAAATCAAAATCTATAAAAATAAAAAATATGAATATTAATGTTAATTTCCTGTTTTTTGAAAAGAAATGAAAAGTTCTACTTAATTTTGACTGCTAGTCTAGTAAATAGTCAAACTTTTAGTTATTACCATTTAAAAATATATCAAAAATAAAATACATAAGAACAAATATTAATAAAAGCAATAAACTGAGTAGTTTATAATTGACTGAAAATAAAGAAAAAGAAAAAAAAACAAGAAGCTCGTTTTTTTGTAAATTTTCTAAATATCAAGGATATCCTCTATTCAGTATACTTTTCATTAAATTAAATAAAAGTACAACAGCCAGAATTTTATGTAAGAATTTTTTGTTTATATTTGCTGTTGTTGTTTTTATTTCTTTATTTCCCTACTATCTTCTATTCACGCGCAAAATAGAAAAACATATAGTAACATCCTTTTATGTGGGAAATTCATTTCATGTAAGTCGTTTGCCCCATTCAAGTGTGGCTCCAGAAACACTTTTAGACTAACACACGCTTTACCATAAATGAGACATGTCAGGATGAAAAAGATTCCAAAAAGATATCCACATATTTATATTTCCAGACCATTTAACAGGATCTGAAATAGACAATAACAACAACAATACAAAAAAAGTACAAAAATTCTTAACTAAGGTCTATATAGATATATATTTATATAAAATTACAGCTTTCTATTTATATTTCAATGTATGTATATGTATATCTATACAGTATAAAATATTGTCCTGAAATATTAGGGTCACAACAACGTTCAAGTAGTTTTGTTATTGTTGTATATACATATATATATATATATAGATAACTTTAGACAAAAATTGAAACAGTGTTAAAGAAAAAGTGTTTGTCATTACGGAAAAGTATTCTACATTCACATCTTTAATCCATGAATCAAAATCAAAAGAAGCTAGTATAACACTATAGGGATAAAAGATAACAGCTTAAAATCAACCCGCGCTAAATAAACCATAACAAACACGATTGTTACATAATTGTCGCTTAAAGCCACGTGTACAATTTCTTGTGATCCTTCCTTCCTTCCGTATTGTCGTCAAATCGAACCAAATTTTATTCATTTGATTTTGACTCCCTTTCTTTATATAGGACTAACAATTGATTACAGTCAACTGGACCACCCTCCTAATGGAATTTTTTCACTTAAAGTCTGTGGTATACCCTATGAAATTTTGAATTTGAATTTTTCAAAAATATAAGGGGATAACATGATGTCATGATGTCACAGCATGAATTCTTAAATTTTTCTTCTTTCTTCTATGGTCTTTATTTATATTATTGGGAACTATAGACGTAATATTGTCCTTTTATTATCTATTTCAGGGTAATTTATTGGATATATTTAGTAAATGTAATTGAAAATTGATAAATAAAATACAAAAGAAAAATTTAATAATATATTTTATAATATATTCGAATTATAAAAGTATTTAATACATTTAAAGTAATCAAAAAAAACAAATGAACTTGAAAAAGTTTCTTTTTTTCAAACGAAGGATGAAGTTTTATACACTTAAATTTTATTTAAACTTCAATTTATTGTTAGATAAGTGTTTTCTTTTACTTTTCTTTATTTATATTTTTTTACCAGACTGACCAAAAACTATTATAAAACTTTTTCGCTTAATTTTGGAACGGAATTGTATTGGAAAAATGTATGAGATTTGCACCTTTTTGCTTAGGCTAGTCAAAATAAAACTTTATTGCTAGAAAGAAATTGAAATAGTACTATCAATAATGGAAAAATATAAAAAAAAGAAGAAATAAATACAATCAAAAGTAAACCATTATCTTTTCAAGGAGCTGTTTTACTTAGGCTGCCCGCAAAGTGTGCTGGTCTACAGCCAAGCTTACACCGATTCCGATACAGAAGACTATATAATGTCGTTATAGGTAAATCAATTGGAATCTACTGTGAGAGATTCCTATTTTGGAGAGCCTATTTTGGATTAGACTATCGCAATCGATAAGAGGAAGAGGTGTTTTAGCAGCAATTCCATGTAATTAAAAAGATTTTATGATTATTTAAATTTATTTGGTTTCATTTTTCATATCTTTTTGGGATATTAATTAAAAATATCTCTCACCTGTAATCCATTTTACTAACTTCATTAAAATTTTTTATTTGTTTATCGTATAAAATATCTCAAATATATCTCTTTTAAAATTAATTTATTTATTGCTTTTATATATTTCATAAAAAACGTTATTCATTGGAAAAGTCAAAATATTTTTCATCATCTAATTTCCTTGAAAATTTATTACTATATAGAAAAATATCACTCTCCCTCTTTAAGTAATCTATTGTTAAAAATTTTTTTTTCTTGCCACCCTTCAGTATAAGTGGCAGCAATTTTGTCTCGAAATGGACAGTTCTAATAAAATTTATGGTCTGCAAATAATTTTTATCTACCAAATGGAATCCCTTTTTCCGTTTTACCAAAACTGATAAGGAGCAATTAACAAATTTGAGGCTGAAGGGTATTAGAAATTATGTATTACAAAATATATAAAAATAAAAGTTAAACAGAATTTTTTTTTGTTATTTCTTCAGAAATAAAAGAAAAAAAATTAATTTATTAATTGAAATATATATATATATAAATTTTGATATTAAAATTTTTACTGTTGATTGTTAAAAAAATTAAATAACTAATATAAACTTAAATACAGTTTGTATTCTTCAATTTAACTGGCTTAAAATAGTCTGGAATTGAAATTTTAAAATACGAGATAAGCTCATATTTTGGTAAAAAGACAGAAATTACTTTTAGTCCTTTTTGTAATGATCGCTTAGTGTTTCTTAATACATTCGTAACACATAACACATTCATAGGCTATAAAAAAGGATTGTTTGACCTATAAAAAATGAAATAATGAGTAAATCATTTTAAGAATACGAAATATATTATTTATTCTATTAAAATTTGCAAAAATCAGAAAGTATGAAAAAATGGTCTTCTGAACGACTCATATTTGAAGAAGGAATTTTCAATAAACTTTGCTCTGAAAATTTTAATGTTCATAAAGACAATGACCGAATTATATGAATTAAATTTTGAACTGTTTTTGTATCTGACGAGTGCTCACTGCTTAAAAATCTCAAACAGAGGGTTCCATGTAAACAAATTTGGCTCTAAAGAGAAAGTCCTTAATGAAACTAGAATCTATAAAAGCTAAAGTGATGTTAGAATAAATATTTATCATCGTTTTTGAGAAAATTTATTTAATATTAATGATATTTCGCGCTGAGCAATAATTCAATTTTTTTTTGTTTTTATTACTTTAAAGTTTATAAAAGTTAAATTGTATGAATTTCACGTAGAACTGGTTTATCATTATAACTTTTTATTCAGACTATGAAAATTTTTGGTATCCTACTTTGACATAATAAGAGTTTGTATTTGACAAGTATGCATTAAATTGTACAAGTTATTTACTGACTTATTTGGTAGTAATGAAAGCTAAGTACAAAGAATAATAAATAAAGTAAATAATAAACAATAATGTGGCTGTATAAACTTAAATATACAGTTTTTCATAATTTCGTTAAATTTATTCAAATAGCGGGACACTTGCTACTTGTTTAACTTCTTTTCCATTTAGTTCTTGAATTCAGAATATCGTTCTGAATTTCTCATAATTAAATAATTTTGGGTAACCACCAAAATTAAATCCTTATTCAGAGTATCGACCTGAAATTGTTACAATGAAATTAAATCGTAAACATATATTTAGTGAATTACTTTAGCGCCAGAGATGCGTTAAGTGTGTTAGTAAATTTTAATTATTTTTTTTTTTGGGAATAAATTTTATAGGAAAATTATGTAAATTTTACTTAAATTGTACTAAAATATTTTACAAAACTAAGGGTCAAGCTCATGTAATTTATATTAACGTATGTAATCTTATTAAAAGCGGCACATATCCTAACAGATGAATATGTGTTTAAAACTTTGAGACATTATCTTTTCGTCTCTTTCTAATATGAAATACTTCTTGTGAAATTTTATATAAAAAGGACTGTATAGTTATTAAAAAAATTTTCCGTGTAAAATATGAAAATACCTATTAAAGTTCTCTAAAAGAAAATCAATGCATACCACAAGAGATTTTTGAAAAATTTTTCAAATGCATTTTTTTGGCTCTGGAAATACTTTTAAATATAATTTAGCATTGTTTTTTTTTTAAAAAAAGCATAAAATTTTCAATTTTTGAAGAACTTTTTAAATGCTAGTTTTTTGCCGGACTGACAACGATTCTAATACCGAAGACTACTCGTATAAAGTCCTTATGGATAAATAAATAGGAATCTATTGAAAGTATTCAGAGTGCAAGCCAACTTTGGATTGAAATTGCTGTCAGTTCAGCTGTAAGCCAATACTTTGTAGGTAGCTTTGGATTATTTCTAGCACGATTGTGTTCTAAAAGATTCTACTGTATGAGATCTGTTAAAGGTCCCAAAAATTATTCATCTGAATTTTTCACTTAAATCACTTGATGACTCCGTAGACAATTTCCTAAAAATTAACTTTTTAAAATTGTTATAACGTATTTTCTTGATTTCAAAGTTACAGAGATACTACAAAGCTCTATTCTAATTTTCATATTTAAACACTTTTAGGTTAAATTTTTAAGAAAAAATAAATTTTGTAGTTTGAAAGCTGAAAGATACGAAACTTTAAAACTAGCTACGTGAGAGGAGATTATCAAAATTTTTACCTTAAAAATTATTTATTTTGTTCTGTTAGCCATTTATGTTTTAAATCTACAAACACATATTTTTATATACGTATATATACATACATGTATGGATATATAATGTTTATCAAGGATTTCGTATCTTATCAAGTATAGTAATCGATTAAGCAATTTTATATTCATTAAATCCAAGCCAAAAACAGAATTGAGAAAAACTGAAAAATCTATGGAACTTCTTTGAGCTCTTTTTTTTATATTAGATTTAAAAAATTCTTCAAAGAGTCTCTACGTAACTATATGTATATATTTGCGGAGACAAAAATTTACGCTGACATCAGCCATTTCATGAATTTATATACATCATCATGGCTGTAGGTAGGTTACTAAAAGTACTCTTTAAAAAGGTACTTGAATGATGCAGTCAAAGAGTTTGCAATTAACAAAAAGGAAAAAAAAAAACTAGATTTTTTTTTGTTTTTTTAAATTAGCAAAAAGAAAAGGAAAAGAAAACAACAAAATAAAGAAGGCGGTTTCCTTTGCTTACAGCACTTAGAGGCATCATAGCAGCTCTTGAGTTGTCAGGATATTAGCTATAAAGAATATTTATTTGTACCACGCCCTTCAGTTACTAAATATCAGCGTAATAATTCTTTAATATATTCATAATTTTTTTATTTCTTTTATATTTTGTTTTTTTTTATTATTTTGAATTTTTTATTAATGTAACTTAAGCGTTAAGAAAGTTTTCTTTTTCTCTAAATAAAAATTAAATAAAATTTATAATGCTATAAATTTTCTGTTTTGCATTCATTTCAATTTTACATAATTCCTCAATAAATGACATCATTGACTCTAACAGGTTTTTCATTGTTTTTTTCAATTGCACATCAACTCTAACCTTGATTTCATAAAAGGTTCATTTTTTTTTGCCTATCATATTTAAATCATCAGATGCATTTGTATATTTCTGAGAAAATTTATCAAATGTATGATGATCATAGTGCCGGCCGGCACGTTGTATCACTATTCATCCATAGTGTAATATCATCCGGAATTTAAAAATTATCTTAAAATGACAGGGAAATATTTTTTAGGGCAAAAGAGCCGGCCTTTTTGTGATCAAACAAAGTAGCAAAATACAGGAAATTATTTAAGTAAACACAGCTATATACATATATCAATATATGTATATATATATATATATATAGACACGCGTGAAGATTGCACGAAACGCTATCCATTTAATATCTAAAAGATGCCGCTATTCCTACCCTGAATTTAATATAAAATAAAAACAAAATTTTTATTTGTCAAGCGTAAGAAAGAAAAAACAACAGAGTTTTATTAAAAATAAATGCAATTCCATATAAAAAAGAAAGGAAGGAAACCAAAAGAAATTAGGTAATATACATATATATATATATATGTATACTTTGAATCTTTGAAGCCAATTATTGCACATGTAGTCAGCATGCGCACGCGGATTCATTAAAAAAGCGACAATGATCAACTTAGTGAGATATGGTAAAGAAATTTAACCAAATCTCACGGAGAATCTTACAATTGCCACGTCTTCGCCGCCGGCGGCAATGGTAAATTTTTTCATGCTAGCTTGTACCATAAAAATTCATCTCTTTAAATATTATTTTACCAGGAAAATTTTGTAATATATAGTTTTAAGGATTCTGATTCATTTATCTAATAATATATACTTAAATTACGTGAGTATGAATTTTTTTATTAGGTACCATTTTATTTGTATTAAATATCCTTTATTTCTATGATAAAATATTTTTTGAACAGATCAATGAAATTTTATTGATGTTCTCTTACTAATAAGCTTTATTAGATTTGTCTAATTTAAGGATTCGTTTTATGAAGAAATACGCTTCCAGGGCTATTGCTACCTTTTTTTTAGATAAAAATTACTCTCCGAAGTATAAATTATTCTTTTTTATATGAAAACCGAGAGATCTGATGAAAAGTGTTAATGTAGCAACACTTTTTATTTTCATTTTCTGACTTTTATCATAATTTTTTAAGGTGAGTTGTCTTGATGAAAAAAATAAATTATTTTCTACTATTAAAAATATCTTCTCTTAGGAATTTTTATATTTAGTTCGTTTAAAAATTTGGCAATTATAGTTTGTTTTGTTTTTTCAAACATTTGGAAGGTTTTTAACAAACAATATACCAAAAAAATCATGCTATCACTATTTTAGGCGGTTTATTAAATCTTTTTTGTTACGAAGTTGAAGTATCGGATTCATATTAAATATAATATTATGCTTGTGGATCCCTATCTACAGATATCAAACGAATATCCTTTTATCTTTTCTAAAATGTTTTCAAAAATATATTTTGGAGCACCAATTCTTTCATAAAGTACAAGATTTTCTGAAACCGAAAACTTTTGTTAAAATACTGATAGGATCTAATAGGATTTTTCGGATTCCTACTAAAACTTTGTTGAATAAAATCGACAATATTTCAAAACTAGATGTAGTATTTTTTCAACATTTTTAAAACATTTTTTGGACGTACTTTACAGGGATTGTCTTCAGGATTTTGTGCAGTAACGTTTATAATTAGTATGCAATATTTGCACTTTGAACAGTGATAATTATTTGACAGATCTACACGAAACTTGGATAAATAAAAGGACAAATCTAAGAATGCCATTATTTTTATCAGATATTACAACTTCAAATTGAAAATTTTTAGTAAAGCGCTAGTAAAACTTTAAGCTGCATATTTTCAATTTTATTTACAAACAAAGATAATTAAGCTTTATAAACATATCAAAAGCAATTCCATAAATTCCATACAAAGAATACTGATCCATAAGCTTTTGAAACTTAAATTAGCATCAAATATGTCCAAGATGATAAAATTAATGAATAACAATGTTCACAAAGTAAAAGAACAGTGTTGCTTGGCAACACCCTGTAGTATCCTTTTACACATGAAACCATATTGCATATGTTTTTACAGTATATTTCATGTACATATATATATATATATATATATGTATGGTTATAAATGTAACAAATGTATATATTCCAAGAATTCATGAGGAAAATCTTTTCGTTTCATATGTAAGAAGTTAACATAATGCCGTTGACCTCATATGTTTCAAGTGTAAAGATATCCTATATGCGTGGGTGCACAGGAAAATTATACGGAACTGTATTATACCATTGAGTATCCTTCCGTTACACCTAGAATATATATAGGTTATATATTTTAGTCTTCAATTAAGTCCTAATAATATTTTGTACAATTTAACTATGCATAGTTGCACAGTTACAGTATTATATATATGTATGTGTGGGTGTATATATTGCATTTATACGGATGGGAATAATAATTGAGGATTGATTATTGTCACAAACGGTGATATACTCTAAAAATGGGAATTAATTATTACTTTAAAATTAATAAATACTTTTATGGTAAAAGAAAAATTTATTCTTGGCACTTATCACAAAACATCTATAAAAATGGAAGCTAAAAATTTAAAATTATTTGCTAACCGGTTGGTTTTCAATTCTCTTATTAAAAGTGATTTTTTGCCATTGAAACTATTAGATATTGGCCAATTTTTTCTTCTTTATTTATGATGAAGTAAAGAATTTATTTCAATGTTTCTCATATTATTTTATGCAGCCCAGGTTAAATGATTTCCTTTTTTTGATCTTAAAATCAGCTGTCAGCTTTCAATTGAGTTGGATAATTATTTTAAAATAATAGCTGAAAGTCAGTTAATGTATTCATTTATTGTAGAAAAAACTGCTTAAAAGATTCAGAAAAGACACCATCTAATTGACTTATTGTGTTTTTATGTTTTATGATTAAAGGAGACATATTGCTACTGTTATTCTTCTTTAATTATATTTTACTGTTATTTTATATGGAATAAAATATTTGTTTGTTTTCTTTAAATGTGTAATATAGTTTTTTTTGCTTATAATTATAAAATTGGTCAAACCAAGCCGCATATTGGATAAAAAGAAATCATAACAATAAATGATCATTTTTTAGTCAAAACTAAGTTTTTTTTTTTTCATTTAATTTTCATAAATTAAAGGACTCGAATAAATAATTAAAAAAAAAAATTATTATAAATGATAAGAGTAAAAAGGAAAACAAAAAATAAATTTGTTACAACAAAATTACACCTCAATAGTAAATGTGGAGTATGTGGAAATAGTTTAAAGTTAAGCTTTGTTGTCGTTTTCAGTAATTTTGTGACACTGAGTCCATATTTTTGGGATATAATTATTTAGATGTATTATTAGTGCTATAATAATAGTCATAATTTTCCTATCTGAAGAAGAGATTACTATGAACTTCCCAAAATACAGAATTCATATCAAGATCTTGGAAATAATATAAAATTGTTTGTGGCGGTAGTAAAATATAAAAATTTGATCATGTTGGTCAAGCCATGCAAGGACCATTGTGTCTTTAGCAACACAAATCCTAATGGAATTTAGCTTTCAATTGCTTTTAATTTTTTTTTATTGAAATTATCCGTGAGGTATGCTAAGTTGATCGATTTTTAAATAAAATTCAATTTCTATTGAGCACCAAATGATCAATCAATAATTAAGTTATTGCTGTTTATCATCTATATTTCATCTGTAATTTATACAACAAAAATTATTTATACTTTCATTTATAGTTGAAAATAATTTGGTAACTTTCAGTAGATTTTATGTTTGAAATTGTAATCATTACAACAGGGGTGTCCAACCCGCGGCCCCTTTGGCCCAGAGAGCTTCAGAAGAAAAAAATCATTTAAGTTTTAATTCTAGGTATACTTTTGTGTGGCCCAAAACAATTCGTCCACTTTCAATGTGGCCCAGTGGACAAACTATCACTTTGAATATATATTGCTGGCATCCTAGATATAGCCAAAGACATTTTATGAATTATTTTCTATTTAATAGAGTAATATTTTTTTTTAGTATTTTAGTTTTTTGGAAAATCAAAACACACAAAATCAAAATTTTTACTTTGATCTAAAATAATTTTCTATTCTGTTATTTAAAATCTGTGTACAACAACAACACAAACTTTCTTATATATTTATCTTTAAATCTCTTGGTATAAAATAAAAAATTAGACACATATATATAGATGTATATGTACATCCTTTTATTCCATTGATTAATATATAAAAACCGCACAACTTTGTTGATATTACAATAGAAAAACAAAAATTTTTCAACCGTTATAATTGTCAACTTATATGTATGTCACCCGGAGGGATGCAACCAAAGATGTCCTTCTTACAAGCAATTTAGTTTTAGTTCCTTTAGGTTTTTTGTTAGTCTTTTCTTTTATTTTTATCTTTTTTTCTAAATATAACATAATCATCTGTAATACAGGATCCAGAATATTTTGCAAACAAGTCATTTAGAGCGAGCAATTAAGGACTGAAGAAAAATTTTAAGAAAAAAAAAACTTCACAAAATGCAAGAATAATAAAGAAAATATTCTCAGATATTTTTGTATATATATGTATGTATATAATAAAACTATTCTCGATTGACATTCATCCGGTTACCTTTACCAATCCTTTAAAAATCCTAGCATCTGTGTATTTACCTTAAACAGAATTAATTCAATTCCAAATACTTAAACTAATCTCGATATTATTCTTTTCCATAGCAGGTCAAATTTTTATTTTTGAAGTTTTATTTTTCATTTCTATTATTTTACTTTTCTTTTTTTCTTTTGCTATTATCCCCTCCTCTCATTCAAGAGATCAAGTAATTTTTAACATGATAAAAAATCTTCAAGTGCAGTTTACCAAAGCAATTATTTCAATTGAATAGAATTGAATGCAATTTATTGGATTCCATATTTGGGTTGTTGACTAAGAGATCAGGCTAGACACTGAATGTCAGTCAAGGAATAGAATTTGGAACCTTTTTCCATTATTTGTTGTTGTTTTTTGTATTTATCTGCTGTTATTATATTTTTTGTGAGTCTAAAGATAAGGTCTCAGTAGCAGCGATTTTTAAATAATTAAATTAAAAAAAAAAATGATGCAATTAAAATTCAAAAATATTTTTTTGAGTACAACTTCTTATATAAAGCTATGAAAAAATTTGACAACAACTTGACATGAAAATTTGGTTTAATATTTTTATGAATTAAGGAATTAATTTTGGAATTAAGGACTTTTAAAGAGAAATTATTTAAATTTTATAAATAGTAAAAAAAAATTATTATATAATTGTTATCAGTCAATTCATCCTTGAATGGTACAATTAGGTTTGACAAACATTTCAAAATTTCAGATACCTGTAAGTCAAAGGTGATAGATAATAATCTACAATGAAATAGGTATTAAGGATAAAGATACCTATTCATTGTAGAAAACATGACTAAACAATTGTAGGAATTATGTCATGTTTGCCGAATGCTATGAGTGGTATGAGAATTAACGAATAGTTTTAGTACTTTAACCAGCTATTCATCTCACTTTCTCAACATTATTGGTATTTGTATGGAATCCTGTGAAGTCAGCGTTTTTCTGTCCGTGTTGCTTTCCATAAAAATTGAGTTCTAATAAAACTTGTCAAGCCAAAATTTCCCAGTGACGGTTAGTTTTTAATACTAAAACAGCAATAATAAACCGACATATGAAATTCATTTTAACTTTTGTTGTTGTTGTTTTTTTAAATGGACAAAAAACAAGGAATCACTAAAATTACAGTCACTTATTAAATAAACTTCAGATTGTCATAAAATTTATTGTTTGAAGTTTAGTACTTTTTGAAAATCTTATAGAATCTATTGCTATCTATTTGTCATTTTTGGAGCTTGTTAAACAGTATATTGTTAATATATGTTTAAAATTTTAAAAAACCATAAAATTAATTTTTTTTTTGCATAACAATTCTTACAAAAATAAATCAAATAAACAGAAAAAGAACGAAAAGCAAAGCAATAGAATATCAAAATATCCTGTCTACTATTAAAATACAATATTTCTAAATTTTTCTAAATCAGATTACTATCATAGAATTATAATAGTTTAAGGAAGTCTAATATAATCAACAAATAATATATTTTAGGCCCCAATTAATAGTTTTAAACAATAAATTATGTAAATATAGTCCCATAAACTATTTTAAGTTCAGATTATATCGTTTGAAATGATGATAAAAATCAAACAAAAAAAAGAAGAATAAAAAAAAATGAATAAATAATATAATTTAAAAGAGAAACTAGATTGGCCTACAGGAGTTTTTTTTCAAAATTAAAATTTTTATCCAATTTCTATTAACAGAAAGATAAAATCATTTTTGTTCCTTATGGAATTAATTGACTAACTATAAGAAGGCGTGAGAAGATCATTAAGGAAAGACCTTTGTCTACAATTTTCAATTATTTGAAATAATTTTAATTTGAATTTTGTAAAAATAAGGAAAATTGATTCTAGCTAAAGAATTTTGTTTTGAAAAATAAGTTCAAAGTCATCTCACAAGATGTTTATTTTATAAGTTTCAGGAGGAAATATTGAAAATGTTTAATATAAGACAATATTTAAAAGTTTCATATATCTCCTGTAAAATTTCAAGTGTAGAAATCGAACTAATTTTGGAAATTATTATTTAATTGAATTGATTTAAATATTTTTCTCTTCTGTTTTCATTTAATTACCTTTAAAAATATTACCAAGTTGTCTAATGTGTTAAAAGATTTACGTAAATTTTAGTACAGCTGTTAGCTAATTTCTGTAAATATTCGTAGATATTAAAAATATTTAAGTCAAATACTTAAGGCTTATTTACAGTATAAGGACATCCATTTATTATAGTAAACACTACTGAACAGATTTGACAATAATCTCATGATTCCCAAATAAAATTAAATGCTATCGGAAAAGTTCTTTCATTTTTATTTCCTATTATTATTTTTACTGTTTACATTAAATATCTTAATGAATTGAATTTTGTTATCTCATATTATTGTGCCAAAAATTATAACAAAAGATATTACGAAGTTGAAACTAACTTGGTGTCTTGATTAGTGTTTGAAAACTCCTATAAAATCTCTTATAAAACTGATACCCAAAATGCTAATCTATAGACACAGCCTAAAGAAGAGAAATGAGTAAAATTAAATGTTGTTCGCTATAGCAATCAATTATAGTTACTATAGTGAATAAAATTTAATATTATTATGACGTCATTCCTAAATATACACAACACGATATTTGGTACAACAAATTGAACCAAATTATAAATTAAAAGAATTTAATAAAAAGTTTGAAATTCTTAATTTTGAAAACTTTATTAACTTCAAAAAACCTCAAAATTACATATTTTTATCATAATTTTTAATAAAAATTTTGTATATAATTTTGATTATCCTTTAGTTATTATAACCAGACAAATTTTAATATAAACTTCTAATGGCGCCTAAGTAATGTAAAAGATGACTTGATTTTGAATTATTATCTGATCATAAATTTGCAAATAGCTAGAGTGTTCCATTAATGTTTTAAGCGAATAATTAAAGACTATAGCTCAGGTGGGCAACACTTATGCATCGACATAATCATAAAACTGTCAATACATGAATATATCTGGTGGTAATACTCTTTAAGAAACCAACTTTAATACCGCCAAATAGAATTCATCAGTCTTAAAATCAGTTGTACGTCCCCATAAAATCCAATAAAGTCATAATTTACAGCAAATCATTACTTTTAATTACTTCCATTAGTTGATAGACTTTGTTTAGGTTGTTGGCTGAAGTTTTTTCATGGGTTTAAACAGTAAAATTTTCATTTTTTTTTTTAAATTACAACAGCAACAACAATAACAAAATTAAGAGAAGCAAAAACCAAAAAAAAAAAAAACAAAAAGGATTATTAAATCTAAAACATAAAAATTAAATTCCCTTTTAAAGATCATTTATGTAACTACTTTATATATCGTGTATATAACTTTTTATTAAGTTAATTTAAATTTTCATTTTTTTTTCTTACAATACAAAATAAAATAATGTCAAATTAGTGCCTGACTTTAATTTGATTTGAGAAAGTTTGTTTATTTTTTCTTTTCAGTTGTAATTTTGTGAAAACAATTTTAAGCTATATTTAACCAAACTGAGAAATAAAGGAAGGAAAAGGAAAATTCATTAAAACTGTTGAATTTTATAAAGTCGAGAAATTGTACTAGCTTTATACTAGGACAGTCATAAAGTGCAAAATATAAAAACATGTTATGTGTGTAATAAATTTTGCTTTTGTTAAATTTTTCTCACTTCAGGAAAACAAAAATTGATTTTAAATTTGAAATATCAGAGTTAAATTTCCATATATGTATACAATTTTAGGGTCTACTAAAAGCTTTTGAATTTTGTGACGTTATTGTAAAATGTTTTGATAGGAAATAAAATAAAATGAAGATTTAATATTTTGCTAAAGTAGTAGGTTTTAAAGAAATACTATTCAGTGGTTAGAGCTAATTAGAGAAGCCTCCAATTACAATTGAAAGATTTGAGCAGCAATGAAATGAAAAATTCTCTAATTTTTATTAAATTTTAAAAGAAAATTAGTGCAAAATTTGTTTTTTCAAAGTTTATGTAAGCTTGAAAAGAATTGACACCTGTATAAAAATCAAACAAATTTATTTAGATATTAAAGGATAGACTTCGTTTGCAGCTAATTCAATTTTGTAAGCAGTTCATAAAATTCGCGGGGTTTTAGATTTAACGAATTTTTATATAAGTGAAATTAAATAGAGACAGAAATAAGTAACAGATTACAAGTTGCTAAGTTTTATTTTTGACTATAAAAATAAACTGTTGTTATGTTTACATATTGTCAACATTTTAAAATTTCATTTTAAAAAAATAAATTAAAGTTTTGCTTAGAAAAATAACATATGTTCATCGTTGTGTGAAACACGTGGAATTTTTTCACGTTTTCTTTTTTAAAAATTTTACAATCAACATTTGTATATGATGAAAACAATTTTTAACAATATTTTAAGGAAAATAATAGTGGAGTGAAATGTTGATTTATTCAATATAAAAATAATCGTAAATATCCTAAAAATAATTTGGATAAACGTGAAAAAATCACATGGCGTTATGGATTTTTTTGTATAATCCCAAAGCTTACGTAGGACTGATTTCCTTGAAAGAAATTTTTTAATGCGTATTTAAAGTTTCTTGTTTCCATATTAAAGTTGTATTTCACAACTATTATAAGAGTAACTGTTAGTAGTTAATATTTTTTAAATTTTTAAACAACTCTGTCGAAGCATACAAAAATTTATCCCTTTTGTGAAAGAAAATTTTCGAATACTCTAATAAAAGTATTAATTAGGACAGTATAAAATTGTAAAGAATTTACAATAGGAAATTTAAGGAAAATTTTTTTCAACTAAAAATAACATTTTGCAGTTAAATAATCTAAATAATTCACATTTAATGTGAATAGACATGATTTATTAATCAAAAAAATTTATCACGGCTTCTAAAAGACGAATAAGTTGTATTAATTTTTTGTATAGCTCGATTGCAACATTTTTTTTATATATTAAGCTAAACTAATCAATATTTCAAAGCTTTAGGACGATATTTCTATGTAGGACATGCATATAGAAGAATGGCCTCTCAATGTACAACAGACTAGGAAAAGAGGGTATAAAATTTCGAGTAAAAGCTGTTTTAGGTGACCAGAATACCCTGAGGTTGGCCTCTAGGATTGCGAACACTGGATTTGCTAAACTTAAGTAAAGTCTTTCTCCGGTTGCCTGATTAAGACAAAAACTAGTAAAACTAGAGCTTAGAAGGATGAATAAAGCCAGAAACTAGTTGAACAAAAGGGGTGGTGTGTGCTTCTATATTCAGCCTCAGCACTCTATACGTAGAAGATAAAAAGCTCGTATATATAGATAGAAAAATATGAATTTTTAACTTTCATTTCTAACTTAAAATTTTTCCTATTTACATCTTTTCATTATTTCAAAAATTTTAAATTTATTACTCACGTTTAATAGAAGCTTAAAATTTCTATAAGCCAATTTTTTGTTAAATGAAAAACTTAATTTGTTTTTACATTCTTTAATTAATGCTAACATAGACCAAAAATTTAATCCTAATTATTAATAAATTTTAATAATGTTTTATTTATTACATTAGTTAAATATTTGTTTAATATTATACAGATATGTTCTTTAGGGAATCTGAAAAGTTATTATTTGTTGGTATCACTATCAAGAAATATTTTATAACAATTATATTAAACATAAATTTTAATTACTTGGTTAGCAGTAGTTACAAGAAGCAATTATTATAAAATACATATATAAACTTTTGTATACATTTAAGAAATATGAAAACAAACGTTCAACCGCTGTAGTAGTTTTATTATCATTGTTTATTGTCCAATAATCACTTAAGAGTATGTAAATTTGTAGAAAGTATATTTAATGTTTCATTTTTTTCCAGTCAAACTAATCTTTTAAAATTTAAATTAAATACATTAAAGTTAAGAGAACTATTTATTAATTATTTAATTATATTTTAAAAGTAATAAAGTAGCTTAGGATACAGTTGCATTTCAAAATATTATTAGCTTTAAGTGGACATGCATTGTAGCAAATCCTACCGAAAAGTTTTCTGAAAGAAATCTGATATCTTGAATCTGAGGGACTTATTCTTATTAACTAAATACAGTTACTATTAGTGAAAACTAAATTTTTTAATATATTTCAAATAAGTAAGAAATAATTGATTTGCTATTGTATAATTAAGAATAAAATACGTATATGTCCTATTAAAATTCTATTTTTTAAAAATCATAAAAAATTTTGAAGAAAATTTTTTGATTCGCTTAACAAGTTAAGGACGGTGCAGTTTTTTCTATTTCACTTTATCTGGCTACAATAAAAATTATACTTTGCTTTATCTAATGGCACCTTGCACAAAATTCTGTTTAGCAAGAAATTTAAAGTTGATTATAATATTGAGGAAAAATTATTTTTAATCACATAAAGTGTTACACATTTTTACACACATGTTAATCGAATTTACATAAGTTATTATTACCTTAAAAATTATTCTTATCAAAACTCAATTTTAATTAATACATATAATTTATCCCTTATTATAAATTTTAGCTATAAATTCAAATATTATGATTAAATATGATTTGATATTTTAGTAAGAAAAAATTAAATCTCTAATAAATAAAAATTTATAGATTCATGTCCTAATTAGGCATCTCATGCTGAGTTGTCTTCATGTCATTACCTAAAATAAAACATGCAAATAAAATTACTTTAAAGTATTGAAAAGAAAAATAAATAAATAAATAAATAAATGAAAACATCTAAAATAAATTTAAAAAAAAAAACAAAAAATAAAAGAAATTGAAATTTAAAAGACTCAAAGGATTTGAGGACTAATTCCCTATAAGATGCTGTGCGCACATCATTTTCATTGAAGATGGATGGAGGATTGCGTCTGGCGCCGGCGCTATTCGCTCAAATGCGCGTCTTTCTCATATCTTTTTTTTATTTATTTTTTATTTACTGCAATTTCTTATCAAACCAAACGATGAACCAAAAATTTTCAGTCGACCGACCTCCTCTTTTGAAATTTTATTTTTCTTGTTTTTATTTATTTATTTTTATGTTTTAAATTTTGCTGTTTTTTTTTTTTGGTTTTGCTTAGATTGAAAAAGAAAATAACAAAAATCAACATTTTTGAATTTTCGCCTTTTAGTAAAGAACTTTTGTTTTAGTTTTTTTCTTATATTGTTTCCTATGCAAGAAAGTCTGCCTATATTTTGCAGTGATTTTTGTTGAATAGATGCCCAACTTTAGAGGCACATATAAAATACAAAGGGATTGCGCAATGTAATTTTCCTTGTTATGTTATATATTTGGGGATCTGTGCTGGAGAGGATTAACTATGCGCTTTTGCTAACATTATTGTCGTCGATACAGCACTTCAAGCTGTCCGTTCTGGTTGTTTAAATGAGTAGACGACAGTTCCTGTGATTTTAGCTCATTTATTTGTTGGCGCTCTAAACTTTATCATTCATTGATATGGGTGGATGGTATTTTAAGAACTGTGAAAATTTTAAAAGTGATGAACGTATGGTGGAATATATACATATATATATATATCTTAGATTATACTATGTAAGATTTGGGTATTCGCGTGTCATGCTTGTAAAAATTTATCATTATGAAGTAATTACCGTTTTAATCATGCAAAACGAATATGATATGCTCTGATTATTTGCTATATTTGCTATAAATTCATAATTAATACAAGATTAGATTGTAAATTTTTATCATAGATTTTAAAAATTCCATTTTTTTTGAATATTGGAATTTTAAACAAAAATATTTGTGGAAAATTTTAAGATAGAAAAATATTTGATGAGTATGGAATTATTTTATTAATACGTAATTGAAAGTCAATTATGTAAGTTATGTAGTTGAATTTTAATTGTTATTTTTGGTAATTTTTGTTTTACTTATTAGTGAATATTTTTTGTTTAATAGTTTTCCAATTTCTTCTTGAGGGTTTTTTTTTTGTTAACTGAAGAAGTTCTATTTAAAATATATAGTTTAAGGACTTTTATGTGGCTGTCAAAGTATATTCTTACTTATTTTATTACTTGTTGAAAATAAGGAGAACATATTTGTACTTGGACCTATAGATCTATTATATCCCCGGTGGATATAATTAAGATGAGGATTCAGTTTAAAGATTTCATCTTTAATCTTCGTTAAGCCCAAATTTTCATTTCTGTTGGATGGCAGTTATTAAAGTAGAAGGCGATTTAATTATCTTGGCTAATTGATTTAAGCTTACATATTTTATTTAGTAGACTAGAATTAAGTCATATATATATTGAAATTGGTGAGTTTGAAGCTGTCATAGGAGCTTCAATGTAATAGTTTGTTCTTCCAGTACTTTAATATCCAGAATCAAGCTGCCTTTAATACATTGAATCCAAAGACTTTGATTTTGGTAAATTGTACTTCGGAATATGATTTAGTTCCTTTTAAGAGCTTAAAGAATATCTAAAGCCTGAATTCCATATCCAAAAATTCTGTACCAATGTCCTTGTTTTTTGTCTTTAATAACACATTATTAGGCATTAAAATTCGTTATATCCTTCAATAATTTACTATTTTAGAGAAATTCTTTTAAAGAGTTTCATGAAATTAACAAAATTTTTATTAATTTTTAACCAGTTAAGCGCGTTTATCGTGTATACACGAAATTTCTATTACGATGCGTTCGACGTGCTTACTCATCCTCGTTACCATTGACTATGAAACTATTTTATTATTATTTGTGAATTTTTTTAAGTTTATAATAAATCAAAAAAGTAGTTCTTCGTTTTTCCTAAAATTTGGAAGAGGACCATTTCGTCCTGCATTCGTTGTCATTGCTTGGTTTTAATTCTGCACACTGTGAGGGGTTTTAGAAATTAAATTCGACTATTAAATGGTTAAATTAATATTTTTGAATTTTTTCTAGCATTCAAATGACCTTAATTAAAAACTCACCAACCAATTTATGTTTGAAAATGAAGCATATTTTATGTTGATATAGAAATTACATAACTTTGATTCATGTGCAACCATTAAGCCAGTAAAAACAAATATAAAAAATCCAAAAAAGTTTTGATTTATTTGAAAACTTCAAAAAACTTCGTGAAAATTATTTCTTATACCCATTTAATTAATATTCTGAAAGTGTTATACAAGAGTTAAATCCCTTAAGGGGATTTCCAGAGATAATCATTTTATATTAAACAAAAGTGGTGTCCACTTTGGAAAATTTGCAAATTAAATAAACAGATAGAAGGAAGCTTCAGAAATGCCATTGGGAAAAATAAAAATTATGTCTTTTTCTCTTAAAAATTTTTCACGTTTTTCATTAAATAATTTATAAAAAATTTCAAAGAAAAATACAAAATTTTGTAGCCGTTTATAGCAGTTTATTATATTTTCAGTACAAACACATAGGAAACTTTATGCCATTTATGTCATTATTGAAATCTATTTAAACACAATAAAATACAAAAAGTATAAGAAATTTAAAATTAAAAATAAAAAAAATAAATCCTAAACATATAAAACAATTCAAGATTCGTGTTGAGCTATCATCATCACAGGCGGTTCTTGCCAACAACAAAGGAGCAATACAAGTGGAAGCTGTACTCCGGTGGTACCATAAATTCCATGAATGTTGGTGGCGGAAGAGAATCGACTGCCTGCCTACCATCATCATTGCGAAAAATCTAAATAGCAAGCGGCATTTGCCATGCAGCCCTTAAAACCATTTAACTTTTAGTATAGCCGGCGACGATCATGATCATATAGAATAAGGAAGAGAAGTGGACGACGACACATTCATATTAAATGTACGCGATCCTTTAGTTTCAAAAAATAAAATTTATGTGGTCCACAAGTTGAAACGTTGCACAACAGAAAATTTACAAGAATTACAACCCGAAAAAAAAAAAAACAAAACAAAATAAAAACTAATATGTTATCCGCGGATTCATGAGAAGAATTGCAAACTTTATAAGCGAGACAACACCATCGATTTAATACAATAGAAATGACCGAAATGCAAAGATCACCACTGTGTACCAAAATGTAATCAAGTGGCGCCGCCAGTGAAAATATTTCGGACCACCTGGAATGCGCACGACTAACCGATCGAATTGCTATGATATACGGCAATAGGTGTATTTAAGGCACCAATGCCCAGACAATCCAATATAACCAAGAATATATATAGAGGATTTAAATAATTCTACTTGAGATATAGGAATAAGGTAATAAGAACAATGCCTTTAGTGTTGAACAGAGAGAAAATTTCAAGGTAATGGAAATATAATAAAAACAAAATCAACTAATAATAAAATGAACAAAAGGGTATTGAAAGGATAGGTAAAATTGTAATTTAGTCAACTAACTAAACCACAAATAGATTTAAGTTACAAAAAAAGACACTAATCGCCATTTAAATTGTTTGCTAGTGTAATTAGGATAAACATAAATAGAGACATCAAAGATAGTTGGAAAAGAAGAAAAAAATTTTTTGTTAAATAATACTAATTGGAGTTTCTTTAGGATTGACTTGGATCAATTTCCTACAGGGTAAATCTTATGATTGTTTTAATGAGGATCCCTAGTTTGAAATCAATTTCAAATGACGTTTAACTGATATATAATTACCTTGCACGATTGTAAGATGTATGTTAATTGTTTTTTGTTTGTTTGAAAAAACCAAAAATTTATTTTATTCAACCTTAATAATTTTATAGACATTTAAAATATTAAATTTATTCATTACAATATTTTTACTAAAACTATAAAATATTTAATTTTAAATCAATTTAATTATTGCTTTCATTTGTATTTGATTAATTTAAATCATTTAATTTATTTATATTTTTATTTTTTCATACAGGTATATAAGAAGTTTGCCATAAAAATTACTAAAAAACATGTTTGTTGAATATATTTCCAAAAAAAATTTTGTTATATTGTTTTCGGAGCTTATTTAAAGATAAAAACATCCTAAAATGTATCCCAGTTTGATTTATGATATCTGACGAAACAATTAGCAAAATATCCCATGACATAGGCTTTAGAGGCCTTCAAATGTTTAATATTAATATAAAATTTTTTTGGAAATATTAAAAGTTCAAATCTTTTTAAAGCTATGAAATTTTAAAGTTGGTCACTCACTATAACAAACACTGCCGAACAGATTTTGGAATGACTTCATGTTTTACAAGCGCATTGAGTACTTTTTTCTTCTGCTGCCATTCCTTTTATTTTTGTTGTTGTTGTAATCAATGAGAAAATGTTTGGCATTGTTTTTAAATTTTTCTTTATGTTCATACGGAACACAATTTTATTTTTTGGCTTATTTTTTTTTTATTATGATTTTTAATCCATTCCAATACCTAACGTGGAAACAAGAAACTTTAAATACGCATTAAAAAATTTCTTTAAAAGAAATTACCTTACATAAGTTCTCCCCTTTGTTTATACAAAAAATCCATAACGCCATGTGAATTTTGTAACCATAATAGATATTTCACGTTTATCCAAATTATTTTTAGAATATTCCAGATTATTTTTCCATCGAATAAATCAACATTTTAATCCACTATTATTTTCTCTAAAATATGATTAAAAATCGTTTTCATCATAAAAAAATGTTGGTTGTAAAATTTTTAAAAATAATAACGTGAAAAAATGTTACTTAGATTTATTACACGTGTTTCACACAACGATGAACATGTTATTTTTCTAAACAAAATTTTAATTCATTTTATATTTTTTGCTCTGAACAAAACTTAAACAAACAAAATTATACCAATTTCTCAAGCGGTGAAAGTTTAATTTACAAGTTACTCAAACCTTTTTATTACAAAGGCTTGCAATTTATTAAGTCTAATAATATAAGTCTAAATAAAAATAAAACAAAACAAGGAATTCTTTCATTTCTGTGGCTTAAATTTTAATGTTTGATTTTTGGAATTATCCAATGTGCGTTTACTTTACAAAACTGAAATCCAAAAAGTAGAGCAAATTATTAAATAAAATTTATTTTATGAGGACCTTCTACATTAAGATGGATACCATCAAGCATCAATGGTAGTATTTAGGCTAAAAATGTAGCAAGGTAAAAATTCGAAATATCCAGATCAAAATAATCACTTCAAACTTCTGGCTAAGTACAAATACACAGAAAATCTTTTTAATGATTACCTATTTCTTTATTTTCTTTATATCAAGGCAATAAAGTTTATTAAATTATTATTTTTAAACCTACTAACAACTTAAAGGAACACCTTTAAGTAAATTTTTTTTATTTCTATAAAGAAAAATATAAAAATTGACTTAAAGTGAGAATAGTGAAAAATTTTACATGATATTTAATCAATTAATTTAAAAATCTTTAATATACAAAGTATAAAGTTAAAAAATTGTAAAATTAAATATTCATTTAATTTTAATATAAAACTTAGCAATTTAAACATTTTTAAAATTTTTTCGGTAGAATCTAGACCCCTAAAAACATTTTGAAAACGCATTCAATTAAGCTAAA
Organism: Acrocera orbiculus; assembly: GCA_947359355.1. Lineage (NCBI taxonomy): Eukaryota > Metazoa > Arthropoda > Insecta > Diptera > Acroceridae > Acrocera > Acrocera orbiculus. The sequence continues at coordinate 7,196,274 of OX375759.1, forward strand.
ATGCACAAAACAAGAGAAAAAAAAGCAAAACAAAATAAAACACATAAAACCAAAAAAAAAAAAAACCAAGAGACCTTCAAAAAAAATTCAACTAACATCAATCATAAATAATTTTTTACTCTAATTTTTCCCATTACCACATTAGAGAGACATCACTAGATCATCGGTTGGCGCCATGATCATCAGAATCAGTTTTATAGCTGATACAGACAAAGGGTTTAAGTCCAAGCTTCCAAAAATTCAAAGTATTTTACTTCTTCTTCCTGTCTTATATATACTACAAATATATACTGCCGCCATCTCACCATTCTCTTTCAAAAATTGTCCAACCAGCCCTTAAACCATTGAAGATCATGTCAAGATCAAGACAGCCCGTATGTGAATGTCTAAACAGCTAACCAGGTATTTCGTTAAAACTAACGACGACGACGATACATGGCATCAAGAAAATCAAATATGATCGTGATCGAATTTGTTATTTTAACTTTAGTTGATTTTTGGTTGTGGTTTTTTATTTTATTTTTCCCTTTCTTTTTTTTTTAATTTTTTTTAAAGCTAAAGTGGAATTATTGAACTTCTTTTGCTGATTTTAAAGCGTGTGTTCTTGTAGACGACAACGCATTGAAAATCTTTTCTCTAATTACATTTCGATGACCATCAAGATGGCCCAAGCACCTTAATAGTCTTTAAAACGATCTGTTTTTGGAGCATACGTAAAAACAATTCTGAGGGACAATGGTAGTTAGTTATCTTTGCTATCATCACTTGTTGGGATCAGTGTTTAGTGATCACCCATGCTTACATGTTGTTTCGATCTGTTTTTCGTTTGATATTTGAAAATGTTTAGGATTTAGTTCTTGCTTTTTATTTTTGTTTTATTTTTGATTTTTGTTTTCTTTGATCATTTTATATCCTTTATTTGTTTTATAAATATACATAAGTATATGTCTTATATATATATTATAAATTTCCTTTTAATATTGACTTTTTTAAAAAATCCCATAACAATTGATTTATTAGGAAAACAGATTTCTATGGTTTCTGATTATTTTCAGAGAGACTTTAGGAAAATTTAAAATTTAGACAATTTCATATAATTTTAATGATATTAAAAATATTTTTGGCACTGAAACTAAAAGAAATTTACAAAAAAAAATCTTTACTTGCAATTTTTGTAGTTTGTGGTTGTAAGAGGTTTGAAACATTTATACGTAAGGAAAAGGGCTGACCTTAATTAATTTTGTTTTTTAAATATTCCAATAGCCAATAATTATATAATATTTTTGTTTTTTCTATTTAAAATTCAAAAATTATGTAAATTATTTTCTCTGTCTTTGTTACATAGATAAAAATATACTGAAAATTTGTCCTACTTAACCAACTCAACATTTTACTTAATGATTTTTATTTCTTCTGGCAAGCAAAAATAACTACATTAAAATTTTTTTTCAATTTTATTTTTTCACTTATAATCCTACTCACAAGATTCATGTTAATTTCAATTACATTCAAGTATGCTAAAACTTACACCTTATAGGACTCAAGTATGCTCCAAAACTGTTGCAAAAAGATTTTATTATCCTGAAAAATGTATATGACTATCATTAAACAGTTTTAATATTATACTCTAGCAACCATATAGTTAAGAGTGTCATATAATTTATCTTTAACTGTAACAAGGATAGAAAAGCTAAGGATACTTTAGACACCATCACTTGGTGTATTAAAAGTGAAAGAAAGTGCACGTCTCTAGTGTTCTATGAAACGTGTTGTTGATTTCTTAATTTACAAAAAAAAAAGAAGAATACCCACAAAAAAATAAAAACAACAAAAAATTGAGGCAAAAAAAAGGAACATAGCAATAATAAAATTATTTCTTAAAGCCTTTTGGTAGAAAAGCAATAACCCAGAAGATAAATACAGTTTGCTTTCTTTTTTTGTTTTCAAAAGTTTAACTACAGGAAGTGTAATTTTACACGAATCACTAATTCCAGATTTCTCTTGTCTTTAGTTAGAAAGAATTTTTTCGCTTGTTGTTATAGCCTTTTGTTAAAAGTTTTGATTCTATGGCGTCCAATTGTAAGAGTAAATTAACTTTCTATAGATTACTGAAAAGGAACTAAGTTAACTAGGTGATATGAAAGGATGGATCTTATTGAATGCAATATATAAAGTTGAAATTTGTTTGTAATTCCAATTTTTAAAGCTAAAAAAAAAACAAAAGGAAAAAGTAAAGACAAAAATAAATGTATCCTTCTTTGAAACAAATATATTTTTAGCTATTTTAAATGTCAAAAAATCTTTGTTGGCTAAAGGCCTTGATTTTTGGCTTTTGTTATTTTCCGCCAAAAAAAGAGTGCTTTCGAACAAAGAAAATTTTCTATTATGGTACTAGTAAAGCATTCAAGGATATTTTAATGCCTAAATGAAAAAGATAAATTTTCAGCTTCATTTAGAAGCAATAGAAATTAATATCTACCCTAGATATATATATATATACCCCATAAAGTGGTCTACTTGTATTCTAATATTTCGCTATCAAACGATAGATCAGGCGTCAAGACTATGAAAAGAGAATTTTTTTTTATTTAGTTTTCTTTTCTTTTCAGATTTACTTCGTATTTTTTTTTTTTTTTGCTTTTTATTTCTTAAGATGCTCCTTGTGACACGTTCTTAGAAGATTTTTTTTAGTAGATTTCTTTATTATATATGCAAAAGATAACAGAGTTTGTGCGTGAGAAGTGGACACTTCAAAAATTTAAGGGAAATGAATTAAAGAATGACACTTGATAAAAGCTTTCGTGAATTAAATATCTACTTTTAGGTTTTTTATGGTGTTTTTTTTTTTTTTTTTGTTTTGTTTGATATTTTAAGTAGAATGAAAAGAAAAACAAAGTTAAGTACTTTGTCAAGTACTGCAAAAAACAAATCATAAAATTTCGTTTTTAATAAATTTAAAGAAATATTTTTACCTAAAATTATATAAGCTAAAGATAAGCTATAGGATATCAATCAAATATATCTTAATCTTTATTATATTTATTTGTAGTTTAAAATTAAGCATTATTTCCTTATAAAAACCTAAATATTGGTTATTAATTAAAATTATTTTAACATTAATGTCCATGAAAATAACAAACTTAAACCATAGTTAATTTGACACAGAATAATATGATAATTATAATCATTAACAATCATTAGCCTGACACAAATATTCAAAAATGTGTGTTCTCTAAGGATATACATTTTGTATTCTTGTTGTTGTTGTTGGAATTCTCTTAATTCTATATTTACGCATATTTGCTATTAATACATTAACCATAATCATTATAATAAAAAATAAAAACAAAACAAAAAAGGATTCCACCCTCATCAATCCTTTCATAGCTTCCTGTAACTACTAAAACTTGAGAAAAAGGGCTAATGAACTGCACGCATGAATTGTAAAGGTTCAGCTTACGCACTCAATATTACATAAACCACTTTTAGCTTTTTGTTGCCACTTAACATTTATCAAAGTGCACCATTTTCAACAATTTTACCAACCTTTTTCTACTTGAAGCTTATTCCCCCTCCAAAAGGATTCTGTTGGTGGTTTTATTTTTTGTTACCTATACCCAAACTACCCTAGGCTAACATAACATATATATTTATATATCTAAATCAAAGGCATCCAACAATTTTATATTCAATACAAAAAAAGAAAGAAGAAGAAAGTCTCACACACATGAAAGCACTGTATAAGTAGAGATTTAATTAGGCGTGTGATCCTAATGTATTCACATATTGTATAGGGTTCTAAACACGAAAATAATTATTCAAAAAAAAATAAAAAATAAAACAAATACAAATATAACAATACAAAATAATATTAAAATTAGTCAATAGATGGAAATAGATGTTTAGAGTTTCAAGGGATAATATATCCTTAAAAGTTATATTACTAAATATTTAATACCCTAGTCATATTTGTTCTATTTTATATTAATAAAGAATTTGAAATGGAGGTCATATATATTTACTCCCTCGGAATATATCTTATGTTCTAAGTATCCCAATTATAAGGTTCTAGCACAAAAGAGGGAACGTTAAAATGTATGTCAAGTGTCCGGTAAACTTATATATTTTACTATATAGGCTATAATTTCTATTGTATATTGTATACTTTTGCCAATATTGTTATTAATAACAAGGACTATCCAGAAAATAATGACTAATTAGATATTTATGGATAGAATATTCAAAACTATAAAAATTATTATCTTTGATATTTGAAATTAATTACACAAGTACGCAAAACTGAACTTTTTGAAAATTGTTTGTCAGAAAGGTACCTATATTAGGTAAATCTGGGGTGCTGAACTCGAGTTTTTTTCTATCACGTAAGATTTTTTAGATATATATACGAAAGATAAAAAAAAACCACTTTTTTTGCCTTTATGAAGTCTTTTTTATTAAAATTGAAAAAAAAATACAAAACTAATTTACTTTTATAGATTCTTTAAACATCGAAACCAAAATAATAATAGGAATAAACTGCTAGAAATCCTTGTAGGACCTCTTCCGTGTACACTGAAGCTCCTTTTTAGAGATTTTCGCCTGTATTCAACTGTGTCACTGTCCCTCTTTAACATCCAGCAATAGTCAGCAATCATGTTAACATTCCACCTTCCTTGGTAATGTTGTTTCATTGCCTTTATGTCTTGATGGAATCTTTCGCCTTGTTTTTCACTGAAATCTCCAAGATTTTCTGGAAAATTGTACAAATTAGATTTCAGAAAATGGACTTTTAAGCTCTAACATGTTTGCGACTAATTTGACATAATTTGAACTGCTCCCAGGAAATTTTTAATTGCTTCTTTAAAATAAATCCATGCTTCCTTCTCTTCAGAGGTCATTTTAGTTTCAAAGTTTAATATGAAGTGGGGAAAGGAGCACTTTTGCTGGATCAACCAAACTTTCTCTTAATGTAATTTTCATTCTGGGTTTTATGGACTATATTAAAAGCCAGCCTTTTCTTATCCAGTGCAAATATTTGCTTCGGCTATCCCATTCACACAAAAAATATGGAAACTCAGTGCGGCTTCCTTGTTGCACTTTTCCGCAATATATATAGCACAATATTGATATTAGCGTTTTGGATGGTTTCTACTCCGTTTCAAAGTGACAGTTTAAGCTTTGTCTATCACTTTTGATTTTGATGAAATTAGGAATATTCCAAGCAGCTGTTGTTAAAATTGATAACAAAACTAAATACAAATAATAAGACTAAAACGAGTTACAGAGTTTGACCAGTTTAGTGCGTTTGTCGTGTCTAAACATCAAACAAAATCTCTATTACAGTACGTTCGACGTGTATACTCCTCGTCATTACCATTGACTATGAAAACTACTTTATTATTATTTGAGAGTTTTTAAGTTTATAATAACAATAAATTTTGCAGAAATAAATTTCACTTAAATAAAAATGTAGTTCTTCCTTTTTCATAAAATTTGCAGTAGAACAATTTTGCCCCTCCATTCGTCATCTATACACATAATCGCTTGATTTTAATTCCGCACACTGTGAGTCATCTTTAAAATTAAATTCGACAGTTAATTGGTTAAATCGGGATTTAAATTTAAAATGATTTTAAAGAAATTTTAATTCAATCTGTAAAACTTCTTTTAATATTGTTAAATTATGAAAGTTTTACATAAAACCAATCAGATTGGATTTATTAATATTCTTTATTTTTAATGACAGAAATGAAATGATAACAATTTCAATTGTAAAATATTTATTAAAATTTTATTCTATATAATTAATACTTGCTAAGCCGCTTACAAATCTGAAATGAAGGCTATCCGAGGCGCAAATTGATCCTCCTTTCATCCTCTCTCACCTTCTTATAAGGAGGCCCAAGACGTTGAAAGGAGATTAAACTCTTTCTTTTACACTTATCTTAAAATTAGACGTCCTTTCAATGTCTTGGACCTACATTTTGCATTTTTCAGGATGAAAAGAGGACCAAAATTACGACTCGGATATATATCAATTTAATTAGAAACTGCAATGACCTCATTAATATTCAATGCTAAATTTTATGTCACCCAGCTCACTAGTGATTTCTATACAAATTAAATTAAATTTTCATTCTAAAAAATTTAAAATCATTAGCAATGAAATTCTTTATTATTCAAATGCAAAAAGTTTTGGAGATATAACAATGAGCGATTTTAATATTCAACTATTTAGGATCAACGCAGTTCACCTGGATATAGATTTATGGGAAAATTTTGAATAAAAATCATAAAATCAAATTGAAAATTAAAACATTACAAAATAAAAATTAGAGATTGTATACAGAGAAAGTGACTTTTTCCATTTGGTATAAGATTTATCAATACTTGTCGTGCTCGATAAGGACCACGGCTTTTGATTTAAATTATTATTTATATATTTCATTCGGATAAATAGAATACTTATTTTTTCAAATAAATTTTAAAATTCAACTTATTGTAATATAAATACTAAATAGGAGTAAAAACTCTTAAAATTTTTTAAATTTTTATTTCATGTCAGAAATTCAAGGATTAATTCAAATTATGTGCTAATTATCTACTTTACTTCTAATGTTAATAAATGAGTGGCTTCCGCACAATAAGAGCCTGACATGTTCTTGACAAGCGTAGAAATCTTGCCTAAAACTAAATAGACATATCATTTAAATATTCAAATTAACATCCCGTACATATATATATAGTATAAACTAAAGATTTTACTATACCCAAGATGCTACTCAGTGGGGTATAGGATTGATCCTACCCACTTTGTCTTCGTTAAGCATCTTTCTATCACTTCTGCGGATGTTAGGAAGGTTAAGGCTATAAATACAATGCCTGTAAATGGATGAATAAACTGAAAAGAAGAAGTTTGTTGGTGTTGTAATTGTTGTGTTTTTTTTTTTTTTTTTTTTTGTAGTTTTTCGGGAAAAAGACTCCCAAAAGAATGAAGAATGTAATTTGATATCGTTGTATATGGTAAACGATAGATCTTTACCGACATACTGATGCTTTAGCTCCATTGCTTTTCGTGGATTCAGATTTAGTTTCATTTGTGTTATGTACTTTTTTTTTTATTGTTGTTATTGTCTTCTCTGATTTTTTATTGTTGTTTTTGTTCTTATTGTTAAATAAACCAACAACCAAAACTATAGTTAGTGACCGTTTTGTTCTTTTCAATCATCCTCATAACTTCCTCTTACGATGATCACTAATATGCAATACATACATACATAGTAGTTCAATTTTGAATAGCTAATTGAATCATTTAAGAGGATTAGGGGATCTTAAATGATTTTCAATCTAAATGTCTATCAAATCATAATAATAGTTAGATAGTAAAAATGTTAATTTGCTATAATATTTCCTTCTTGTTTTTTTTTTCTTTCTTTGTTTGTTTTTTGTTTTTTCGCAGTTATTTATGTATATAAATATAAAAAGAAAATATTAATACTACAAACGGAGGTCTTAGATAAAAAAAAGGCCTTGTAGCGGATACCTGATCAGGAAAAAATGAAATTTAAGGGGTTAGTAATAATTGAAATTTATTCCTTCAATTAAAAATGGAAGAAAATTTAGCAGCAAATATTATTAAAAATTATTCTATTCAAACATATAAAGAAAATCCTTTTTATTGCATTAAAATTATATTATTAATCAAAATTATTATGTGTTAACATAAGAAATAAATAATTTTTATTTTTATTATTTCAATCCGATTTTTGTAATTCTATTGATTATTGTTGTAACATAAGAAATACACAATTAAAGAAAAAATTTCCATGTGAAAAAACAAAGTTTTCACAGTATTTTACGTGGTCGGTATAATATTTCTATTGTAAAAAATTTCCCTGAGTATTTTTTGTATACAATCAAAAATTTTCTAATTTCACTAATTTAAAAATTAAAATATTTCTAACATTTTTTGATATTATTGTTACAGTACTTTTAAAAAATTGTTCTATAATCTAAATCTTAGCTTTGTACTTTTTTCATTTGCATTAAACGTAATAAAACAATAGTGAAATTATAGAAAATAACCTAATTTTTCAAATTTTTAAGTAAAGAGAAAAAAAAAATTATTTAAAAACACTACTTACAAAAAATCAAAAAAGTTATACTCTTGAAATTTATTTTAATTTAATCCTAGTTAATTTATTATTACAATAAAAATAAAGAAGAATATTATTTCTATTGAATTTTAATTTTTTCCGGTTTTCATTTGTTTTTTCAATTTTTAAATCAAATTAAAAAAGGACTTTAGTTATACAATTATTGCTAGAAACCATCATAGATTAGCTTGAGGGAGAATAATTGAGTAGATCCAATGAATAATTGATCAACGGTAGTAGATATATGACACTTAAATTTTGCTTTGTACAAGAATTTCATGAAGTCCCAATCTGCAACTTTGTCATGCAACCATATCCATAATTGACTTTGTTCGATGGTATAACGGTGGGCGGAATTCAATTAAGAATTCACAGCTTACAAGAAAAGCACTAAGTAAAGATATAATATACAAATATATATATATATATATATATATAGATATATAGATATTTATGTATATGTTTTCTTCAATAAGCCAGGACTTAAAAACGATTCTATTATGGTGAGCTCGACATTTCTGTCCCGCCATAGTAGGAGGTTGGATAATTGCATAGTTAGCTTTTCGTTTGATGAAACTAACAATGTAATATACTTAAATATTTGTGCATACATATATATATATATATATATATTATGTAAGGTAGGTGGTTGCTTTCGATATTTGTAAGGATAATACTGATTTTTTATTTAATTTGTCTTTTAAATTTCTAGTTACTACTTTTATTACATTTACTTATTTTTAAAACTATTTTTATATATTTTTAAATGCCAGCTGAAGTTTTTTCTTTAAAAGATCAAAAAAAAACAAAAATAAATCTTGATTCAAAATTTTTAAATTTGACTTTAATAAAAGAAAAAATTTAGCTCATTAAAAGAAATAAAAGTCAAAATTGATTTCGATTCAATGGATCAACTATTTCCTACTTAAAATATCATAAAAGTTTTATATAAAAATTATTTTTTATTAATATGAAGATAAAATAGTTTGAAAATAAATAAAAAATCAAAATTTGTTTATGTACTTTGACTTGATAAGACCAATTTTTGGCTCAGTGAAGTTAGACAAATATAATTTTTTGGTATTTTGTCTCATTTGCATGTTTTTTTAGTTATAATCTTTCCTCTCCAATATTAACAAAATTGAGAAGTCCATTGACCATCTAGGGTATTCTATAAATCATTTAGTAGATAAAATGAAAAGTTGAAATTATTTATTAGGTGTTCTTAGCTTATATGAACTTGTTAAAATATTCACAGTCTATAAAGAACTTTTTTGAGTAGACCCAGCCTTAAATCACCTCCCATAATATTTTCCATACATAAAAAATCGCACCAAAACTCAACAAAAATGATTTAAAAGTGTCAAAACTACTTTGGGTGGCTATATTCTAAAGCTCAAATTGTCGTATGTTCATTCGATTAGCTTTCAGATAGCTGATCTTATGAAAAATAGTTGATTATAATTTTCTAGCCAAAATATAGTGCAATCACACTTTTACTTTAGAATGCGTAAATACTTTTGACATAGTTTAAATAATATATTGGAGGTGTTATCAAAATATATTTGATGAAAATGTCATATGTAATTTAACAGATATGACCATTTATAAGTTTGAAACACTTAATCTTCTTAAAGTAATGTAGAGTAAGAGAAAAGGAGTGAGATATATCAACGCTAAAGAGTCTTTTTTAACATTTGAAAGAATAAAAAAAAGTTGTTAGCCTAAATTTGTCAATTGTAATCAATTTTTTTTATTTAATAAAATATCAACTTCTTATTATTGATATATGTAAATATAAATCCTTAAATTGGAATTTATTTATTTTTTTTTTGTGATGAATTTTAATTAGCCGACAAGCATATGTTACTAGATCATTTTTATTACACGGTTACAATATTTTAATAAAGGAAAAATTAAAAAATACAAGAAAAAAAATTGTTTTTAATAAGCTAATTTTTATATCCTTAAACCACATAATTACCTAGCATGTCTATAGTTCCGCTATTATAAATCCTCATATAGAAAAATTGTTATAAGCATTTGAAAAGCATTGATCTAATTATGGCTGACAATCAACTGGAAACCACATTCTGATATATATATATATTTATATGTCAGTTGAGTCACGCAAAAATTTTTTCTAACCCTTGAATAAGGTGAGCACAAGTGCACCAGATGAACAAAATACCCTTCTATCTCTGCCCTTTAACCATATGTTATAAGATAAGTGTGACTTTTTAACCCTGTATAGTTATATATATATATATATATATGTATATGTGTAATCAGTGTGTTTGGCGGTCACCTTAAGGCTTACCATTAAAAACTTTTTATATATGTATAATGTATATACAAAAAAAAAAGCCCTTTAGAACGTTTGCGTGACCCTTTTATTTAAGTAATGAACGGCGTAAATGATTACAGTGGGATCACAGTTCCTAGTGAACAATGGTAAAAAAAAAAATTGAAAATAAAAAATTAAACAAAAACAACAACAAATTAAAAAAAAAAAAATAAATTAAAAACAAAAAATAAACAATAAAATTTTAAAAAGCCACACGTGACAAATGATGATCTAAGCACCCATGAAGATTTTCATAAAAGGCGTGTGCGTGTATAACAAGGAGAAAGTTTTGAGTGTTGCGCGCATGAAAGATGATGACCACGCGGACCCCTAATAATATATATAGTTAATTGTCATGTGTGTGGTCTTATTCTGTTATATCCCCTCAATTGTCCAGTAGAAAGCCCATAATTGAATCTAATTAAATGATTGATGTGTCATTAGAGTGCTCACCTACACATGACTATTGGGATGTATGCTTGGATGACGATTTGATAAATTTTTTATATTTTTTGTTTTTCATATTATTAAATTTCATATTTTTCATTTTTCCTTATGGGCTCAATTGGTGGGCTTAGTCTATTTAAGTGGGAAGAACATCTATATAAATTTATGGTTATTATATATGTAAAAAATGGAAAACCAAAAAAAAAAAAACTATAATTACAAGATTATTCCTTATGGACACTTAATATGTAAATCAAACGGAAAGAAACAATTTGTTTTGTAAAATCATTTCTGTCACTTAGATAATGTAGTAGAAGTTTTGGGTGTATTCTATGCTTATAATATGAAAAATAAAAGAGAAACTCATCAAGAATTTTACTTGAGGCTTTATTTAAAAAAAAAATATTTCAACTTGTATAATTAACATAATGCATCCAGCTACATAGCTTAGAACTGTATAATTAAGTAAAATAAAACTTTTTGATTGTTTATCATGTGATATTTATGTGCAACATGAATGTGCAAAACTTTTTTTTATCCCATGATTTTCGTCTATCATAATGTAAATTAAAAATTATTATGAAAAACCAATAGATAACAGATAATTATAAAAAGATAACTAATTAGTTTATTTAATTTTTAAGCTTACAGTATTAAGTCTCAACTTTTAATGCCTTTTTGGGCCTTCCAGGTTTCTATCTGAAATCACATCATAAAAACCAATTTTAAATTCTATACATTGCTTACTTACGAGGACTAAATTTGGAAATTATAAGGCATATAACATATATTTAGGCTAGTGTAGCATTTATCTTATAACGGATAAGTTTCTTAAAGATATTTCGTATTTAAGCTTACCTAATTTAACCCTCATCTATTATTCGGTGTGCCTTATAGAAAATTATTGCCATATGAATAGCTCAGCTTTTCCTGAGAAAGATAAGCACATTTTATTTATTTATTTATTTTTTGCCAAGGTTCAATACAAGTAGAAAAATTTCTACAAAATTTCAGAGAAAAAAACTTGTACTGAAAATGAGTAATGATTGTAAGAAATAACAAACAAGTAATTTTTTGTCCTATTAGTGTTTATCGAACATATTTACACACATTTGTACCCCTTCATACCCCCTTTCTTAAGTTACTGTCAATGATTACAAATATCTAAATCAATTTGTCGATCACTCAATTATATTTACAATAATATTGCAAACTAAATATTTACACGTCTTTTTCTTTCAATCAGTTTCAATCATTGTAAAAGAATACTTAGCAAAAAAATGGCTGACTTGTGTATAGAGCACAAAAGTTATGTAGTAGTCCTTTATCTTGCCAGCTGAATTCTACAACAAAAGCAAAACAAATCCCCGTGGTAAAATATATATATATATATATATATTGAAGTGAAATAAGAAAGAAAAACAAAAATATTGTATGTTTTCAATGCAGCTTTATTAGATGTCAGATTTCATTTGCTACAATTTCTCATGCCACCTCTACATATTCGTAATATTCGCCAAATATTAAAATTCGTTCTATTTAACGTCTTCACTGTGTATCCATTCACACATTTATGCATTGTTATCAGATATTTTTCATTTGACATTTATGATGTTTGCGTTGCATAAATTTGTATAAAATTCGCCAACAGAGTGAACTTGCTCAAACTTTACACAGTCTGGCAAACTAAGACAAATGCCACCCTATAAAAATTCGTGTATTTGCTGAATTTTCTTATTATTGTCGCATTTTCAGAGGCTACATTAGCTTTCTTATTATTATTATTTTTAAAAATAAATGACTAATGCGCATTAACTTAATTTACTTTAACCCATTCAGTGCCAACCGATCAAATTTTACACTACCTACTACGAGTTATCTCGTAGTTGGCACTTTTGGAACAACCACTTACTACGAGATATCTCGTAGTTGGCATTGAATGGGTTAAGAGGTACATATATGTGTCTTTGATATTAACAAGACCAACTTTTATTGATAGACTTAAAAAATGATGAATACAGGCCCTAAACAAAACAATAAATGATCTAATCTAAGGCATTGAATTGATTTAAGGCTAATAAATGTATTCAGTTACACTAATCCATTGTCATGTATATAAAGATAAGATTTAAAAAAAGATTAATTTAATCCCTAAGTTCCCTAATAAATTCCTAATCTTCTCTGTCCCACCAGCCACTTTATAAGAAAAAAAGCTTTAACGCCCCTCCTCGATAATAGTTATACCAAATATTAAACAATTTTTTTATTTTATCTTATCAAAACATAATTAATTGTGAGCCTTACTAGCTTGCCAAAGACTGGTGACAGGATTAGAATATCCACCACAGCTTCTTAGCTGCCCAAGTGTCCCACAACAAAGTTTCCAGCGCCCCCCTTAGGAATCCCTGATCTTACTGTTAATCTATTCAAAATATTACATTTTTCTAATTCTACAGTCATATCCTAGTTAACTGCCATGAAAACAAGATCCAGGGACTTTATCATCTCAATTTAATTTGAAGATATTCTTCAATCTTTTTAGCATAGCTGTAGATATTTGAAACAATTACCAAAATTTTCATAATTTTGTTTGATAGTTGGAAAAATTGTTAGATGGATTTCAATAGTAAGGTTCGATACAGTGATTATGTCGGATATCATTTATCAGGGGCATATCGAGCGGGGGGTGTGGGGGTGTGACATCCCCCCAAAACAGTCGGCAGTCGGCAAATCTCAGCTATTCTATCGTGCAATTCAAATATGAAATCGGTAACTTGACATGGATAAATGAATTCTGGAATTTCTGAAATGTAGTTTATGAAGAATGATAGGTGTAACATTAATTTCTTTAATTGGTTTTTTATTTCAAACTTTTTGCATTCAATTGTGAATATATGAGTCAGCACTTCCAAAAATATCTAATAGATTTTTGGTTGAAAGTGCTAATTAAATGATACCAAGTGAATCAAAATAGAGATGAAGTAGTAATTATAGAAAACTTAACACTGATTATTTTTTCTAGCCGAATGAACACTGCAGTAAGTTTTTAAATCACAGTGATTCAAGTCATAAATCATTGTGACAAAAACACTGACTAAATAAGAGTTTATTGAGCAATTTCATTTTCGAAGAATGTTAAACGATGAAGAATAGTAAAATAAGTGCTTATCTAAAATTCCCAATTTTGTAGATATAATGATTTTGATTACATAAACCTTGTTTTATTTATTAATAAATTTTGAAATTTGGCGTTCAAAGTTTTTTCAATTCTTTATTTAATAAATGTATCAAAATTAATAGTTTGGATTAATAAACAGCTCTGTTACATTTGCTAAAAAACTAGATATCAGTCCTGAGCATGATTCTCCAAAGCATCACAGAACACGTTGTATACCAAAAAAGTATGATAAATACCCAGAAACTGCTACTAATTTCGAATTTATAGCAAGGAATTTAGATCTGTCTTGCAAGTTTTCACAAGCTGTATTGAGGACAATATGAAAGAAACTTTTTTAATGTTTATACCTATTCAAAAAATTTTCAAATTTCCAGTTAACAAATGCAACTTTACGATTAAATTAATCAAATCTATTGTGCAATTAGACCCAACATTTTTCACAGAAGAACCAGAATGCATGCTTGCTGAATTAGAAATTCTTTTGGATTCATGTACAGAATGTACGAATTTTGGAGATATTTCTAAAATAGTGTTTCTAAGATAGGGTTTTATTTTGACTGCTCCAGTGATATCAGCTTCTTGTGAACGCTCATTTAGTAAATTAATAATTAGTTTTGAATTATTTACGTACAACAATGGGGGATGATCGTTTGAATATGTTGATGTTATTCCATTCTTCGAAAGATAAAGTTGACGAAATAAGCCTGCGTGAAGTCGTTGAGAAATGGTCAGTATTGAAACATCGCAGAGTTAAACTTTAACATCTCTCATTCTATGGATAAGAAGCACTTATAGAAATTAGATAATCCTCATTGTGTACTTAATACTTTTTTTAAAAATTATTTTTGCGATCGTTTAGCTGTGATAATGTTGTTTATTTCAAAAAATTCTTTAGAGTAATTATTTGTTTTGTTATAATAAAATTCTATAATAGTTAATTTGAACACACTGATATTACTATATTTCCACCCGCATGCAACATTTTCAGTCATCAAGCTTTTTGAGTAAGTCGGCTTTTTTATACCCGTCCCACGGTCCTGCATTTATAAATCTAATCCTTTAATTTATAACAAAGAGAGTTTTATAAAGGCCTGCTTTGTCTTTTATTTAAAAGGTTAAAACTAAATCGTAGTATACGGACGTTGTAGAAAAATTAAGTAAGCGTTGGAATGAATAAAGGTAATTATCGTTACAAAAAATTTATTAATTTATATGTCACACCCTAGAATCATATAAAAGTGTTTTATTTATATATTTTTCTTTTAAATAATTTTATCTATATTTTCAGTTTAAATTGTCTACTTTTCTCTATTTCAGAACAATAATCTCTTCAAACTTTACTATTTACTGAATTCACATTTCTATTGAAGTTTTTTATGTGTTCTTATCTAAATATGGCCTGAATTACACAAATTCTCATAAGACTAATCTCTAGTTAATTTTTCTAATACGAAATATAAATAGTAAGTTATAAAAACGAAGACTTTGGAAAAAAATTTTCTACCTACAAATATATTAAAAGGATATTTTTTTCGTGTTGTATCAGGGGTATCAAGAATTGCACACACATCTATATGAACATTAATAATATCCCTTATACATGTGTAGAAAATTATTTTCAGATCTGATTAGGCGAAATGTGAAAAAAAAAATAATAAAAACGGAATTTTTGATTTTTCTCTGCTTGATGCTGCTTATAATTCAAGCCTATGAATATTTACAAGAAGGTGAATAATCTAACGAGAATTAAATATGATATCATAAAATCTCATTAAGTTTTTTTTATTCAATGTTATCAATGTTCTCAATGAGATGTCATGCGGGTTAAACTAAAAATTTCATTGTAATAAAACCGCGTTAAAAATTGCTAGAAAGTTAAAAAGTTGTTAAGAGGCTTGTCAAATATTAATAGTAAAAAATTAAAAATTCTTTTGATTTTTCAAAATTTTTGACTATACCAGTTCAACAATTAGGCAAGCAGATTTATAAA
The DNA here is from genome assembly GCA_947359355.1 of Acrocera orbiculus. Classification (NCBI taxonomy): domain Eukaryota; kingdom Metazoa; phylum Arthropoda; class Insecta; order Diptera; family Acroceridae; genus Acrocera; species Acrocera orbiculus. Next base: position 7,212,392 of record OX375759.1, read on the forward strand.
ATATGATGAAAATATATTATTAAAACTCTACGAAAGTCAATAAATAATTATGAGCTAATTAAAGTAGGTTCACATAAAGGAATTACTAACTAAGTTATTAATATACTATATTTACTTACAATTATTAAAAATGCCAAATATTATTATTTAATATTCTGATGCAGCTTTTTTTTTAACGTGTAGTATTTTTAGTTAAAATTAACGACTTTAACAGAAAAATCTTTAAATTTAGTTAAGAAATACATTTAACATTTAACAGCTTATTTTTTACATAAAAGTGAAGGTTTTTATATTTCAAAATAAATCCGTCACTCAAAAATTACAAACTATAAAAATATATTTTTTTCTTTATTTACAATATCGGCTTAATAATCAGCCAAAATTCATATAAAATTGTTTCATTGATTCGAAAAGGTTTGATCTGCATAAAAGATGAGCAAACCAAACATGAAAAAATGATTAAAAATATACCAAGCTTATATCAAAAACTAAAATAAAATAAAATTAAAAAATTGAATAAATCAGAGGATATTGCCATTTTATTTGCTAATCGTAGTCAATGTCCGGGTATTTTTATTTTGTCACAATATCAAAGATAAAAATATCTTGTCCTTCATCAATAATATTATATATTGATTTTTATATACTGAATCTAAAGGAGCTTTTTATGCAAGATTGGTGAAATATTTGTCAACTGCCAAGCTAAAAAAATTAAAAAATATAAATATGTTTTATTAAGGACAAAACTTAAACTTTATACGATAAACCAAAAATTGAACAATAATCAAAGCAATGGTTATAGGTTGACAGTTTTCTTTTTCAAAAAATAACGTTTCTTTTTTATTTACTGGAAAAAAATTGATCAAAAGAAAAATTCTTTAAATCAATATAAAAATATTTTTAATGTAAAACACAAACAAATAAATAAAAGAAAACCAATGCAAAAAATTATTATAAATTATTCAAAGTTCATATTTCTTATAATAAAATCTTTAATGCATTCGATTATTTAGTGTGGTGAATAAAATAGTTCACCACATTTAAACTTTTTAGCTCACATAGTAAGTCGGCCATCAAAGAAAATAAAATTGAATTCAAGTGCAATCCATAATACTTTTATCTCTTTCTAATTTTCATTTTGTTTTATTTCTAAATTATAAAAGTAGGCGTAACCAAAAACATTGAATTAAGAAAATTTCTGTTTTTTTTTTTTATTCTCTAGTTTTGTATATCATATAAGTTTTCTTATATTTCTCCATGCTAATATATTTAATACATTCAAACAAATTTAAATATATTTTTTACGCATGGGCATTAGCTAATTTTACCCCACCCACAAATAATATCAGTCTATCTTACTCAGTCTTATAATAAATTTTGTATAAATAAATTTTATAGTGACAGAATGACTTTCTCTGTTGGCTGTCACATGAAGAAATCATTTTGTTGCCTCTGCCACTGTAGATGTTATCATCATTATCAACCGATGAGCTGGGGATTTGTGCACTTTAGCACGGCATTAGCCTTACGGTAGTGGCGGCGTCTATGTTTGACGCCTTAACCCAACACCAGTAGAGCTGATTAAAAAACACAAAAAAATAAGAATGAACTTTAGTTATAAAGCCATATTACAATTGTGTGTTGGTAGATAGCTTTTAAATATATATATATAAATGTATATGGTTTGGAAGAAAATAAATGCTATATATATTGCTGACTGGACAGAGTGGGATATAAAATAAACAATAATAACTGTTCATAAGAAAAAGGGTGTGGTGAAATTTACTTGTCAGACTCTATATTCTCTTTGTGGATTAAAAATTTTGATTTTGATTTAATCATATTAACTAAGTGCATAAAATATTAAGGTTGTATTTTGTATTAGTCACACAAAAAAAAGTCACCCATTAATAAAAACTAAAAAAGTAAAAGCTTTAAGATTTTATATATATATACATATATATGAGAATGACTTAAATTAGTATGAGAGATACAAACATTATCATATATTTATTAGTATAGTATTTAATATACAAAGAAAATATAGTATAAAGTTTTTTATATGTATAGATATATTATTAAAAATATTGGCGTGACAATAAACTTTGATAAGATGTAAAAGTGTGCTTAAAGAATTGTGTCCCAGGGACACATACGTGTATATTTTAACACTTTTGGGTGTTACGAAGGGGGCTATTGGCGGGTATTCAAATATTTTCTGGACAAGTTTTATTAGATACGTTTGTTCTTCTGTTGAGAAAATAATAATAACAACAACAACAACAACAAATGAACAAAAATAATAATATTTTGTTAGATTATGGCCAAATAAAGTCATTGATGTTTATATTTAAACCAGTTTAAGTGTATTATATAAAATTAGTAGAAATTTTGAATTAGAATTTTAGATTTATATAAAATAAAAACAAAAAAAATTATATTAAATGTTTGTGAGTGTTTTTAGTGGAAAGTGTGTTTTTTTACTAACTTGTTCTTGTATTTTTTTTTTTTTTTTTTTGTAAGAATTTTGTACATAAATTTTATTTTTATATATATATATATTTATTTAAATCGAAAGATTATTCTTTTGACTAAATATAATTATTATAGACTATGTGACACATCTAGGCGTGGGACACAAATAAAAGGAATATGATTTGTCGCACGCGCGTTTACTCTATTTTCTAACATATGTGGTGGGATGATATTTGACGGCTTTAGGCTACACATGTTAAATAAAATGTCGACTATAGAGCACATTACATGATGGAACATAGTCGTGTTGTGTACACTTTTTGTCGAAGTAACCTCTCTTGTGATTTCTGACTGATTTTTAAGTTATCGGCAAAAAAACAAAATAATATATATATATATATATATATATATATATATATATATATATACTTGTCGTCGTGTAAGTCTTTTTTGTATTATTATTGTTGTTGTTTAATTTTTTAATATTCGATTTATGGTGACTGTGTTTGAAAATTGTAAATTTAAAACATTGCATTTAGTTTAACTCTGATGGAATCTGATAGTCGTTGTTTCGGTGGTCGGTGTTCGGTGTACGTACGTATGACGTGTTGTTAACAAACATAAAATAATATTTTTTTTTTTTTAAAAAAAAAATGGTTATAAAAAATTAATAAACTGGTGACTTTTATAATATTATTCATTTGTCATTTGTAAATGTTATATTATAAATGTTAAAAATAATTAGTTATCAATTATTAATATTAGAAATTGTGTATTGTTTTACATGTGCTAATAAAACGGTTAATAGAAAGTAAAAAAATTGTGTAACAAAATTATAAAAAGAGTTTATCATTATTCAAACAAAAAATAAAAAAATAAATGAATGTAACTTAAAATTTTGATAAGGTAAACTTATATGAGAAAAATTTTAATAAATTTTAAAAATGCAAATTTACACTAGTAATTATTATTTTAGATTTTATTTGACTGGTAAGCTAGTGTTGGAATAAAAATGTTTTTAGTGATTTTAAAATCTATAGAATTTTATTATCCTCAAACTCAAAGTCAAAATACTGAATAAAACAAAACAAAAAACTTCTTGTCTGCTGGCAATAAAAAGTATGAACTCTCTACTATCTAAACAAATTTTGTTCTTGTTATAATTTAATTGTCTTGAAGTTTTGCTGTTAAAAATTTTTGCCTAAACCACAAACTCCTATTACAAATGATTGAAGTAAAGAAGAAGACAAGAAAGCTTTTTGCAAGTAGTTAAAGTGAAAAGAAAGTAATAAATAGCTTAATAGCTCTTTGGTATCAATGTAAATGGCTGTAAATACTACAGTAAATGTGGCCCTCTAGCAATAGTAGTAGTGCTATTTTTCAAGCAAAGGTATATAATGACTAATCATATCTATTCTATTTCGAAACAGATGCGTTATATTGGGAAAATTTATCAAAGCCAAACTTATAATTTAGGCTATCTAGTTATCTTTTCAGCCCAGAGGTACCAGAGTACTTGATGAAAAGAGAAAACTGTGGCTGAGTTCTGAAATGCAGTGATACATTGCAGTGTAATTTTCTAGATACTTTTTACATTGCTTCAACAAAAAATTTGATATACTTATTGCGTGATTCATGTGCATTTAATACAGTCATAAAAGTTTTCGAACTCATGACATTGTATAACATGTGCATTTTGACATTTATGAACTCATGACAATGCATTACTGTGGTAGTACTGCATTTAAGAACTCAGCCTGTCTTGACCTGTTCAACATGACACTACTATTGTTAAAAATAAGGTGTCTAAAAGCCTTTACCACATGAAAAAGTCATAAACTGTAGTAAACCATGTAATATTCCGTCCTAATATTTTATTTTGTTTAGATAATTCTTTGGAATTAGCCAACCAATTTAAATATCTAAAGAGTAAGGAACAAGAGGTTCTATATATTCTTTCTTAGCCTATATTTTGCAAATCTGTCAGCTCCTTACCATCATAATGGAATGCCCCTTTGTTAAAAATAGAGAAAATCCTGAAGTTATCTTGTCACCGCTTTGTATGACTTAGAACGTAAAATTTAGTTCTGTCAAAGCATTTGAGCCAGAAATGATAAAAATATTAGTTTTCTCGATTTCTTTCATATAATATTGATCCACGAAAATTTTAGTGGAAACAATATCAGCTTGGAAAATGTTTAACCTACAAAGTTGCCTTTGTTTTTTTGAAGAAGTAGAATTATTATGAACATCTAATAAAATACATTATTTGGCATATTATTGGCATATTTGCATTTGCAAATGGTGGCCATTCTTTCAAGTTCGCTATTAGATCGGGCTTTATCCTCCAGACATGATGAAAATTTAATTCTAGAATAAAATAAATTATTTCTAGCTAAAAAAATACAATAAGATTTATCAATTTTTGTTTAGTTTAAAAAATATTTGATGATCATAAGTTAATCGATTAACTTTTAAAGTTAATTAATTGGAAATTTTGAATTTGAAAATGTGATTGAAGTTTTAAATGAAAATAAAAACCAATCAAATCTTTTTATGGCATCCTTTAAGTGAAAAAACAAAATTACCTAAAACTAGAAAAAACAAACAATATATTCGAGGTGTTTGAAAAAAATATGTTACATTTTTTCAGCGATAAAATTTTGTGCTAAATCGATTTTTTCAAAATTCTACAGCAATGTAGCCACTTAATTCCCACTCTTTGTGAAGTTCCCTAATCCCCAAAAAATTTAATTTAGCCCTGGTAATTTACTTTCAAAATGTTTTCTAATTTGACTTTACCATTTTTTTGTTTTGTTTGATATCAAATATTAGATAATAAAATTTAGTCATAGTTTCTCTAAACTATTTATGAATTATTTAAAATAAATTAAAATATTTGTAACTCACTTTCAAAAAAAAAAAAATAATATGAGTCCTTGTGTCTGTTTTTAGTTCAACAACTCTTCCCAATATTAAGTTGCAATATTCTTAACAATAAATTTCTTGATAAGAGATTGGTTTATAGTTTTGTAGCAGTCAAAACTTCAAGGTATCCAATTAGTTTTGAATTGTTCAATGTAATTTTGATAAATCACTGATTTCAGTATAAAATTTTGTTCTGAACATTAAAAGATAAAAATAGAAAGGGATGAAACGATAAAACATTATCTTTTTAAAAAACTGAAACTTTCATAAGTAAAAATTTAAATATTTACCAATTGTTTTGAAATTTTTGCACCACAACACATAAAATTATTCCTTAAAAATAGAAAGGCTGGTTTTTTTATTTTTTTATTTGGTAATCTAGGAACCAAATAGGCAATGTGACCTGTATATTTATTTTATGTTCCATTGGGTAAGCCTAGAATAAAAACGAAAATCATAAAATCTTGTCTCATTGCCATTGTCAATATAAGCGGTCAATATGAGGTGGTCTTCCTTGAGGTTTTTTAAATGATACTCAAATTGCTCGTACAAAACGTTTTGAAACCAATTTTCTTCATTAGTGGATCCATCTCTAAATGTATATTTAATGTTCCTCGAAGCTTGAAATTGAATTCGTACAAGAAACAAAGATGTAAATTGTATTTTGTTTCCATTTGGTTCCAGAGAATAATAAAACAAAAATGGATACAAATACGGATAATTTTGCGAAATGAGTAAATTTAGAGTAAATGAGAATTTTAAATTTATAAATAAATATCGATGGCCAGTTGAAATGAGCCTCCCTTAGTCATAGCTGAACCTAGACTAAATAAGATCTTATCTTGATCTTTAACTTCCATACCTTTTTCCGTACTTGAAGAATACTTTAGAAAACTCAATTCATAACTTAACCAAAACGTAGTCAGTAAAATCATTTATTAAAAGCTAGCATACTTAAGGATTAATTAGTTAACTGCGGAATTTAATTTAAAAACACCTCACAGTGTTCGGAATTAAAATTAAACAATAATGTCTATACACGACGAATGGAGGGCAAAATGGTTCTATAATAAATTTTATGAAAAACGAAGAAATACATTTTTATTTAAGAGAAATTTAACAATTTTTTCCTGTAAAATTTATTGTTATTATAAACTTAAAAATTCTTAAATAATAATAAATTATTTTTCATAGTCAATGGTAGCGACGACGAGTAAACATGTCGAACGCACAGTAATAGAAATCTGGTTTAGATATACGACAAACGCACTTAACTGATTAAAAGCAAACAAAATCCTTAATCCAATATTAAAATGAAATCAGTGCAAAAAAAAAGAAAAAAAATTACTAACAAGCTAAATTAGTTATAAAAATTATGAAATCAAAACATTAATTCCTTTAAATTTTTTGTAATTGTATATTTTCCATTCTATTAATTTTAAAAATAATTTATAATACATCTATAGGATTTAATTTTAACATACACATATATATATATATATATATCCTTAAAGTAACTTTAATTCCTCAAATAAATTTCAATTAGTCAATTAAACTTTTAAAAAATTAACAGAAGGTTAAATTATCTGAAATTCTCTTTTTAATTTAAGTTCATTCTCTCCCCATTCTCTTTAAATATTAATCGTGCACTATTCTACCTCAAAATTTAGAGCCCATCAATTTCATTCCATTTTGTACCCTTATTTATTTGTTAAACATTTAATTATATCAAACCAATCCGCAAAATTATTCGATGGGAAAAGAAAACTTGACGTGCCATGAATTTTTGATTGAAAAAAAATAAAAACAAAAATAAAAAGAAAAAAGCAAACTTTTTCAACACTTTAGTTTGATCATTTAAAGGATGAAATTTTGTGTCACTCTATGAGTCATTATGAAAAGAAAAAGGATAACAACATAACTCATAATTGAAGTAATTTTCCGTTAAAATTTATCAAGTTTATTTATTTATTTTTTTTTTTTAAAGAAAAACATAAAAACTAGATAAAATCCATTATAATCTTTGCACGCACAAAATAATATATAAATATATATATATGTATATGTATATATGCGTGTATCTTTATGCTTTATATAAAGGAAATAGTTTCTTGATGTAATCAACCCCTAAAATTCTTCAGGGTGGAAGTGATTGAATCGATTTTCTCTGGTTTTGACTGTCCAACAATTTAAAAGGATAGAGCTCTATAGTAGTTAGATGAATCCCTGAATTATATATATATATATATATATATATGTATGAGCTGAGGGATATATAATGTATTCGATTGCTCGGAAGGAAGGAAGTTGTCTTATGCAGTGGCGTCTGACATTTAATTTTGTCCCACTGAGTGTAGAATCAGTAAAATGTAAAAGAAAAAATTGTTTTTTTTTTGCCCAATTGATTGAATACTAACTGGGAAAATGTTAAACGTGAGCCAAATCCGTTGTTGTTGTTTTTTCTTGTCATTTGTTTGTTTTATTTTTGTGTTTGAAAAAATCGATAAAAATATTTTTGTCCGTTTTTCCTTGGAAAGGAAAAATCTACAATAGATAGTTGTATATTGGAGAAAGAGTGTCCGTTCTCAACATGTTGATATTTTTGAATATTTATACAGTTTTTTGTTTCGAAAATTAGTTTTAAGTCATTTGAATAAAAGTAGAATATCCTAGTTTTCCTATAAATTTTCAACTAGATGACAAAAGTGTGAGTCCATGATAACAAATCCTACAAGTAAAAAAAAATATTCATATTATATTATACCTGGAGAAACTAGGCCCTTTATAAATTATACAAACATTAGCTTTCTCATTTTTTTTCTCTTGTATTCTCCATTTTCTGACACAGAAAAATTGTTCCTTTTGTATAGGCAAAGCTGTAGAATCTCAAAAAGTAGCCTGGATTTCACTCGACAAACAAACAGCAATGCAGATGCGATGATGCCAAGAGTTGTGTCATAATTCTTCCAGAATTGTATTGTGCATTGATAGATTTCTTTGGGATACCAACAGAAAAATGATCTCTCTGAAGAATTGAATTTACTGGTACTATGTAGTTGATGATCACTAGCAATATCTATCAATAGATGGAAGATATTCGCACTGTTTAAATAAAAAGTTTGAAAAGCATCCTAGTAAAATTTACTACTATGAAACATGGTGGATATACAATAACAACATGAATTCTGATTGTTCTATTTATGTTGGCATATAGGCGAAAATCTTTTAAAATCAGTAAATGTGAACGCTTATCTTGAGAGGGAGGTGAGAGAGGGTCAAAAAAAATATTTTAAAAATTTGTCTAAGTAAGTTGGATATCAATTAAGCGGTTTCAGTTTTTCAAATGATCTGCTCATCTGATAGTTTAGATTATAGATTGGAAAACATTTGGACCGTCCGAATGTTAATTATTTGTGCAAAAAGATCTGGTTTAGATTTTAAAAATACCATAATTTTTCATTAAAATAAGACAGTTCAATTCTCAAAAAATCCACTTGCAGAATTTAACTCTTTCAAAACTAAAATTACATAAAAAAAAGTAGTTTTATCAGTATTTCAACAGCCTTTAGGACTCATATTACAAGGATTGAAAAACAAATTCCTGTAGACAAAGGATCCTTAAACCCTAAATTATATCTGTGTGTTAAATAATCTGCCATATTTATCTAGACAATTTTAACCAAAATGAGCTAATATTGCTTCATTTTCCGTTTTATAGAAAATTCTTTAAATCAAATAAAAGGTGCCCTATAAAAAGTATATCGAAGCTATAACCATTTCATATAGGTTGAAGTAAAAATGACGACCAAGAATATTTTAATCAAAAATTTACTTCCGACTATCAAAATTTTAGATATATTTTTCTTTTATTTTACACATAATCAAATCTTTTATAAAATTTTAATTAGAATTACTAAAAGTTTGATTTAAATTTATTTTACTGGATATATCTGGTGCTTGTTTTAACCTTTACCCAAACGGGTAGACATTCCTGGAACCCAAAAAGGCATAGCATTTGTCCAAATGGATCAAAGAGAACAATTAGCCAATTCTTTTAACATGGTCGGCTTCCCTTAATGGTCTATATGCTATGATCTATGATTTCAATACATTCAAATCACAATAATAATATTAATAAAGTGTCTATATCATTTCGAAAATGTTTTAAAATTTTCATTTTCAAATTTAACATATTTATATTAAGTAATTAAATCATAAAATATAACTTAACTTATTTTATATTGTACAATTGACTGGAGAAATTAACTCTCGGTTAACAAAATCGATGTACTTAGTTTTCATCATTTTTCTAATGTAATTTTTAATTTTGTTACTTGAAAATTGTTTGAATTTTATTTAGAATTAGAAATTATTAATTATTATTAATATTCTATTTTAGAAACTTTTATTTTATAAATTCCCAGAAAATGGCTTATATTAATAAAATTTTTACATTATATACTTGGCAACAATATTTCGATTGAAAACAGAAGCATAAAATGTCTTGGTGTCTAGATTAGCGTTTTGGACAGGAGTTTCATACAAATTTTTGAGGCAAATTTACACTCAGAAGTATATTGACTGCAATAAAATTAGATTGAAAATCTTTTAGAAAAGTATAATTTGTGTCTTTCAACTAATTTTATTGCATTTATTATTTACGATAGAAAAGTCAATTTGACATAATAAAACTAGTTACAAAACATAAATTATATATATTTATTCAAACTCAAACAACTATTGAGTATAACCGTTCCCCAAAACTCCTATGAAACCGCTGTCCAAAACGTTAATCTAGACTCAGCCTGTGTTTCGCATGTTGACTGAAACTATCCACTTTCTGGAAGCTGATATGTATATGTCGCTTATACCCTTTCTTAACACAAGCCTCTACACAGCATTTAGTTAAAAAAAAGAAACTTTTGTATGGAAAAGTCATGTACTTCACAGCCTTTGAAACGCTGTAGTTTTTATATTTATTTTTTGTTATTCAATAATTTTTTGATTAATAAAAAATTCACTTTTAAAAATATTATTTTAAAAGATTTTTGTACTAATTTATGAATATCTTATAATAAGAGTTTTTTTCATTTTTAAAAAATTTCAAAGATAAAACAAAACAAAAATTAAATATTCAGTGTGATTTTGTTATACCCAGGCTTGGGAACAGTGTATTATTCGTACAAAAAAAAAAGAATAGTGCCATAAAAGTAAACATTGTGTCATTGAATTTATGAAAATACACAAAATAATTTCAATGTATTTACTCGCAAAAACAGTATTAAACTAACTTCTAAATATTATATTCAAAATCATCTGAAAAAAAAAAGATCAATTAATTTTTAAATATAAAAAATAATTTTAATATATTTACAAAAAAATTCACTTTTTGATACAATAAATAAATAAATTGTTGGAGAAGTTTTACAATTCATATAATAGATGGCAAAATTTCTCTTATACAACCTTTCAAAGCATGTATTTTAAGACACGATTGCAATATACTTCATACACGTATATTACACGATTTTCCATACAAAATTTCTTTCCATGTATCAATTGTATTTTTTGCCTCAATTGAGAAAGGCTATTACAGAGGTTTATTAGTTTATCACTCCAGAATAGTCAAAAAATGTGTGTTTTGTGTTAAGATCATAAATTTATAGCATAATTTAAGAAGTTTTTCGCCAAAAATAATGAATAGATTCAACTCTATATAAATAAAAAACAAAAGGTAGGAACCTTACAGTAAAAAACGTCGTTTTATATTTTTGATTCAATACCAAATAATTGTTTAATTAATTTACATTTTTATATTGTGAACATTGGAATCAATTCCACTACAACTACATTAATAAAGTTGTTTTACTTCTTATATATTTTCGCATTGATCTAAACCTATTTTTACCAAGAGCTTTTCATTTACCACTTTAATTGTATCTTTTTTTTTGAAATTCCATTGTAACTATGGAAAAATTTTGTTCTTGTCAATTTAATTTGTTTTTCGTTGTTTGTCATAAAACAAATAGCAAATAATTGTTTTAATAATTCGATTGATATATATATGACATTCACACATATTTATTATTTATTATATCTTTGTATTTCAGTAATAAATACATATTTATATTTCATGAACTTAATTGCTTTTTGGTTTATTTGTTGCTTATCTCTCTTTGAAATAAAAATTATTTAATGTTTTTGTTGTTGTTGTATTTCAGTCCATATGATTTTAAATTTCTTATGTTTTAGCCATTGTCTGTATAATACCAAAACCAAGTGACAAAAAAATATTGTGAACTAAGTTCTAATCTCGTTTTAGTTTAAGTTAAATGCTTTCTAGATCAGATGAAAGCTATCAAAGATTAATAATTATTATCCTGGAAAAAGTTTTGTAGAACCAAATTTTGAATTTGTTTCAGCAACTAAATGCAAAATTGTTTCTCTATAGGTTAAATGAAAAATTCTATTTTTAATTTATTTATATATAATTAAATGTTTTCACTGACAAAAAAATATATAAAAATATATTTACTACTTGTGTTGTACTGAATAAAATTGGAATAACTAAAGCTATGGTTCTAATGAAAGCGAATTAACCCATTCGGTGCCAACTACAAGATATCTCGTAGTAGGTAGCATAAGATTTGATTCAGAGTTATGACTAAATGAATATCTGTGGAATTAATAAGCTTAGAAAAAATATAAGGGGATGTATTTCATGTAAAAGTATATAATAAAAAAACGAGAAAATAATTACTATATTGATTTTTGCACAACCCGACAAAGAGGTTCAAAGTATACAAAAGTATACCAAAGTTCGCATTTTTGAGGTTAAAGAGGATGAAAGGAGGCTGGAAATTTCGACTCGGGATATCATTATTATACTATGATATGGGGTAAAGTTAATTTCTATCATTGCTGTTAAAAGGCTTGCCTTTGTAATAAATTTCATAAGATTAAAAAGATTTTTGTACAAATTAGCCTTACATCTTAATCCTTACATGTTTTCAGCTTACGTAAAATGACCCTTTGCCCAGGGATGAAATCACATGAAATTAAACAGTACTTATTCGCAAGAAAATTTTCTTCCAGGGTGCCACCTACGAGATAACTCATGGCAATTTTTTGTTTTTTTAAATATTTATAAATATTATTGCGATAATGGGTTATAACACAATTAACCTGAAAAATTAAAAAATTTTATTGGATACATTGGCACTGGTGGCAACATACGTAAAATTTGCTTGTCAGCGAATGGGTTAATACATTTGTACGACTTTTCTCTTTTGTACGGAATTAATTCCTTCTTTATTGTCTATATCGTAAAGGATAATATTCTCAACTAAATAACTTTTCAACTGTTATGGAATACTTTGATTTTTAGATCGAAGTAAATAGGGGTAAATTATATCCTTATCTACGCCACAATATTACATATAGAAAAATTAATTGATGATTATTTTTCCAACTATAAGCATCCAAATTCCTATCTTCCAGTTATTTTTCTATAAAATAGCCAAAAGGATATTTATACTGTGGTAAAATACTAACATCAGAATATTGCATTGGGGATTCTTTGAGTTTTTTATTTGTAGATTAAAAAATAAATTATTGCAGTTTATAGATGTAAATTTTAAATATTTATTTTGTTTTTGTTTTCTCTTGTATTGAAATTAATTTACTATAAAATTTAAGTTGTATATGTCATATATGTCAGAAAATATGAAATTTTTTCACAAATAAAAAAATGCTACCATTTTAACAACAATTAAGATCCGATATAAATCAAATCTTTTCTAAAACTTACTATTGGATCATCAAGGAAAAATCAAGGAATCAAGGAAAAATTGTTTTAATTAATTTTAATAATAATTAATACTAAAAAGATTGCAAAATTGAAATATATAATTTTGTATGCGCTTAAACTGTAATATTTTCATAGAAAAAATTTCTTAAATAAAAATAATTACTTCAAAAAGAAAAATAACAATAAGTTAAAACGGAAGTATAATAGTAATAATAATGAAAAAAAATATATATATATAAAAATACAAAAAAAAAAAAAAAAACAAAACGCAAACGAAAAAAAAAATTAACCAAAAAAAATATTAAAAAGAAGGCATCTGCACCTCCTAATTCAATAAAATCGTATAAATTTCTATTTCTAGCAATGTGATCACACTTTTAGATATCGAATTACATTCAATATATGTATTCCCTTTTAAAAAGATTTGAGTGTATACAAAGCACACCCTGTTTATATTAAGCTATAATAATACAATAGAACAAAATAAAATGAAAATCTATTGAAAATCTTCGAACAGAAAAATTCCATTAAAAAAATTAAATCTACTACTAAAGATTTTTACTATTAAATTGAATAGAAAGAAGTATTAAACACTAAGAATTAAGGGATATATGTAATAAATAAGATATAAGTAGAAAAAAAATTTTTTTTTTAACGACTTTTAGATAAGGGAAAGTTAATAATATCCCTATTAAATGTCTATAGTAACTACCACCTTAGATTTTTATAACACAAAATCAAAATCATTTAATTTGCTCTGATTTTATTTTTTACAGTTAATTCATAAAATCACATGAAATATTTTGTATATAATAGTAAAAGGAATTGAAATGAATTTTTTAATTAAAAAATAAAAAACAATAAATGAAATACGAAGAAAAAACTATTTTAAGAATTCCAAAGAAATTTACTATTCCTAAATGATTTCAATACTAACTATAAATATAGTTAGAAGTCAGAAGTCAAAGAAAAAAGTAACGGAATATACTTCTGCTATATTTAATCATAAAAGTTTACTCTTCTAAACACATCAAAAACAATACTTTAACACAATGGACATCAGTTATAATAAAAAATGCCTGTATATATATATATAATAGACTACATAAATGTAAATTGAAGCGTATGCATATACATATCTATAAATATATATATAGACATGCATTAATAATATAAGTATAGATTGAAGACGCCACTTTTGGTTAAGTGTGGATATTGTCCTAAGAAAATAAAATCTTTCAAACATTTTACTTTAATATTTACTCAATGATTGGTTGAGAGACACCAATCGCCGTCGATTATCGCACACCAAAAAAAGGAGTGGCTTATATTTTCTTTCGCATATAGCTATATATATATATATATGTTATAAAATAATATAAAAAGGAATATTTTAAAATTTGTTCACACTCTTAACTAAAATAAATTTAAAACTTAAATTATATATAACTAAATCTTTGAGTTTGACACCTTTAACTAAAAATTTATATACGAGTTGTCAATTGTAAAATTTACTTACAAGAAATTATACTTGTAAATATTTCTAAAATGAATTTATCGAAAATATATTATGGACTAATTAATTAAAAAATAAAAAGTTTAAAAAAAAAACAGAAAAATAAAACAAAAATATTATAGTAGAAAATGAAGCAAATATCTATGGACAAAATAAAAATTAATAAAGAAATTAAATAACTTCAAGAGAATTAAAAATAAGAATTACAAGCACATTTATTTTATATCTCATCCCTATATATCCATATATGGATATCATATACAGATGTATGCATATATATATATATATATAAATCTGTCCAGTAAAACTTTTGAGTGGGGGTAAAGAGGCGCTTCCCAAAACACCAGATCAACACTCTAGGTGTTGCTGTAGGCACCCAGTGTAAAATCATCCTTTACAAATACAAATGTATAAATGAAATGGACATTCAATTTTTTTTTCTTTTTTGCTTAATTCAATTTTTACTTTCTGTTTTTTGTATTTCATTATTCATATATATATATATATATATATATTTATTTTTCAATACATGTGTGACAAGCGGGATTCCACATGGCATTTGTATAAAAAATATATAGATTTTCTCTATTATTCTAATCATACACTCTATGTTTACACCCCCTTTAGAGGTATAGTGAATTTATACTCTATACAAGCTTAAATTATATAGACATGTTTATATAAATGGTGTCATTCTAAAGTGTGATTATAAAAAGGTGTATATATATATAATAAATGGTGTGATTTAAATATCTATATGTGTGTTAGATAGTAAGATTTATTTTTCTTTTTTATTTGATTAAAGTTGTTTTTTTGCTAGTGTTGTTTATTTAGTTCATTCCAAAGAAACCATTTATAGGCTGAAAATATATGAAAGACAGAGAATATATATATAAATATATAGTTTTAACAATACTTTGATATCCATAGAGTTTGGTTGGCTGAATGAAAACTGAAGGGATTATGAATGCGATTAGATTGTATTATATATTTATTTTATATATATATATATATATATTTATTGTGTGTATGAAGGGATTTATAAGAAAAAATTTTTGTGACATAATATTGCTATTTCCGTTTAACAAATGAATTTTTATGATCCATCTTCTCTTTTTCACAAACATTGTTTTTGTTATGTTCTTTCTTCATGTATAGCGAGGGGCTTATGATATTGTTTTATAGTGTTTTGTTTTCTTGGAGTATTTGTTGTTTTTTTTCATATATGTTCATCTTTCTGCCTAGCACTCTCTAGAGGTTATGCGCGAATGAAGCTTGTGTGAATGGCTGAGTGTGTAGAATTTTTTTTGTTTTGGTAAAACCTTTTTTTTATATGGTTTTTCTTTTTTGTATGATAAAGTTTTTGTTTTGTTCGGTTGTGTTGCACTACTGAAAGTGTGTATTAACCAGTTCATAACTGACCGGCGTGAAGTTAATATCGTTGATTTTTGTAGAATATCGTAATTTAATGTTTGTTTTATTTATTTTTATGTGTATTGTGTTATCCTAAATATATGTATATATATATATATATATATATAAAATAAAGAAAATTTAAAAGTTTTTTTCTGTAATAACGAAACAGAAAAAATTATAACACTTAATAATAAGTAACTCAATTAATTAAATGCATTCTTTTGGTTTTCGTTTTCATTTCATTTATTTAGTTTATTATTTTATATTAAATCATTTAAGAACAAATATATCATAAAACAAAAATATATATATATAAATACAATTAAAATGAATACAAATTACAATATAAAATTTTGAATTGATAATTTTGTGTGGCATTTATACAAGTGTAAAATTGCATTTTTTCATCAATAATACATAAATAAATATTTGATTTTATTTTTTATAGGTGTAAAACAACGTTTTAAGTGATGAAGAAATTCAAAAGAAAAAATTCTACAAATGTGTTATCAAATAAAATTTTTGATTTCATAATAAATATGAGTTTTTAATAAAATAATTGTGATAAATTAACTTTAATTCTATTTATAAAATAATTATTCAATAACAAAAAAATAAATTAACGTTAAAATAATGTAATTATTGTGCTACAAAATAACAACAACAAAAAAATTAATAACAATCGTATCTATATAAATTAATTTTTAACAAAATAAAACTATTTCCATGTCTATTATTAATTATTAATTATTTATTTAAAATTCAAAAATTTTTTAATTTTTCTAAAAAAAATTTATTTAGTGTAATGTTATTGTGATGAGATACGACGTTCAAGAATTATTTCAAACAGACGATACCATCAGTAGGTTTGCGAATGGGATGGCATATCATCCATTCCTGCAGCTTCCAAGACCCACTGACTTCAGCGTATCATCGCTGTTGACGGCGGGTACAGGAACATCACCATCACAACATACTATTATACAACAATTGAGTGAACAAAATTCACCAGTATCATCTAGCCAACAGGCTAATCAACAACAACAACAGCAGCAATTAAATCATCATCATCATCATCATCAGCAGCAGCAGCAACAACAAACTAATAATTCAGCACCTACATCACATCATCATCAACATCATCATCATCATCATCCGACACCAACATTACCACCAGTACCAACTCAACCATATTTTCCAGCAGCTGCATTAGCAGCATTAGCTGGTTCACCAGCTGGTCCACATCCACATTTATATCCAGGTGGTCTATTACCAAAATTAACACCACATCATCCGCATGCACATCATCCACTTGGTACACCATATACAACTGCTGAAGACGTTGTTTTAGCATCTGTAGCAGCTCATCAATTACATCCAGCTATGAGACCATTAAGAGCATTACAACCTGAAGATGATGGTGTTGTTGATGATCCAAAAGTTACATTAGAAGGAAAAGAATTATGGGAGAAATTTCATAAATTGGGTACAGAAATGGTTATAACAAAAAGTGGAAGGTGAGTTGAATTTTTATATTTAAGTTTTTTTTTTGTTTGACTATTTTATTTATCAAAACAACAAACAATTATTCTACTATTTTTTTCACTCTTAGAATTGTTTAGAAAAAGAAAAATTGAACTTTCTGTTGTTGTTTGTTTTTAAATATAATTTCTCCGACGGCAATTCTATTGAAAATTTCTTATTAGTCAAAAAGTGTTATTCAAGCTTATATTATTGAAAATCGAAAGTCCTTACAATTAATAAAAATAAATTGATCCTTTTATGAAAATATATAATATTTATATATTATACACAAATTATCTATGACTTTTGTCAAGACATTTTAATACATTTAATAATAAATATCCTCAATCTTTTTTATTTCAATTGCTGTCTTTTTTGGCTCTGTGACTGTAAGTTTTTTTATTTATATTTGGATTTGATTTGAGTTCAGATGTAATTCATAAGATTGTTAGTACAATGGAAGCGGATTCAATCGATTTCAAGCAATTACCAAATTTTTCAATTTTTATGAAATATATCAAAATTAAAAAGCCGATGAAGCCGATAAGGCGCTTTCATAAAGTCTACAAAATTTTTTTGCAACTGCAAGTGAATATTTTCATTACCACTCTAAAAACTAAACTCCAAAAAAGCGTTAAGAAAGCGAAGAAGAAAGTGTTAATCATTTTTTGCAATATAAATTCTCTAACAGTTTGGCTTTGGGGCTAATACGATAATATCGTTATAATAGGAGCAGCTAACTCCTTAAAAGTAAAAACCTCTGTAATCTTCTTAAATTTTTATATTTAATTTTGCACAAATATCCTTCAGAAAATTTACAAGAGTTTTTAGATGTGTTCTTTGTTTTTTGGTAAAAACCCTGATTTCACTAAATGAACTTATTCACCAAATCTATTCATGGTTTTTCATTTTAACGGTCTTGATTTTTTGATCGCTCCATAATTAACCATAATAACAAAAAAGAAATTCAAAAGCTGAGTAATAGTAAATTATGTACAAAGTTTTATTTCCTATTTCCTTAACTTAAAGTTTTATTTTAAAATTTTTTCGGGTTTTTTTCTTAGACTCAAAATTTCACTTTGCCTGTGCTCATAAATTGTTGGTTTTAGTATTAGTTTTCGGGATTTTTTTCTCAATAAATTTCTAATGATATGAGTTTTTCCTTTAATTTTTTATCAATTTACCGACGCTAAATTTCTTTAATTCAATTTTCTAGCAAATAGTAAGAAAGAAAAGTAACTAACAGAGAAGAATGCAACTAATAAATAGTTCCTTTGCTAAATGCATTAATTATTTTAGCTCGCCTGTTAAGTTTTGAGGTATTAAAGCTGAAAATGTATGCATTCTGCAAGTAATGACCAAATTATTGTTAGATTAATGGATAATATCATCCAAATTTGATCTTTTCATAATCATTATTTGAGCAAATATTTTTACCCGATCCGACGGTTAAGTATTAATTTTTATAATTACATCAATTTAACCGTTTATCCGATTTCATAATTATTTTTTATATAAAATATGAAAATTCTAAGTTAGTAATTTACTACAAAAATATTTTTTATTTTTTTCGTTTTTGTTAATTTTGCGAGAGATCTACTTAAGAATTTTCTGTTTTACTCATTTTATGTCATTTATATGAATGATGATTTTTTTAAAAACTTTTTTGCATTTTGAAATTCTTTACTCTAGTACTGTGAGTCGATTTGCTGTTAAATTAAATTTAAAAAACAAAAATATTGAAAAAATCGGAAGAAATGTATTAACAAGGATTAATACCCGAGCCAAGTCGTTTATAAAATATATATTTGCCGCTATGCCGTTATAATTTGGAATTGATTTGAAATTATATAAAAAGGTTTTTGTTTTTTATTTGCTTTTCTTTTTGCTTTTTCGATACTGTCCACATATTTGTTCTTCGAATATAGCCAATAAATTTTTGTAATTGCCGACAATTTTTTAAATGAAATATACAAAAACATCGATACTAGAAATTAATTTCTAATTAAGAAATTAATTAAAAATCAATTTAAATTGTTTTTGTTTTATTAAAGCATAATTCCTTTTTTTTTCAATATAAATTTGTTTGGTGGTTAAAATTATATAATTTAATTTTATTTTTTGTTGTATTCATTTATACAAAACTCACTCAATATTTATTTCACATTTTACAAAATGGATGTCTGAATACTTTTGTTTTTCTTCCATAAGAAATTATTATTTTGTTTTAATTTTTAATTTTATTTTCTTAAAACAAAATTTCTTTGTTATTACCGCTAAATTTTTGCTACTTTTTAAACTCATATAAGCGAAAATCAAAACTGAATACATATCAAGTAGTAAAATAACAAAATGTAGATCCTGATTATAACTATATTTTGTTATTATTACAATCCTTCTTCCTTAAAGAATAAAAATATTTTAAGTCTAGGATTTTTTGACTACCTTAAAAATCTGATAATGAGTTAATATAAAAATTGTTGCTGTCAGTAGATTCTTCCACTCTTTCTTTTTTTGTCCATATCTAAAAAATTTCAATTTTTGATGAAAAATTTAAATATATGCAGCAAATTTTCAAATTTATGATTAATTCTTTATAAAAATAAGTTAAGTTAGCTGCTCGTTATTTAAAAAGTTTTTTTTAATTTATTTAAGTCCTTATGACATCAGTCACAAGTTACACATAACAATTTTAATCACTAAATCTCAAATCACTAAATTGATAAGAATTCTAAGCATTTTACAGTTTCTATATACGCATTTTTATATATAAAATAAACAAAAATTCTCAAAAAAAATTATCATAAAATTATAAGGATAAAAAGTAAAATTTGGTTTAGTTATTGAAATCCAATAGAAAAAACTCTGTATTTGAGATTAATGAAAATTTCATATTGATAATTTAATAGCGGTCTTATATATTTTCTGGGTCTATGAACGGTAAATTTTCAAAATCTGAAAAATATAATCGGAAGCAATATAAACAACCAGCAATTTAGTATTTTTCAGATAATCATTTCGAAGATATTAAAAATTATGTATAAATTGTAACCTGGCGGCAACATAAAATTCAAAAATATCAAAATGAACTTGAAACCATTACAAAAAAATTTGAAGTTTTTAAAAAGTAAATAACTTCATTTTTCTAATATAGCTAATAAAAATATCTAATAAAATTCGTGTAATTGATCCAAATAATTCATAGAAAAGTCTCCTATGATTTTTCAAAAAGCATAACGTAAATCAATTAATAAAACACACAAATATTTGAAATTTGCATGAACTAATCATAAGAAGGAAAAACAATTTCTTCTTCCTTCACTGATTATATTAAATTCAAATATTTTTAATTTTTTTAAGCTAAAGTTTTATTTTCTATTGTCTACTTTTAGCTTTTTATTTTGTTACCTTTAAATTTAATTATTTTATTTTGATATCATGTGGTTACAAAGGAAATCTTTAGTTATTGGTTATGCCTTCGTTTGTTTTTAATGTGTTTGTAATGTGATAGCGAAATTTATAACAAAAGACGCTTCACAGGATTACAAAATTATTCCTAAAAATTAAATATTTTCTTCTACATTTTTTATTGGTATTGCTTATAGTATAAACAATTATCTTCAGTTTAAATATAATTTTCAAATATTAATTGAAATCCTATTATAATCAAATTGAGAAATAAAAATTTTGTTGTGTATTTTAATTTTTTGTTCTTTAATAAAAATGCAGTTTGTATTTGATATAGAAAATGGTTAAAATTATATTACACGACATTGTGCTAAATTTCTTCAAAGGTTTTTAAAAGAATTCCAATCACTTGGAAAACTTCATTAAATTTTTTAAAAGAGGTTTTATTAAAATATTCAAATTTATTATTTACTGTTATTGTTTAGTATAGTTATGAGTTTCATAAATAGTTTTTGTTCTTGTTAATAAATATTTTACCCTCCCTCTAGTTTTTATTCTTTATCCATCCAAAAGATATGATGCAGTAATTTTCAATTGTATATTTAATTAATTATTTTTGTTTTTTTTTTTCATAAAATCTTGTTAGTATACTAATTATTAAAATTACCAGTATTTTTATTTCTTTGAATAATTTTGACTACAATCCTGCAATTGACTACTAGATGATCCTTGAAGGGATGCATTATGATATATATTCTATATATTCTTTTATTATACATTTTTTTTCATTTAACTGGTCCAATAATTTACAATTATAATCTTTGCTTTTAGTCGCAAAACAGTGTTTTGTTAAGGTTAAAATTCACTTAGCTCTAGCCTTAAAGAAAAATCAAATGAGATATTATTTCTGGTAATTAATAAATTTTCATTTGTTTTTTAATTAAGAAAAAAGAAGCTAAATTCTTTTTCAAATAAACTCAAGAAGTGTTGAAATGTTGTATTAAAAAAAGTATTTCTTAGACTGATTGGAATCGAATTGAATATCATTGATTTCATAAGAATTTCCAATTAGCAATATCCAATGGGAAATATTTTAGTACAAATTTATTAGGTTCTGTGTGTGTGTGTGTTTGTTTTCCTTTTTTAGTTTTATATAAGATAGAATTTAGTCATTTTTTATATAGAATAAATTTGTTTTTAAATCAATTTTATTAAATAAACTCAATTTTTACCTCAATTTCTTAATTGAACTTAAATCTTTATCACATTGTATACGGAAAACGTAATTTAATGTTTTTGACAAGCCACCATTACTAGGATCGTGGGTTATATATATAAAAGTACGTATTTATTAGTTTTGTACTAGAGGAAATTTGTATCATATAAATACGCCAAGCATGGTAAATATTTTATTTTGGGTAACTAGGTTTATATTGTTTCTTTTCATAAGTTTAGTTTGCCGAGTTCTGTTCTGTCGGTCGTTTGTTAAGTCATGTGCTCCAGAATGTAAAAGTCATGTTTCACAAAATTTTTGCATAATTTTACTATATCTAAAAATTACTGATGAGCAACTTAAGACGAGCATTAAAGAATCTGAGCTATTTACACCTGCTGTGCAAAGAATATCAAAACGAGAACCTCCTGAAAGACTATTCAAGGATATATGTTAAGCATATATTAAGCAAAAATTGTTGGTTGCTGGGGACAAAAAAGAAAAATCCGCAAAGATAATGTCGCGTGTACTTAGCGAAAGAAAAAAAAAGAAGAAAATACAGATTGAAATATGTTTTATATGAAACTTTTGCTTTGTTCTACGTTACGCGAGAGAAAAATGCTTTGAACTATCGCATACCATGAAAAAGTATTGAAATCTTATTTGGATCGCTATTATCGGAAGTTTTTATTATGAAAAAAATATTTGTGAATAATATTAAATTAAACAATGAAATCCGAAAAATTGTTTGTGATTTTATAAAATTGTTGTTTTTTTTCCTTTATTTTTTGAAGTAGTTATTGAGAAAATATTTAATTTGTAAAATAATAATAGTTTCATTACAGATAAATTTCCTTTCTTTTCCCTTATTAGTTTTCTTTTGTTTTCTGTATTAAATTCTGTATAAAAAATGAAATTAAGTTTTCCAATGCATTTAAAATGTTCAATAAAATGCATTTTTTTTCCTGCGATATATTTTTTTTTAAAAAATTATCTTTAAAAATGATCTCAAAAACGTAAAATGAAAAACAAGAAAAATAAATTTCCTAATTATGGAAATCATTTTTGATCATTGATTTAATAGCCATTATATATGTTGTAATTAATAACATTTATGTATCCTCCTTCAGTTATACATTTAAATAATTAATAATTTATAACATTCTTCATCTGATTTAACATTAATTTTTAAATTATTAAATCAGCTAAGTTTTGTTTTTAAATTCATATTCAAATAAAAATGTCTGATTTAAAAATTATATGTTGTAATTTTCAATTCCTCTTTTTTTTTGTACACTACTAAATTAAGAGAGACAAAGAGACAGATACAGAAAACAGATTGTGAATTAATAAATTAATTTGTATTATTTTGATTTAATTAATTTCTTTGACTAGTTATAAGTATAAAAATTAAATAAATTTCACAATATGTGAAATATTTTTTATGTGAAAGTATTCTTAAGGAATAGCTCAGCAAGGAAAAATCTACCTTAAGTGTTTTTAATTTAAACAGGAAGGTAACAATAAAATAAATTTAATGCAGCCTCTACACATACATGAATGTTTAGAAGGCGCATTTATTGCCAGACTTGGTTAAGTTTGTGCAAGTTTACTCTGTTGGCGAACTATATATACAAATTTATGGAATACAAACGTCAAAAAGTCAAATGAAATACAAACAAATGTCTGATAACGATGCATCAGGAATGTGTGGAGGATGCACATAGTGACGCGACAGTAAATAGAACAAATATATGTATTAATATTTGGCGAATGTTATGAATGACACAAGATAAATATGCGAACTCGTATAAAATAATATTACAGGAATCAGAAGAAAAATTGTCAGCGATGATGTCAAATTTACTTTTCGTTAGCTTTAGGCCATTTTAGCTTATAGTCCAAGAGATAAGTTTAAAAATATCGTAATGCAAGGAAAAAATGAGCTATCAGTCAATCATTTAGTATCCTTCCAATAGTCATATGGTAACAGTCATTTGGCAATCGCGATAAATATTTGTAAGGTTTTTTCTTTGTTTTGTAATTGGGAATAATTGTTACGATTCATCTTATTAATTCTTTTGAGTTTTTCTATGTGTCTTTTTAAATATACATTTTATTTGTAATTTTTGTCAAAAGTTTCTTAATAACAATGTAAGCATGCATGCAATTTCCTTGAATTTCACTTCCCTTTTTACAGTTTATGCTGATTTTAGTTTTTTGTTAGTTGATACTAACATTCTAAAAAAAATTTTTTCATGGATCATATGCCATTTAGTGTGTGTTATTTATGAATGCGTTCAATTAATCAAAATAGTATATATATATATATATATATGTATATATCTTCTTTCTTGTTTGTTTTTTTATAACTCATAGTTAACGAGGTTAGATAAGATACATAATAGAATCTCTGTAAGTAGTTAAGACATTAAGTAGCAAAATTAATGGCTCGTTTTATTTCCCTTAAAAGAATCTAAAAAAAATTTGTTTATTCATTTTGGTTGATACTTTGGTGTATTAAAATATTCAATTAAAGATATAGTCACTGAATTAGTTTAGATGTCATTTGGTTTTTTTTTTTGTGTAATTTTATGCTTCAAATTGTCATTATTGTTTTTTTCTATTCATTTAATAAGATAATAAAAATATCCTATAAAATTAAATTTTGTATGTTTTAGTTGTTATTATTTTGCATTGCATCCAAACCATTTCATCCTACTCTAATAGTTTTATTTATTTTTTTGTAATTTATTTATTTTTTAAAGTTTTTTATGTGTTTCCTTTTTGTTGAGCCATTTACTCAGAGGTGTTTCATTAATTTCATAAAAAGAGCAATATTTAAAATTAATTAGGATGAAGGCTTTAGTGGTTTAGTGGCAAATTATCACTTTAAAAATATCTAAATAAATAGTTTTATCTTGTTTTATTTTTTATTACTTTTATATTTATTTTTTGGAAAATTTTTCAAAATTAACATTAGCTTTTATTATTTTTGTTTTCTGTTCTTTTATTTTTTTTGCCCTGAGTACATTTTGTATCATTAATATAGCGACTGTTTATTTTTTCATGGGTCTAAGCCCCTTAAGGACCAAAACTTGAGTACAGTTTTTCAGGTATTGTTTATATATCGTATTTGTAGTGAATTTTTTATACGCAGCTGTCGCAGTAAAGTTAAAGAGGGGCTTCTTAAGACTTACTAGTCCTTTCTTAATATTTAACTATGAACTAGTAAAAGTCTTAACTTCATCACTAATCGATTAGTGATAAACAAGATTCGTTGAGGTAGTATCAAATTGGTATTAGTTGTGATTTGTTAGTTCAGCTATGTTTAGTGTACGCTTTTGCGTTTCAAAAATAAACACACATGTTCAAAAGTATGTGATTGAACATATTCAAAAATTTAACTATAAAGATCATGTACAAATTGATGCCTCATATTCTAAAAGTTGATTTTTAAGTAAAATGATTGAGTAAAAATTTTGATTTGGGAAAAAAGTTTGTGTTGTTCTTAACTCATTTGACTTAGCACTATGCAAATTGTAGCTCTTTCTTAAAATGAAAAATATGTTCACTGGAAAAGTTTTTTTTAGTACAATGCCTTATATGAAACAGGCTTAATTAAAAGCCATTCCTGTAGAAAACAGAAATATTTTCAATAATTGAATTAATTGACAGTTGATATAAGTTTATTATTTTAATTTTTGTATTAAAATTATAAATCAGATCTCATATTTATTGATGACCAATCAAAGAACAAAAAAAGAAAAAAGAACAAGATAGAAAAACGAAACATAATTTATTAAAGTTCTTTGAGATATTAAAAAACAAAACTCTTTTCACACTAAAATGACACTAGACCAATTGACCTAAATCATAAGCTTTAGATAAATTAAGTTTGGTGTATCTCAGAATATAATTCCCTCAATAATGAAAAATATAACAAAAACAGAAAGAACAAAACTAAAATGTCAACTTACACCTTTAGTTACCACCTCATCAAAAATCTCATAAAAACAAAAAAAAAATTAAATAAATAAAAACTAGAACAACAACAATAATAAAAAAAACACACGCCATATGTTCTGCTTCCGTAAAGTTTCAGCTACTAATAAAGACGACCAAGTGAAAATTAATGTTTGTGCTTAGCATAAAGTTTTAGAACTACTCTCGCTTTTTTCTTCTATTTTTGGCTTTTTTTTTCTTATTGTTTTCTCGATTTGTTGTTGTTTCTACTTATATTTATGGTGGTTGAAATAAAAAAGTAGTTCATATCAAAGGAATGTACACTATTCTTAAGGGGCATTTAAATAATTGCACAACACAAGTATTTATATATACATATATATGTATATACAAAATTATCTGAAGAGAAAAGTGTTAAATAGTCTCGTGACTTAAGAGCATTCCAAAGTGATTCTAAGTTAGGCAAAACACAGCTTTACAAGTCGTAACAGAAACACTTTAACCTTATATAAGTATGTATAGCAACTCGAGACCTATATATATATATGCATATGGAATTTAGGTGTTTTATATTACACGCGAACTTTAACAGGATATGTGAGGTGAGGTAGAGGATATAGAACTTTTATTTAGTACAATAAGTTTTCGTAAATGAAATTTTTAGCTCTTGATCCATTAATATCTGTTTTATCCAAAGAGGCAGCCATATAAAGCTTCACTTTTCTAAAATATATACATGTGAGTCATTGGTCAATATGTTCAAAAACTTATACCAATAATATATCTCCATCAAGAGTTAAATGCATTAATTCCAATAAAATTCCTTAATTTTTCTTTATTAGAAGTGTATTGGAAGATTGTGTTTTCGTCTTAAAATAATTCTCAATTTTTAGGAGCATATTTTTAGGATTTGTAAGTATTCACTCACTGGAAAACAATCAAAAGCTCACTTTATATAATTTGGCTATTGTTTTTAATGACTTGTGTAAGTCGTGTGTGTATCCAAATTTATCCAACTAGAAATGATATTTTAATGCTGGCAACAACAAGAAAGATGTAATCCTTTAAGCAGTTTAAACGGAGTAAATAACTTAAATTGGAGTTGAGTTCTTCCGAAAATTTTCTTACTGGATATCAATGCAATGAAAAAGAATAACTTCGCTAGATCGTATTATCTTTTTCTCAATAAATTTCTATTAAATGTGTCATAAAAAAAGTTTACATATTAAACATTTCTGACGCATTTCAAGCCTTTTTAGATTACTAATATAAATTTCCGAGAATTCTATATTTAAAATTTAAGGATATTTTGTTTTTTTGTTTAGGGTTTGTAATAATTTCTCATAATTGCCAGCATAATGACAACAACAAAACTTAACGATATAATTTTATTTGTATTTTATCCTAGCTAACCTAATATATACACCTATATATATATATATATATATATATTTCTTTTTCATTTTCCTAAATTATTTATAAACATTGTGCCATAGTTAAAAATACTTAAAATCGAAACACAGTTATACAACTACTTAAAAGTTCATGGTTTTTAGGGTAATACATAGCATTAAAAAATGAAAAAAGAAAATAAACAGAGGGTTAGAAAGTTTATTGGATCATAGCCACTTGCTTTGGTGTTGTAAAATTCACTCTCTTATGATTTGCTTCCGTGCATTAAGATTAAATTGAAAGATTAGAAAAGGTGGCGGCTTAAATTAAGGTGTTGAAGTTAAAATTACTATTGATTGCATGCACAAAGTACTGTTAATTATGAAAAATTGTTGCTAGCAAAAAATTTATATACTATTTAAATTGAAATTAATTTAATTTATTTTATTTTTTGATTTTATCGATTATTATTAATTTGGTTTTAGTTTTAATTGGAGAGCCTTTTTTTTATTATTATCGATTTTATTGTTTTTATTTTATAAGAAAATTTCAAAACAGATTACTTATTTGATCTTAAGACTTAATAGTTAATAATTGAATTGTAGATACGCCATTTTGTAAGCTACGATGACTATTAAAACTTTTTTGTATGATGGCTTATTTTGAAATTAGTGAAGTAAAAAATATTTTGTATGTGTTAACAATTTGTGGAATTCAAAATAATTTATCAACCATTTTGGATTTTAAATTTTGATACTTAAGGAAATTTGTTTAGTTCGTTGAAAAAGTTCTAGTTTTATTAAGGTATTGACTTTGAAAATAACAAAAGCTTTTAAGTTTTGTTCGAAGAGTGACCTTGCAAAGGATGTTCAAATGCTAATAACTTATGCAATTTTTCTTCAATTAACTTAAAGTTTTGACACAATATTTTTAAAATGTTATGCATTAATTTAAAACGAAAATGAGTTAGAAGATTTGAATATTCTATTCTCCCCTTAAGTTATGAATATATTATGAGTGTAGATATAGTAAAAAAAAAACGGCGAGTAAAATATATCTATGTATTGGTTAAAATCTATTAGAAATATTATTTTGTGCTTAAAAGTTCGGTCTAATACGGAAAATGTTATCAAAACTTTGAATAGTCTTATATCTTGTATAAATTCTTAATAAAATCCTTTGAATATTGTTTAAGATCACCGTATTTGAGAATTTAGTTAAAAAAAAAAATTAAATTTAAATTCACATTTTATCTATTAATAGACATTGATTCATCTTTTCCTGTGTTATATATAAAAAACTTTTAGCTAGGAACTATTTTCTAATATGAAAATGATGAGTTTGCGCAGAGCCAACTAACAGCTCATGTGTTGTTATTTCCCTTTTGCTTTTTTGAGTTCTTCTTTTAGCGTTCAGGAAAGATGGATTTATATTATTTTTCTCTTATGTAAATTTTCTTTTTCAATTAAAAATTTGGATAAGAAAACTACTTCTGCAAGTATTAAAAAATGTATTTTCTACAATTTCTTTTAAGTCTCTTGTTGTAATTCAATAATCAAATTATTATTAACATTATTAGAATTAGATGCTATCTACTCCTTGATTTCATATGTGAAAAATTGGCGAATAATGTTTTCTTGGCCTAAGTTTATATTGGACCTAGTTTCCTTGCCGTTAAATTATTCCTAATAATTCAACTTGTTGACTCACTTATATTTTCATATTTATCACAGATCTTCATCTAATTTTGCAGCTTCATACACTACCAAATCCTTTTATATTCTGTGTTTTTCACGTTAAATTTCAAACTCATTTACTTGGAAAATATGCAAATCTAGGTTGATCTAGTGTGAAGGCAACATTTTCAATTAAAATTTTATGTTAGGTTCAGTTTTAAATTTCATATGAAAATTCGATTGCATAATTTTTAAATTTTTTATAAATAATTGACCACTGCAATTTTTTGTTGTTGTTTGTATAAAATTTTAAAATTAATTTTTCCGGTTTTTGTTTACCCAAAATCAAAACAGCCGATAATTTCATAGATTAGTTACCCTGCTTAACTATGACCTATAAATATTTTTGTTTGAAATTTATTTTTAAATGAATTAATTTTTAATTAATCATTATTAAAAAAACTATAACAACAACAAATAATGAAGGTAATTAGCTTTCTTTGTGGCCCACATCTTTCTAGGTCTTTGGATTCCAATTCTATTCCTTTAATTAATAACTGAAATGATATTCAATGTCATTAATTATTTTTATTTGTTATAAAAGTATAACAGTGGCTAAAAATAAATTAATTATTAAAAATATTCAAAATATTTCAATCTTTTTTCCCTTGAACAAAGATTTAAAGTTAGGAAGAATATTTTTGGATTTATACTGGGACTAATTGTCATCTAATTTTTTTTATGGTATTATGGATTTTTGTGTGTTTGACCTGATGGAAAAAGAAGAAGTACCTAACAAAAGAGGAAAATATTCTGAATAATTGTATGCCTTCGAAATGATTTTCTATACTAGAGGAGATTTAAATTTTGGGTCTAAAAAATAAAAAAAAAAGTATATTTGCTCAAAGAAGAAATTTTGCGATGAAAAGAATAACGGAAATCAGTTTTTTTTTAAACTGATGAAATTTCCTTATTTTCTGGAAGATAAGACATCAAAATAGTCAGACATGTTGAAAATTCTATTGCAAATCCAACATTTGCATGAATAGTTTTTTCTAAGGAAGGCTAGATGCCATTCAATGATTTATTTGTCAAATATACACAATTAATCTCTAGAGGCATTGGATTTTACAAGCAGATACCTAGTAAATGGTCTACCATATTTAGGAAAGAAGAAGAAAACGATTGAAAGAATTTGTTGTATTCAAATTTTGTGACGTGACCGTTTATATTCACTAGAATAAATATCTTTGAAAAAATTAATACATAACTATAATCTGTCAGTTGTCATTTATGTGATGCATATTTATTGCGTTAGATCATAACATTGGTTCTTTTTTTTACTATGAATTATAAGTAAAATAAAACATTATTTGAGCATTAGTTCAATACTGAAGGGATTCAAGAAGCTGCTGAAGAAGATTTTCAAGAAGAAGGAAGTTTTAAAAGTTGTCCCACAAACAGTTAAGCTTTACAAACAAATCCAAATGTAGCTTAAAGTGAGGCTATCAATACCTAGTGCTACGTTTGTACAAATATATTTCAATTAAATATATCTGATGCTGCCTCCTATACATTTGTACATATTCAGCAAATATCGTTCTATTTGCCGCCTTCACTTCACTTCAGAATATTATTTATAATTATTAGAGATGCAACGAATATTCGGCCACTATACGGTATTCGGCTTATTTATCATCTTTTGCTAACATTCGTTATCGTATTCGGCCAGATACCGAATGAAAAGCACATACTACATTTTACTACACATGAAAAATATGAAAAAATAACACATGTTTCTCAAAATACCTTTAAAGAAAAAGTTATAATCTGTTTTAGTACTTAAAATCTCCAAGTAGTGAATGAAAACCATTTTCTCAGCATTTCATGACAGCAAACGATTGTGCTTTTCTTCGTATATGATTCCAGCTACTGAAAATAGTCTCTCACACTATAAACAGTACATGCAGGAGATGATGGGTAAATCTTAGCAAATTTTTCTAAGCACGGAAATTGCTGTCTATTTACTGACCACCACTTGAAAACATCTAGCGTCCGCTCTAGGTGAGGAATTTTTAAGGGGAGAGTGAGGCTTTAAAGGCAAAAAAAAGGCATACTTTACTTTTTTTTTTTATAATAGGAATCATGTTGATTTATTTATTTTATTAACATGTTAAGATACATCTTTCCTGAATTTTTTTTTCAAAGCAAGCGAATTTCCTGGAGCGCCTCCGAAAAAAGTAGTCTTCCCATGAACATCATAAGTGGTTACCAACAGCAAAAAAATCCAATTGCATTTTATAGGTGACATGTTGCCACGAAGCGTTTTTGTTTTTAATTTTTCGAATTTTGGTAGTATTTTGAAGTGAAAAACGCAATATTCACCCCAAAATTTCTTGGTATTTGTTATTATAAAATGGAAAAAAATTGTTAAAAAGAAAAAACACTTGCTTTGGATTTGTCACTTTTGCATTTACATTTGAATTTGTCATTTTTAACTTTTGCGTTGTATGAATTTGTATAAAGTTCGCCAACAAAGCGAACTCGCACAAAATTTACAAAGTCTTCACAAACTAAGGCAAATGTACCCCTCTACACATTCGGGTATTTGCTGGAATTACTTAATTTGGCGAATGTGTAGTGTATAGGCTACATGAGAAGTTTTTTCATTTAAGAATCTTAAGGTAGGCACTCAATAAGTGCGTATATCTCAGCGGGTAACTTTTTTGACGTCAAAATGACGTACAAATGAATTTCACGCTGAAATATCCACATATGAGGGGGAACTTTAGCGTGAGTCTATGACGTCATAAAAGTTACCCGCTGAAATATACGCACTAAGTGAGTGCCCACCTTTAGAAGGAGAAGATAATGATGATCAGAACAAATAAAATTTTAGCTTTAAAGTTTCTTAACATTTTAATAAAAATTTCAATGTCTCTCAAATGTATAAAATGTTAAAACTGAAATTTTTATATCAATATGCGAAGATTAATTTTTGTTAACAACCTTATGGTTTTTGTTTTTGTTACTATTTTTGTTTAAAAAAGCAAGAAAACACAACAAAAAAAAAACAAATTTCAAACACAATCGCCTTTTCTTAGTTCTATTCTCATACATAAAAGTAGGTATACGTTAAAAAGTGCGCTAAGTTAGGCGTCTTATTTGGAATATTAAATAGGCGCCTCCTTTTGATTCCCCTTCAAATGATAAAGTGACAGTATACAATACAAAAATGGCTACCTGCTGACTATTTGGCGCATGTCAATTTAATTAATTTCCATATTTTGAGTATTTTAGTAAAGGATCATTTTTATTTATAAATTTTTGTTCATTTCTTAGGAGGCTAAAAAATTTTTAGTTTTTATTATTTTTAATTTTTCTTCTTTTTACTTGGTTTTTTGTTTTGTTGTTTCCTTTATTATTCTTCTTTGTTATATTCTTAGTATTAACAACAATCTGTGGCTAGTAAAAATTATCTTTGGTTGCAGATCATCAAATGAAATCAATTTTGATCTATGAACAAAAATTCTTAAGAATTTAAACTTTTAGATCAAAAGATATGTATATAAAAATCTTTTGAATTTAACCGATAGTTTTTTTAAAACTATTTTAAAAAGGTATATGAGAAGTTTTTATTTATTTTAAATAATGTTACAATAAAACTTTTCTAAACTGAAAATAAAATTTCTATAGGTTTCCTCTTTCCCACAATTAAAAGGAAACAAAAACTTAAACAAATATTAAAATCAGACATCTTATGAATAATAAATTTAATAAGAAACAACAACAACCACAACAAAAAAATGAATTTATAATTTAGTGTTTGTGACAAATGACTACAAAAAAAAAAATCAAAATGGATATAGCAACATACTAAAGTTTTAAATATTAAAAAAGGTTTGGGGAAATCGGTGAATGACAACAATTTGTTATGAAAAGGGCGCCAACTGTTAAAATTTTGTATTCTATGAGGTAGATAAATATTTTAGTGTATCCTTAATGGATTTATATGATTCTAGGAAAGTGAAAGTTGTAGGTGGGCTGTTTTTTTATCAGCTCTAATATTTATATCAATATCAATAATGATCGTGATTCTCAGGATGTGATAAATGAATTCTATTTTATTAAATCTTTCTCTGGTTAAGTTATAGAATATTATTTTCATTACTCTTGCAAAAATCTTTGTAATAATCCTAACTTTTCTAAAGTATCATATTTGACTGGTGTTGTATTTAGATAAGTTTTTTAACCTCAGAGCGGGTCAACACAGGACAAATCACAGCAGAAACACTGAGCGAAACAAATTATTTTTCATACAAAACTTACAGAATCGCTGTGACTTTCTGCTGTGAATTTCCTTGTGTAGACCCACTCTTTCAGAAGCTTATTACATTTGTGCGACTTTAAGCGATAAGCGATATCGATAAAGCGCATAATAATAACATTTGATACTTGCACTTTCTTAATCCTTCTTAATTTTCAGTGATTTTTCATGAATTATTAACTTCATACATTTGCTTGCCAAGTGTCGATCAATTTTATACCAATTGTAAAATTTACTTGAAAACGCTGAAAGTCATTTCTAGAGTGACAAGCAATGATATACTGAAGGAAACCATTTTAGATCCTTGTCGAGTGATTGATTTTTTTTTTAAAAAAAGAAATTTTTTTCCAGAAAAAAATTAGATAATTCGGATAAAATGTGGAAGCCAAAGAATAATCCCATATTGGCGTCTCATTCTGATAAAATGCATGTTTTACCCCCTTGCAATATCATTAATAATAATTAAAGAAAGTTCTTTTTTGTGTGAGATGAAATTTCTTTGGAAATATTGTATATATTATGAATTTTTTTAAGCCTGTTTATAATTTTACAGTGATAATTAAACAAGAGAAAAAAAAATTTTTATATTTTGAACACTAACAAAATGACAGAATCATTTTTTACTAGCGGTTTTACACTGCAAAAAATAGAACAAATAAAAGTAAAGGAGCTGAGATTAGAATTTTGTACTCATACAAGTTATTTAGAGGGTTTTGTGTCCTATAGTTTTTCTCAATTGATGCTTATACACTGTATTAGCTTCTCGTAAAAAAAAATCCTCTCCATTGGCAATATTATAGAAATGTCGAAAAAAGTGCTTTAAAAAATAACATTGAATCATTTAATTGTGCTGAAATATAGTTTTTTAATGTGTTTAAATTAATTAATTTATTAACAAAAAGGCAAAAAAAAAAAACAAATAATAATTTAGATATTAAATAAATCACACAGGGGCGGCTTTAGAGCTCATACCGCCTTTATCATTAAATAAAACTGACGTAAGAATCAAGAATACTTAGGAAATTATAGAAACGGTTTTTTATTTATTATAATAGCATGTAATATTTATCATAGAACACAATAAATGTTATTGATTATAAATCCATTTTAATAATTCCAAAGTCGTCTTCCATTTATTTTCACTTGAAGAGCAGTGTGAACGAAATTGAATACACTCATCGGCAAACGATTTTTCGAGATCGTGAAGATAATTGAGCCTCAAAGCTTCAGCTTTTTCTTCAATTACAGATAAGGTCATAGTGGTTAAGTTGACAAGGAAGGAAAATTTATTATGCAATCGTTTGTAGGCTT
Organism: Acrocera orbiculus; assembly: GCA_947359355.1. Taxonomy (NCBI): domain Eukaryota; kingdom Metazoa; phylum Arthropoda; class Insecta; order Diptera; family Acroceridae; genus Acrocera; species Acrocera orbiculus. The sequence continues at coordinate 7,247,354 of OX375759.1, forward strand.
CATGTTGTTTGTAAAGCTCGCAGTAAAGGTTGTCAATAATAATTAAAAAAGTATTGACTCTTAAATTTTCTTGACCAGTCATTTTTACCCATCCTGTGGTCTCATCGGCATAGAGTTTTCGCTTTCTTTTTCGCTTCACATCTTTTTCATATTCTTTTACTTCAGACAAATTCATTGCTTTTTTTTCGAAACAATCAAAAGTTCCTCGAGTTTGAACAATAAGTGATACAAGTGACAAATGACAGTAAATATATCGTTGTTAACCCCCTGTAATTTTTTGTTTACTGAATTTATCCGATCTAACAAAAACCCCCAAAAAATAGTCATGAAAGCCATTTCCAATCTTAAGAGTTTTAATTGAATACCTTTAGCTTCACATATAACACTTGGTTTCTGCTGCTTGTCTTCTCCTATCGCGCGCAGTTCAGTTAGAATTTGTTCCCAAGATTCATATAAACTTTGGCTTGCATCTGCATGAGCTGACCAAACGAGTCGTTGATAGACTCTTTACTGTACCCTTTGATTCTTTTTTTTTTTTGAGAGAGATGGGTCTAAAGAATACCGGTGCGTTGATGCATTAAAAAAATTGTAAATTTCCTGTAAAATGAACAAGCTTTTTCACAGCTTTCTGCTGCACATTCTCTGCACTAAATTCAGCGAATGTGCAGCACAGGGGACATACTCGGCTAGTGGGGAAAGATTCAAAGTTTTTGCTTGTAAGTCATTATAGATTCCCGCCATATTAGGTGCGTTATCGTAATAAATAGTATCTTATTTAGACTAAGACTTTTTTTATAGACGTAAAGGTGGGCACTCACTTAGTGCGCATATCTCAGCGGGTAACTTTTTTGACGTCAAAATGACGTACAAATGAATTTCACGCTGAAATATCCACATATGAGGGGAAACTTTAGCGTGAGTCTATGACGTCATAAAAGTTACCCGCTGAGATATACGCACTAAGTGAGTGCCCATCTTAACGCAAAAACACGCCTGTCGCCGGATCTCTCAGTGGTCTGATAACGACAACTTGACTGCATAACATAGACTTAAGACTATAGACGTCATCACTAAATAAAATTGTAAATTGAAAATTGAGAGATACTGTGGTAATCATCGAATCATAAATTTTCTTTACACAAATTTTCCGCCCCCATAAGTCGCCCAAAATTTGGCGCCCTAGGCAGCAGCCTACTTAGCCTATACATAAATCCGCCCCACACAAGTAAAGACACAATAAATAGGAGAATTTTTGATTTTATTTTGTTGGACAACCTGTAAATTCATAATGAACTCAGTGTATCAATTTCATTGGAGATCTTTTCAGATCAATAAATTATATATCAAAGGATACAATTTGACAGCTTCTTTGTTTCTTTTTGGCAAAAATTTTTCTTTATTACTTTTAGATGTCTTTCATATTTTACACAATGAGATATGTATTAAAAACCGTTGTGTTAGGCAAAGGAAGCTAAAAGAGTTATCCTAAAAGCAAAATGGAGGTCTGCTTGGCTTAAACGCAAACTATATTTTCTTGCAATAATTTTTATTTTATATGAAATTGGTTCATTATCTAAAAAATTTATTAAGATAGTTACTTTTGTTTTTATCTTGAAATTTCAATTTCCATCGGTTATGCTAATCAAGAATATTTTTTTTTAGTATGAATTCGGGATAACTTTGATCTAGGAATTAATTTTAAAATTTTTTGTTTTTGTTTTAATAAATTTATTATGGCAAAAATTTGAAGCTTTAGTCACATACAAGCACAGAGGAGATGATTTTTTATTTTTTAAAAAATCTTATAAAAATCTTAATGCCTGGTGATTATTTTTTATTCTCAAATAAATGCTGTATTAGTTGTAACTTCCTTTACTGTAGAATTATAATGTTGTTTTTATCTTTTTTATTTTTTTTTTAGTATTCTTTTATAAAATCTTTTTAAAATAATATTAATTAAATTTTGTCTCGCTGATGGCAGAATTGACTACTGACAGTCAATTTTTTGAAAGATCGTTAAGTCACAACTGCCAACAGGCAGAAAATGACATAAAGTTACCTACTCTGAGCCAGCAGGCGTTTAAGATCTTAAAGCAATTTCTAGATTATCGTTTTGGACTGCAGATTTATAGGAGATTTTATAGGAGTTTTAAGGCACGGTTTTACTTAACAGTTTACTTGAGTTTGACATATTGATTAAAAATATATATAACTTATGCTTTCTAATTAGTTTTATTATAATAAATTGTCTTACCTTAAATAAGAAATGCAATAAAATTAGTTGAAAGATACAAATTAATGTAATTATTCCAGTCAATATACTTCTGAGTGTAAAGTTGCCTCTAAAACTCCTATAAAATACCGATACACAAACTATTTTCACTGCCGACCCCTTTTCGTGTAAAATTTTATCGTGACCCCTGGGGTTCACTATTTTCATATTACCTGATACTCGTTGAAGAAAAGTCTTATATTTTCTAAATAACAAATAAATTTGTGAGTTTTTGGCGACCCTCAAAATTTCCGTTGCAACCCCTTATGGGGTCGCGACCCACAGTTTGCGTACCGCTGCTATAAAATCTCCTATAAAACCGCTGTCCAAAACACTAAATGCAGTAGGATTTAACAGTTTTAAGCAAACAGAAAGTATAAATTGTCGCCATTAAAATTGTTTCGTTTAGAGGGCATCATAGGGACAAAAATTTACCTCTGTTAAACATCTCAAGCAAAATATTTTATTATTTATTTTTTTTTTTTTGATTTTTCTCTTGATTACAAAAATATTTCAGTTGAATTTTGTATTTGAGATAAGCTTCCAAATAAATTTGCACTTTGAATTATATATACATATATATATATATGTATGTGTAAGTTTCTGATTTTTATAAATATAATATGTATTTTAAATGATCATAATGAATATATGTCTGTTATCTAAAAATTGTTATCACGACTTTAAATTTAATTGAATAGTGTTGAACTCTATATGAAATTTCTAAATGATGGCATTGTGTAAGTATATCCGTTTTTTGATTGGGGCTCTATCATTTGGAATAGCTATATATATATATTTATAGTATATAAATTTATACATGATGTATATTCAGACAACAGGGAGTCCACTTAGTCGTCACCATTCTATAACACTAGCCATATCCCAACTGTACTTATTATTCTTTGTAATCATTTCGTCTATATACATACATATATAAATTATATTCACTTGTCTGACGTTGCTAATATAAAGTTAAACTTGTACTGTTTGATCAGTGAAGCCCATAGTTGGAGTTGGAATATATATATATATATTAGCCAATCATGTAGAATAGAGCCATTGATGATGCTTTTTGTTTGTATTGTTTGTAGATTTTCTACTTGTGGGACAGTAATTTCAGCTGGTCATTGCTTAAACATTTTTTCAACCAATGATGATAAATTATGCATATTTACACTCAGATTGCAAATTATGATACTTAATGTGATGACAGAATTAATATATATATATATATGTAACTTTTTTGTTTAACTACTGTTTATTCAGACAATAGCTGCAATGCAATTTAAATTAGTACTGAAACACAATTGGGATGTTTCAAATTTAAAATGTGGAAGTGTTTTGTGTTTTTTGTTTTTTTTTGTTGTTTATTGTTAATTTTTCATATGACATTTTCATCGTGATTATCTCTTTTAGTTGTTGTTATATACACAAAAAATATTATTAATCGTTCCAATGGCTTTATATAGCGGAGTCTTATTCTATTAATTATTATAGCACTTTTTGATAAATTCAATAATTTTAGGTAATTGAAATAATATATTTGTTTTATTTTATTACAATTAATATAAAATAATAGTATTAAAACAATTTCAGTTATAAATTTAGTTACTTTTGTCAAATTATATTATGTAAGAAAGATTTTTCGAGTTGTTATCATTTTTTCCTTGTATTTTTATTTTTTTCAATGAAAACAGTTAACACAATAAATCATTTTCCTTGAAGATTACAATGCTATATTGTATAATTAATAATTATTCGAGGGTATATAATATTAATTGATCATGGATGGCCAAAAGATTTTCTATCGTTTAAGAAATATTTAAAAAGTTAGCCAACTTTGTGATATTCTGTCTAATATTCTTTTTAAGGTCTAAAAAAGTTTTCCATTTATGATAAATTGAAAATTAATAATGTTCATTTTTTTTGTAAAAATTAATTCAATATGGAATTATTTTCATTAGGTTTAATTTGTGTGATCGGTTTGAATAGGGAATACGATTGAGTAGTAATTTTATGGTTTAGTTTTAACTACACTAAACTAAAAGCACCGTATTATAATTCAGTAGAAAAGAAAATCAAAAACAATATCGTTATATTTTAGATTTTTTTTTTTTTTTGCTACTATCCAACTACATATTATAAAAAATATCTTTGAAAGTAACATATTTGTGTATTTAATTGAATTTTTAGGATTTTTTTATGAGATTTTCATGTTGTTGAGATTTTTCGTGATTATCCATATGAATTAAATATGTTTGGCTCTTTTAGACGAGAGAACACCATTAATTTTTCTTTATTGTTTTTACTTAACTAAACATAATAAGGTTTAAGTTTTAGCTATAGCTATAAATTTTTGAATTCTTTACTTTATTTATAAGTATAAATAAAGTAAGTATAAATATAAAATAAAAACAAAAGGTAAATATATTAAAAAGCTTTCCATTTTTTTTTTTTAACAATTGTTATAATTTTAAATTTATAACCAAACATTTATATCTATAAATATTGTGGGCATCAATTAAATCCATTTGATTAGATCAAAATAAAACAATTGCTTGCAAACAATTTATAACCCTAAAACCTTGATTATTATTTCATATTCTGTTTACTCTAACGCCTTGCAAACAAAATTAAAATTAATTGAGGATCGTGATCGTCTTTCTTCGTTCAGTTTATATGATCAATTTATCATTTTATTGATTGACAGAGGAGTGGTTATCATCATCTCACGAAGGAATATATTTGATGATTGCCAAAAATATCACGAACAAAAAAAAACAAAAAGACTACAACACAAAAGCTAAATTGTAAACTAAGCAAAACAAAATAAGTGAATCAAAATTTTTATCAGAGAAAACCAGCAATCAAATGAAATATATAAAACATGAAAAATAAAAGATTTAAAAATAAGCCAGTGGCGCATTCATTTCATCATTTTTGATAAGGCAAAATAAAGAAAACAATAAACAAAACACACATATGTATATATAAAAGAAATAAGCAAAATTTGTTTTCTTTTCATTTTCTTTTTATCAAATAATATAAAACAAGCAAAATCAAAAATACACACACTTCTTTTTGTTGTATGTATTTATATTAAAAACGATATACATATATGAAAGGAATTATGAAGAGAAAGATTTTATAGTTTGTAGGACATGGTATAGAAACGGCCATATATGGTCACAGAAATATTTTAACGGACACGGCTGGACAAAATGTAAAGATTGCTCTTAGTGCGCAACACTTTGATCTGTCCACTCTATCTAGGAAATGTTTGTCAAAATCATTGGACCGTTTTCATCGTTTTTGACATTTTTTATTGCTGCCTGTCTGTCTGCTTGTAGTAATTGGTACTAGAGATTTCGGTGTTAGGCCAAAGTTTAAAATATATATTTATGGAAGCCTCTAAATGCCTTGGCGGATAGCTTATTAGTACGTAAATGTGTGTGTATGTGTGTGTGTGTGTGTGTGTTATTGCGTTGATGTGTAAAACAAATAAAAACTGCCTACTTTGGTTTTGATTTGAAGGCACATTTGAAGTAGGGTTCCTTTTATGCGGGTGAATCTTTATATTTCAATAAAATTTGTGTTTTTTTTTTGTATAAAGGATTTCATTGTTTGATAAAGTGATTCATAATAAATAAGCTCAGTTTTGTTTAACATCTTTTCAATTTGTACTTGATTATTTTGTTTGCTTGATGATTGATTTGTTTTTGGTTTTATGCATTTTAGTTTTTTTGTTTTTATGTAAAGATTTTAAGTTGTACCCAAATAATTAAGACTGTAGCTACTTGCCAGCTATATTTAAAAAAAGAAAGACAAAAACAAAAAGGGGTGAAGGTTAGTGAAAGTTTTTAATTTATTTAAATTTTGTTTTTTTTTTTGTTTTTCAGAAAACAAATATTTATAACAGTTTTTTTATTAATAAATTTAAAAACGAAATTTATACATATTTCAATTAGCTTTCGCATATTCCATAAAAAATTTTCATAGTACATAGAACCTTCTTAATAAAACTGGGTTAGTTGATTTTTTTTTTTGCTGTACTCAACCAAGTTGGCTCACAAAAGTGTGAATTGTTGATTAATGTGTTTTTCTTTGTTTTGTTTTTTTTTTTATTTTTTTCTTGTGTAATTTTCAAGTACTAAATTGATTTTAACCCTAGGCGCAGTAATGTAAATTATTCAATGATTTTTCTGCAAAATCGATTTTTTGTTGTTGTTGTTATATTATTCTATATCATAATTTAAGGTCAATTGATTTTTAAATGTTTTAGATTAGAATCAAAACTGATGATGGTATTGGTGATGGTTTAAAGGCTTATAAACTTGAACTTTAATTTAGTGTGCATGGTTTTTTTTTTTTGATATGTTCCTTTTTCTATGTTGAATATCACTTTTACGAATTTTAATTGGTAGATAACAAAAGGAATCCAATTTGAAAATGTTTTAAATAAAAATTTCATCAAATAACTTTTTTGTTGAAATTTTGAACAAAGTAGAAATTATTTAAATTTAAGTCAATTCAAGACACTTTAAGTGACTTTCTCTATTTTTATGGGATTGATTGGAATTTTGTTGCATAAATTTAAGGTATTATACGATGAAAAAGATTTTCTTAGAATAATATTCGAGGGTTTTACAAAGAAATTTTAATAACAATTATTTTGTTGAACATATTCTTTTAATAATTACAAAATCCTTATAAAATTTAAAAATCACTCTAATAAATAATTAAATTCAAAGATTTTCATGTTAAAGGTACAACCTTACAATTTAGAATTCTGTGTACAAGAAATCTTCTGGATATTTCAATTCCTGTTACTCTTATCCTCAGTCTATTAAATACAGACCCAGCAATAGTACTTAATTATAGATATTTCCATGCTTGATAGGTATATATGTATATATATATATATATATATACTATGTACAGGTATATATCGGTAATTACCCTGAACACTTTTGTTAATGCAACCAGTAAGATATTAAAATAGCTTTAGCTTTTCGCAGTAATTAGCAGAATAAGAAAAAATGCAAAATCCTGCTGATTATTTTACTATTTCATAATAAAGAAATGTCATTAGCATCACAAGAAGTTCCAGCGGAAAAATTTTTACGAATATTATGTAAAATAAATTGGGAAATGATACATTTTGTTTAATATGTAATAAATATTTTTATTTAATATATTTTAATAAAAATATTATATTAATTATAATTCTGGTGTCCAATAAATGAGGATATTGGCTGTTTTTTTAAAAGGTTTCTTCATTTTTTCCCCTTATGTAGTCTTTGAAATATCAAAAATTTCAAAATATTTTCAGGTTTTATAATAATAATTTTACATTTTGTGCTAGAATGGAGCAAAAAAAAAGTAGATAAAAAAACAAACTATGCAGTAACCTTAGTACAAAAGTTGAATAGAGAAAGGCTTTTTTGTCTGTTTCTGTTGTTTTTTGTAACCAAACACCAAAGATAAACGATACAACAAGAAATGGAATAAAATAAAATGTAAAATCCTAAAAATTTCAGATTTTCAAAAATTTTATTTACTGGTAACAAAACTGCTTTCAAATTAATAAAATAAATAGATTTATAAAAACTTATTTAGGCTTAAGGTTAAAAAATTGAAATTAAGTAAACAAAATTTTTTTTAATAATTATTTTTAAGAGAAATGGAAAACAACAGACATAAATCCAAAAAATAAAAACAAAACTACATGTAAAAATTAAACTTGAAGTACTTGACGTACTCAAAAAACACTTTTGTTCAGCTGTTACATATTTTAAAAACGGTACAAACAATGTTACAAACTACCTCCCTTCACTTATGCTAAAAATTATAGAAAAAATTATTTCTTTTGTTTTTATTTTTACCTATGAAAACAATTCTTTAAAAAGAAACAAATGAAAAGTGTGAAAATGTGTTAATAGAAAAAAAACAAAAAAAAACAACAACAACAACAACAACACGAGAACAAAAATAAAACTTAATAACAAAAGGCATCCAGAAATTAATTGTCTTCCTTTAGCTCAACCCATTATCCAAAGTGCACCCGTATACAGATTGATGCCTCCTTATTTGTGCTCGAGTACAGAATCCTCTATTTAACACCTTAAACAAGCGTACAAAAAACACATGCACACCTACAAAAACAATTATATGCATATATATATGTGCTAAAAAATTTTTATATTAAACTTAATAAATATATATATATATATATATATTATTGAATCCTTGCTGCATCATTTGGTCCTTAAAATATTTTTTGTTGTCAGCGTAATAAAAATTTTACAACAATAAAAAATCATCATAGTCTTTTTTATTTATAATTTTTTTTCCATTGCATTTTTGAATATCCTTCTTGGTTTTTGTTTTTGACTTGAGTATATTTCACCTGCTTCACATTAAACTTCTGTTGTTTTTGGTGGTAGTCTCTTGCCCTAATGTCATAAAAAGCGATGGGGTGGTAGAGAGGAAGATAATTTTCATTTTAGCGAGAAAAAAAAAAAATGAACAAATGAAAATTACTACAAAACAAACAGGTTAAAACGTATGCAAAGTAAAGTCATTCAGAATATACATATATATATATATATGTGATTTGTTTGGTACATATTCTCTATTATAATTATTATACTGAACGGAAGGATTTTTATAATAACTTAAGGATATACCGTTATCCTTGAGAAATTCTATATACCATATATATATAGTATAAAGGAAATGTGTGAAAATTGTAAGTGATGTTTCGGTCCCATATACTGAAAGGGTTTACTTTTACTACAGCTCATCTACAATCATCCTTTTATAATACTAATAAGAAATTTACATTTCAAAGAAGGACAATAGATAGATATATAGGGAATAATTTCAATCCATATTAAAGAGAAAAAAATTTAAAACAAACAGGATATATTTTTTCATTATATCAACATTATTAAAGATGATGAACTACATGAACACTTAATTTACGGTTAACATTTTATTTATTAGTGTTAGTTTTGTTTAAGACAAAAAGATACCGTCAGCAAATGTGTTTAATAAAATTGATAATGTTAATATTATATTCGAAAAAATGAGAAAACAAAAAAATTGACAAAAGGGTTATTAAGTCCTTAGACATATCATTTTGTCTTTTTTTATATTCATGTATCTCAAACAGGTTGTAATGATGTTACTTCAAGTCTTTTGAGGGTTGATTGTTCAATATACATTTCACGCCAAAAGATCAAAGTTAAAATCTTCTCACTTGATGTGGTTAGTTAAAATGGGAGTACTCAATCGTTTTTCATTCTTCTTAAAAGAAGAAATTTTTTTTGTTTTGTATTTTTTTCATGAATATAAAATAAAGTAGTGTGAATATAATTTATATACTATTAAAAATTTTTTAGATAGACTTTATTGAAAAAATTACATTGAAATTGAAATGAAAAGATAAAGGATATTGAATAAAAGTTAATATTTTAGTTAACTTATAAAATATAAAAAATCTAGTTTTTTGTTTGAAATTAAATCGAATTTTGTTTTATAGATAAAAATCATATAAAATCGTTTTTTCCAAAAAAAAAATCTATTATATTGTTAAATTATTATTATTAATATTTGGGCTATTGCGCTTTTTCTTGAAAAATAATTAAAAATTTAGTCTTTTAGATTTGTTTTGTAGAAAATTTGGAAAAAAGAATTTAAAGTAATAATTTCACTTATGTTAAAGGGAGGGTAGGGGATGTATTTATTTTTTTAAATTATTAACTTTATAATAACAAATAGGTCGATTTTTTAAGCGAAAATCGATATTTTGACTTCCAAAGTCTAACAAAAATATGAAATTTGACAAAAAAAAAAACACCTTGATGTTACCTCGAAAAACATCTCCTTTAATAAATAACTTTTGATTTATTTGTTTTGCATGATTCTATTGCGAGTTGTCTTGAACACCGCAAAACCATTTTTCTGCAAGGCGCTTCAAGATATTCACTGTCATTCACTCACTTATTAATATTTTGTAATGGAAATTTTAGAATAATTAATAAACTAGAACTATCTGTATCACCAAAAAGAATTGAAACATTATTTTGACTATTTGCGACGGTTTTAAGGTTCTTAATCTGCAAAATCTTAGCAGTAAGGACTTGAATATACTGTTGTTAGAAGTACTTTTAGCGCCGAAAAATCAAATTGAAAAATCAAAAATATAGCTGATATTTTTTTTGATTGATTTTATAATTAATAATTGACTGATTTTAATAATGATTAAAGTCTAAATCTCTTATAACTTTTAAAGATTATTCTTACTCTTCTTCTTCTTACTATTCTTCTTACTCTCGTTACGATGTTTAATTTTTGGGACCACTTTTAAATAAGAAGCGATAAATTTACCCATTATAGCTACTTTTTTTTTCAAAGGTATTCTTGTACATAAAAAGCTTATGATAAAAAATCATTGACGTTTTCATTAAGTAGGCCTGTTTCATCGGTAATATATCTTTAAAACGAATTTTCCCCATAGTTATTTTTATTGAAGATTATGTGGCTGTTATGTTATGATGGTGAGATTCTATTTCCTTTACTTGGTCTCACCAATACTAAGATCTATTTTAATGCCAAAAAAGGGAGTTAGAGTAGTATTGGAATGAATGAATTTTTCTAACAAAAATAGGTTTTGTGATAGCGGGTTCACACAGGACAATTCACAGCGAAAACTCGCTGTGAGTTTCTGTTGTGAGTTGGCCTGTGTGAACACGCTATGAGAGAAAAAAGAGAAGCCTTTTACCTCTACCTCTATCTTTTTACCGATATTTAGTATATAAGTTGGTTGTAATTATGATTCTAAAAAGTCGGTCTTTTTTTTGTTTTGTATTTTTAGTTATTAAGTAAACAAACACAAATTTTTTCAGTTTATCAGCCCAAACACATAAGATGTAAATTTCCAAGTGGTTTTTTTTTATTGCTTACTCTTTATTTGCGATTGAAATTTCATTACGGGTAAGTGTTAATAGCGTTCAAAATTTCAAAGATTTACTCACGAACAACAACAACAATAACAAAATTGCAAAAATTAGTGAATTAATTTAGTAAAAATAATTTTCGTGCTTAAAAATTACGAAACAGAAAAATATCTTTGTTTCATTTTTATTGCTTTGTATGTAAAAGAAATCAAAAAAAGAAAAAAAGAAAAAGTTAAACCTATCTGCAATCAACATTTATCTTCAATCAACAATTAAAAATTTCCTCAACAAAACTTCAATCAACACAATCAAAAACTTGGATAATAAATGGCAACAATACAAAAAGGTTAGTTTGGTTAGTTTTTCTTTACAAAAAATAAACAGTATTTAAAACGAAGATTTTTGATTGTTTAAAAAAAAACTCAATACAAGTATAATACATTTAGAATAAATAATTTTAACAAATTCTACATGTATTTTTATTATTTGATGTTTATTTTATTTTTTTTTTTTTTTCTATATTTTTTCATTTAATTTTATCAAAACTTTTATCAAACAAATACCTAAGCAGCCAGGGAGAAAAATTTTTTGGGCAGGCAATTAGGGTATAAATATTATAAATTTTTTTCGGTTGGGTTGTTAAAAAAATTTATTTTTTGATGGAAATAGTAAAGAGGAGGGGGAGGGCTGAAATTATTTTTGTTTTAAACAATTTAAAATCTTAGTTTTATATACGTTAAATAGAAAAGCTAACTAAACCCTAGCCTAAACAGGAGATTTTTCAATAAAAATGATAAATAATTAAAAAAAAAAAAGAAATTTTATTCGGGAAAGAAAAATTTCTTTTTTTGTTTTTGTTATTAAATATTTATTTAATAATGTGTAGCTTTATTTAGTAATTTTTATAAATAACTTTTTACTTATGAATAATTATTAACGTTTTGTTGTTGTTATTGCTTATTGATCCGGGTGTATGTGTTTGTGTGTTTGTGGGGCAGCATTATTTTCACGCATAACTAGGACTTTATAGTTTAGCTTAACTAACTCTATAAATCTATTTATTATATTATATATTTTATGCTAAATATTTACAAAATATTCTAGTTAAATATTAACAAAAAAAGGAAAACTGTTTCACCATTGAATAATTTTTCACTTCTGGCACAAAAAATTTTTTAAAAATAATCTTCAAACTTAAATTATATTAAAAATGAAAAATTTCCTGTAAAAAATCCAGAATTACATAATTTTGTTTCCTTATTTTCATTTGAACATCATTTAAATTAAATACAATTAAAATTAAAAGATTCAAAGATAATATCAAGGCACGATAGACACGATAAACTTTCTTTCTCGAATCTATGACAAATAGTGGTACACTGCCATTTTTTGTAGAGTAAATTCTTTTGTTGATTCCGACAAATGAATGACACTCAAATATTTAAAATAGATAACTCAGTGAATTATGGTGTTAAAAACCTCATATGTATATAGCCATATTATATTACTATAAATTTGTTGAAATAAATGAAGCCGTATCTGTTTTTTCTTTTGCTATCCTAATACGGACATTATCTTCTTTAGCTGAGGTGGATGGGGTGTCATCACTTAAATTAATGTATAACATTTTAAAAATATTTTGTCAAAAATTTCAATTTGATCGAAGAAAAATTGCTAAAGTTATGACTATTTAAGCGACCTTTGTTTTAGAGCCAAGAAGTGAGTGAGTAAAACTTTAAAGCGTTTTCCTGAAACTTTTGTTATTTTCGAAGTCGATGTTCACGATAACTTAAAATCTATTTGACTGATTACCTTATAAAATTTTGCACGTTACTTTTTCACAAATATTTTACCAGGTAACAACGAAATCTTTTTTGTTGTTTTAATAATTATTAATTTTAGCATAACAAATAAGTTGATTTCTTAAGCGAAAATCGGTATTTTGGCTTCCAAAGGTATACCAAAAATTGAAAAATCAAAAAAAAAGAAGAAGCAAAATCCACTCGTCATCTTCTTCTTTAATAAATAAATTTTGATTTCTTCGTTTTTAATGATTCCAGTAATGATGCACACCGTAGAGAAACTTTTTTTAAGGCACCTCTAGATATTCACTGCTAGTCGCTAATTAAATTTTGAATGTAAAAATTTACAAGAATATTGTTCAAATGTTGTAGAGAAATTAATTAAATAAACTGCACCCTCTGTGTTGCCAAAAACAAATTTGTGAAATTCTTTTTTGTCAACTTTTTAAATTCAAAGCTAAAATTATAATTTTGAAGATTATCGTCATCTATTCTAATGCTATCTCTCTCTCTCTCTCACGCATTTTCTCTTTCTGTTTTCTTCCTAAAAGGTAATTTTAAGGTACAATGAAGCGTTGAAAACACTTCTAATGGGTCTTTTAAATAATTTTTAGGTCAAATATTTTATGTTTTTGGCAAAAAAAATTATTTTAGCAGGACTATAATGTTTTGGTAACTACTTTTATATTCGAACTTATTTTACATAATATATAGCTAGGATCTTTACCCTATTAAATTTGATATCAATACTAAAGAAACATTTAAAAATATTTTTCCTTTAAGTAATTGCCCTTAAAAGGTCATCGTTTATATCGAAACTAAAATCAAAACAATCACAAAAATTGAATTTTAGCAAATGATAAATATTAATTGGATAAAAACTTTATAAATTTCACATTTTTAAAAAATATCTCAATTAAATAAGTTGTGTCATTTTATTCCCACGTTGTTTTATTTTTGTTGGTTTATTTCTCTATCCTCTTCACATATTTTAAGATTTGATGTTCATTCAAACTTGTTAGTACCAAAAAAACTTCTAATTAGGTTGTAAATTAATAAATTTGATAAAATTGCTGATGTGCTAATCATTTGGTTTAGTTAAAATAAGATTTGATATTTTTGGGATTTTGTATTTTCGTTAAAGGTTTTGTAAGAATTTTATTAATTAATAACACTATAATTTTTTTTTTTTTATTATTTTTTAGTTTTGTATTATTATTATTTTGTTGATGCCAGCACAACTAGTGTTGTTTCAACTAGGCCGAATCAAACTTTCTTTATTGTCATAAATGCCAGCTAATGGTTTTTCTTAAGAGTTTTTTTTTTTTCTTATAGTGCTTTTTAGTGTTTTTCTTGTTTTGTTTTTTTGTTTGTTTGTGAATTTTATTTTTGCTTATGAAACCTTTTAAGCACAATAGGATATCTTTAAAGGTTTCATTTCTCAAACAATTTCTACTATTTATAATCATTGAGCTTTATCCTCTTTTTTGAAAAAAAAAATACAAAAGTCAATAATTTATTTTTATTTGTTAAAATTTCTTAGAAACTGAATATTAAAAAATTGATTAATTTTTTATTCAGTTTTTTGTAAATCTAAATTGTTAGTTATTTAATTTAAAAGTATCTACATACACATAGCAAATAATGTAACGAGAAAAATATCTGACTTCAAATAATTACAGCTGGTTTTTCGTAAAAAGTGGATGATTTTAATTGCTTTATGATTCTGCTTTCCTTTTCTCATTTTTACTTGTTATAATATAATTATTTTCTTGTTTATTGTATTTATGACATGAAACTCACTTCTTGTTATGGTAGTCAAATTGTTCGTATACTATTTTTTGTTGTTGAACTTGTAATATGTTATGGACCACCTGAAAGTATCATTTATCAATTTAAATGTATTAATTAAAAGAAAATAAAGACTAAAAATTTTTGTTGGTATAATAATTAAGGAAAAAATATAAATTAAAACTTATTTCTTCCTAATATATGGTGCTACATTTTGACATTATGTGTAAATAATTAAAATATTTCTGTCTCTTTTTCACTTTTTATACAATTAAAATCCTTCCATTTGATATTTTTAAATATAAAAATTTTGTATATCACTCATTTTTGAAATATTAGGTGAAGTATTATCTTTAGTAAGTTTTTTATTTCACTTATAAAAACATATATTTATGCATATACGAATATATGTGTGTGTGTGTGTGTGAAGAATTTAAAAAGAAAGTGAAAATATAATAAAGATTTTCTTAAATTTAATCTTAAAAATTCATCCTTCTATTATATTAATGATGAGATTTCATCAAATTTCCGGCTTTGGTCAGACATTTGCTACTTAATACTAAATAATTTATCAACTATCTCTTCCCTTTCTACATATTAAATGATTTTATATATTATAAAAACTTAATTGATGTGAGAAAGGATGCAAATTTTAGCCGGATGTTAGGGGCAATCAATTTTTTGTTTTCTCTTTTTTGTTCTTGTATAAATGTTCTTAAGAACTACTTAAGCAGTTTTATTAATTGCTTATGATTGTATTTGTTAAATTATAATTTCTAAAAAAAAATTTGTATCTAAAGTTCTTTTGTTGTTGTTTTTGATTTTCTTTTTCATTTTAATAACTTTAAGTAGATAAACACGTGATTTATTTATTATAATATTAAATAATTGTGAAAAATTTCGAAATTGTAATAAGTTATTATTATTAAAATTGTTTGTTTTTGCCAAAATTTTAAAAACAACCAAAAAGTCTTTCTTTTGAAATTTTTTTTACAAAAAAAAAAAAAAAAAGAAAAAAAATAAAAAATAAAGAAAAGAATTTAAATAGTTTCATATCAAAGACAAATACAGTAATTAGAATAGGTTGAGTTGACCGCATACCCCTTAAACCAAAATATCTTGTTGAGTGGCATAATTAGATAGAAATGAGCTACAATTAATTAAGAAAATTGCTTAGAACTCTCTATTTAAAAAACTAAAATAGTCAAATGAAGTAAAATTACATTATTTTGTTTTTGGCGCCCGTCAGTGCTTAGCCTATACGTTTTCTTTTGAATGAGAATGCCTATAGGCATTTAATCAAAATTTTGAAATGATGATGATGATCACGAATCCTATCAAAAGTAAAAGAGTTTTGTTTTTGTTGTCTTTTTTTAATATTACTGTTGGTTTTTTTCATTAATAATTACCGGTTATCTAGATTAATTAGTATCTGACAGCTTATGCCCATAAGCATAGAAATAATTTTGTAACATATATCATCCAATTAAATGACTTCCGTAAAATAGATCCTTCATCTTTGGTTATAATGTATTCAAATTTTACTCAAGAATGTGTTGAAAGGTACTTATAGCCTTTTTCTTTTGTTGTTGTTGTTTTCTTTTCTGATTTATTATTATTATTATTTTTTTTTTGTTTTTTTTTTTTCATGGTTTTCTTAATACGAATAATATAACATAGTAATTAGAATTTCTTAAAAACGGGTAAAAAATTAAACACGCACAATTCTATTTCAAAATTCTGTTGTTAAAGGTTAAATATTTTATTTGTATATGACAGCTGTACAGGAAGTGTTTAAATGGTGACATAATATGTTATAGATAAGGATGATAATTGTCATCAAAATTTCCCAACCAAAAAAAAAAAAAAAAGAAAAAGAAAATTTTAAAGAGGGCAACAAAATAACAAATAAAATATTATAACTCGTGAATAAATTTGCTTTTTATGAGAGCTTCTTTAATATCAGACCGAATAAGTAATACATCAGAGGGCAATTAAGAGTTAGACATATGATCATATGTTGAATAAAGGTCAAAACCGAAAACCAAAACATAAAATAGTCAGTAAGAAAAAAAGGAAAAATATATAAAAAACTTAAAGCCAGTCTAGTAAAAATATGTCCATTTATCAACGTGTGAATTATTTCACGAGAATTTAACATGGCCAAGAATATTCAGTGATAACTAATGATCTCTTCAATGAATTAGGCAGTCATTTATAGAGGTTTTCTTTTTTTCTTATAGTTTTTCTGTTAGTTTTTTTTAGTAAATATGGAAAAAAAATTGGTGTTATAGAGTTTATCAAATGCTCTGACCTTTTAAAAAATATATAAATATAGTTTTAGTTTTTTGTTTTTAAATAATTAGACTAAAATGAATTTGTACGATTAATTAAAATTTCCAAATTAGAAATTTATGTTTTCATAAAATCGATTAGTATGTAGTATAATTTTTTTGATTGTAGCATTTCCGCTTGAAAAAATGAAAAAGAAAAAGTTAAAAATTATCATTAAATGTAAAAAGAAATTTTAAAATTATTATATTAAAAATTTTTCTCTTAATATATGGAAATTGGTTTCTGGTTCTAGTCCTAAAGGGCTACCTTAGAAAAGCGATTTAAAAGGAAAAGTTTTTATTTATTTTTTTGGCTGACCAATTTAAAATTTTTGAATTCAATAAACAAAGGAAAAATTTTTCCGATATATTAATTTTTTGGCTAATTTCCTATTATGAAATTCTTTTTGAGTCAACACTAGGTTCTACAGATAGAAATTTAACTATTAATTATTACAATCCATTTTCTTATGCTAAATATGCTAAAATTTATAGAAAATTTACAGAATTGTATTTATTTTTTGTCGGTTAACTTTTAATTTAATGAGATGAAAACTCTATCCCTGAACAAACTTTCCATGTTATTTTTTGATTCACTGATAAATCGAAAATAGATATTGTTAAGAAAGTTTAAATTAAAATTTTGGACTTTTAATACAGTTTAACTTACTCGAAATTGTTGTGGTTTGAAAAATATTTTTTTCCAAGGAAAATATATGTAGTTACAATCGAAGTCAGCGTAAGATTTTATGCACGACAATGTCATTATTATTCTTGAAAAAGTACATTTATTTCTAATAAAATTAATAGTTGGTGGTAAAAATCTTAAGTTCCTGACTCAAAAAAAAGAAATAAATAAATAAAGTGATACAATTATGCATCCCTAATTATGAAGAAATCGACCCAAATAAAGAGGCAGAGTATTTGGCACGGTTTAGGTAAGGTAAACTATTTATAGTACCTAACTCCAGTTTTTTTGGCTAGATTTTTTCTAGCTCGAGATACTTAATATTGTTACATGGCTTATATACATACCTTTCAATTGGCTTTGTAATTACAAGACACTACTATTGTAAAAATGAAGACATGTCCTAATCTTTGAATTGCCCTCAGGGCTTTAAGGGTTTTGGGAAAATTATATTAACAGCATATGATCTTCTGTTTGACTTTTTATCCATAATTTCTTTCATTCCAAGTAGTACAAGTAGTAGTCAAAAACATATAGGCTGAAGGAACTTTATTTACGAAAATTGTATTTAAATACTTAGTCAGTTGTGGCTTTATTGTTAGCTTCTTGCTAATATTTTCAATAAAATATAACTATTTCAACAATTAGTTTAGTCTTGGTTTTTATTTCGACTGGATTATTATTTTTGTTTTTTCGATTTTAATTTGTCCAGCATATAATTATGAATTTTGATCTTTTTAAGAGCTTAAAATAAAATTATTTTACATATTTGGTTATTTTAATGGCAGATCACATTATTACTTTATTTTTAAATTTTTTATGGTATTTTATTTATTATTATTCTAGCATTTGTTGAAATTTCCACCTAAATTTTCTTAATATCTATTTATTCCAGTCTTTATCAAGATTTGAACTTGAAAAGAACTTTTTTCCATTTTAAATATCTTTTTTTATTATGATGCTAAATTTTGTTTTATGTTTTTTTACAGTAAAAAAATTTATAGTTTTCATATAACTATATATTAACATAATTTAGAGTTATTTTAAGTAAATATTGTTACAAAGAAAATCAATTAAATTCATAAACTATAGACAGACATGGTCAAGATATAAAATTTTCAATAATTTTTAAAATATATAAATAATTCACTATATAAAATTGTTTTCTTTGAATATCAAGTTTTTTCTTTAGATCTGTAGGTTTTTAACAATGAAATAAATCACAAAATCACAAGACATTATATTATATACCACAGTGAGGGTAAACATTTAGCTAAAGAAGGAATGACTAAGAAATATCTTGTATTAAAAGTTAATCTTACTTAGTATTCCTTATATATATATATATATATACTTAGCGAACAATTTGTGAGGTCTTTTTTATTTTTATAAATACATATATACACATATACATTAACATTAACCTTAAAGGTAATGGAATCAAAGAATATTGTAAAGATCACTTTCTTAACAAGATCACAGTTGTTAGCAAATTATATTATTGATGATCAAGATTAATATAAACGAAACAAAATAGAATGAAAAAGATGATATTATTTTTATTTTTGTTTGTCTAAATGTAATATCATATAAAACCAACATAGGACGTGATCATAAAAGAAACCACTAAATAATTGCACACTTAGTGTATTTTAATTAACTTTTGCCTTGATCACCTTGTTATGATACCTTTATCCAGCTAACTAATAATATTTGTTTAAAACAACAACAACTATATTGAAACAAATAAAAATAAATACTAAATCAAAATTATTGCCTTGATCGATTATTATCTTTAGTTTTTATATGAATTTTCTAGGGTCCTGTATTAGAATTAAACCTACTGCTTTGCTCCTTTAAAATTTTTAATAAAATAATTTCATATTTGGTTTTTTTAACTTAATTTTATGTAATTAAAATTGCATGCATGGTTGCCTTAATTTTATGTCTAAATTTAATAAATTTAACTAACAATAACAAAAATTTCTTTTCTTTTTTATATAAATTGTTTGTTTGTATTTAATTTTAATTCATAATAAGAATGCAATTTCGTAGAAATTTCTTTTTGAGAAAAAAAAACAAATTCTATTTATACTTGTGGATCTTTTTCAAAAAAAAAGTGATCAAAAATTACAATCACGTTTTTTTTCGGTTATTTGGGTGGGATATTTGCTTAAGCGCAAGACAGAATTTTAAATTGAGAAAAATATTCTTTAAAAGAGATGATTTTTGTTTTCATTTCCCAAGAAATTAAGAATTTTTTTTTGGTTTTTGTTATATTTGACTGCCCTTTAACTAGTTGTTAACTACCTGTTGGCTGGCGCTTCAAAATTTTTCCCATAAAATGATTATAATATTACGGTAAATAATTTATTCATATAATTGAATATATAGAAATATATAGTTTCTTTTTTGTGTCGCTTTTTTTTTGATATTCAAAAAAGAAAAACATCTATTTCATTAGTATAAAAGCTTTAAAGGCTCACTTTCAGATTTTTTAAAAAAAATTAATTTGTTTATTATGAAATGTTAGTTTTTCTTGGAATTACAACATTTTGAAGTAAATACGGAAACGTTAATGTTTTAATTCTTACTGGGAATCTGTTTAATTGATTTAAATAATAATATTAGTAAATTTTTGTTGTATAAATTTAAATTTGAATAATGTCAAATAACAGCCACCATATCCAGTAGGGAAAATAGCTTTATTTCATCAATTTAAAAGAACTACTTTTCAGTCATAGTCATAACATCTACTTTTTCTTGGGGAAAACATCAATGAATAAGTTAACAAATGGCCGCAAAACTCACCGTCATGATGACTTTCTGATGACTATTATGGTTATATTCTTGCATGCTGGATTAATGAATATTTCACAAGTGAACTTTCCGACATGATTCATACATGAGAAATCCATTGGATAATTATTTTTCAGTTATATTTAAGCTTTTAGGCATACTTGAAGTGAACTCAAGTGATTTTATACATTTGTACGATGATTTCAAGCAGTAAGTAACTTTTCTCATTGGCATGGGATCAATTGCCACTTATCACTCGCTTCAGTTTGCCTAAAATATAAAATTAAGCATTATATGAAATGGTTGCGCTTTTAATATGTTAAGTATAGTAATTCTAGTTTTCATTTATTTTTCTTTTAAAGCTTCGTTTAAAGACTCAGTAATCGATTAACAAAATACCTTCTGCATCCCCAAAAAATTCTAGGGTAACACTTTCTTGTCCGATTTTTACTATTAAACAAGGCAAAATACTTTCCCGTCATTCATCAAGTTTTGACAAATTGGTATCAGCTTAATTAATTTTTTAGCTTTCGCCAGAGATCTTTGAAAAGACATTTTCAACATTTAGTGTCCCTATTTGGAAGTACAACAGATCTGTCGTGATAGGATTTTAAGCCTCCAAACAACTACTTAGAAAAAAAAAACGAACTCTTTTACAAAACTTTACTAATTTTAATTTAAACTTGAAGCAATTATAAAAATTTTAAATTAAATTATCCTAAAATACATAATTCAATAGGAAACTCAATAAATGCTTACAGAAATTGAAAAACCAATTGTGATATTTAATTAAATTTTTTCCATTAATAGCATTTAAAATGTAAAAAGCATCCTTTATTGAAATATATAAAGCCTTCTGTAGACAGACTACGAGTACATGCCACTAATCAAATTAGTGACACCTCTCAATATTGCGTTATATTAGATATTTATGAAAGTTATATACTTAAATTATTGAAGCTTTATAGCCTACCGTCATTAATATTATTAACATTTATAGGTGCTTATATATTTATATTTGTATAAATATAAACATAAAAAGATGATATTAAAAATAAGTGTTAAGATCAATTGAAAATTATTGTCATTTCATTTAAAAAAGGTGTAAAAATAAAAGAAATAAAAATACTTTTAAAATTGCGTTCAATTTACTATTCGAATATCTACACATCATCGCCTCCTTAAAACTAATTGCAATAGTGCAATAGAAGTATTTCTTTTATCATTCTGTAATTATTGCAATTGATTTTTGAATTGAGTAATTATTTAATTTTTTTTTTGTGCTTTTATATTTTACATTAAGTAAAAAATTTAAAATAAACTAAAAGAAAAAAACAAAAAATATTGATTCTAGAAATTATTTTAAATAATTATTTTTTATGTTTCAGACAAATGTTTCCCCAAATGAAATTTCGAGTGTCGGGACTTGATGCAAAAGCAAAATACATTTTATTATTAGATATTGTAGCTGCTGATGATTACCGTTATAAATTTCATAATAGGTAAATTCTAAAATATATTTAAATAAATAATTTTCATTTATGATTATCAAATTTAAAAAGTATGAAAAAAAAATTGGTTTCGTTTGAATTAGCTTTTGTCCGTTTACATAGTAATATAAGATTTTGATCAAAAAGTTCGTGGAATGATTGCCGTGTGGTACTCCTAGCATTCGTTATGTTACTCAACTGCCATTGATATTCCCACCATATGTCAATGTTTGATCCAGTCCTCGAAACATTTTTTTAACTCAATGTTTGATATTGCCATCTTCGATTTTTCTATTATCTCCTCTCGGCTGCTGAAACGCGCTTCTCTCAGTGGTTTTTTGATTCCAGGAAGGCAAACTAGGCAAATTTAATAGTTGTAGGATGGTATATTCGTGTTGTTTTTAGCTAAAAACTCGTATATAATAATTGCACAAAATTCTCAAAAATCTTGAACATGCTCAGAGGCACATGAACACAGCTCAACGTAACTTTTACAACTGATAATGAAATGACGCCAAACTTTGGTGAAAATATCAGTGACAGCCAAACAACATAACAATGATGGAAAAAATTGACAGCCGAGTGTTAGGAATGTCACATGGCGATCATTCCACGAACGTTTCGATCAAGGTAGTATATGGCTAAATGAAAAGTTCTTTTTCTAAAGATTTTTCTAAAATCGTATAAGATTTAATAATAAAAAGAATTTCTTTGTTTAATTAAAAACTTTTTTTTTTACTACAAAATTTTTTTAAAATTGAATAATTTTATTTTTATTGTGTATTTGTTTTTTAGTCGATGGATGGTAGCTGGCAAAGCTGATCCTGAAATGCCAAAACGTATGTATATTCATCCAGATTCACCATCAACTGGAGAACAATGGATGCAAAAAGTTGTTTCCTTTCATAAATTAAAATTAACAAATAACATTAGTGACAAGCACGGATTTGTAAGTACTGTACGTTGTATCTATAACCGTATTTATCTATTTATCTCTTAAAAATAATTTCTAATAATTTATATACTTTTAATTACTTTTGGTGATGGTTCTTTTCTGTTGTTTTTTTTTTTTTTTCAAATAGATATTAGGAAAGAATATAGTAATTAAAATAATTTTACAAAATTAAATTTATAAAAACGGTTCAATTTTTACATGGTTATAATTTGGTTTATTTGTTATACAAGAAGCCAAACAAAAAATTCCCTAAAAAACTATGCATAAAATTGAATCTAGATTACTTTTTTTTTTATATATATTTCGAAAATTTTTATAGCAAGGTATGTACATTTTTTTAGAAATTCAAAAAGAATTTTTTTTATTTTTGTATTTTAATCAAATTTTTTCAAGTTTTCTTTTGTGTGTGTTTTTTTTGTTCTTCATTTGAAAAATGATATCAGAAAAATGTAGATGAAACATATTGTTAATGTCATAGAAAAGAATCACTCAACTTTAAAAATAGGCCCAAGGATTATAAATATCCTATTATTGTCCTTTTAACCGATTAAGTACAGAAATTGAATATGAGAAGAAATTAAAAAAAAAGAAAAACAAAAAACTAACAAAGAAAAAAAACCACACAAAAAGTAAAAAGATCAAAAATTATTATTAACTACTGCTCCTGGTTAGTTTTGCTCTTATTTTGTGTATCCTTTGTTTGTTTTTTTTTGAAAAAGCAAAAAAAAAAAAAAAAAGAAAAGGTAAAGACAAAAAGTAAATAATACTTAAGAAGTAACAACAAGGACACTAAATCATTATCTTCTTTTTTTTTGTGTGTATTTTTGGTTCCTGTGGTTTGACTATAGTGATGATTAGTCTTATGTCCTTTATACGATATTTGTTGTTTGTTCTTCTTCAAAATCATATAATGGTTCGTTATTGCTTAAAATGCCATCAAGTACACTCAATGAATCTAAAGAAAAGGATTTATGTTCTTCAATATGTTTTCAGTACTATTTAATGATTGTATCTGATATATATATATATATTTCTTTATCTAAAAATCTATTTTTAGTGAATACCGAAAATATGTCATCTGTCACTATGATCCTTACTAAGTATTATTGCAGAGGGATTTATGCATGTCCTTAAGTAATAGACAGATAATTATATCTTTGTGGTTTTGTACTTTTCAAGTGTATATAATGATATTTTTGATTAGGATTATGGAATATACTAGAGTTTCTTTAATAAGGATTTGTGACATTTTTTAAGTTAAATTACTGAACAATTTGGGTTTAAGAAGGAAAATTTTGATATTTTAATTTTGTGAATCTTAAAGAAGATTCTAAGAAAAAATTTATCTAAATATTTAAGGTACATAATTGAGATCCTTGTATTTTTTGTAGTTTTATTTAATCTTTGTTGTTGATAGAAATCAAAATTTAATGGAACACAAGTAATTTTTGTTTCTATAGATATTCGAAGTTTAAAATTTGTAAATCTTGTTTATTAATATGATTACTGAAATAGATGTGAGTTTTGTTACTTAAAATGATTTTCATTTTATTAAAAATCATATTTGAGTTGTGATTGTCACGCACTTCACTCAAATTGTTGCTTCCAATTTCACAAAACTTGAACAAAAAAAGTTTATATGCAAAACTAATTAAATATAACTTGAATGATAAATAAGTGAATCTTGTGTGTTGCTTATGTAAGATGACATTTTTTTTAACAAGAAACAAAAA
Organism: Acrocera orbiculus; assembly: GCA_947359355.1. NCBI lineage: Eukaryota > Metazoa > Arthropoda > Insecta > Diptera > Acroceridae > Acrocera > Acrocera orbiculus. The sequence goes on from OX375759.1 coordinate 7,272,183, forward strand.
CTAGCTTTCTTATCAGTTTTTTTTTTTTTTTGATTTGGGCTATGATATGAAGGATTTAATCTACTATAGCCACTTATAATGTGCTATAATACATTTTGATTAGTACATTATGTTCAATTTGCTTATCTCTGTAGTGTTAAAAAATGTTTTTACGTCATATTCACAGTCAAACATAACCTAACTTCCAAAATTATTCACTATTAAAGTATTTAGGAAAGAGATAATACGAAAAATTACTCAAAATTTCCCTTCCGTGCTGCTATGAGTTGTCTAGTACGTTGAGCAGTAACTAAATTTAGATTAGTTTATTTGAAAAATATACTAGATATATTTGTCTAGTATTTTTGGCCACTTAAAACGTTCTTGTAAGCGTTTATTTTGAGTCTTAAATAAAACAAATTTTTCGAAATTAAAATACAAAAACAAAGAATAAAAAAGTTAAGTTAAGTTTAAACTTCTAAATACTTTACAAAAAATCAAATAAAATAAGAAAATGAAAAAAAAACAAAAAAACAACCAAACTTACTTAAATCCACCCTCATAACTGTGGCTATGAAATTTGATATCCTTTTTGAGTTACTTGAGTAAAGGGATTTTGTTAAATCACTTCCGTCGGTTTGTTTGTCCAGTTGAAATATTGATAAAAGCAGTAGAACAGAACTGGATAGTCTTTAGTCCTTATTTTTCTATATTCTATATATTTATATCTATATATGTATACATATATATATATATATATATATATTTTTTTTTTGTTTTATAGTAAATGGTATATCTGTTTCTCTAATTCAAAGGCATATGCATTTTAAAGTTAAACAGATTTAATTCTTAAATGTTTGTATCTAAAACACATGCATATATTTAATATATTAATTCGTATACACTGAATATATACATATATATATCCCTTAAAGGATATAAGTATATATCATCGATTATTTTTATATATAACTGATCTAAGTTTTTCTTTTTAACTTTATTTAACTTGAAAAGGGATAAAATCAAATATCAAGAAAAAAAGAAAAAAACAAATAAACAAAAAAATAAAGGGAACTAACAAGTATTTTTCACCAACAATCCAAATTTATATCCTTATATAGGTGTATTTAAAAAAAATTATGTATTTTTAATTGATTTGTATGTGTGAGAAAATCTATTGTTTGCATATTTACACAGCTTAATGCATTTAAAAGACAAAAGGCATAAAATGTTATGGAAATAAAAACGAAAACGATAAATTTTAAATGAAATGAAAAGATTTAAAAAAATAACAACAAGGAAATAAAACCAGTCATAAAGTGTATTCCTGTTAGAGTAGCATCAAATTTAAACGTATAGATGCTTGCTTTTTAAAAAAGGATAATAGAATATTATATATATTGAATTATAGTGCCATCTATTGGTAAATTAATTAATAAATTATATTTTATTTTTGTTAGTAATATGAATATATAAAGAAATAAATCTGTTAATTATTTTATATAATTAGAAAAATAAGATAATATGGCATATTTTTAGTTTTAGTTACGGTTTATTAATGAAATTCAAGCAGTTAACTATTGAATTTAATTTAAAAAAAAAATCTTTCACGGTGTGAAACTTAACAATTATTGTTATTATAAACCTAGAAATTCTCAAATAATAGTGAAATATTTTTCATAATCAATGGTAACAACGAAAGAAAATGTGCTCTCAACAAGAAAATATCATAAAAGTGGAAATTTATTTTTTTTTTTGGCTCTCTATTTTGGAAATCAATTATTCAGGAAAATGGGAGTAGAAATTCCAGGGCCTCATTTAAATTTGAATAGAGCTTATCTGTTGGCTATGTAGCAATATGTATATATAATTCTTTAATTCTCATAAAATAATAAAAATTCAAAAAAGGTGTAAATATAAGCGTTATCCATGTTTGCTTGTTTTATTTACTATGAGAATATCCTCTTTTTAGATAAATGTAGTGCTTGCCTGAATTTAAAATTTTTCTTTTACATCGTTGTCAACGATCACTGTAAATTTATACAAGGCACTGATGACAAATTTAAATACAGAATATTGTCATGTATTTTTCTCTTTCTAATTTTATTTAAAATTGAACTAAAAGATACTTAATTAATTTTTAGTCATAATACTAATTGTTTTTGTTATTTAATACATTTAGATCCTATTTTCATCTTTAAAGTGAATTACACAAAATTCTAATTTTAACTAGAGATATTTATACCAATGAAATTAGGTGTGTCCATGTTTATTTCAAGTAAAAATTAAATGCTTCAATGAATATGCATCCTTATATAAATTAAGTGATACTTCTATAATATTTAACTCTCAGTCTAACTATAGTATATATAAATTCTATACATATGAGTTCATTTATCCTTTTTGTTAAATATAGGTAACATATATTATAAATTTAGTTCAGTTATTTCGTGTAAAAGCATTTTAAATACATAATTATACATATATATATATATATATATATGTGCGTATGTATATAAATATCTGTATAAATTTATAAAAGTGGCCATATCCTTTGCTTATTTATCCATAGATAAAAGGACATCATCTTAAGGGAATTGACAAAAGAATTTTAGAAGCCCCTTAAAAGGGTCTTATGCTGGTAGCATTAGAGGATTGCTAATTTGGGACAAAAGGGATTCACTTTAGGGAAAAGTTTCTTATAGTCCAATGGATGACTTCAAAGTGGTTTTCTCATATCACTTTCAGGATATGTATAGATAAAAATAATTTTCTATACTTTGTCTTTAAATTACCTGTTGGTATTTGATTTGTATTTAAAAAATATTAAATTATATTTTAAAATTATTATTTCATTTGGGTTATTTTTAGTTAATATCTTTAATTTTTATAGTATTTTTTTCATATGGTACTCATTGCAAGAGTATTAATAAATACCAATCCTTTAAAAACAACAAACACAAAAATGTTTTTACTTGTTAATATATTTTTAAAGGAATTTGTGGCATGTGCTTGATAACACATCATTTCTATGTTTTAAAATGTTAGTTTGAAATTCTTCTTGCCGGTTATGAAATTTATATAAGAATGCATATTAAAAACAAAAACAAAACAAAAAAAATGGAGCTAAAATAAATAATAATAATTTAAAGACCTAGTTTTAATTTTTTAACTAAATTAAACGGAATTTAATTGAAAGTCAAAAGGAGAATGAATAAAATTTCTAATATTTAGACCAAAAGAAAAAGTGAAAGTAAAGTAGATAAAATTATTTGCTAATTTTCGGCAAAATAAAGTAATTACAAGTTTTTATTAAATAGAAATATTATATTTTTGGTATTTTATACTTTCTAGCAGACAACTTGTGACTGAAATAGTTTTGAAATAGACTTTTTTGATCCACTAGAGAAACTTTAATGTCAACGGTGAAAGTTCAATCTTTATCTGACAAATGATCCACAGTAATTATCTTAATTATTGAAAATTTTTGACCTTCAAATAGACTTTAGCCTTAACCATGACTTGTTCATTTATTCTTTTTTCAAATATTATTGCTTTTTTTTTTTTTTTTTAAAGCAAATCCGAGATCCCTTAAGTCTCTAATAAATTATTATGTAAAATAAAATTTATTAATTTTATTAATCTTCAATCTTCAATCATTATTAGCTAATAGAGATATCCATTTTATTAAAATAGACAAGATCACTTAATTTTATCATCCTTCCTTCTTGGAAATTTAAGGAGCACACGCTATATTTGATTATTTGTTGATTGTTTGTCGGTAATTTTTCTTATTATTATTTTTTTCTTTTTGGTCTTTGTTGAGCTAATCATTTGTGACTTATTAGAAAAACTCAACAAGGTTTGTATTTATTTTTATTTTTTTAAAACAACAGCCAAAAAAAAGTTTAATTTATCTAAAATGATCGGAACCCAAAGCTATCATCATGTTATCCAAAATTATTTTTGACATTTTAAAAGCATTTTGTGATCTTGTGTGCTACTTGATTATTTAAAAATAAAAAATTCAAAATAAAAATAAAAAACTAATAAAAAATAATAGACATAATTTTAATATTAAAATATATAAAAATATAAAATTAATTAAAATGATTAAAAATTATAAAATGTTTTGGGAAGATGATACAAAAAAAATTTTAAAAACTGATTTTTTAATCTATTTAAGTTTGTTTTTTAATTTTTAGTTTTTAAAAGGGAACAAACAAAAAAATGATTATCACCTTTTGATATCAATTAATCTTTCGGTTTCTTTTTTAACATAAAATATGTTAAACGATGTTGAGGATTTTGTTTTTTTGGTTATGTGATTATATCTTTAGATAAAAATATATCTATTATTTTCCAGACGGCAGCACATGATTTTATGGTATAATTTTTTCAAACACAAACTGTTATTTTAATTTCTCTTTCGGTTATATTCTAAGCAAATTTTAATAATAACAAATACACTTACACACATTTATATATATTTAAGAATTTACATCAAATAAAAATTGGCGGTTTGTCTTCTGTTCTTTCGGCTCGATGAGATCACCTTACAATAATTAATATTAGCTAATATGCCAGTCATAAACGCGACGAAGTGTTAATAAGTTTTTAACTAGAGAGACCCATAAAGGTAGATACCTTACCTATGTATGTAGCTAAGAGGCAAAGTATTATTTTTATATAACCACAATAAAAAATGAACATAAACATTATCCTAGGAATAAAGAATTTCAATACAATATTTTTCGTATCAATTTTAACATAGTATATATATGAAATTCTATAAGAAAAAGGATAGATTTGATCTTTAGTCTAAATTACACAACTAAAAAAGTCTTATACTTAATAAGATTCACTAGCACTTGGCAACAAATATTAATGAGCCTACTTATCGCTACCAATTTGGTTAATAATAACCGCCAAGATACAGCTAGCGTATCTTTTGTTTGAAAGATTAAAGAAAAATTAAATTTGTTGTCATTTATTTTTACCATAAAAACAAGAACTAGCAATTTTTAGCTTTTGTTTTATATTTTTGTAAAAATTTAAAATTATAAAGGTATTTACATATAAGAAATTAAGTAGATTTATTTCTTTTGGCTGCCATTAAAATGATTTTGCTTGGATAAACACATGAAAATTTGACATGGAATTTTGAGTGCAAATTAACAATACTCTACGCTATTAAGCAGAAGAAAATTGAAATAAGAATTAGCACTTGATTAAAAATGATTACAAAAAAAAAAATAATGCTTGAGTGTCCTCGTTGATGAACGCATAATGTGGTGATCAGATATTAACATTAGAAAACACAATAAAATTTTTACAATTAGAACTAATTAGATTCGTACAGGTTAAATATTAACTTAATTTTGGAAATGGACAACAGATTACCAGGTAATATTTTATCGGGTAATATTATCTACATGAAATTCTATTTCATTTGTCATTGATGACTTATGTCTATAATATTAATTTTAAATAATTTTAAGGGAAATTTCATATCTCAGAGATACTTTTATCCTCTTATTTTTAATATATTTAATATTATTCAAAGGATATTTTTTAAATATTTTCTAACTAAAACAAAAATTGTGTTTGTTCTTTCCATTGATTCAATTTGAATTTGATTTGTGTAATTTGGCACTTTTATTTAAACAAATTATAAAAATTGCATAATAGTTGAACATTTTTAATTTATTTTTCAATATCTTTGGGTTACCTTCATTGAAATATTTGACACCATTTTGTGAGCGTCCGTAGCAGACCTGAAAAATAAAAAAATCACGTCCCCACTTAATAATCTATAACTTTTCTATTTTAACACCAAAAGTTTTGTAACATAATCACTTTTTTTTAAATTTGATCTCCTGTAACTTTGTCAAATATTTATAAATTTGCACATTTTATATATTAATTAAAAGAAGAAAAAAATAACAGTTTTTTAAAACTAGCTATTTTTAGTCAATCATAAGTTTATTTTCTCCAATATATACACCAATAACAGAAAATACGCACAAAAAACAGATTTTCTGGGAATATCTCAGAAATACTTCTTTGAACAATAAAAATGACTGTGATTTTCGGATTTAGCGACCAAAAATTACCTTAAAAAACAGATTTTTGTACAGCTTAACAAAAAAAGTTAAAAATTTGTAGACTAGTGTTATCTTTGCAATAAGATATTCTGTTAATATTAAGCAAAAATCCTAACAAAATTTCAATTGATGCATGTATATAATCCTTCAAAGTTCTATAGCAATGGCTTTAATTAATGAGCTTCACTTTGAATTCTATAAACAAAAAAGGAAACGAGAAAAAAGAAAAAAATGTAAAGCCATAAATTTTGCTTTCAATCTTCAATCGTCTATTGTTCTTGAGTAGTTGATGTTGGAGGTGCCTATCAAGTAGTTCTCTATTATTTTCAATTTTCATATCGATATTTTCTATAAAAAAAAATTGAAGTATAATACTAAGAAGAAATAGCACAAGTCGAGGGAAATTTTATTAATAGAAAAACAAGAAAGAAGTTTGAAATTTTCCATTATTTAATCAATTCATCCTATTAATATTACACAACTGATTTTCGTCGTTCTTTTGTGTATATTCTACCCAAAGTGTAATCCTTTATTAAAATTTCTATAGCTATATATACACCTTTCTTTTAAGGAAGCTATTTTTAGTTTTTTGTTCTCTTTTTTTTATGGCTGTTGTCGATTTCCATCTTTTAATAGGAGTTAAAATTGTTGTTATGCTATTCAAAACAACTTTCTAGAGACTTTAACGCATAATCAAAGCTTATATATATGTAGGAATAAAAACAAAAACAAAATATAAAAGTTCTTATGAGAAGAAATTTTAGACAATCAAAAGCTGCCTTATTGAGTTCTACTTAGACAAAAAATTTTCAATAATTTCAGCAAATTTAGTGAAAATTGTGAAATTTTCATTTTAAAATTTTTGGAGTAGTAATTGTAAACTGTTTTGAATATTTTCTTAAATTAAATAATTTAATTTCAATTGTTTTAAAATTTGTGAGTTTTCTTGTTGTTATTTTTTTTTTTTAGATTTTGCTGAGAAAATTTTTCTTTTAGTTGTCTAAATTCATTTCTGTAATTTTTTTAGAATAAATTATTTATCTACGGGGATTTTTTTATTTTTACATCGTTTATTGAGATGTTTTTATTCTTTAGATATATTTTTTATTATCTCAAGTCGATTTTTACATCGTATTTTAAATAAGTTTTTCCTGTAAAAGGTAATGCTATTAAAGACTATTCAATTTATCAATAAGTCGACAGGTCATTACTACCTCTGATTTCACAATTACGGCTTGTTTAAAAGCAAAAAATCAGAGTGATTTTTCCAATTCAGTGTGACTTTAGCTACAACATTTAACTTCAACTATTTATAGAAAATTATGTAAAAATTTGTTTTATGAAAGTCATAAAACATCTCCAATTGATTTGGAATTTTTACCGAATAGTTTTTATACTTTTAAAAAATGTAAAAGAATCTTTCTTTTTTATATTGCAAAAATAGGCTAACTTTTACATATTAATAATTTGAAATTTTTCTAGGAGCTTGACGTTAGTACTGTTGAGTCAAAGCTTGAATGAGATTACCTTTTTATTTCAATTATCCTAGAAGTTTTTTTCATCAAAAAGTGGAGTAGAATATCATTGGCTTTTAGCAATATTATTCAAATACAATTGCCTAATTTTGTTGTTTTTTAAAATGAATACTGTGTTTGATATGTTTTAGCATTTTAGCCTTAAAATTTTGAGTTAATATTTGCTGTTTCAAAATGCTGCTAGCTTAACTCGATTATTCAACAATAATATAATAATTTTATTCAAATAATACTAAAAAAATAAAAATTTTATGAAAACTATATGACACAATCACCAATTGAAGATTGTTTTAGCTAGAAAAAAGTAAAAGAAAAATAAATTATTATTGAGAATTTCCCTAAAAGTTGAGCTAGAAAAACGGTTTGATTTTAACGGTAAAGACAAATATTTGGTTGCAACTTTTCTCGATCCGCGATTCAAAACTAGTTTCCTGGGAGTAGTTCAAACAGAAAACACGAGACAAAAACTTTTCTTAGAAACTTTGAAAATTAGTTGTGATGAATGTAGCTCTAATAATGATTCTTTTCCACCTTGTAAACAAAAAATTGAATACATGTTTCTGGAACTGCTTTGAGGAAATTGCTACAGAAACAGATAATACGCAAATTGATGCCTCGGGAAAAAATGCTATTGCTAATGAAATTGATTTTTATTTAAAAATTCCTCGCCTAGAGCGGATGGCAGATGTTTTCAAATGGTGGTCAGTAAATGCACAACAATTTCCGTGCTTATCCAAATTTGCTAAGATTTACCTATTATCTCCTGCAAGTACTGTTTATAGTGTGAGAGACTATTTTCAGAAGCTGGAATTATATACGAGGAAAAGCGCAATCGTTTGCTGCCAACAAATGCTGAAAAAATAGTTTTCAGTCACCATAATTTGCCACTTGTAGATTTTAAGTATTAAAACAACTTATAATTTATTATTTAAATATATACAATTTTGAGTAATATGTGTTATTTTTTCATTATTACTGAAATGTAATATGTGCTTTTTATTCGGTATTCGGCCGAATACAACATACTATTCGGCCGAATTTCTTAGAATTGTTCTCAAAACTAATCAGAAGTATTGCTATGCTTTGACATATGAGTTGTTCAGAAGCCAATGTCCAAAAAATCCAAACTGAGAAATTTAATGTTTCTGAATGCATTCATAAGAGCGTGTCATAAAGAGGACTATTCTCTATAATTTCCAAATCGTCAAATGGCTCTCTTGTTCCATATAAAGTATATGGAAATGATGATTTGTGAGTCAAAATTTAAACATGTTTAAAAACTTACTTCTATTTCCTTAACACTACATGTGAAAATTTTTAATAGTATTTTTATTTCATTTAAAACATTACAGTCAAGTTTCCTGTAACGCAATTAATTCGTATCGCGTTATACGGAAACCATGTTATAAGAAACTTAGAATTAATTCAAATCAGGATGTGCGTTCTACTGAAACCGCGTTTTGAGAAGTAAGATTAATCAGATTAATCTATACTGCGTTATATGGAAACCACCGCCCCGTTATATGGGAACCGGGGTTTAAGAGACTCATATCCCAAGCTACAAATTAAATGAATTCGTACCACGTTATATGGAATCTCAGAAATAAAGAAATTCCATATCAATCAGAGCTATATAAAAACTGCATTCACAAAGTAACTGATACGGTAACTGATACGGTAACTGATACGGTAAATAACTGACAATGAGTATGTAGATCTTTACATATTTCAATTTAGGTTTATTGAATACATAATAATTACATAGTTCATATAATAAAATTTTATAAAAAAACTTAATTTGATACATATTAAATTTTTCAAGAATTATTGGAATGTCCTTGTTACATATTATTGGTTATTATTGGTATGATTGATTCCTAATGTGTTAGAGGAGAGCTTGTCGTTTTTTCACGCCGCGTTATAAAAGCACCGGATTATAGGAGACTAGACTGTACCCTTAAACTATTATCTTGATTAAATTAGTTCTTGAATTATTTGAAAGGATAATTTTTTTATGATATTAAAATATTTTTATTTTTATCTTTTTTGTAAGAATTCTAGGTAAAATTATTTCTGGTCTTATGATTCCTTGAAATAAATATAAAAATATTTTACTGAACACAAAAACCCAAAATGTAAAATCCTAGTTTTTTTTCCTGTTTATTTACTTTGAATTAAATCATTTTTATTACAAACAATAAAAACATTAAAAATTTAGATGGAAAACAAAATAAGAAATTAAATTTCTGAAAGTAAAAACTTCACAAAACCTTTTTTAATATATTTCTAAATTAAGATAAAATAAAACTTAAAAACGGAAAAAAAAAATTTGATTTGAGACTCTGCAAACACTATTCATCCCTCATTGATATATATACCAGTTTTTAACACAACCGGGTGACGCCTTTGTGATCAATCTAATACCCACTTAGTAGGGATACAACCTACCGCAAATAGAAACTAAGGATGATTATCTCATCACAAATTATCTCAATACGGCAGTCGGTCAATCAGCCAAACAAGAACAACAACAAGTCTATTATTCCTGGAGGCCTTAAACATTATTCCAGCCGACATAGTTTTAATATCCCTATACCTATTTTCTTATACATATAATATTTTAAAACGGCATCTGTTTCACCCTGAAATGAATTATACGTTGCGGTCCGGATAAATAAATAACAACAAAAAACTATTTTCTAAGGATGGTATTATCCCTCAAGAGAGATAAGATCATGAACAGGAGTCGTTGAGTAGACCGACATAGACAATTTACCTATGTAAAATTTTTAAGGTTATATTAAAGGGATCAGTTCCTGACAAGGGCTGTTTAGGATTTTTGTTTCTTTATTTTTCTTTTTAATCTCTAATTCAACAAAAAAAATTAAAGTCTAGGATAGATTGTATTCAATGATTTTTAGTCATTTGTTAGAGCTAAAATTTAATTTCTATAATGATTAGATGATTTATGTAATATATCCTATTGGGCTAAGCTTAAATTTGTTTGTTTTCTAAGATCTGAGACCAGTCTACACTGGAATTATTGATATTTAATATCTATTTTATTTATCATTAATTTAAGAAAGGATCGAATTTATAGCTGTAAATGAAATCTAAAATAAATTTCTTAGAAATTTTATATTTAAATTATTAACTTTAAATTTATCCTTTTAAATATGGCATCTAAAATATAAGGATAAGAAAAATAATTCATTGTTTAACTAATAAAAGTATTTTATTTAATATTTTAATTTTTGTATAAGACTTTAACAAAAAAATCCCGATTTGTTAGGTATCGTTTTTAGTTCTACTCAAATTCAATCAATTTTAAATTTTATTTGCTTAATTTTGGGTCAGTTTTCAATTAGAACTTTTTATCCTTACGTGGAATTTTTGAAAGTTTTTTATACAATTATTTAATTATAATAAAACTTAGTTATTAATTGTTTACCTAACAATAAACTTTTTCTTGCCTAGTTTCAAATTTCAATATATTTACGTTGTTATTATGGTAATTTTTTTATTTTTGTAATTTATTAGTTTATATCACTTTTCTAATTCTATTTCAATTCTATTTTAGATCATCCTCGAACAAAATTCAATTCATGTTTTTCTTTAAAAAAGAAGCACATCTGAAGAAAAAGTAGCTCTTTTTTATTGATGATGTGTTTCTACTTTGTTCTTGTTCTAGGTAATAAAGCTAAAACCTGAAAGAGGACTTGCATCTAAAATCAAGTCAAAAGTTTAATTTATAGTTAAAGTCTGAACCTTGTTGTATGCAGGCTTAATCTGTGGTATTTATGGAAGTGATCTTAAGAGATTTTAAGTAACTATAGCAATTTTTCCTTTTTATATAAAATTTTTAAATACTTATTACTTAAATATTGTAATAAGTCAATATGTTAAAATTCTTTTCTCCACTATGAATCAGTTACGTTGTCAGCTATCGCTCTAAATATTCTGTAGAGTTAAGTTATAATAATTGATCTTCGAGTTAACTTTGGAACAAGATTTGAAAATTTTCAATATTGAAATATTTAAGAATGATAAAAGAATGAAATTCCATTTTCAAAGATATACAAAACATTCAGAGCAATTAAAATACAGAGGTTATAAACTTGGCAGCTTGATATATTGTGGTTTTGGTTGCTGGATAAGTAATTTAATTTTTGAATGTATTCATGGAATAGTTTTTCATCCATGCCGCTAACAAAATAATTCTTATTATTGCATATAAACATCTTCATAAAATGCTTAGAATCATTGATGCAATTTATTGTTAACTTCAATCAAATGCGATATATCTATTTCCGAGGATTGTTTTCACATGAACAAGTTCTTAAACAATAAGATGAATAGATATCCTTAAGAAGTTAGAAACCTTACTTTAAGGTCACCTACATAATTTGCTTGATTAGAACAAGTAGTATTGTTGGTATTTCTATGGCCAGATTATGAGATGGGAGTTTTTTCTCAAAAACAATTTAATTAACTAATTCAGCAAGCAAAATGCTCATAAAATTTTAATATTTATCGTTTGGTATACGTGTGGTACACCTTTAAAGTTATATGAACTTCGTGAAATCCATGTGTGTTAGCCCAGAGACTTATTAACTGAAGTTATTTAATCAATATTACATATCAAAACGTGCCAAGAAGATACTGTAAACTTGTGAAAACCTAAGAATACTCTTGAGAAATTAAAATTTTGAGCATCTCAAACTTTTCAAACGATTACAAAATATGAAAAAGATGCATAAGAGGCAGACGATACAAGATGTTGCTTACAGCGTTGATTATAGCAATGCTAAATCCTATTCAAATAGATATACATATATTTATATATATAGTTATAGTTTTCCCATTAAAAAAAAAAAAAGGGGAATATTAAAAGACTAACACTAACAACGTCAACAGAACTTTTATATTTCCGCCCTTCAGCTGTTTTGCATGTGTCGGTACATCCATTGGAATAAAAAATTTCAAAAATTTAATCATAATCCCGTTGCATATTGTATTACTTTATCACACCCAGCATCAAAAGGGCTACTTACTAACTCCTAAGGGTGCTACAAAAAAAAAAGAAATACATAGATATGCACACAAACACAAACACAATTGCCTGTCTCTTATATGCATTAAAATTAAGTTGTACACTTTTGAGCTTAAAACGTTTATAAAAAATACAGTAAATCAAATAAGAGAGTGTCAAGGCCATCTAACCCTCTTAATATGAAATTCAAGTCAAAATTATTGCCAGCCTCAGCCTCTTAAATGAACGAAAGATTACAAAAAAGGGAGGTTTTTCTTAGAGTAGAAAAATAAACAATAATACTTAATATAAATAAAAATAATGGTTTTTTCCTTTCATACACACACACACCCATATATATTTATATATGTATATATTTGATATTAAAACATACGTGTTTATAAACGGGGCTTCAAAATTATTATAAAAAACAACAAATAAATAAAAAAAGGCAAAATATTAAAAAGAGCATAATATAAAGAAGTAAAGTATTAATAAAAGGGCCAAAAAAATAAATATGGCCGCCATATCACAAGTGTTGCACTTAAAATATTACTGCTGGGCTGTACAGTGCGTGTACAAACCCACTGGATAAACAAATATATGCACTTTGCATACGGTATATATGACATATATGATTTTCTGTAGCAAAATTCTTGATTTTTAATCTAACAAAAAGACGGAACACAAATAGCAAAAAGTAAACGGGAAAAAAGTGTATAAAAAAATTGAATTAAACAAAAAACGGAAAGGATTTATAAAATCATTTCTGGTAAATTGGTAAATGAGACACCGAATATTTAAATACATATAAAAATTTGCTACGCTTTAAACTCATACAAGTGGCATATATTCCAAAACGACTGTAATTCGTCAAAAAATGTATTCAATTCAAAAGTTATTTTTAATAACGAGAAAAGTTTAATCTTGATGATCCTAATGGTTTGAAACACTACTGGCATGATTTGAGAAAAGAAAAAAATGATTCACTCGTGAAGCGTTTTAGGGATAGGCTCTGTAATGACATGGGCAGCTTTCAATTGTAGTGGCAAATCTAAAATTGCCTTCGTAAAAAAAAAAACAAATAAATGCAGAAGGGAATAAAGCCCAAATTTGGTTACCATTTTTAGAAGATTACTGTGAAGAAAATAGTATAATTCAACAGGATAATTTACATAATGCTCGACAAATAAAAGTATGATTTTTTGGGATATTATTTGCCATGAAGTTTGTGCATCTGGACTTCCAGAAATTTGCACTGTAAACGAATTGAAAAACAGTATTACAAATATATGGAAAAATTAAGCTACAGATATTTTGGGGAGTTTAATTAAAAGTCACATATATACATAGAACTAATTACCTTCGAAATTTAACCAATAAAACTTAATAAAATATTTTTACTTTGAAATCAAATATATGGAAAAACCCAGAAAAAATATGTTGGGTCTATAATTATTTCCAGCACTGTATATATGTATACATATATATATATAAACCAATATTCCATAAAAGATGGCATTTCATTTATTTGTTTTTAAACATAAAAAATAAAAATAAACAAAAAAATTTGCTGTAAGGCACCAAAAATCCCATTAATACTGTTTAAAATTGAAATGTTTTAAGTTATGTTGTTTTCTTTATTGTTTTACTTTTTCAAATACATGGCGTGCAGTAAACCAATATTTTTTATATGGACACTGGTAGGACATAAAAAGTCCTTAATTACATTTAATGAGTATTTTTACACATTTTTGGTTACATTTTAGAACGATCGCATATATAATGAAGGTATGTAAAAAGTAATGATGTGGTAGTAGAGAGGGATGTGGTGATTAAGGAATATATTTTAGACTTTGATTAAATATTAGCGCGACAGGTGGTAATATTATTATTTTGTCCCCATGAATATTTCTTGGTTCTTCTAAGAAATTTGTTGAATTCCGTGATATTGAATTTATTTACTTAAGCTTATAATCATTTTATTATATAGATACCAACAGTTTATTTTTGAAATATATATATTTTTTTTTTTCAACGTAATTTCAAGTGAGTGGTAGTTAGTAAAAATATTAGATTTTACGTATACTGCCTTAATAGTAGTTTACTTATGTAATTTATAAAAAAATAATTAAATATATGACACAATTTATTTATAAAAGAATTGTTTATTGAGTATAATAAATGATATATCTATATTTAATATTATTTAGGACATTTAAGTTATATATTAGAGCTAGAGGGGTTCGATAAGTCCTTGGAAATTCTTCCTAATTTAGAAAAATTCACGTTTGGCGTTTTTTTTTCGAAGGAAATATATTGCTCAAAAAGTTATTACTAGAGCAGATAATAAGTAGGTTTTATTGTAGGTATTTTTTGATTCAGATAAAATGTCTTTTGTGGGCATTTGACAAGAAAATTCATTAATTTTTAGGTCTTAATTTCTGAAAAATAGTTTTTTATGATAACAAATTTTAACATTTTATACCAAACATAAGACAAAGATTTTTGATTAAAATCTGGCTCAGAGATTTATTCTATATGAGTGCTGTGAAAAAAATATAAATCTAGAAATTATAATCTTAAGTAATTACAATAAAAAATAATTGATTGCGTTGAAGAGCGACTAGATATTCCCAGATCGACTATAAATGGAACTAAACATTTCAAATTGAAATAATAAGCAACTAGAGTTTAACACCTTATCTTTTAAATATTTGTTAAAGGAAAAAAGAAACATATTGTTCAATTATTCTTTTATAATTATTAAAGTGTAGTATTTTAACTAATTACTAAATCAGTTATAATATTAAAATCATTTTTAGTCCTAGTAAGTCTAGTAGAACAATCTAATTATAAAATAAAATAAAAAATAATGTTTTCATGTATTCAATCTATAATATTTGACCAAAAAAAATGAAGGCTTTCATGTTTGGTCTATAATGGGTGAAGCACAAACCAAAAACTCATCCCCCCCCCCCCCTAAATTATGATGCAAAGGAATGTCAATATAATTGAAAAAATGATTTTTAAGATAAAAAATAAACCAAATATAAATTCTTTTTTTCAAGTAATTTACTTCTATACAAAATGGTTGCTAGCATTGCCAAAATAAAAACAAATATAAAAATACATAAAAAAAATTTGTTCATTAGAGCGTATTTTTCTATTCTTTTTGGTTTGTAATCCTTTCAAAATGGCGTCTTTCATATGATTTTTAGTTTTGGTTTGCTTTCTTAAACAGCTTGATTCCTATATAATACACACATATACATACATAAGTAAATTTTTATATTTGTACATTTTGTAAACATTAATTTGATCACAATGGTGAAATCCTCAGTTAGTAGGGATATTTTATTTGTCTTTTTGTTTGTTGCCCTCCTTTATATTTAAAACATGGAATAATGTATTTTGTACACGATCAAAAGTTCCAAACTAAGAAAAAAGAAAAAAACATACCAATAGTGGTTTCTGTTCATGGAATATAATACGACACGAAATACCCCTAAAAAGCAAAAACAAAAATATAAGCCTTAAGATAAAATAAATAAAAAAAACAAAGAACTATATAAAAAAATGGCCAACAAATAGTAAAAACAAAACAACACTTTGCAATCCTGTTGAATAAAAATAAAATTAAATAAAAATCTTAACTAACCGCACATCATTCACAAATCGTGTCGAAATAAATTCTATAAAGCAAGTGCTTTTATATAGTGTTCGCGTTTATAGGTGTTATACATATGTATATATATATATATATATATATATATATATATATATTTATATACAATTAATATTAACATACTTTTATATATATATAAATATTTATATACGACATATATGTACCTTGTTTATTATACTAACTATAGTTACAACTGGTTTTCTTAAAAAGGAAATTGAAGCTTAATTCAAGGTGGGTGTGTCTTTAAAATATCCGTTTAACATATACACTTTAAGTATTTATTTATTTATTTAATTTATAGTACTATATTTAAGTTCGAAGTGTGTTATAAGGTTTATTTACATACCTGCTTATAAAACATTAAGAATGCGATCTAGCTTCCATCTTCAATTTATCCTTAAATGTCCATTCTTAATGCAGCGCTACTTTTTAAGAGCTCCACCTCATTAAAATGGTGTAAAAATATGCTTTTTTTTTTCCTTCTTTCTTTCTTTAGCTTTAACCACATATAAATGAGATATATGGATACAAGAAAAATATTGTGATGAAAAATTACTGTGGAAAAACAAAAAAATAAACACACAGTCCTAAGTCTGACGGAAAAATATAATAGGGTTTATATATGTATATATGGGGTGTCACTAAAATCTTAAAAAATTCTAAAACCGATGCAGAATTTTTATAGTTCAATTCGTATTTTTTATGTATTTGTTTGTATTTTTTAAAAACTAACAAAATTAGGACAATAATTTTCAAAACTTTATACCATTTTGATCATTTTTAACCAGTTAAGCACGTTTGTCGTGTATAAATCTCTATTATGGTGCGTTCGACGTATTTACTCTTGGTCCTTACTATTGACTATGAAAATTATTTTATTATTAGTTGAGAATTTTCAAGTTTACAATAACAATAAATTTTGCAGAAATAAATTGTTAAGTTTCTCTTAAATAAAAAATATAATTCTTCGTTTTTCATAAAATTTGTTATAGAACCATTTTGTCCTCCATTCGTCGTGCATACACATCATCGCTTAATTTTAATTCCGCACACTATGAGGGTTTTTTTAAAATTAAATTCGACAGTTTAATTGAGGAAGAGCAGTGTAAAGTGAAGTTGTTTTTTAAATTAAAATCAATCAACTAAGATTTATTTATTTTTATTTTCGTATCAAAAATAACTATTCAGAGACCTTATAAAGGTTTATAAAAAGGCGTTTTATGTAAAAAAAAACGACATATTTGTAAGTGTAAAATAGAAAAACCAAAAAAAAATTTAATTCTCACATATCCTATCTAATTATGAAAAATAACTAAAAGCGCAAACTTCAAGTATTACTTTTTTGTAGAGTTATTTTCTCATTGGATTTATAATTATCAAATTTAAAATATTTTGTATGACCTCAATTTAAAAACGAAAAAATATTAAAGATTTCAAATAGTTTCCTTTTGTTTTTTTTTGTAACTATTTTTGATTAAAGGGCCATTAAAAGTCCCGCAATCTATTGACATGAAAATAATGCTGCAATAATCACTGGAATTTATTATTAACAGCTGAAAAAAAAAACCATAAATGAAAGAAAAACACAATCGAAAGGAAACTCTTATTCAAAGTTGAAAATCAAAACAAAAAAAAAAAAAACGAAAAAGAAAAACGCAGAACTTCCTCTGTAATAATTTATGCAAACAGCTCTGAATACACAGTGGTCACTGATTAGGTAAAAGGCAGGTGATTGTTAAACCTTACCAATTTTGCTGTTATTATTGTTGTTGTTGATGTTGATGTTTTGTTATTTTAACTGTTAAATTTTTTTTTTTTCTTTAGCCCTTCTTTATACATATTTACAACGCGAAAGATCTCCACAATTAATCATGTAAATATGTTGCTAATTTTAATATTATTACCAATTAGATCCGTTTCTATCACCGAATATATATATATATATACAAATTTATAGATATATGTATTATGGGTATGAAAGTCTCTTAATCAAGTGCAGGCCTAGACTTTTGTAGCAGTCATTAGAAAAACAAAAAACAAATTAAAGCCTAAATATAGCCTTGAATTCTGAATGAGCATTCAATTAAAAATTCATCTATTAAATTTTTCTTTTATTTTTCATTTTGTTTTTGCTATTTCTATTATTCATGTTAGTTAACTAAAATTTATTGTGTTACCTTGTTATGTAAAAGTGTTTCATTAATGTTTGTAACGTGAACTTTTAGATCCGATTTAGCATAACTATATATAGTTTTTATTTTGTTGGTAATTTAGGTCGAACAAAAACTTACTAATAGCCGTAAAACTGAGCCTTCTGAATGCACAAAAGCTGGACACACTTAAATTATTTATTACCCAGGGATTGCCGTTTATTATATCTCGTTTGCGCCGTTAATTGGATACGGAACAAGGAAGATGCTTTATAACGTTTCTGGTGTTTTGTTTTGTTTTTTTTTTTTGAGTTTTTTTTGTATACTAATTTGTTTCTTTTCTTTTAGAAATCTACCAAAAATAAAAAAAAATACATATCTATAGTTTATATTATTAATAAAAATAATATTTGACTTTATTACTTACGACCATGTGAAGATAATTATGAAATTTTTATTACATTAAATTTTAATGGCTACTGTTACTGTTACTGTTGTATAACAAAGATATTAAATAAAAATTTTATTTCTCATTTTTAGAACAAATATTTTCAAATGAATAGTACAAGAAAAATGTTGAATTTTTTAGGTAGTATTTACTTTTATTGCTAATTGATGTTATTTATTTAAACTAAACTCATAAAATAATTTAAATTTAAAACAAAAAATATACCTTTCTTAATTAAAATTTAAATAATTTATATAGAAATTAATTTTTCTATTTTGAGAATGTCTAATTTAGTCACTTTTTTTCTTCTGTTGTATCAAAAAAACGTTAATGTGTCAAATTTTTTTTTTCTAAAAATTTTTTTACCATCTAAATATTTTAATTTTTTTAATGTTCGATAAACTAATAGAGAAGTAAGCCCTACTCGTGGGTGAAACTATATTCTTTTCTATATAAAAATATATAAATATCCTTAAATCAAAATCTTAATATCTATATTACAAAATTGAATCCAGACTATACCCTTAAGAAAATAATAAAACTCTTAAAACTCTTAAGATAGTTTTTTTGTTTAGAAAAAATCCAAAATCTGATTATTCAGTCACTTCTATAATTTTCTATTGAATAAAATAAAAAACAAAACTATTCCGATCAACTTTTCAAAAAATATTTACTAAATTTAACAATATTTGCTTTTTTTCAAAACCTTATTGTAAATATTGATATTTTCTATTCAAATTCTTTGGGATTTTAATTTGATATTTTGATAGTAATTCGTTATTATTGAGAAACAATTTTCTGTTGTATAGTTTTTTAAACGAATTTCAAAATGATCTGTCATTTTGATTAATATAATTGTTCTAGTATTAATAAAATTAAAATTTTTATGATTAATCAAAGTTTTGGATTATATTTATTAACTGAATTCTATCTTCCTGCTTTCTTTTAACGATAATTTGTTGTTCCTAATGAGATTAAAAACTCACCATTATATTTATACATTAACTTTTTATAAAAAATTTAATTTTCCCAATCAAAATAAAACAGAATTCAATAGTAAATAAATTTTAAATAGTAAATATTCTATTAGCGCCTAAGTATATGCAATCAACAAATGTTTATGCATTTTTATTCTTTTCACAATATATAAGTTTATGTCTCTGAAGTCATTGTCTTTAATAAATACCTCCCCTGTTGATTTCCTAATAATATAATAAATAATATTAGATAACTATCACCTTAAAAAAGCAGGACATCTGCAAACAAAACGAAAAATGAGAAAAATAAAAACTACCATAAAAAGAAGCAAACAATTAACTTAAACCAAAAGATCTTATATTTTATATTTCATTAAGGCTAGGCGACAAAAAAAAACAATATATATATATATACACATATATATTTTACAAATACATATATTTGCCCTAAAAAAATAATAAATTCATGTCCTCTAAATGATTATATAAGAACATAAATAACATCAAGATCACTCATTAATCATTTATTCATCGCAGGCAAAAATACAAAAAAAAAAAGCAATAATAATTAAATAAATATAAATACAACAAGAAACTCAAAGAAACAGCATAAAAAAAAACTTAAAGGAAAAAGAAAAGAAATAATAAAACAAACAAATAAAAAAATAAAACGGTTTTACATCTAAAACACACTCATATCCGATAACAAGACCTCGAACTTTTCTGATCCCTAAGTTCATATTTAGCAGGTTATTAAAAATGGTTTTGTGTCCAGTTATAATATTTAGAAAAACACATTGAGGAAGCTGACAAAAAAAAAATAAATAAATAAATAACAACAACAACTAAATGAATCCTTTTGACAAACAGCATTCCCTAAACTGGGAATGATCATTGTGTGTGCACAAATTTTTGGTGGACTATATATGTGGCGCC
This sequence comes from Acrocera orbiculus, assembly GCA_947359355.1. NCBI lineage: Eukaryota > Metazoa > Arthropoda > Insecta > Diptera > Acroceridae > Acrocera > Acrocera orbiculus. Next base: position 7,293,035 of record OX375759.1, read on the forward strand.
CTCAAATATATATATATATATGTATATATATATATATATATATATTCCGCCTATTAGGTTTCATTTAACAAACAGATCCGCTCTAAAACTGAATATAACCCCGGAATGGCGCTTGTACGGTACATATATATATATATATCTATCTTAAAATTTCGACATCTTTTCTGTTACCTTATTGCCTACAGGTTTTGTCTGACCGTCTCATTTAGTAGACATATAATATGATCTGGTGTGGCGCGATCGTCCATCATCATCATAAGTGATCTTCGATGAAAGGTGCTCACTATAAGAAAAATTTAATAATAATAAAAATACAAAATACTAAAAGCAATAGCAAATATAAAGGTAAAATATTTTTTGTTTTTTTATCAAAGCGACACAAAAAAAAAACAGAAAGTAAAACAGAAAAAAACAGACAGAATTACTATAGCCCTAAGTTTTGTGATGATGGTTTTTAATTGCATGTTTGCTTTACCTTAAGGGCCATTTGTTGTTCGTTTATTACTTTCAAAAATTTTTTTTCTTTTTTTGGTTTTTTTATTGTGGTATTTATTTATTTTTTAACTGAATTTCTTTTTAATTATACTTTAATTTATATTTTTTTTTGTTTTTATGCTTTTTCAATTTTTGTACATTTAGCCATGAGCTAGTTAGGCCAAAGATATATATATATATATATATATTAATTTATTATTTATTTTATTGAAATTATATATAATTATATCAATTTTAAACAAAATTAATAAAAAAGAAAATACGGGATAATATTTATGTAAATCATTAATGACAGAATGTGGTAAATGTTACGTTTACGTTATACTGTACTATAAGCAAAATGATAAATGATTTGTTCTTGTCACTCTCATGGGATGATGATATTTAAAGGTCCATTCCATACTGATCCGTTAGGAAACAATAATATATATATATACATATATATATATAGCATATATTGAGTATATGTTGTACCTATCACGTTTTGTGTATATTTAAGCATTTATATTAATTAAGTATTTGTTTAATATTTTTTTTGTTTTTTTTCTTTAATGTTTTATTATGATGATGCCCTTATCATTTTCAAAGAAAGGAAAAATTTTTTGGTCAGGAGAATGTATTGATTAAGAAATTAAGCGAATGATAGTTGTAGTGAATTGATTAAATCTTGTTAAAAATAATTAATGATCATGAATATGGAAGCCTTATTTGATATATATCAAGAATAATTTAATCCAGTTAAATAATGATGTTATGTAGTTAAAGTTTTTATTTTGTTTTTGTATTATGCTTAAGTTGAATTCAATCATTCAATTTATCAAGATTTTAAAATAATTTTGAATATGTCTTAACGATTTAAAATACTCTAGAAATGATATTGAGTTTGAGTTTTTAATTAATCAAACAAAAAAACAAGGAAATAATTTTCCTTTCAATTCTTTAAGTCATTATTATTTTTGTTATGGTTTTTTATTTGCTTTTTTAAATCAATACTCCATACCTCAGATATTTTACAGTAAGTAAAATAGTAATGATATTGTTTATGAATTAGCCGTCTAGTGTCTTACTTTTCTGCCAACAATTTAAAACTTAATCCAAATTTTATTGGTTCATCTGAGGAATAAATAAAATTATAGATCACCTGAAGATGAAACTTGGTACTTATTATTTGAAAAATATAAAAAAGGGAAGGATAACATAATAAGATAATTAGTAATTGTGTTTACATACAAAAAATTTATTTTGTCAGTTCTTATTGTATTTTTTTATAGTATTTACTTTATTATGTATTACATTTAGTAATGTTATATCTATCACAAAATTCATTCTACCACAAAATATATATAAATATACATATATATTTTGGAATAAAATCTAAACTTTTTTGCTGTTGAGTTGAGTTAGAGTCTCAGATTAGAGTCTAGCTGATTGCTAGCATGCAAATTCTACAATCAAATTAGATATCCTGTTGTTTTTTTGTTTGCCTTTCTGCCTGATATTCATTCCAATATATAGTGTTGATTTATCAGCTTTTATAGTTTTTATAGTTGCTGCAATAAAAATATTTTTCTATTGGATCGGGATGGCAGATATGGAGAAATTATTTTATATAATATAAAATTCATTATTGAAAAATAACAACTTTTCCTGGACACATATAAATATTGTAATTTTTAATCGAATTTTCTAATTTTTACAAATATTTTGGAAAATGTTTAGGTTTATTAAATCTAATTTGCTGATATTGATAAATAGACTTTTCTTAGCTAATTTTTTTTATTTATAACTATGCAATAAACTTTGCGTAGAATGCAAAAAGAGATAAAATTAAAATCTTTGGCGAATACTATAAGTGTAAAAAAAAGCTTTTACCAGTTACAAATGACTTTCCATTTAATGAAGTCCCTATCCATAGCTTGGTATTCCTCATTTAACTGACTTAGAGGTGACTGCTTTATTAAATTATATGTTGGAATTTAGATACAAATAAAGTTGAATTGAAAAAAAGGATATTTTACTTTTCAAGGAACTAAAAGAATCCTTTAGTTCTTTCCACTGTTGACCTTTTTCCTTTTATTAATCAATGCAATCATCTCATTTAAATATTTTCATCTTCATAAGTTATACTTAAGTTTTAAGTGAAATATTGTAATTTCAAAAAATACAAAAAAAAAAAAAAACGATTCTTTAAAAATTTTTTTGAATTTTAATTTAATATTTGTTTAATGTACTATTGACTACCTGTTACTATTGTCTACTGAAATAATATATTTTAATTTTACCATCTTTTTGTTTTAAAGCAAATAAATTAACAAAAGTTTATCAGTAGAGGATTAAAATCGATCCCCTATTGAAAATTTTTCTATATTCTTATATAAATATGTTGGCTAAATTCAAATTTCAAAAACAGAAGAAGATTTGAAAGGATAAATCTTTTTACAAAGTACAATACACCAAAAAAAAACAGGGCTCGCGACACTATAGATAAGTTCAATGGCGACAATATATTCCTCCTTGTGCTTCTCTTTCGTACATATAATATTTTCGCTATATATATATATATATATATATATTTTATTATACAGCCGGGATTCTCAAGATGAGGACCGCGGGCGCCAGCTTCTTGTCTCCGAAGGAGCGACATTTAAATGGAGATACCGAGCATCTACAGATAACCTTTTTCTTTTTTCTTTTTTTTTTAAATTTCACATTGTTTTCTTCATTTTTTGATCTTAAATTGGGATTCAAGTTCACATTTATCTAAGATAAAGAGTATACATATATATATATATATATATATATGTATGTATATATTCTAATCAGAAATACTCGCATTTATATTTACTATACATGGCATGTCGTAGATATATTCATATAAATATATAAATTTAATACGGTAGAAAAGGTATACGATTAGTAGTTGCTTGTTGCAAAAAATTTAAAGGAAAAAAACAAAAGAATTGATAAAGAAAGGATGAGAGGGAACGAGGTATAAGGCATTCGGCTAACAACAAAAACTACAATTCACCAAAATCAAAAAAAAAAATATATATATATATATATATTTGTGAATTGAGTAAGCATGAATACCCAAGAGATCATCATTGCTTATCTGTTGGTCATTCACTCTCTTTTAGGTTGTCTCATTGGCAGGATACAAATTGGATGTTAGATTTTTATCATAAAACGATCTCTGGTGAATTCTATTCATTTATCGTGTAAAAGTTTAACGAATTTTAAAGACGAGACACAGTCGAATTCTTGTGAATATTTTGTTTATCTTGTTTTTTTGTTTTTTTATCGTGTTTTCATCAATATGGAGCAAGTAAAATACTTTGGTAGATTGAATTAGTATTTTTTGTGTGTTTTTGTAAAATATTATCATTTGTATGATAGTAAAAAGAATCTTTAACCTTTAGAATTTCAATCATTCTATAAATTATTTTTACTATAAGAAATTAGTTCCCTTAAAATCCAATTTACCACAATTTTAATTGAGTGAAGAAGCTAATTCCAACTACTAATATACTTTGTAGTACTATAAAGCCTGAATTTGGTTGAAATTTCACAAAATAATAACAATTTGAACACTTTAATTTTACAATTTAAGAGCCCTTAGAAAGCCAGTCGGTTTTTTTTTTCACATTCCTAAATTCTACATAATTGACCTATCTGTTTATATTAGAAATTATTATTTCAGATGTTGATTTTGTTATAATTGAAGTCATATGAAATAAGCCATCGATGGTTTTGTAGCTATTGAAGAAGATGTAATAAAAGTAAAAAGAAATTTAAGCAACTATTTTAGAAATAAATAAAGTTGTTTGTCTGCTATTATTTATTTTACTTCTTTGAGCTTTTTATTTAAAAAAAAAATCAGTTGTCAAATATGGTACAAAAAAAACCGTGAGATTATATGAAAAATATCTTGATAGCTATTCATATTGCTGTATAGTATTAATTAAAATTTAATACTCAAATATTTTGAATAATTCAAATATAATAATATTCAAATGTCTTTAATTAGAAAATTGGATTCTAAATATTTGACTATTTTTAGCAATTTTTATTGCTGTAGTTCTTGTTGGTAACTGAAATTTTCATTTGGTAAAATTTAGCCGGATATAGTTACTTTACACAGCAAATCTTTTTAGTTGAAATTGTTTTCCTTAAATTATATTTATTTTGTATGCACAGTTATAGCCATTATAGTCATTATCATACAATTGTATGCATGTATATACAAATTGCCAATAAACAGCTAAGAATTCTTATATGGCCAGCTTATATTTTATTTTTTCCCTTCAAAATTTAGTGAATCCACTTGTCACGAAATTTATAATACTAAAAGGTTTTTAGTTTTTAATTTAAATCTGTAATTCAAGTTATAGATAAAAGTTTTTTTAGGGGGTAGTTTTGACCCCTTGAAATTTAAATATCTTAATGTTAAGAAAAAATTTAACGTTTCTTTTAGTTTTGGATTGATTGATCTAAGGATACAAATCGATGTAAAAATTTTATTTTAATTAATTTGAAATAAAAAACAAAATAGAAAAAAGTTATCTACATTAATTTTATACCACCAATAAATTTCTTTAAGAACAAATGTTCTTCTACTTGTAAGTTTTTTTGATCGAAAGAAAAGACAAAAAATACAATAACAAAATAAATAATTATGATTTTATAATTTAAAAAAAAAATAACTTCGGTTGCAATAACTTCACAAAAGAATAATTGAACTAAATGTAATCGGCGATATAACAACTTGTTTTTTCTTTGTTGTGGTTGTAAATATTTCATACCTAAATTATATTCTATAGCATTTGATATGTTTGCTTGTTGTACGAATGAATTTTGAATAAATTTTCGAAAAATTTAAAAGAAAAAAACAATTTAAACATAAAAAAAATTAACTAATTCTCTTGGGTTATCGAATATTAAGTTTGTCAAGTTCACTTTATTGTTGTTGAATATAAAAATTCCTTATATAAATTTTGTTTTTCTCTAAACCTCCTCCTCTGTATCAATTAGCAGTGTCTTTCATCTGATATTCCACTACTTGTGGTACCTTATTATATATATATATATATATGCATGCTTTCCCTTATTGTAACAATTTAAAAAGAAAAAAAAAACAGCATACCTTTCTTCTTATTGCTACTGTTACTACTGCCCTCTTTGATGGAGAGGGGTATATGGGGGTATTATGATATTATATGGTGATACTGTGTGGCCATTGCAGAAGCCTTAACTAATACATCTTTAATTTCAATAAGAATAAGAAATGAAAAGCCAAATAATAATAATGGGGAGCATCAGCATAAATAATGTGGCGCCCGTTGGACCACTCACTAGCATATCTCCTTTAGATATATTTGCTTGTTTTTTGTGTGTTTTTGTTTTTCATGTCTTGTAGCTCTTGTATACCATGTCTTTCTATAAAGCCCTTTATCCTTCTCAAACCTCTTGAAATAAAAATAAAATATATCTATATATATACATATATGCTTGTAATGCTTTAAATGTAGTTTTTTGGAAAATCAGAGCATACAAAATTCTTCTTCTTTAAAATAGTGCACTATAACAATTTTTGCATTGGAATTTTTAGTTGACAATTTCAAAACTTGTACGCATTACTATGTGTTCCAATACAGCACGTTTCCTTGTCTAAATGAAAGGGATAAGTGGTGATGTGTTTAATTTTTTATTTTTTTTTGTTTTCGTTAATTCAATTTTAGCATTCACTTTAACTTAAGGAAATCATAAAATGTGGTTTATATACATAAACATAAAAAGATCGATCACTGTATGTATCTAGAGATTTATAGCTCCCGCGAGAATGGCAAAAAATCATGATGATGACTTGTTATGACCAAGTTCTTCTTAGTAAGTGGATGATGTAAAAGTTTCTTTTGGCTTGTGCTACAGGAATTCTTTTGGCTGTTAAGATACTTATAATATTTCAATACAAGAAGTCTCTTTCTCTCTTAATAAAAATTTTATAATAAATTGAAGCCTTATTATTATCAAAGATATGGTTTCCTCTTGGAATGTTCAAGGAATATAGTTCATCTTATTGTTATTGTAATTTTTGGATTTCTTATTATTTTGTTTTTTCTTCTTTTTGCTTTTTTAAATTAAGAAAAACCAAAGTTATATTAAATTAAAACAGATTTTAATTTTGGTTGCTTTAAAATTCAAATAAAATATTTGACTGAAATTTAACTGCATTAAAATTGATTACTTGAAAAGAAAAGCATCAAACTTTTCCTTTAAAGTATTAAGGTTAAAATAAATTCAACAATTAATTTAATTTTATATACTTTTAATATGGATTTTAAATGAACAAAAATTTTATATTTAATATAAAAATTCAGTCTGCATATAATTTTTCACCCAAAACTCAAAAAGTAGTATATCAATTGAGGATGAATTTTTAAAAAATCTTTAAGGGGGGAGATTGATTAATTCGCTCAAAGAAAAGCATGTTTTCAAGAATTTTTTTTGGCGATACAGGCAGTTTTGGTTTATTTTTTTAACTTTTATATAATAACACAACATTTGAACAATATTTTTTAAAATTTCCATTTCAAAAAACTAATAAGTGAGTGAGTGACAGTGAATATCTTGAAGCACCTTGCAGAAAAATGGTTTTGCGGTGTTCAACACAACTCGCAATAGAATCATGTAAAATAAAAAAGTCAAAAGTTATTTATTAAACGAGATGTTTTTCGAGGTAACATCGAGGGGTTTTTTTTTTTGTCAAATTTTATATTTTCGGCAGCATTTGGAAGTCAAAATACCGATTTGCGCTTAACAAATCGACCTGGAAAGTTATGTCAAAAAGTAGTGTGTAAAATTTCAAAACCACCGCTTTAGTAGATTTGGCTTTATCGTGTATACCGATTTCGAAGAAGTCTCAGAAAAATGCCTTAAAGTTTTATTCATTCACTACTTACTCTAGAGCAAAGAATGTTCCACTGGTCATAGCTTCAGTAATTTCACTCCGATCGATTTGAGCTTTTGACACAATATTTCTTAATTTAAAAAATAAAAAAAAATTGGCAAAAAAAAAAATTAAATACCCTACTCCCCCCTTAATATAACCTATAACACTGAAAGTTAAATTCGGCAATAATTTCGTCAGAAAATCGAATTTTCAAAATGTTAAAATTATACAAAAGCCAAAAAAGGATGTCAAAATTTACTGGCAATTTGATTTAATAGTTTAATAGAAATAATTCTCAGAAAAATTTAAAAAATATTAGAAGCTAAAAAGTGACTTACTATAATTTGATTAAAAACAGTTAATCTTAGATCATATATCCCATAAATGTTATTTAACTAATTCCTTTTGATTTATCTGAGACAACATAATCGGTAACAAGACCATAAGTAAAATTTAAAACCCTTTAAATACAAACGTATGTGGTCTCTATCAATAATTTAACCAAATCACATCTGCTGTGTTAAGAAAATACAAAACTATATACAGGAATTGTATCCTTCTTGTTTTATGATTATTGTATTATTTATGATTTTCCTAAAGATTTCTGATTTAAGGTTTCATATTATATGTGTGTTAGAAATGTAATCTTTATATATAAGTTATAATGCAGAGATATTATTAACAATGCTTTCCAAGTATTAACAACATCCCACTATAGTTATGTTATTTGTTGATATTCTGTCCATGCTAATAAATGTGCAATAGTGCAAGAGTTTTTGAAGAGTTTTTTTTGAAAATAAGAAAAACACTAAAAAAGAAGAAATACGAAAAATATCTCACATCTTAGTTTATATTTGGTTTCAAGCTAAAAATTCATCTTTGGTAAGATCCTGAAATTAGTGATCATGCTGTGCACCATCATAGCCGCCATCTACATGGTGGGCCCAATCGATGTCTTGTATTGACGGTGAATTTAAAGTTAAGTAACAACTTGTTGTATCTTGTTGTTAGCTGTTTAAATAATATCTAAACATATCATATGGTTACGGCGATTTCATAGTTGTTTGATCTTTCATCAATATATGCTATGCTAAAATTTTGTATGCGTCTTCTTGTATCTGATTATATGTATGTGTGTGTGTGTGTGTATCTGTTGGTGTTCGCGTATGTGTATTTATTTATATTACTTTATATATGGTTCAAATTAAAAACCTTTTCACAGTTTTCCAAGCTTTAATCTTAACTTCTTACAATCCAATTAATGTTCCGTTCAATTAATGAACACTTGTCTCAATGAAATTAGTTGCTAGCTTATATTAGAGTCATTTTCTATTTTACTTAAGTAAATTTTGTTGTTGTCTTTATTATTATTATTATTTTAAATATATTGTTTTTTTTTTTTTTTTGTCCGTTTTTGCTTCGCAAAGTCAATATAAGTTAGCTACAAGTATTTATCTAGCTGTTCATATAGGTCGTAGTTTTCACTTTGTGTGACATTTATTGCTTTGAAAATGAGCTGCCTTAGTTGATACAAGATTAGCCGACTCGTAAATTTTTAGAATCGGCAGGTGTTTGACATGAAATAGAAGAAAAATGATATCCTTTTGCCTTTTTTTTTTTTTGGTTGTTTCAACTTATATATTTTTTGTTATTCTTGTTACTGTTCTTTATTATTTATAACAAAAAAAAAAAAAAAAAAAAACAGAAGAAAAGGTAATCAATGACTGTTGCTATATATTTCATTAAATGATAAACAACTTTGAATATTTCAACTAAATATTAAAAAGGTTTTTTTTATTAAGACTAATCTTGCTACAAAATAAAAATTGTAGGCACGTGTTGTCGGTTCTCTTTTGATATACTGAATATAACCAAAAAGTAAAAATATATATACATAAAAACAAACAAAAAAATGCTAAAATTATGAACAATTTTTCAAATAAAATTTTAGCTAGAAGCTGTTAAAGTTTAATTTTTTTGTTTTGACATTCAATTACATTTTGCTCAAATAGTATCTATTTTTAGACTAAAGACTTGGGGACACTATACGACCACTCATTCACTCATTTCTATAAATAATTGCTAATTATTTATTTGAATATTATAAACAAATATTAATTATAATAAACACTAAAAACATTATTAAAGGATTATAAGAGAAATGAATTTCATAGTTCATAGATCATAGTTCTAGAGTGTAATGGCTTATTTTATTATGCCTTATGCTTTTTTTTTAAATTTATTTTTCATTTCATTTTGATCTATTTTAAGGTTATTTGACTTTCCTTTACTGTCTGATATGAATTTCTTTTTTATTTGCTTTTTTTCAATTCTATCAATTAATTCTTGTTTAATTTATGTACAATTGCTTTCTCTAATGTATTTCTAAAAAAGCAACAGTCCTGAATTTGAATAAAATTAAATTTCTATAATCTCTTTGATCTCAATTGGGGTGGCTCAGTCCAATCATGTATACATTGGCATAGAATTATTATAATATGAAATATCAGGTACAAAATAATAACTTGGTCAGGATACTCAAGATCTTGATGTATATATACACTCAAAGTTTGATATACATTATGTGTTTGTGTGATCATTTGACACACATAACGAAAAAGGATTTCTTTTACTGGGATAAAATTTTGGATTTATTAAAATTTTATATGATTTTAAAAAGATTTCAAGTCAAGAGTTAAAATAAAATTCATCAATTCATTCTGAAAAGATAAAACTAACCATCTCTGTTATTTTTTACTCAATTACCCGATCAGAACCCAATAAGCAAGGTTTTTTTCTTTCATAAAACTGGAATAAAATACTCTAAATATATATGTATACATATATATATATATATATATATATATATATATATATATAAATATATAATTGGAACGATCTTACAAGATCACCGACAATCCTAATATGATGATCATCATCATTCGTGGCACCTTGTGTGCAGTAGCTGCTGAGACATTAATCGATTACACCTGAGTATTTTTTCATGTTCTAGAGGCGAGCCATTAAAGAAAATTTTGATAATTCAAGTATTTCGAAATCATATGAATACGAGACAACATTTGACACCAGAGTTGAAAAACGTTAATGGAAACAAAAAACAAACAAAGAAACAAAAAAAAAAAAAAAAAAACATAATATATTAATATACCAACAAATTAAGAAGATTCATTAGAATCTTCATAAAAGTCAAATGAAGAAAGAGCAAAATCAACATACAAATCCAAAAGAATGGGGATAAAATATTCAATAAAATATAAAAAGAAGCATAAAAAAAGTTGTTGAAAAGAAGAAAACACCATCAACATTGTCGTTAAGATCATCAAATTCCAGCAAAAGAAACAAACAAAAACAAAAACAAAAGAAGAATTATAATTAAATCTTATAAATACAAAACAGACTAAAAAAACAGAAGCTGCTGAAGAAATCTTGAAGATGACATGAAGAAGTAACCAAACATATTATATACAACAAAATCTACTGTTTAATTTTTTAAATTCAACTTTGATAAATGTTTCTAGCTACCGTGTATTTTTTTTTCTTTTTCATTATTGAAGCTATACATTCACTTCCGCTTCATATCATTTTCCTTGGAAGCTCATTTTTAATATTAAATCCAATAAAATCTACATATAATTTTTATATTTATAATGCAAAACTAAATTAATAGCAAAATCCCTAACATATTTAATTTAAATTAAAGGGAATCAAAAATATATTTTATTCATTAAATATATCATTAAGGGCTTTTTATTTATAGGCTGCCTTTATAGATATTTATGTTCGTATCAATTAAATTATAGAAATAATTTTTTGGCTATGTTATTCCTTTATAATAAACCAAAAACAGAAAACAAAAAAAACCAAAATAAAAAAAAAAAAAATGACTGCTACCGTTTCACTATTAAGAAATGATACCAGTTTTACATGTTTACTCTTTGGGTGTCCTCATAATATCGAAATATTCCAATCGACAGTTTTCTTAGGGCGATAATTTGATAATTTATAATCCATGTTTTCTTTTTGTTTTATTTTTTATGTTTTTTTTTTTAAAAAAATAAAAAATGTTGTCTTTTCATGCTATTTAAATAATATTTGATTAAATTAAGTCAAAGAAAAAAACACGGATATCTGCTTCTAATATCTAATGTTATGTTTTTTTTTTGTAAATGTGTGTGCGCGTGTGTATGTATGAAAGAGAATGGGATAATTAAAATCTTTTAATTGCTATCAAAACTTTACCGATTTTAATATTTTATCTAATATTTATTGATTTAAATTCAAATTTATTGATTTTTTTTTTTTTTTTTTGTATTGTTTGAAGTAAAGAATATTGTGGTCCATGGCTAAAATGTTTAGGATAAGAAGACAATCTCAATCACAAATTTATTTTAAATGAGGATTGAATTCCTATATACTCAAGTAGATGTTTTGAATCCTATTATTTATTTTAAATTAAATTTTGTATTTGAGTTTTATTTTTGAAATTTTTACTTGAATCAGTTTTCAATTATTATATTTTATTTTTGTTTGGATTTTTATATAACAAACATTTATTCGTTATTTAAGTACAATACATTTTTTGCTTTATTTTTCAATCAAATATTTATGCCAATGTCTATTAGGTTCTAATTTTTTTATGCCTATGATTTTTTCATTTTATTTTAATTTTAATTTCAGATTTAATTTTAAATTCAATTCTAATTTAATTTCAGCGACTTATTTGAACTTCAATTTTTAAGCTTAAGTCCCTGATTTATAAATTAACATAATTTGACTTAAATTTGAACTAATTTTTTTCTTAGTTGAATAAATCATTTCTACACTCAATTTTTGTTAGGTAAATATATTCAAAGAAATTGATTTTAAAAATAAAAGTTCTAATGATGTCATTAGTCATCATGAAGTGAAAATATCACTTTAGTTATTCATTTTATGTAAATGATATTTTATATAATTGACAAAAAAAATTACAAATATAAAAGCGAAACAACAACAACAAAAACAACATAAATGAAAATTCTTTTTAAATAAATAGTTATTGCGCTATCCTTGATGTCACCAAATTGTAAAATTCTTAAGCAAATTGTATCCACATGATCTTTTCGTATTTGTGTTTATCGTTTTTTTTTTTATTTTGTTTTGCCATATAATTAAAATATTTCCTTATAGATCGCTAATTATATCAACTTGTTGAAAAATTAACGTTCCACTCATGACAAAAAGGTTACCCTAATTCCTTTTTAGTGACATCACAAAGTGTTAAAAAAAGCCGAACTATGGTAGCTCCTTAAAACAATTAAAAAAATTCTTCTTTTGCCATAATATGTTAGTAAATGATATTCCAATAAAACTTTATGTCCTCCCATATACATATATTCTCATAAATTCTCTACTTGAATTTAACAAAAAAGAAAATAAATAAATAAATAAAATATAAAAAAAAAAAAAACAAAAAAAAATCAAGAAATAAAAGGGAAAACTAAATAACGCGTATATGTAATTTACATAGCAAAGAAAGAGGTAACTCCAATCAACCGGTCTTTATAGTACTTAGCCGCATGATCTGTAAACACTTTGATCTTAGGCCGACATAATCAATGTAAAATAAAGTGGTGGAAGCACAATTTATTCATTTAGGTAGCAGATGTTATATAGGATTTGTTTATACAGTAGCCTTTTTAAGATAATAATATTAATTTCATTTATATATGTATTCGTAATATGTCTAGTTATACTAAAAATATCAATAGGACACATTAATACTAGAAATAATAAACTATTATAAAACGTGATCATTTTCTTAAGTTTCATTATTCTATGGATCTTTATATAATGTAAGCGAATTAATTAAATACACTCTTATAAAACTAAGATTGATATGATACATTTATATTTAGTTTTACGAGTTTATATACATATATTATTATATATGTATAGTTTTTTTTCTTGACAGATTTATTAAATAGCTAAGTAGAAAATAGGCAAAAAAAAACGTAGACTGATCAATAGAAAAATCTCTGTTGAATAAGTTTCCAATAAATTATCAATTGGTATAAAAATCTTGTAATTCATAATTTAACATCACTAGCATGATATATTTGATCCTCTACAAAAATAATAAAATATTATTTTAAATGGCATGGATATTAAATATTTAGGATAAGAATTTTACAAATTGTTGAATTGTACAATTCCTTTAAGACATAATTTTATTTATTTTTTTCTATTCCAATGTAATGATATTATGGACTTTATAAAATAATATTTATTATTTAACAATTATTTATTTATTATATTATCCTTTATCTGATTTCCATTTTTTTTTTTTTAAAGCTGAGGCTATTCTATGTCACACAGTAACAGGCTGACACATAAAGAAATCATTTTGTTGCTAAATTTAATTATATTTATAAAAATATTCTCCTTTAAAATATTTCTTTAGCCTTTCTTTATCGAATATTTTTAAAATATCGTGTTTGATTAAAAATAATAATAATAATGTCTTTGAAATAAAATGAATATAAAAATGTCGACAGCTGGATATAACCCCTTGATGTATGCAATTCAAATGTGCTTAATATTAAAACTAAAAGGAAATAATAAAATGATTTTAACTTTTTATATCATTTATGTTTAACAAATATGAAACCTGATTCTATTTGGTTATAATATTTCTTTATTTTTTTTTTCTACATAATTTTCAATTAAATTAACAAAAATGTTTAAAATAATTTACATGAAAATTAATAAAAAGTATGCAAAATTTATTCCAATTCCAATAATTTTAAGCTTCATGTAAGCTGATGTTACGTAAAAACTAGCTAAAAATTTTTAGCTATTGAGCTCTTAATTTTATATGTATTTGAAATTTTCAAAGGTGCCGATCTTGTCACACCATCGGAACTAAATTATTGACTAAAGCGGATTACATGATCACTTATATTGATTTTTTTATTTGTGCTTTAAGTCCCATTATTTTTTGTTTATTTTTGCTTTAGTAAAATATTCCACTTGCTAACATTCTGATCATCATTGATAGAAAAATAACAAAAAAAAAAACAAAAAAAATGAATCATCAAAGCTAGCCGGCATTTGTCGTGGGAAGTAGAAAGTTAGTTGTCAAAAACTCTCATCAGATAATCATATTACTATTATTGTTATTGTTATTATTATACGTTTTAATTAACAATAATATGATGGCTATCATTACAATTAACAATTATTAGGACACATTTAAGAATTTAAATGATTAGAAATTAAAAGGAAGACACAGATAAAAGAAAACAAAAACAAGAACTAACCAAAAACTATGAATTTCGATATGAATGATTCAAGGTTGATTTGAATGGACTAGAAGAAGGTGAGGGGATATTATCGTATCCCAATGGTCCTTTTCTAGTAAGTCTAATTAAATAATTTGCATATTCATGAATTCAATATATATATATATACATATATACATATATACATGTGAGAATTATATTGAAATATTTATACACCCAATGTTCATTTAGTTGGATCATCTTATGGAGGATCGAAAAACTAGTTAGGTGTGTTACTGGACAACGACCTTGAGTGATAATTTATTAATTGAAATTTTAATTAGATATCTAGAGACCACCATGATGTTATCTTTTCTACGAAATAGTAAAGATAAAACAGAATACTTTACGCAATTAGTTAATGTTTTTTTTTGATTTAAACGCTTATCATAACTATAAAAGAGATATGATACAAGTATTTACCTATCCTTCTGGGATCTAATTAGACTACTGTACAGGATCAAAATCTTGTAGAATTTTGTTTTTTGTAACAATAGATAAAAAGGCATATTATAAAATTAATAGAAATGTTGTTAGAAATGTTATGAAATGATAAAAAAAAATTAAATTTTAGATAAATTAAATTCAATGAGAACTAAAAATTTTAAATATTTGGAGTATGTCAAGTATTATTTAATATTTCATTATATGTTAAGGTTTCATATTCAATTTATTGTTGACAAAGATGCCTTAATCTCATGAATAGAGATTTCAAGTAATAAAAATTAGATGGATAAGTAATTTTTCAACCTTCTACCAGAATATACACCTATTTATAGTTGTCTTCCTTTTTTTAAAAAGAAATGTCAACTGAAAGGCCTGTGTTTAAGGACTTAAAAACCATCTTTTTTTGGTATTAAGGTATCTTACCATGGACTAGGTCAATAGATTGAGACAATAACTTTGTATTAAAGCTTTTTCTTCAACTGCTAATATCTTGTATAAGTATGCAGATAAAATTAGAAAACCTGAAACAGATCTCTATATATGGTTTATCTGATCCCTATTGTTGCAAATCTTTCTTCTTCTTCATTTACCTTAGTATATTTATAAGCATGGATTCATGGTAATTTCAATTGGATTTTTTTTTTTGTAATACTAGTCCCATTTTATTTTTGCTTTTAGAAGGCAAAAAGGTTCAATTATCTGAAATAATGTAGATCTGAACTCATTTATATGATATAAAATGTCACATACCTTGATATTGACTCAATATATCGGTTTTTTGTCATTACCAAGGCCTAAACAGAATCTTAATCTAGTTACCATACTATAATCCATTTTGAATATATCAGTGTATCCAAAGGAGAGACATAGTTTGGTAGCCAATGAAATTTATAGATAGGAATTAATATTTTATATGATCTACTCTTACAATTAGTAACACGAAGCCAGGCATCCTTCTAGTGGTTAATCTCGCTTAAAGCACAAATGTGTACTTTTAAAAATGTGAAAATGGAAGTGAAAGAACACTTCGTTCTGTTTCACACAGTTTTAAATTATGTTAAATTATGTTGAATTATCTTAAAACTTACTAGAGAGAAAATTGCTAAACATTTTCAGGTGCATAAATCTATATATATATATATGTGTGTGTGTCTATGACATGAATAGCACACTATAGAAGAAAAGAAAATATTCCTCTGCATAAATGCTTTCCATTTAGGTACCCTGAGAGCGTTTAAAATTCACTCTATTCATATTATTTCTAACCTGATCGTAATATTTAAATACAACGCCTATTGAGAAGGTGAAATTTAAAATTTTTACATACCAGTTACAAAAACATGCAAAGAGTAAAGCTTTAACCACAAAGTTTAGTTGTTTTGGCTAAAATGTTATTTATTTTTATAGAAATTTGGGGATTTTGTTAATGTTTTCCCAAAGTTAAATGCTTATTTTGCTTAAAACAAGGAAATAGTTAGCAACTTTATACAATATAGCAATTAGGTGGCTGTTGTTAGAGCTCTAGTCAGACATTTTCTAAGCTTATACATGAACTTTTTTACTTTGTTTATTGATAAATATGTAAGTATTCAAAGTTAATAAGTATCTAATCAATAAGAATAATGTTGTGAATCAAAGTTTTCTACTAATTTTTTCAGTGGTATTGTCTCAACTTGATTGGGATTTTTGTATTATACTACCTCTCATTAAAAATCTTTTCTATTCTAAAAGAAAAAAAAACTAAATGAATACATCCTAACATTCTTAGCAATTGGTAGGGGATCTCTATTTATCTGAAATGCATTCAAATAACCGATCACTTAACTGACAAGTAAAAGTTGATAAATGACAACAAAACAAAAACTAAAAATTTATTACATGAACATTATTATATTTAAACACCTTAAAAGAATTACAGTTTTTCAATATTTTATTTTAATACCAAAACATTATCGCTATAGTAGCAGTTGTTCTACAAGATTTTATCGCGTCATATCGCTTTCTGACAAGTATTGTTATTTTATTAAATAAAAAAAAAGTAGAAGTAACAGCAACAGAACTGAATAAATTTGATTAAGGCAGCTATAAATCAATTAAAAGTTTTTTTGTTTATTTGATTATAGATAATCTACAAATCAAAAATAATTGCTTCTGATTCACTGGGTGATTTTAATAAAAGAAAACAAAATTAAATAAAATTATTTATTATGATATTAGTAGCAAGTTTGTATGGAATACTATTAGTCATTTAGCTTCAAGAATAGGAAAAGTAAGTCAGGTATTTATTGTTTCTATCATGCAGCAAAAATTTTGACCCAAATGGTAACCAATATTTTTTTTTTTTTTGAAAATTGCAAAAAAGTCCCAAAGTAACTTATAAAATCTTAAATTAAGTCTCTAAAGATTTTTATGAAATATTATTAGCGATTTGAAAGTGAAAATGGGTTCGTTGGAAGCCTGTAACACTCTGGACTACTTTCAAGCCTATTGACTATCTAAGAGCTGAATATCTTTTCTGGCGAACATTTCAACTGATAATTTTCAAAGAAGATCGTATTTCTGATTTGTGAATAAAAAGTCTAAGTAAAACGTTTTTCGCTTTTTGGAAAAGACGATTAAAGGAACAGTTTTTGACAGTATTTTTGATAATAGAAAATCCATGATGATGCCAGTTAAAGAAATGTTTTAGAAATGTCTATAATTTTATAAGTTGTACAACAAGAATATTTGGTTTTTGTGTATTAATCTTCATCTTAGTAGACGATTTTAAAAAATTCTAAATCTAATTCAATTCTTAACCATATAAATATTTAAAATTTTAAACAACTAAATTATTAATATTTTTTTAATTAGTACGAAGTAAAAATTTCAATGGTTATAACGATAGAGGTTCTAAGTTTTTTATGGATCACTAATTAGTTAAGCTAAAAACTAAAAAAATTAAAATAATATTAATAAGACCCCAGGCCAGCAGATAACTAAAAAAATAAAAAAAAATCAAATGTTATCCGTATTTGTATTTCATATATGTATTGTAAGTTTTTTTGTATAGACCACCGTCAAAGCTTTTAAGTTTGCGCCTCCAAGGTTCCAGTTTAGTATATCTAAAAAATTTTCTAAATGTTATTCATGCTGAGCACTTACAAGTTAAGATTTAGGGCTTATCAGTTAAATATTTTTACGATCAATTTAATCGATTTTGGTTTTATACACCATTTACACAAATATAAACCTCTAGCTTGGTTCTTTTAATATATTAAAACAAAAATCAAATGAAAAATAAAAGAAAATAATAATATAGTAATAGTATCATTTAATATGAAACAAAAATTTTTTACGATCAGTTTACGATGCGGTAATGTTACCGACTCACCTCCAATCAAATCATTTATTTGCATATTAATTATTATTGAATTAAGTTTAAGTTTTGTATTTTGTGCATTTTAATTTAGTTTGAATCTGTTGCATATTAAGTTGTTCAATTTGGTTTTTCTAGTTATTTAGTTAGTATTTACTAATAAAATATCATAAATTTTAATAAAAGTTATTTTTAAAGTATAAACAGGACACGATTAAAGTTTATATATATATATATATCAGAATTTAAGTTAAAAAAATTTTTTTTTTGGCAATTTTCTTTATCAATAAAAAAGATTTATTTATTTTTTTGATTAAGTAAATGAGAAAATTTTACTTTTCCTATAAAGGATTTGAAATTAATTTTTTTCTATAGATTAAATGTTACTCCATGTTTTCTTTATCTAACCTAGTATGGGAGGTTCTGTATTTTTATCAGATTAACAAGCAGTGAACAAGAGTAGTATTTAAACATTTGGAGGCGTTTACACAAAAAGGATCCAAATTTATTCGTATGAGAATCATATCATACAAAAACAATACTGATCAATTAAAAAGCTAAATACTCAATTAACACGCTGAGGACGGCATATACCACCGGTGGTACACATATCGAGCATAGTTTTGTAGATGAACAAAACATTTATGTGGTTAAAAATAATTTTTATTATTAAAATCAACTTTTAACTTCTTGCTAAACCAAATTTTGTGCAAAGTGTCCGCCAGATAAACTAAAGTACAATTTTCATTGCCGCCGAATGTTGCAAATTAGAAAATAATTCAGATCTACCCAAGGAACTATGATTTGCACAAATAAAAACTTTAGAAAAAATATATATATATATATATTATGCTTTTTTATAGCTCTATGAAAATTCAAATAATTAAAAATAATATTAATATAAAGAAAGTCCAACTTTCTCTCACATAAAACTTTTCAAAATAGCTTTCCTTAAATTTTGTTGCTCTAGAAAAATCAACTCTAGAAGATCAGCAATAAATTTCCTATTAACAATTGAAATTCAAGTCGTAATTAATTTTGTCATCCTCATAAATTCTCTAATAGGAAATTTCTAAATAACAGTAAATATAGTATTTAGTAATTGCCTTGTGCGAACGTATTGAGAAAAAATTTGTTGAATATAGATGAGCGATAGAAATCGCCCTATGTATATATCAGTACTAAACCGTAATTAAAAACTTTTCAATATTCATTACTAAAGAGTTCAATAGTCAAAAGAACAAAACAAAAAGAGTAAAAGACTTCAAAAAACCCATATTTTCCATATACACTGATGACTCATTTTCAGCTTATTACCAACAAACACTACACATATGTTTCATAGACTTTGATGCTCTTATAAGTTCTTAAACTTTACTCAATGAAATTTTTACCTTTTGAATGGGAACCAAGATCACACCATAAAAATCTATAAAAACAGCAGCCACAACGACGTTTTAAACACAATATAGTCACAATAAATTATAGCATTTGAGGTTATGTCTAAACGGCAAGAACGATATTCAGGCAATAATTAGCGAAAAATGAACTTTTAATTTCTATAGCAACGATAGACAGACCAAATTTATAGCTTAGATGACGATCCCAAAAACTATACATCTATATATATATAGATATATGTTTATATATATGCATGTATATATACATTTACATAAATATATTCTTATGTTTTTATAGATTTAAATTGTTAATTTTGTCAAATAGATCAAATAGATATAATTCAAAATTATGGCATCACAATATTAATAGAAAATTCAAATTAAACGGTGAGAGTTGTAATGACCTTAACTATAAGAAAAATAATATTAAAAGAAATAATTGTTAAAAATTAATAAATTACTGAACCTAGTGAATAAAATTAATGTTTTGTTATTTTTGTTGTTAACTAGACATTCATTCAGAAAATTTAACTTATATTATTTAAAATTTTGGTTAAATTATTCATTTTTTTTTTTTTGATTTTATTAGAAGTTACTTTATAAAAAACTGCATTTTATCTTTTATAAATATTTATTACAACTAATACCATTGAAAATATTAAATAAATACAAAAAAAATAATGAATTCCAGAAGATATAGTTTCTAAAATTAAGTATCTTATATCCGATTTAATCTCTTTCCCGATTTATGCTCCCTGACTTTTTTTTTTAAAAACTGATAAAATATGCTTTAATGTTTAATTATTAATTATTAATAATTATTAATTATTTATCAATCTTTCAATTGCTTTTTCATTTTCTAATTAGTCCTGGGGTATAAATAGCGTTTTCTATAAAATAATTTTCAATAGAGTTTATTTGCAGAATCGAACAAAGTTTTATATTAGATACTATGTAAATTTCTTTTAACAAATTAGAAAACATAATAATTTTTGTTTGTTTATCCATTAGTAATCTCCTGGAAATTTCATAAAGGAATGTTCTTTTATAATTTATTTTTTTAAATAAAAACTATTATTTAAAACAATTATCAAAAATTTCATAATTTATACAGTTTTTAAAATATATGTTAACTATATTTTAATTATGAGTATAACTAGAAACGATATTTACAATAATTAAAAAATTTTTTAATTTATGTAAATCTATAGTTAACATTTAATCTTGCACGATAACAAAACAACATACAAATGTTTATGTTTTTTCAAAAGAAAAATATTTGCAAGAAAAAAAGTATCTTAAAAAATATATTCTATTGTTAAATAAAAATAATATTTAAATAATTTTACAATTAGTAAAAGATTTAATACCCAAAATGAATGACTGTGTTGAGTGTTAATGATATAGAATGAGAAAAAAACTCCCTAATATGATTAGAATTATCGCCTAATTAGAAACACCTTGCAAAAATAAACTATTGTTACTACGCAATTTTTGAATTTTATTTTTGTTTATTTGTTAATTTACAATAAAAATTTACATAATTTTTTCTTAGTTATTTCAGGTTAATTAGCTTACATCTGTTTTGTTTTTTTTGTTTCGTTTGTGATTTCGTTAATTATCGATTGTTGATTAAAATTTTTTAATTATTTAAAATTATGAATCAATTTTTCTTTAATTTTCAATATTCATACATAGTTTTTAATATTAAATGAAATAAATTAAATATTGTTAAGCCTTTGATTATATTTATCGCGGTCAAATATTTATGGTATTTTTGTTTGTATTTCGGAGCTTCTAACTGTCTTACATTAAGTGGAACAAAAAGTGATGTAATGTTTTCACTTTCACTTCAAAAAGTATTTTTTTGCTCTTTTTTTGTTGAAATGCCCCCCTCCCCCTTGTCACCACCACACACTTTTATGTATAGATCAGCACACACATGAGAAAATTCCTTTATTGTTAAACAAGTAACTTAAAAAAATAGATTTTTGGATTTTTAAATTTAATTTTTCTTTATGCCTAGGACTTGGTATATGTTGAAAAACTTAGGCATAAAAAGTGAAAAGTGGACATAATTTTGTTCTTTTTTTAATTGTTAAATGAAAATTATAACCTAGTCACCAGTTAAATCTTTTCAAAATTGTATTTTATGTAATTATATTCACACATACTATCATCAATCATGTCAATCTTCTCTGAAAAACCGACAAGCTTATATTTAATCCGTTGACAAGCCAACAATTGGGGTATGTAGTGAAATGTCAAAATTTGTGCAGTCAATTGTTAGTAGAATATGAAATATTCATTTTGAGATTAAGCTGCTTTTAGTATACTTTAAAATGGCCAAAAATTTTTAGTTAAGCTTTTCCACTTAAAATATGGAAAAAAACTTTTATACTTCTTTACATATTCGTTGTAGATTTAAATTCAAATCAAAATTAAAATATTTCTAAAAACTTAAATCCTCAAATTTTATAACTAAAACTTAATATAAAATTTTCATCAAAAACTTATAAGTAGTACTATTGTAGTTTTATAGTAAAATAGTTTAAATAAAATAAAATCAACACAATAATAATATTCCTAATTTCCTAAAATCATTTAACTCCTTTTGATAATAAAATGTTGCTCATTTAAATATCCAAAGTTTATCTTTTAGTTCTAGCTACCACACTTAACTATCAATGTCCATTTTAGTCTTTAAATAAAATAATAAAAACAAAAGCCTAATAATAACAGCAGCTCAGAATTTGATATCTTTACATATATAAAATTGAAAATGGGAACGATGGTATTTAATGAAGTGAAACTAAAGTAACAGAAAAGACAAATGAGTATCGTTTAATACGTGTGAGGTCTGATCTCGGGCACTTTGTGGTACGATGGTGGTAATCAGTTCAAAAAACTGTATTCCATTCACTTAATTTTTTACTTATCGTAATCATTATCTCTACCATGGTCATCCTGTCCACCTAATAGTCTATAGTAATTCCTTTTCATGTCCTTCTGTTAAAAGGTTCTTTAGTTTTTTATACCGATTATCGTCATGTGACACAATTAGGAAAGCTTTTAGAAAATACATTGGAGACAACATTACCGCCAGTCTACTACCGACTTAAATCTCGATATTTGCTACAAAAATTTTATATATTTTCATATATATATATATATATATATATATCCATTGCTGATTGGATTTTTATACAAATTTAATGGCACTAAAAAGCCAGAAACTAAACAAAGTAATATCATTGATCCATCCAACTAAATTGTTTGTAATGAGTTTCCCTGTTTGTAGATATTTTTTGTTTTTGTGAATGAATGGATGACTTCTTCTTAAGGTGTGGGATCATTAGATGATATATATATATATATATATATATATATATATATATTTATTATTCATTCGGGTAGTCTTTTAAATTTATGATAGTTGGTAGTCATCTTATTTAACTCGATCAAAGACGATTCAACATTCTTTCAATGGTAATTAAGTGATATGATTTCTCTTGATAACTTTTTTTTTATTTTTTGTGAAAATGGAAAGAAATTTTGGGGTGTGGGATTAAACTATATTATTTATACCTTAAAATCCTAATGAGATGTTGGCACGGTTGACTATTTTAGTTGTTTTTGTTTTAAATTCTTTATTGAAAATAGAACAAAAAAAACAAAACTTAGAACAAATGAAAATTATTCAAATTAATATGAATTATTTTATTTATAATTATTTTTGTTAACATTAAATCTAGTTATAAAAATTTCACTATAGTTTACAATTTACGCTTGTCTTTAATTAAATGACATTTATTCATTTTTTTTTTGTTTATTAATAATTAAAACGCCTTTAAAAATAAAGTACAAAAAATTAAGTACAACTTAAAAAAATGTGCATACCTAGTAAGTAATACTAATTTTCATTTTAATCTCTTTCTTTACATGTGGGAAGTATTTTTGAAAAAAAAAAATAATAAACAATTTTCTTTTCTTGTTTTCAATATATTACAGACGATACTTAATTCAATGCATAAGTATCAACCAAGATTTCATTTAGTTCGAGCTAATGATATCCTTAAATTACCGTATTCAACATTTCGAACGTATGTTTTTAAAGAAACTGAATTCATAGCTGTAACTGCATATCAAAATGAAAAGGTTTATATTTATTTATTAAATATTATTAATTTTAATAATTTATAATTAATTTTTTTAATGTTTTTTTCTTCACAGATAACGCAATTAAAAATTGATAACAATCCATTTGCCAAAGGTTTTAGGGATACAGGTGCTGGTAAACGGGAAAAGAAGTAAGTACCAATATAATTTGGATTATTTTTTCTATATTACTCCTCCAAAAAAAGACAATATTAAAGTATTATACTGTAGTACTACAAGTTTTATTATTTTTATTTTACACAAAGGATTAATATTATTAGATTTTTTTTTCTAGCATATAAATCTATAAAATATAATCCTGTCAAGTTTTAAGAAATTGTTATAATATAAATAATATTCTACTTTTATAAGGGCTAATATATACAGAACCTCCCTTTTATTTATGTGATAAGAATTAAATATTGTGAAATTTCAACTCCCTTAAATTAGTTGAAAGCAACCAAACAAAAAAAAAAAGAGATAGGCGGAACCTGAAACGTTTTCTTTCCTTTCAATTTGCATTTTATTAACCAGCTACTAGTATTCAATTTGTAGTTTATTTACAAAATTGTATTCAAATACTTTAGGATATAGCTTGGAAAATGTCATCATTTTATTTTATTCCCTTTTAAAGCTATATAATATAAAATTTTTATGTGTTTTGTTGTGTGTTAAACAACTAAAAATAATGGATTTTTCATAGCTTCAAAAACTGTAACTCTTATCATAAATTTTGTGTTTGTTTGTGTGTCTGGTTTAATGTTTTAATTTTTTATTTATTTTTCTAGAAATCTATTTTTAAAAAAAAAATAATAAAAATAAAGTTTTATTAATATCCTTTGTGTATAAATTAATTATTTTACCTATTTGAACTTAACAACAGGAATACTATATAAAGAAAGGTGGTCAATATGATGTGGTTCACACTACATTCCTTTTAGTTACCCAAAATTAGATTTTACAACATTTTTGTTTTAGTTTTTAAATATTTGCTTAGTTTTAATTTAATTGAAAAATTGATAGAGGAAAAACTTTAACGGGTGATGAAAAATACTGTGTAGAACTTTAAAAGAAGAAAACTATTCAAACCATAAAATATCACAAAAGATTAACAGAGATTTAATTGGAGTAAATAATTATATGAAAAATCTGGAATATTATTAAAAAAATCCAAAGAAGAAAAACTTTACAAGCAGGCTTATGATAAGGAGATAAGTAGCTCTATTCAAAAAAGCTTCAAATTCATTGTATTTCAGCAGCACAAATTGCATCAAGTGTTGGGATTAAGGCCTACATTACAGCTGTTAGAAAAATTTTTAAGTCATCTTCAAACTTTAAAAGATAAAAACTACAAAAAATAGAAACTTTCTTGAACATCGGAACATAGGCCGGGATTTTGCAAGGATTTTATAAGTTGATCATCGGAGTAGAAACTTATTATTTTTATATATGAAGAGAAATTTAATTCAGATGGCTCTGATAGTAGTATGATGGTACAGGATGCAATATTCTAGTATAGAACTAGATTTAAGCCCATATAAAGTTGAACTTATAACAAAAATGATCTAGTTCTTTGAATGTAGTTTTCTAATCTAGCCAATCGGAAGTAATTATATTCCTTTAATGTTAGTTAGAATCTAGTTCGATCATATCATATTGAACAGTTTACCCGGTAACCTAGGTCTGTACTTATCTCTATCTGAGCCTGTCAATAGATAGGCTTATCAAAATATTTACTGATGATTCTGTAATTCAAGGGAGGCAAAATAAATTACTATCCATAACAAACGAATACTTATGGTATAATTAGAAGATTTGCAATAATTTGAACATCACACAAATAAGTAATTTATTTAAAAAATTGCTGATATGCACAAAAAAAGTTTACTTTACTTTCTTTATGTAGAAATTATTCAAATTTTAGATAAAATCCATGAAATTAGGAAACTAAGGCTGTTATGTTCTTTATGGAGACGAGTTTTAATAACTTCATACATTTTTGCATGACTTTAAGTGAAAAATAATTTATTCCTTTTGTATATAGGATTCATTAATATTTCTTGCATAAATGTATGGTATCGTTAAATCGTATAATAAAAAGAACACAGCGTTAAGTATATTAAACCCATGAACTGATATGAAAATAATGCTTTGATGCTAGACACGGGTTCAGTTAGTCCAAAAAATATATTATTTACTAATAACATTTAACCAAAAATAATAGTAATAAAATAATTTTTTTTAACATTACCCGAAACAAAGAATGTTATGACAAGATAATCCTCTCAAGTATCAATAAAAAATTAAAAACAATTAATAGACTGACTAAAAATATTAAATAAAATTCTTTTAAAATTAATAGCTAGTCTCTTAGCTAGTATAAGGGGTGTTTTCGAATCCAATTAATTTATGTAATCATTAAAAAAAGTCACATATAAAACTAATCCATAAATGTATATTACATACCTACATACATATATGTACATAATGTTATAAATAAATTTGAAGTATTTAAAATATAAAATAAAATTTTATAGACGAGTAGTAACTGAATTGGTCGCAATTCTCGTCAAATTAAAATAGGTCAAGGAAAGTTCAGAGATGATTTTTGAATGACTTACTTAGTACTTTACCATTTATAAGGGTAATCACACAAAAGTAATTGTAAATATATAAAAAGTATGTAAACATAAACATTTATTCTCTATATATAAATATATATTTATATTTAAAAATTTGTTATTTTATTTTCATTTTACAACAATTTCAGCGCCAAAGGTGCTCGATGAAAGGGGTAGTAAAATTATCACTTTTCAATGACATAAGAGATTACAGGGGATTTTTCTAATGGCTTTTTGTTTAACAAATTGTTAACTTGTAATTCCATTAGTGTGACAAAATTTCTTTTAATTTAATTTTATAGCAATTTGTTGTTGTTTTTTTTCTTTTTTCTTTTTTTTTTTTAATTTTAAATCGTCTTTAAAAGGTAAAAGCTTGCTCTTGAGCCTTTAATTTTAGTTTTTGTGTACGTAATTTTGATATTGTTGTTGTTGTTCTTTTATTAAATTATACAATTGGTGCTTGTCTGGCTTTTTTCCATGTCATATAAATCAATTGAATGAGCTTTAAAAGGCTTGAAAGTTGATATATATCTATATATATATAAATTTATACATTAAATTATGTCAGAGTTGAGTTATGACACTAGCTAATCTTTTAATCTCCAGTTAAATATTTAAATAATTGAATTTCCCTTTTTATTGTTCTATGTGTATTTCATATATGTTAGAAAACATATTCTTGAAATTGGACCTTCCCAAAATGTCCCTCATTTACCTATTTGTAAGGATCAAAATTGGGGTTGAGGAAATTTTTAGAACTAATGCGAGTAGATCCAATTTTGATTGTGACTGCAAAATTAGAAGTTTGGCAAATTAATTTATATAAATTTTTTTATTTAAAAGTTTTTTTCCTCCTTTGTTTGAGGTCCACTACAAGCAACTCGTTTGTACTGTTTCACCAAAAATCTTTAAATCCAAAGCAAATGTTGAAGTAATTTTTATCATGTAGCAGAAGAATTAATGCAAAGTTCCAAGAAATTATGGTGAATATAGAAGAAGCTCACATTCGAATTCTTATGAATTGCATTTTGATAAATCATGCTAATTGTGGCCTGATGTTGTCATAAAGTATAAAAATACGTCCGGTAGCAGGTACCGAACAAGCAACTTCTCTTAAGAAAAAAATTTTTCTTTAATGTTCCGATACCTCGAATATTAACGCAATTCCAAAATTCATTTGAAATTTGGCATTTTCCTGAATTTTTATTGAAACTTCCGCATTTCGCTACCCAGAGGACGGGATCATAAAACTCTGACTGGATAATTACGGTTAAATGTGTATCATAGTACACATGATTGCATTCTATAACTCGTCTATTTCCTTTTCTGCAGTTGAATCGAAATCAACACGCTCGAAAACGCCTTTTTGCCCCTCCACACTTAAAATTACGCTCGCTGACATACATCACTCTAAAATTGGCTGCAAATGATACTCCAGATCTTGAAACGTAAAGAAAACACAAAATTTTTGATTTCGATTTTCGGACTTATTATAATAACTTCCCAAGAGAAGTTAATAATTTGCCCTTATTGATGGTGTTTTTTTTTTTCTAGCGCTAGAAAAACATCATTATCTATTGTTCTGCGGTTTTCAATGATTTTCCAATACATTAGATTTTATCTAACTTGCTAGACATTGGTAAAAGATTAGGGATATATCTTGACTTCTGTAACCACTCATATTTTTCTTTACTTAATATTGATAAAGAAATATCATTTTTCATTTTTGTGAAAAAGTTTTTAATAACTTTTTCATTTTTTATGGAATTATCTAAAAAAAAAAAAGATAAAAATCTTACAGTAACTTTACGAGAAAAATATCTAAGGAAAAAAACTTTCAAAATTTAAACTAAGAAATTGATTAAAATTATTTTCAATCATTTTAACCCTTTAATTGCTAATGAATAACAATTTTAATCTCTTGGCTTACCACAAAAATGAACACTTTGGTATCAAAAAAGCAAACAAAAACAACAACAATAAAAAAAACAAAAAGGGGATATCACATAACTCTCTAATTATCTATGATATCTCAACTGAGTTGGTAACAATTATCCTCAATCGTAGCTTACTAATTCCATAGGAATTACCACCCCTTTTAGTCACTAATTTGCCTGACAGTTTTTGGGATATTAAAAAGGGGGAATATTATCTTGGTAAAGATACAATAATAGGGATAACAAAAATTACTAAATGCTAAGAGCAGGATTTAGTATGTATCAATCCTATAAAAAGGAATAAAGCATTATATATATATATATATAGGAATAATGTTAGTAAAATGTTGAAAAACAGTTTGAGAAATATTTAAGAAAAAAATTTCGCTTACTTTGAAATAGCTTTAGGCAATATTTGGAAACATAGTGTCAACTTCTTTTTAATCCTTTCAACTTTTGTTATAGATTAAGTGGTGATAGCTGTTTATTATGGATACCCTGATAGAAAATAATTGTTTGAAACATTTAACATGGGAATAATATTCAAAGGGTTGAAATATATTTACCCTTAAGGCAATAACTTAACTTTTTTTTTTGCTGTTAATCTTTATAAAATCATATAAAAGATTAATATTCAACTATAGAAAATATTTACAATGTGTGTGAAAATTATAGTTAATCCTTTCACCTAAGTTAAGTGTTAACAAAAATTTATGTGTATTCATGTATATTTTTTTCCCAAGATAAAAGAAATTACAATAGGTTAAGTTTAAATTGTAATTTAAAAATTTATACAGTTTAGAAATATTCCAAATGAAATTGAAAATTTACAAAGGATTTTTATAGTATTTACATTTAAATTCAGGAGGTCCAAAAAATTTACAATAGTAATCATTGTTTAAGTAATCCACGCAAAAAATATTTTACGCTTTCCAAAAAAAACTTTAACTATTTCCAGAACAAATTCACAGCACTCTTAAGTTTCTTATTTTAATTCATAATTAATATTATTCTAAGCATTAAAACAATACATGAAATACTTATAATCTATTTAAATAGCTGGAAATGTTACTAATCACAATTGAATGTGTTTATGTTTGACACATGAAATGTGGTACATGAAATATTATACACACAGGCACCATAAAAATGTTAAAGTTCAGCAATATTATTGGTTAATCATGTGGGCGACTTTGTTCTTAGAATAAAATTTTATGAGGTTTTCACCAAAAAAGTAGGCGTACATGACTGAAAATAATGGTTTTCTTTATTCAATGAAGTAGAAGGCCTTTTTTTGATAGGTTAACACCCATAAAAGTTATGACGTTATGTGGTTATTAAAATTTGTCATATCAAAGGATGTTCTATCAAACAATCAAAGGAAAAATTTTATAAATTTAGATTCAATTAATCAAAGATTTTCTAAAACCATTTTCTGTATTTTTTCTAATGTATTGATGAACTTTTTGTACGTTCTTTATGTGGATTTTGTCTTCAATTTAAATTCAGCAAACAAACTTTCTGCTGTTCTAACTGAAATTTAAAAGATTTTATACAGTTTTAAGGATAATTGATGAACTTTTTTGTTTATGTTATAATTTTTCAATAGCTGTGAATGTAAGTTGAAAATATCATCTGTACAAAACTAAAACAAAGAAACTAATAGCGCCATTTCTAATCGAATGATAAACATTATTGAAAAACTTTTAGTATTTGTCAAAATAGTTTTCTTAATTTTTATACTTTAAGAAAATTTTTAATTAATCTTTTTTATAATATACTTATTTTTTTTTTTTTTTCAAAAAACAGAAAACTAACAAAAAATTTCTACCCAAATCTTACATAAATAATAAAAGTAAATTTTTGTATACAAAATAAATCAGTATCACCCTCATTTAATGTGTCTATTTAACAAAGTTATTTGTAAATCATAGGGTAAATCTGTGAAAGGTACTGAAAAGGGAAAAAGGATCAAATTAAAAGAAACTCACCATGAAGTTGACAGAATGAAATCGACAGCTAAGAAACTTTTCATAAGATGATGTTAAAAAGAAAAGACCAAATAAAAACAAAGTAGTAAATCCTTCTCTAAATCAGATACAAAGATATAATATATGAAATTCATTTAACTGATTTAACTTCATTAGATATAAATAGAACCTGTAGTCATTCATGCAAATACAAATATCCTTATAGATAATACCGCTTAAAATTTATCCAACATAATCTCTCTTCTATCCTATGGAGTTATTGGGAGTGATACTAGCAATCATTATTTTGTGGTATTTACTTGATTTTTGTTGTTGTTACTAACCAAGCATTATACAAAAGATTTATTTGTCTATATATATACATGTATATATATACACTAAATTCACTGTGTCTGATGTTTTGGGGATATTTGCTTGTAGTATCAATTTCTAAGTTAGATTTTCATATTAAATGTGATTATATGGGATTTTGTTTAAATGATGAATCGGTTACCGATTGATATTGGTAACAATTTAATTTAATAGAAATTTTAACACAAATAAATTTCTTTAGAAATGACAATTATTTATATAGAATTTGATTACTGCAATTAAAGTAAACAATTTTTTGCAATTCGAACAACAACTTCGTTTGTATTTAACAAAAGAAAAAGAAAAATTATTTTTGATTCTTTGGTATTTGTTTTCTAAAGGCGATGTTTAAAGTACTTGCCAATATGTTATTTGTGTCAAATAGTTAGCTTTATTAACATAAGTTAATTGTATATTAATCGAATTTTTTCGAAATATTAACCTATTCGTAGTGAAATTTTGTAATCAAATTTTCTAGTTCTTGGTGAGTTATTAAAGTTTGGATTATAAAAACATAAACTGTTTGAGTAATAGTGCAAAAACGTTAAAAAATTTGTTTGGAAACACTCAACTCAGTTCCAGCTCATGTCGCATACTTAGCAAAAACTTGTAAAATATTTTGCCATGAGTCATTTATTTTACTATTCCATACATATATGTAATAGGGAATAAATATTACAAAAAATGATAAAGCAAAAATAAATTTAAAACATTCAAAAAATAGACTTTTATCTAATTTCATAAAATTAATAAACTAAAGGGAGAAAATTTTCCTAAATGTTATTTTATTTATTTATGTATTCTGGATCTAACTCAAAGCTTAATGTATCCTGTAAGAATTTCTTCATTAATTTTAATATTTTCATATTTAATTTTACTTAATTTATGATAAACACAAAAAAAAACAAAAATACCATATAATATAATGCAATTAAAAATTTCAAAAACTGATACTAATTTATCGAATTCTGAAATTGTTGTTACAGGCAGGCCCTCATGGCTCAACGAAGTACCTCGGATTCAGATAAACTGAATCCTACACATGTTAGTAGTTCAAGGGCTCCAGCACATTTAAATCAAACGGGACGTCATGATAATCAGGATGATGATGATAAACTTCTTGATGTTGTTGGCCCATCACAAAGTCCTTTATTACCATTAAGTCATTCATTACAACAGATGCAAGCACATCAGCATTCAGGTATTACTGAATATTTTTTATTAAATTTATTTAATATAAATTTTTATGAATTTTTATAATTATTTATTAAAAATTATTTAAATAAAAAAAAAAAAACTTGTTACTAAAAGAGGATAACAATTTAACAATAAAAAGTCCTTGCAGCCTGGTTCAACCATTTAACTGGGGGAAATGATACAACAGCTAATGAAGAAGCAATACGTAGGCGTCTTCAACCAGATGATTCAGAACGTGATGGTAGTGATTCTAGTTGTTCAGAAAGTGTAGCCGGTAGTACTGGTGGTGCATTTCGTCCAACATCTGGTAGCCCAAAAGATGGACATAATTCAGCAGGTACATCATATCCATCACCAAATATATCAGTTGGCCCACCAATACATCCGCCACCACACTTATTGCCTTATTTATATCCACATGGGCTATATCCACCACCACCTTTATCATTATTACATAATCCAGCAGCAGCAGCAGCTATGAATCCAGGACTAAATCCAGGTTTATTATTTAATGCACAATTAGCATTAGCAGCACAGCATCCTGCCTTATTCGGTCATTATTCTGGTCATTCACCAGCATCACCATTACAAGGTTTAAAAAGTCATCGATTTTCACCATATAGTCTACCAGGTAGCTTAGGTTCAGCATTTGATGCAGTTACACCTGGTTCAAATATAACAACAAATAATAATAATAATAATAATAATAATAATAATCGTATAATAAGTGAAACAGGTGGTTTACGTAGTTTAAGTTCAAGTCCAAGGCAACGTCCGTCATCTAGTACACCACCAACAACACGGCCAATATCAGTTTCACCAACACCACCACCATCACAACAACAACAAAAGCAAACAAATATCCATAGGAAATCATTGAAAACTCCACCAAATAATTCTCCATCAGAATTAAAAAGTATTGAAAAAATGGTTAATGGGTTAGAGGTACAACATAATGGTACCAATCGTGGTAGTAGTAGTAATAGTAATAGTAGTAGTAGTTCAATAGTAGTCATTGATGATTCTACTACTACCATTGGTACAAAACCTTCTAGATCACCTTTAATAACAGAACAGTGACAATTGAATAATACTATAGACTTTTAAACTTTTAAAATAAATTTTTTAGTTATCAACGTTCCTCGCCATTTATTATTATTTTATTTTATTTATATTTATAATATAGTGCATATAATTACTTTAGGCATAAATTTTCTGTCGTATTTTTATACGAATTCGAATAAAATTTAGAAATTTTTATTATGAATTACATCAATGCAATGAAAATAAGTGAAAATTTTCAGTTAGAAATTTATTTAGAGAATTTCATTAGTTATTTCTTCAATTGTTGAAATATTATTAGTGCTGATTAATAATTGAAAAATGCGCATTAAGTAAAACAAATAAAAATGATTAATTAGAAATATATTCCAGCAGAAAATTTTCATTATATAAAAAGTCAAAATGCGAGTAACTTTTTTCTTGAATTAATTCATATATGTGTGATTTATGATGAAAAACTCATATAAAAAGAGAGGGGAGAGTAGACATTATAGCTACTTTTAATCATATTTCACATAACAGACAAAAAAGAGTGCTATTAATGAAAAGTATTTTTCTTTATCAATAACGTAGAGAACTTTTTCCTGATTGGGTTTCATCTATGTATATAAAAACTGTCACGTTATGTTGCTATAAAAATGTGTCATATTAAAAGATATTCTATTAGACTATCAAAAATGAAATAGCTGAATTCAGTAAAATTTTTATATGGCTTAAAGCACTTACAAAATTTTCATTTAAAAATTCGACAGAACTTTTTATGCTTAATAGATTTTTATCAAATATAAATAATTTTTGATCAAAAGTATCGTCCATCTTAAAATGAAAGTATTTTAAAAATTACTGAAAAGTAATATCTGCCTGTAGTTTTTGTTAATATTAAGTGAAAAAAAAAGAGAAATTTGTTTTTTTAGTTTATGTTTTTATATCACACATTAGTGGCCAATCTAGACTAGAAGAAAGTTTTAGTATTTTGAATTCTCGGTAGAATTAGTGAACATACGAATTGTAAAACGCAAACAGTTGTAAAAGAACTTATTTAAATTTTTGTTTTCTTCTAATGAAATATTTTATACCTCACATGGTGAAAGTAGAGTTATATCTTTAATGCAATACACTTTTCAACATTACTGGCTACTTCCTAGGGGAAAACATCAATGAATTTTTTATTCTACAATGATTGCAAAAATTGTATAACAAATAGCTATGATTGGTAATTTCTGTGTGCCTCATTGCTATATTATTAACTTTTTTATTTCAAACACGCATATATATATATATATATATACATATATCATACAAGGGAGATTTCTGCAATACTTGCGTTGTAATGCATCCTTATTTTTTTAATTTAAATAAATGGATTTGCTTGCAAACAAATTAACTAAGTGTAAAAATTTTAGTATTAATAAATGGACAGAAATAATTTTTAAATATGAGACAATTTTATTCAAAATTACACAGAATATACAGTTTTATATTAAAAACCAAACCTTTTAACATGTTTCTGTGATATTATTATTTATTTTTCTGTGTACTTTTAAAAATAAATTACTTAACTTATTTAATTCTTGTCCTTTTCAATTAAACACCGATGTTCAAAGCTAAACAAAGATTTTTGTTTGTACTTGACTAAGACTCGCAGAGAACTTAATTATACATAGCTCCAATTTAGTGACATTTTAGCCAGAAATAGATGAGGCAAAATAAAAAAAAAAGGCAGACATTATTATTATAATGCTAAACTAAACAATAAAAGACGATTTGGTCTTCAAGTAAATGCATTTGCTTGATTTTTCATGTACTGAAATCAAGAAAATAATTCTTGAGTCAATAATTTAAATACTCAATTCTAATAAATTCAAGTTGATTCAGTTCAATTATATACTCAACAATCAAATATATTTACTTTCCACTAGCATTTCTTTTTTCAGTGTACTTTAAAAGTTATTCATGCTTTACACATGCATGAAAAACAAAATATTTCTTTGCCTGTAAAAAAAAAATATCAAAGTAATAAAACCATAATTTAGAAGAGAAAAATCTGAACTTTTACGTTTAAAAAAAAAAAAGAAAATAACAAAATGAATTAGAATTTTTTCCACGTACGACCCAGAGTTTTTATTAAAAAATATGATATTCAAAGAATTTGTATACTTTGAGCTTTTTTACTTTTTTCTAAAAATTTTTACCGTCTCTAACTAGTCCATTATAAAAAGATATTTAAAAACCAAATTTTGTATTTTCTTTCTCTTTCCTTCGTTCAAATGCCATGCAAATATCATTCAAATAAGTAATTTGACACTCTAATTTTTAATCACAATTGAATTTTTACGCGTAAATTGAGATTTAACAATTGAACTGAAAATAAAAATTATTTTTGTTGTGTTTTTACAAATTGATACCAACAGCTCAATAAGAATAAACAATAAAAATTTCTTTATTAAATTCATAGTATTTGATTGTTACCTAATACTTTTTGATCAAAAATATTATAAATATATTAAGAACTGAAATTTATTAAAATATTTTATTTGTAAAACAAAAAACATAACATTTTATTTCAATTGGCTTTATTATTATTATTATTATAATTTTTTTTTTTTTTTGACTTTTATCTTAAATATAAAAACCTTACTTTATTTATAATTTTATTTAAATGTGTTCACAAAACAAACAAAAAATTGAAATATAATAACAAAAAATCATTGTAAATAATTAATACAAAATTCAACTATCATTTTATATAATGTAAATAGAATTGATTGTATAACTAGTTACATATGAAGTAATTATAATGAGTGATAAAAAATAAAATAAAAAAGGAACTGCAACAAGTTGCATATGTGCAAAAAATTTATATAATAAGAAAAATAAAACAGATAAATAAATAAATTAAAGTAATGATAAAAAACATTAAAAAAATTAATAAACAAAGATAACAAGTTTTCAAAATGTAAACAAAGTAGTCCTAAATAAAATTTAGGTTGTGTGTGCTTTGTAAGTATTTATTATATAATTAAAATAATACTAAAATTATATTTTCTTTGAAAAAATAATGTTCTAATAATCTAAGAGAAAAAATTTTAATTAAAATTAATAGTTTTTTGTAAATTGAAGAAAATCAATTGAAAATCATAATATTTACAAATAAAACAACAACAAGAAATTGATATTTGAAAATTGATCACATAAACATTACAATGCCCAGCCAGACACAGAAACATATAAACATTAACCATTTCAATTCATTAAACACATAAACACACACACACACACACACACACACACAACCAAAACTAAATAATTATATTCTTTGTTTAAAAATTCTATTCGCTTACTAAAACAAATTACAAGTAAAAAAGCAAAAAATGTATTTTTAGGCTAGCAAAAATAATGAAAAAAGAAAAATTCATCAAAATAATGTATAAATAAATGTAAACAAAACATTAAAAATTGTAATGTTTTAGTTCAAAAACAAACAAAAAAGAAAACAAATACTATGTGCAAAGAATTTAATTTTATTTGTTTTATAATTTCAAATAATTTTATTTATATTTTAGTCTTTCTGCTATGTATAAATATATATATATAAAATTCTTTCAATTAATTCAATTAATTGCGATATTATTTTGTAAAAAACTTAACAAAACACAAAAAATTTAATATGTTAATTAAAAAGTAAAATTTAATTTATGTAATATTAAACAAATAAAATAATAGAAAACAAAATTGAATAAAGAAAAAAAAAAACAGCATAGCACAAAATGAATAAAAAAAATTTTACTATTATTAAAAACAAAAAATAATAATAAGGATATTTTTACTGTAGAAACCCTTAAAACTTATTTCTACATATTGTTGATATTAACACTACGAATTGCCGGATGTTGGCCTTAAATGAGTTAAGTTGATGATTCAAACATCAAAAATGAATTTTTTGAGACGTCTTTGAATTTGGTATGACCCGGAAATCCTCCACTATTATCTTTCTGTGTTATTGTATTATTACATCAGCAGATTTTTGTGTTGAAATTTTTACATTATTCGATTCACTTTCCGTTTCAAAATCTGGAATATATTGTATTATTTTTTTGTCAGGAGTTATTAGACGATTACTATCACTTGAATCATTTTCCGATGGGAAACAACCCATTTATTTAAACACATCGTATATAGACTGTTGGAACTGTGTTTAGCAGGTAATATACTGTAAATTAGATGCCTATTTGAAAAAGCTTTGTTGTGTCCAGAAAATCGAAGCTACACTTTCGAAAGTTTAAAAAATCATGACAAGACAGCTTGCCTTACAATTAGTGAAATGGATTTTTATAGCGATCAGCATATAATTTTGTTAATTCCTCTCTTTTATTTTTACTTTTTTAATATGTTTTGTTGCTGTTATTTTTGTTTGGCCCGTGTCTACCACAATAAATTAGTTCCATAAGCTTTTAAAAATTAAATAAATAATTCATTTATTTTAGTTTAAATTATGGTATAAAATTTATAAAATCCTGTCTAGGGAAAAATAATTAAAAAAAAAAAATTCTTTCAAAAACTTTTAAATCAATTTTAAATTAAATTTCTTGTTTAATTTTTTACAATTAATTTCCTCGTAAAAGTTAAATAACCAAAGTAAAAAAATATTATTAATGAAACACATAATCCTAATTATTATTTCTGTCGCCAACTTATGTTATATTATGCTGAATTTTCCTTTTTCATCAAGTTTTAAAAGTTTGCTATGATGAATAATAAAATTGAATAAGTGAATGCCTCATTAACTTTAGTCTATAAGACGATAATTAGAAGGATCTTACTTGACGGTGATAAATTTCTCCCCTAAGGACTGAAAATCTTATTACATTCGCGTGAAACTTTTTGTTGCTCTTATTGCTCTTACATTCATTTTTCGTATTCGCTAAAACACCCCATAATACAAGACAAGACTTTTTAATATGCTATAGAATTCATTGGGCTGTTATTTTGGTATCACCTCCACCCAATAGTTAGTGCAATTGCGCAACACAAAGCATTCAGGCGTTGTAATTTTATTATCCTTAATCCTACCGTTGTAGAATATGCTCAAGAAAATTTATAAAAAAAAGCAAGAAAAACAAAAAAAAAAAAAGAAACGAAAAGAAAAAAAGCAAAATTGAAAAAATGAATTCTTTCAACGGAAGAATATAAGACTCTAACAAGCCATAAAAATTGTAAACGACACCGGACGCGACTCTGTAGTTTTTGGTTATGTTGAACATAGGACTCATGTGGAGATAATTTTAGTGTCGAGGAAACTTTTGTGGCGTCAGAAAGGGTGTGCTGTATGAACTTATAATTTGACAAATCTTTGCAGTTCATAAATTCACAGCATGATATGTAGAATTCATAGAGAAGGATACTGTAAGAGAATTTGTAAGGCAGTAAAGTGCTGATGCATACTCTATGGGTGGCTATTGAGTTTCTTAAAGATTTGCTGATATTGCAGCAATTACTTGTTAAAGATATTAAAATTAGATATTATTGACGACATATATAATCCATTTTGCTACTTTTATAACTTCACAGTTTTTTATTTTTGTCTACATTTCAAATAAATTCAACATACCTAGTTTTAAGATTTATTTCAATTTAATATTTTTCTCTACAATATTTAGAAAAAATAATAAATTTTAATTTTTACTTTTTTAACAAATGAAAACTTTTAAATTTTTGAAAGAATTTAAATGGCTGAAAAATCGTCCAGTTTAGTTAAAATATTATTATTTGACAAGTATCGAAAGTTAAACACAGTCTTGATAATATAATTGTGCGAGAAAATGTTTGGGATTCAATTAAGAAGAATTTTAAGAGGCCGAAATTTATTTTGAAAATTGATACAAATTGACAAAATCTCTTAAGATTCTTCTTTTTTCCAAGAATCTTTGTGAAAAATTTAAATTAATGATTTGAATAATGTCAATGATTGAAAAGACTTTTGTAAGAAGGCCTTTTCAGAAATAATTCAAAAATCGATTAAGAAGTTTTCTAAAGACCAAAAATCAATTTGAAAATCTCATCAAATATTGAAACAATTAAGTCATAAATTTGACCATTTTTAATGGTTTTAGGGATATTAACTAGCGTAATCGAAGCAATTTTTAGGCATTTTGCTAGAAGAACTTTTAGTGACCGCAATAACATAATTCAGGAATTCATCAAAAATCTTGATTTTGTTAAAGAAATATTTGTGAAAAATTAACTATTGATGATAATTAAAGGAATATTTATTAGCAAAATTGGCTTAAAAAAGGCCAAATATCAAAAATAGCTTTAAGGCAACGATTTTACTATTCTTGAATGATTAAAACAAAGTAAATTACATACCATAATTAATTTAATTTAGTTTTTCAAAAAAATAGACTTCACCACCGAAAATATAAAAGGTAGTTAAATTATTTGTTCGATAAATATTTTAAACAATTTTTGTTTAATTTATATCTCTATATAGCTATTAAATATGATTTTGATATCATTAACTGTCCATATTTAACAAAACATACACTGACCACTATTAATCCTAAACTATAAACAAAATGTAATCGGTTTATTTTATTTATTAATTTCCGACATTTAGAAACTTGATCTTAAAGAAGATCCTGCTTTTATATGTATCCAAAGTGCCACTTGTTAG
The DNA here is from genome assembly GCA_947359355.1 of Acrocera orbiculus. Taxonomy (NCBI): domain Eukaryota; kingdom Metazoa; phylum Arthropoda; class Insecta; order Diptera; family Acroceridae; genus Acrocera; species Acrocera orbiculus. The sequence goes on from OX375759.1 coordinate 7,333,017, forward strand.
CTACCTGTGATTTTTGATGGTGTCTTCTGATAGCCGGTCTTTCACCTTTTATATGGAACCAAATTTCTAAGAAATCTAAAAAGAAATATTGAATGAAAGTTGGAAAACTCTCTCACACGTACAACATATGTTATAAGATCAACTGACTTCTGGGAAAAATTTCAGAAAATTGAATTAAATGGTAATAGCCATGATATTTTAGTTTTTTATGGGTTTTACTTTGAATATACACAAAATAAACTGTATAGCAATCTTAAGGTTGGTTCTAGACGACTTTTTTGTTTGTCATTTTTAAATTCAATAGGTTTTTATAATGTTGACACCTTGCCTGAATGCATAATTAGATGATTGCCTACATTTGAAGAACTATGTTATAAATAGCCAAAAAAAAAAAAAAAAAAACTTAATTTCGGCACATAAGACTTTACTTTATTTCATTGTTTTGGTTTGTTGTTTTTTAAAGATATAATGTTATTAAGGTGTGAATGGCTTGTTAAATGTGAAAAGTATTCTAATGAGATTAACTTAGAATAATGTTTGACGTTGTTTTGATGGATCTCTAAGACAACATCTATAAATCTAAATATATGATATATATATTTTTTTATGGTTTGTTTAAATTAACATAGAAACGGGTATTTTTTATTTTATATTATTTTCATGGCAAATGTTAATAGTTTCGGAGTTTTAAAGTAGTAATATGTCTTTAGTTTTATTCCAAAAAATAAAGTTTCTTAATGTTTAAAAATTGTTAATTTTTTACAGAAAATAATATGGTTCTAATAATTCTCCAATTACTTAGTATGAAATATTTGTCCTTCTTTTAAGTTTTGCCCAGCTTCCAATTCTTATAAATTATTACATTAGTACATAGTACAAATTGGAGGGTGTCAAAGTTCATTTCATAAAGCTCACTATTTCTAATGACTCTTTTTACTGATTATATAACGATTTCTGGTATTTAATTTGAAATAAGTCCAATCTATTAAATTGTATCGAGCTGAAAACTTATTGATAGTATAAACATTTTGTTTATTGGTATAGATACAAAACATTTAAAAATTCAATTGTAGTGATTTTCAATCAAATGAAAAAATTTTTGTAATTTTGTTAAATTAAAAGATTTCCTCATTGAATATTACAGTTTGCTTAAAATATTCTCTTAGAAATTTTAGGTCAATCAGATAAATAATCTTTAGAAATATATCCTTAGAAAATTGCACCTATTTCATTATCGGCCTATTGTCGAAAATCTTTAATCACGTTTCTTTCGAAATTCCATTTCGAAAAACTTATGAACCAATTTTGTTTCAAATTTTGATTATTACTTGAACATAGGACTGCTTCTTTTTCTCATTAAATATTTTAAATATTGCAAAAATTTAAAATCATACTTTCAAAATAATTAAATTGCAACTAAAGCAAAGTAAAGATGGAAAGAAAAACTATGCAAAGTATTTTAATTCAATGATTTTTATAAATTCTATTTTAATTTTGTTAAAATATCTTATTTTTAGTCAGTGAAATTTTTAACTAATTATTACTAATTAGCTTACCATAAAACTATCAGATCAATACTTAAATTCGCAAAACAATTTCACACCTTTGTTCAAAGTGTTTGTAATACATAGCCTCGAATTCTTTAAGTAAAAAAACAGAAAAACTACAAAAAAAAAAAAAACAGAAAAGATTTTCGTTGTGACCAGAATTTGCATATAAATTGGCTTAAACTCGACACAGCATACTATTAAATTCAGTAGCTGCATGTTATTTTGATTTGGGTTCCGGTCATTCTACTAAGTTTTCATTTAAAATTCCATTCGACACCCGAACAACGAAGCGGCTATCTTGCAAGTATCAGAAATTTAAATCGTCGTATTTAGTATCTTATAGAGGCAAAGTGATCATATAAAATAAAATTTAAAAATAAAACATGTTAAATGAAAATAATAAAAAACCAATAAAAAAAAAAAAAATTCCATAATCAACAAACGAATGATGTTACCACATAAATTGTTTTGTGGACAACTTGTATTTCGAAAATCTTAAAAGAAGTTTCCCAAAGAAGTCTAAAAATGCACAAATTTTACAAAGTTCTGATCATTTTTCTTTTTCCGCATGCCCAACAAGACATGTCTTCTGGTTAACTAACAGCTACTAAATTTAAAATTTTCTTTTTTTTTTTTTTTTTTTTTTTTGGTATTTCGAGTACAATACCATCCGGTTAGAATACCAAATGAAATTTCACACGCAAATCAACCCTTTTGGTTTGATGTTAGCTATGCCAGTTATTGGCTAAAATTCTTTTTTAACTTGTGATTGGTTTCAATATTGGCTAAATTGTACACTTCATTCTGACACTGTCCAACACTTTACTTGTTTTGATGACCATTTAGTCGAAATACGGCAGATATTTTGCTTTATAGGATGATATGTTCTTGTCCATAGCCAAACAATTGGAAAATAATTTTCGACTGTCGTATAGGATACAACTCAGTTTGGTTGGCACAAAAATCAATTAATGGCCAAAACATTCGATTGTTCTTCTGGGACAAAGGTCGGTCTAGTCGATATAAGCAAAAGAAGTCACTTATCAAATTGACACCTTACACAGTTGGTGAATACCAAAATGTCCATTTGCTACCAGAATTATAAAATTGACCAAAGATGCCAATTATAAAACAATTTTTCCATGAGACTCCATTGTCTGATTATAATGTGTTCAATGTCTATCCTGAAGAAAATTATTAAGAAATTCGATTGGGATGTCCATCAAATATAATAAAAGATTCTGGTAAAAATAAATATGTACTTTAATTAATACTATTAAATGATTTTAAAATTCTTATTTCAGATGAAATTAAAATAATTTCATTTGGGAAACTATGTACCTATCAATAAAATTTCCAAAAAATAAACTGAAATTTTAGTGTAATATTTATCGTTTCAAAATTAATTCTAATTAAAAAATTTAGCATTATATTTGAGCAAAGAAAAATTGAAACACATCAATGACTCCGCATAAAGTATGCCTTGATATTTTAAAAAGTTTAACAAAATAATTGATCCGCTACCGAAACCAATAATTGGCTTACTAATAGCTAACAGTTATTTAATTAAACTTGAAAATAATACCCGCACCCATTTTTAACTATACCATTTGGTATTTTGTGTTGACCATAAAATTATTGATAAATAATAAAATAGAAAAAGTGATGTTTATCAACACCAAATGGTATTAGCATTATAAACATAACTAAAAAAAATAAAAACAAAAATCTATACAAAAATGGGGATAAAAATAAAGAGCAACAACAAATAAAAAACACAACATTTATCTAATAGTAATTCATATAAGGAAACAAGAGAGAATTCAGTTTAACGCTCAATTTAAGGCAAAATTTATTGCTAGTGACAACTGAAATTAGTGAGACACGCCAATAACAGTATATGAAAAACATTGACCACACTAAACAAAAATATATATTTTTGTTACAAATAAAGGGAAAATAAAAATGCTATATACTATAATTGCTTTGACAGTTTCATTACAAAAAAAAAAGGCATATATAGATATATTTTAAATTAGGGATAGATATTTAACGGAGAAAAAGGGTAACTTTAGTCAGTTAACACCACAAGAATTGACATCCGTTTTATAAGATGCTTTGAAGCGATGAAGCAAAAAGTCATTAGTTATTGCAAACATCCGTTTTTAATTCAAATTAAAATTGAAAAATTATGCAAAGTGTGATCGAAATGGTCAGACACGATCAGCCATATGGAACCGATCAATTAGTCTGATAGACCGAAGCGGACGCTAGTTTAATTTAATGATAAGAGTTTTATTACCATTTTTTATTTTATACTTGTTGTAATTTTCTTATATCTTTTCTTCTTTTTTATTTTTGTTAATGCTACTGCACCCAGGCACTTCCAAAATATTCATATACAATTATAATATTGTAATATGCAAAATATATATATATATATAAGCTATCAATTGTTACACATCACTGATTTACTGATCATAAAAAGATTTATTGATTTACTTAGATCAGGGATTGTCACTAAAGCTTGACGACATCAATAAAATTTTCATAGTTTCAAATATTATTAATAAAGTTATAAATTTCAGTTCACATTTTATTGGATTTTATACTAATAAAAGCTAAAAATTATATAAAATTCAATATCAAATATTTCTAACAAGAATAATACTACTGTTTACATATTGTCTTGATTCAGTAAAGTTATTCCTTTTTTAATAATAAATCGGTAGTATATTTATAATAATTTTAGTTCCTTTTTCATGAATTTAGCTTTCTTGCCATTCAATAATATTTTTGTTATGTGTAATTTTTTCTAATTTTATCTGTCACAATTTGGCTACTAGATATGCTAGATATTCTTATAATCATATCTCCAATAAAATAAAAAACAAAAATGATCATATTAATACATTTTTATGGTCTAGAATTTTTCTATAAATAAATTACAAAAAAAAAAGTGGATAATTTTCATGTCTATATCATCATGCTAGTATGTGACAAACATTTAAATTTAATTTATTATAATAGTATTATAGTCAGTCTTTCAAAAGAAAAAAATTATCGAATACCATGTGACATGTAATTTTCTAAAGTGTCATTCTCAGTAATCATACTTCCTTTTCTGATCTGTCATTATAACTTTCTGATATATCAATTCCAATTTTCGTGTGTAATCTTATTGTCTTTATACGGCTACATCATATCGTTAAGAGCGTGAAATCTTCTTTAGAATTCATCACAATCCTCGATTTAATGTTTAAGATAAACAATTGTCTATACATACATATACTAATAGTTTTTAAAGGTATTTAAGGCTATTCGCATTTGTCAATATAAAACTACTCCTTGATTATAACATACATATATATATATATATATAAGTTGATATAGACAGTAGCCCTTAAGATCCTGTGATTGATGACCGACAAGAAAATTGAATTTAACATTTAACAACACTTTTTTTGCTGTTTTCTTTTTGTCCTGTAAGAATTTAATTTCCAGAACTACTGAAAATTGCTATTGAAGAGAAATTCTGAATATGGTAAGAATTTCTGTTTGATAAATAATCCAAGATACAAGTTATCAAAGTATGCAATTGGGTTTCAAACAAAGACAATTCTTAAGCAATGCAATTCTTAAAAATAAACTGAGTGTGAATATCTTAAATTTTTACACGAATCTTTCTTAAATCTGACTGAATATATATATATATATATTTTTAAATTTCTTCAATTTACAACATATTTATAGCTATACCAATACATTTAAATATCATTTGGTATTTTTTAAAGGTAACATACCTAGCCAAAAATGGACTTAATACTGAATATGGAGTTAAGATCTCAATTATAGATTATTCACACTAACCAAATATATATAAATTAAATATAAAAGCCTTAGTAGCTGTTGTATATTACTTTAAGTGCTTCAAGAAGAAAAAAATGACTCGTGGTGATGATCCGTCAAAGTTAACAAATAATTATTAAGACTAAATAGATATAGTCAATAGAAAGTCATGGCATACTAAGATTACCAATGTAATATTACAATTTTTGCAATAGGTAAAGCAAATAAAGTTTTTAAAAACTTGTATATAAAATTAGATAGTTTGTTATCAATTCCTTATTAGATTAAAAGGAATAACATTTTTAACTTGCAATTGAAAGTGTTTTCTTCTCGGAAAAGCCCTAAGTACTATATTTATTTTATAGATGCAATAGAAAATAAAATTATATCAAAGCAAATAAGTAAAATAATCATTTTTTCCTGGAATATAAAAATATCCAAAATAAATCAGTGTTAGTTTGTATATATTATTTTCCTAGATAAAAGACAATCTAGATTTTCTTAAAAAAGACTTAAATTTAAAAACCAGTATTTAAGAAGTATAATTTTTTGTTTGTATTAAAAATGACTTAACCTTGTTAAAAGCTTACTAAAGAAATATTTTTTTGTCATGTTATAAATATACTTTTAAGAAAATCATTTCAAAATGAGATCCTAGATTTACATTTAATGTAAAAATAAAATGAGCAAGATATATAAAAAATATTGAAATACGTAATTTGTTAACCTATATTAGCTTAATATATATCAATTGTATCGAAACAAGCGATCTTAAATGGACCGTAAAATGTCCACCAAAAAGTTCAATCAACTGTATTAAATGGTTCGTCTCTATATGGTGAGGAAATGAAATTAACCATAGCGACAAAAGGCCCTAAAGGCGATTCTATGGTTGCATAAATAATGTTTTTAATGGTCAAATAGCTCCAGGGAAAAAATTTAACACAAAAAAAAAAAAAAAAAAAAACGAAAATCGAAAATTGCACAACAATAACATCACCCCTTGAGTTAGATGGAAAGCTTTGAGGGTGTTTTTTATACATATAGCAATGAGTGTACTCGACAGCTTTTCCAGCTTCTCATTATTGAACATATCCAACCCATTTAATGAGACGTGACAGTAATCTAGATTATATAGTTAATAGTTGATCTATCAAGTGGAAAATTTAGTTTTTATGTTCACTTTAGGAATTTCGCTATTATTATTATATCTTTATTATTATAAAATTATTTGTTTTTAGTTTAATAAATAAGATTAAATTTTTTAAGTAATCCAATATACTAAAGGATTATACAATAAAAACGATGGCTTCAGTTATCATAGTTTCCCTAAATTAATGATTTCTTACATATGGGGATGATTATATATTCATGTTCATAAAATTGACGGATAGAGAGCTTCTTAAAAATACTAAACCTGACATCCATAGTGATCTGATTTTATACGAATTATCACCGCATTTGCTTGGTGGGAAATTTAAAACTATAATTAGGAAATACTGGAAATTTATTAATTTGTTACTTTACTCTGTATCTGTGAACGAAGTGGAATATCAATCAATAATGAACGTCATTTTAAAAATCCATTGAAAATTTTGTACAATTATTACTTAAGTTTAAACAGAATTAAATTGAATAAACTAAACTGAAATTGTAAAGTTCTATGGAAGTTCTTGAGAATGACACGTCAAATTGTTACCAAATCAATAGAGACAGCAATAATTCCATCTCTCATTGATCTTCCCAGAGTTTTATTTAAAATCTTTACATGTATAAAGGAAAATATACTTTTAACAAAAGTTTAGTTTTATATATTCCAAAGGAAATAAAGTATTTTAGGTATTTCTTGCTTAACTTTAATTTTTTTATTTTATTTAAAAGTAAATATAATGTATTCTAACTTTAATTGGATTCATAAACGAAACTCATAACTATAATTTCAAACATGGATAATAAATCATTATTCTTGCCTGTTGAGTAAAAAATAAGCATAAAAAGAGTAATAAGAAAACTTATTACAAACAAAAAAAAAAGGTACAGCTATCATAATTTTAAGCTTATCTTATGTAAGTGACAGCAAAACTTTCCACATGTTACCATGAAGCCTACACATCGTTCATGGAACTTCTTAAGAAAGGTATTTAACTATGTTAAATGGCTATCCGGAAGGCGCCTACGTGTATATACCAGATCAAGGCGTTTAAATTTACATGGATATGATCATAGGGTTTGATAACAACCCTTTTTCTTAAGACCCTTAAATATTTTGATCCTATAGGTGAAGGTATGTGTAAATAACACATGTGCATTGGAAATATTATAAAACTAAAGAGAATTTATAGAAGGAACAAATGAAAATGACAACAACTGTTTTTTCTGGTTTTTTTATTTCTTTTTTCAAATAACAATAATATTACAACGTGCAACATTGTCATCTATCTACTGAATGTCACATTTTCTTTGAATCAAACATGTTAATGCTCATATGAATGTTTTTGCTTTATTTTATTAAGTTTTATTTTTTTATTTTTTGTTTCCTTTATGTGATATGATAAAACGATGCTCATACATATATGTTAGTTATAAACGCTTAGTCTTTATGACCTTCCCAAGAAGTTAAAGTAAACGTATATTTTGTTAAGATCCCGGATAACTTATTATTTTATTTTAAAACATATTAACTTGATATCTATGGTTAGGGACTAAATGTCATATGATTGCATTTAAAAGACTTATGTTGGACATGGTCAAACACGATTGTCATTTGACGCCTCTGGTGAATTTTAATCAGTCAATCTGGTAGCTAGAGTTTGATTTATATGATGGCTTATCATATAAGGAGTAGCATGTCTTTATTTTAAAATAAAATGTTCTTTTATTCTTAAAATGAAAAAAAAAAATGCATAACTAATGCATAATATATCTATAATATACTTTCTTTGGATGCATCCCATAGCCATGATGCTATAACCTTTAACCCGTATGTCACACATTGGCCCACGGCCCACAGTAAATAATCCACGTATTGATTTTGATAAAAACTTTTTTCATATTATAAAATAATTTGAGTAAAATAATCAGTTGCTTCATAACAGAACCACTTAAAAGTAGAAGGATAATTGCAGGCAAAAAACAAGTTTTTTTCCTTTTTCCAAAATCCAAGATTATTCAAGATTGTAGACTTCAACAACTGGATAAGCAGTTATTATAATATTACCTGAATCCCTGAATCACTGTATGATTAAAAACTAGATTGAGGCTTCTAAAATTAAAAAGGAAAATTCAAAAAAGCTTTATGATTCTCAAGGGATAAATAAAAATAATCCATTTTATAGTACTGAAGTGAAGTTGGGTCAGCCTGCTAGCAGATTTAGCTAAAAGTCAAACTAAAATTTATAAAAACTTTTTACTTTAACAGGACTTATATATTAGTCACAATATTCGGAAAAGATCCCGTGAAAACTTTTGGTAGCATAGCGATTGGAAACAAGAATTTCTATCCAATTATTACATATAGAATGAAATAAAAAAGACAAACGGTTTTTTTCTTAAAATTAGCATAAGCTTTTAGCGAGTTTTTAGGACAGTAGAGTATTATTAAGACAGGATGAGAATAGTGTTAATATTAAAATTGATTAATCTTTTCACAGAGATAGAAAATATTCCGAGAGTCACAAACTTTACGATAATTTTTTTTTACTAGATTTAAAAGAAAAACAATAAATTAGAAATTGTCACTTATCTGATGTTATTTCGAATGTATTTTACAGCTTTGAATGGTCTATAGATAACCAACAACAAAATAAAGAAAGATTTACTTTATACCCCTATAAAACTGATGGAAAAATTCATGTATGATGTCAGACAAAAGTAGGCTTGCCATTAGCTGAGGGATATATTCGTGTGTCCTTAAGTATTGACTTAAATCAAATAAGGAAAACACAAGTTCAAATGTCACAAAACATATAATACCACCAACCCCAGTAATAGTATAATGGATAAGGGGTCCCCTTTTTATTTAATTGCAAGTGCAATCGGCCGTTCGTTTCTATTTGATGTGTTATTCATTCTGAAGAAGGTCACATATGGCAAATAGTTTGTGTTAACTGCCCAATATCACTTCTTTTTTTTTTTTGCTTCCTATTTTTTTTGGTCCTTAATTGCAGAGGCCGATGTCGATAGATGGTACTGATAGGAAACACCAATAAATTACATAGTTTCAACGATTTGTTAATTGAGGAAATTGGAAAGAGTTTTGGATCATATTGTTTAGAAAGGGAGAAGGTTAAATTTATTAGAAATGATTGCATTCAATCAACTTAAGTCTTTATAAAAAATTAATGTAATCAATATTTTAACGGTATACTTTTTAATATCAAAAAAAAAAAAAATATATAAATCTATGCTGATTCGAAGTTAATTTATATTAAATACGTGACATTTAGTTTTTTTTTTAAAAAAAACTTTCCTTTAAATTTATTTCAATTATTTATTAACAGGTTGACTGCATTTTGTCACCATTGAATTCGGGCGACATTAAAAATCCCGACCGAGTTATGCTTAAAAATAATTATTTAGAGAGTGATTGACAGTGACGAAATCACAAATCAAGCTTTTCTATAACGCTTCAAATTCCCAAAGAAAGTTTTTGATTGAAAAACCTCTTTTGAGCTGTTTTGCATGGTTATTCTTTTAAATATCTCTAGAATCACTGGCATAAATTTCATTCAAATCTGAATTTTTTAAAATTTTTCGCGAAAAAAATTAACAAGGCTAACCATCAGCAATTTTTTTGATAAATTTTACAAATCACGTTTCGAGTTAAGAAACCTATCTTAATTATTTATTAAAATATTATTGGCATAGTTATGATCTAAAGCAAACTTTTTTGCAGTTGAAAACTAAACTCGAGTCCATACTTCTTTTTATCCATATCGTTCTTAATGAATTTAGTTGCGTCACGGGGGGAGTTTCATTTCATTTTTCATTTTTTATAGAATTTTACTATTTTAAATACTTGAAAAGATAATAAGATTTTTTTCGCAGCACAACTAGTAAAAATTTTATATTAGGATCATTTCTTTTTATTATATAAGCAAAATGTTTATGCTATATATACATACATATATGTATATATGTATATGTATATTGAAATGAGAATATAGACCTTGAAAACAAATTCTAATATATAACTATAACTATATTTCAAAATCTATTTTTATTTTTTCGAAAAACACATTATTTAGGAGTATAGTATTCAATATCGCAATATATTTTTTTATAAAATTTTTGTTTATTAAACTTCATAAATAAAATTCCCAAAGCTATAAAATTTACCACAGTTACAAGATCCAATTGTGTTTTTGATGATAAAATTTGTTAAACAATGACAAATTTAGAACCTGATTCAAAAGGATGAACTAATTTGCATTAAGTAATCACGAAAAGGACAACCCTTTTTTCTTCGTCACTGCATGTAAATTATCTTTAAGCACACCAATGTCATTCTATTGAGTACCTTAAGTCACGGAATAACAATTTTCTTATTAACTTTTTGGTAATTTATTTTGTCCTAGTAGGATCATTGTGCACTGATTAACTTTCTTCCAACTAATGCGCAAGTTTTGATAAAGCCAATTTTATTTTATTAGAAAATAGATACTTATCTTGTTTTTGGGTATATTTATCTATTGAATTATTTTCTTTCTTAAAGTTTTATTTATATTTGGTTTGATTTTAATAAATGAAAGAATTTTACTGTCAAATTAGAATTAAAATAAGATTTTATTAATAAATAAAAAAAAAAAAATGTGTGAGCATCTTCTTAAATATCTTCTTACAACATAAATCTTTTCAATAATTTGTAAAATCACTTTTAAGCAATAAGGATTTAATAGCATCATGATATATTAATTTTGGCAATTTACCCGTATATCTTATTAGATGAAAAAAGGAAAACATACCATGTAATAAAATAAGCTCAGTCCAGGACTCCATTTCATTCCACTAAAAGGTTAGAGAGCAAATCAATAATTTGATCAAATTTTGCTATTAAGATTTTTTATAGAAGGAGATAAATTTTATAGGATTGAGTCTAAACATACAATTGGAAAAACAAAAAATAAACAGAAAACTAGTATCGTTTAAGCTAACAGTATGCTATTAGGAAAAACAGCATAAGTTCTTTATGAGCTATGAAGAAAAATGGACGTAAGTGAAAATTTTTTCAATGTTGAAGTTCAGAAATATCTATTAGAGAGCACCTCGATGATATTGAATACAGAAAGTAAGCAATACTGAAATTTTAGCATCCTTGATAAAACTAAATTTTCAATTATGTCTTTCTAATTTATTGGTAATAATATGTCAATAATTCCCCCAATGAGAAAGGGAGAATACTTTTTAATTTTATACTTATGGAGAGAAAATTTATCTTTTGACACGTATTGTAATTCTTAATTATCACAATATAATATACCTAAACTACCCATTTCTCTTCAATGATGTATCAATACTAGCTTTCAGTATTATTCAATCCTTTCTTGTTTGCTATTGTTGCTAATATTTCCCATTTTTTTCATTAATTTCTATTCTAATCTAGAAATTTATAAAAATCGATTATTTTTTAACTTTTGAGAATATGTTTTTATGAGGATTTTTCAAAATTTTAATTATTTTTGAAGATGTAGCTTCTTTAGTAACGTGTCATCTAAAGGAATCTCCATATACTTGCAATCGTGTTCCCTTATAAATCCTTTGCAGCTCCGTTGAGACATATTTTCAATTTTTATTTGATTTTGCGCAGAGTGAATATTAAGCTTTATTTTCCAATCAGTAGTCCATTGGAGGATCTTGTCTAATGCTTATTGTAGGCATTCTGTGGCTGATCCTAGCGTGTCAGCTGCTGCCATTATCACAATGTCATCAGCATAAGCTCCAATAAATGTTTCCTTTGTTGTGCGCATGTTTACGGTGTGAGAAGTAAAAATCAAACAAATTTTCTTTAAAATGTTTTTTTTTTTTGAATTTTTTAAATTTTGTGCTGTTTTTTTCACTTCTCACACACTTCGCATGGAACCTTTTGCGATGAGAAAATATTTCTCAAGTGAAAAGTTTTTGACAATTCCTTTCATTATCACCAAGAATCACTTTCTCATTCTCACCGAGATAGAATCTCAGCCCTGGAACATTAAATGCGTTCTTTCTGAAAATTTTTTTTTCGAAATTTTTCTCATGATTTCTTAAATTCTACCGAACCGATTCATCGATTCGAAATTTGGTGTAAGTCCTCTTCATATCTCTATCCTACGAACTAAGATCAAAACAAATTTCAATTTTTACTAATTCTAAAATAAGAAAAGAAAGTAAAGAAAAACTCTCTTTTTAGACGGTATTTAGCAGTAGTATTCCCTTGCCCTTCCCCTTGCCCGGTACTCTAGAGCTCGAAAATTTAAAGTATTATGAGGAATTTTTTTCGTTATAAAAAAAAATGAAAAACGATATTTTAATTTCTTAGCGTTATTACTTGGTCTTGCTTTTATACAAAAAAATTATTTTCCAAATTTGAAAAAAAATTTAATTAATATAAAAATTGTCGTCAATTTGACTCTTTCGAGCAATTGGACCTCGACGGTGTTGATGCTTTTTAGCACTTCTATTTGTCTGGAAAATAACCAAAACCAAAAAAAATATTAATCAGTGTTATTGCGGTTATGGCTGAAACTAGAAAAAAAAATTGAAAATTGGCAAAATGGCGTGTTTTCTAAAAAAACATTCCCAAAAACCGGGGTATTTTCAAGGGTTATTTAATTAAAAAAATACAAAATACTTGGAGTAAACAAATACTTCTAGTTCCGACGATAGGCAGTGATGTTGAATAACATATCAAAATTTCATGTGATTCGGTTCAAAAGTTTTTTAATTTTTCATCAACACCATCCCGAAAAAAGTAGTTTTGAGATAACAGAGCATTAAGTTTTAATATGGATATGCTTTGAACTTCTCTACCTGTTAAAATGACTGTAGAAACAAAAATATGATAGATATCTTTACAAAAATTAAACAGTTTATCCTTAAAGGGCTAAAATTAATTTTTCGAAAATTCTAGAGTACCGGGTCCCCTTAAGCCATAAGGCATTATATATTTTATTCTAATATTATGATTCTAAATATTTTTATTTAGCCATCTGCATTCATTGTTTTAGTGTAATTTTACTCTATTGAATTTATCATTTTCTTTAATTTTTAACTAAAAATGTTGAAAAATAATTTTTTTAGTTTGCTGTAAAGTACATGAAAATTTTTAGATTCTTCAAAAAAAATCTATAGTCAAGTTTTATTTTTATTATTAAAAAATATTCTCAATAATTTGTACTAAATATTCACACCCAATCCAAAAAGCATCTATAACTGAATTTTTATTAGTTACAGATCCCAGCAAATATTTTTTCTTGCTAAATATATTGAAAATGAATAATTTTGATTTCTTAAACCAATTAAACAATTACATCAGTCAACAAAGTACTTATTTGAAGATATTGTAAAAATTAATAAGTAATAATATAAAAATCTAATAAAATAATTTCTTATTAATTTTCTTATAAAAAATAATATGAAAATCAATTAAAATTAAATAACTTAAGAATTATTTTAACAATCAAAATCAAAAAAGGAAAGTATAAAACTAAGCGAAACTATATCGATAACATTTGCTCTCAAATCTAATTTTGGCACCTACCAAACAGCACTTCAAGTGTCGGCACTCTGAAACTTTCCAACGGCAAAATTTTCTTAAAAACTCTTGAAGTACTTAGCGGCTTTTATTCAAAGCATAGCTAACTACTCACAGTACCTTTTAAAAGATTCTTTTCAGGGATGAATCTTTGTGTCACCGAAAGTATGTATGTTCACACCTTGTCCTAAACAGAGATGCTTTACAACTTTTAACGGTTTTTTAGTTGTGGTTGCTATTATTGTTCCTCTTTTTATTGCTTTGTTATATTTGCCGCTTTTTGAAAATATGCTAGATTTTAACTTTTTTAGCTTTGTTTTATACAAATATAGAATTATTGAGTAGCTTTGTATTTTTTTTTCCCTCTTTTTTATAAGCTGAATTTTATATTCCATATTTATAGCAAAGAGAAATTAGAAATAAAGAATATAAAATATTCGCCAAAAAGATATTTTACGCTATTTTTTGGGTAAACAAAAAAATATTTGTTGTTTTTTTCTTTATATATTTATTATACTTGCTCAATTTTAAGTATAAAGCACCAAAAATCTTTAACATAACTTTAAAAAAAGCAGTTGCAATATTAAAATTAAGTTTACTTTAAAACATTATATGGCTATGAAATTGAAATGTTTTCCATTAGGATATACATATATGTATAAATATATATATATATATATATATCTATATATATATATTTATATATGAAGGCATTATACCCACAAATTTTACATTTTCTCATCCGTTTGTGAACAGAAGTTACAACAAGATCTTAGTTAGATTGTTGAAACCAGTAATGCAAGTAGTAATTAAAATGCCCAGTCCCTGTATCTATATAATCCGAAACTTAACTAAGTATAATATCTAAGAGAGGTGTGGATGACATTACAGTCAACAAGATAGTTAAATGCTATCTTAAAGATATAACTAAGGCAGGTTTTACATTTTATGAGGAATACTTTATTGTATATTACTTTGAACACTCTGATTAAGTTGGTATCAAGCTACTGATAAAAGGTATCATTTTTTTTTTTTTTTTTTGGTTTTTTACGTATATAATAACCAGCTTCACATCAACTCACATATTTTAAAACTAATATTTTGTTTTATTTTTTCAAATAATAATAACTAACATGTTATAGTTTTAATTATATTGAAAAGCAAAAAATACATATATGTATCAAATAAATTTTACTTCATTCATACTAAGTTTATATTTATGACGATATTGGTTTTATACAAATTTTAGGATTTACTTAGAATACTCAGATTAAAAAGGAATGACATTTTTGTGCATAATTTTCATAAATCTCTTTTATTTATTTAAAAGAAAAAATAATTAAGAAATATTAATATTTTAATATCATTATTTAAAAAGGACTCAGACTAACATAAGTCAATAATTATTATTCAACTAACAATAAGAAGTTTTACAAAGAATATATACATATATTATTACATATATGTATATAAGACCATTATTCAAATAGTAATAAGCCTTCATAATCGCTGGTTCTAGTTAATTTGTCAAAAATATATTGTGGTACTCCCCAATTGGAATTTGGTGATATCTTTTGACTAGTACCATGAACTTACTTATGTAAGTACTTCTCTTGTATATTGTTAGAAACAATGACAGTAAATTAATTTCAATTTTCCCGCAATTAAAGGTTATTTTTCTTCTTTTTTTTTCTCGTTTCATTATATAAGTAAAGGGTAAAGTTGAAAATGTCGCATGCTTTCATTGCATGATAATCTTCTTTAATTTATTTTCTTTTTCATTTTATAAATATGCTTTTTTCTTTTCAACCTTCTAATTTACAGTCAAACATACGATTCAAAAGTATTTCGTGTTGAGAAAACTTTTCCAAAGTTTTAGTATTTGTATAATTTATAAATTTTCATATAGTCAAGATATTATTTTCAAAACTATTTTATTGTTTGTTAAAGTAAAGGAATGATAATTCATTCTAAAACGGAACACTGTATTCAACAATTGCTAAAGACACTTAATTATATTCAGGACTAATTGAGCCCCTTTAAGAATTTCACATATTTAAAGATTAATTTAAATATGGTTTAGATGATGTAACTTTTTGAATTTGATTGCTATATAAGTTGTTAGAGGCTTTCTTGATAAGTTTTGAGTATAAGCAATTAGATAAAACTAATTTGATTGTTTTTTAAAAAATTCTCCTGTTCAGTCTACATACTTTTAAGAATAAGTTTACAATAGAAATTTTTTCTATTCTACGAGATGTTATCACTCCCAACAAGAAATTTGTGACCAAATGACACATTTTCCACGCGTTGACGTCACAAAATCGTCGTAGTTACCAAATTGTATTTTAAACACACATAAAAATTTTTGAAAAGAAATAGGTTAGCATTATTGACACAATATGGTCGCAGTTACGTAATTGTGTCTAAATTGTGTCTTAGAAAAAGAAAGTATCAGTAGGTAATAAAAGCCAAATTTGCGTCTAAAATGTTACAAAAATGACACAAACTGTCAAATAATAGCAATCATCAAAGTACTATAAAATTGTTTCTTAAATGTAATTTTTCATTCTTTTCTTTTCGGTATTAATTTAAAGCTGATAATATGGAAAATAGTAAAAGTAAAAACAAACGATCTTTTAGAACCACAACAATATACTATAGAAAATTTAAAAAGGCGCACAATTACTAGAGCCTGTACTTGACTACGCGCTTGCTGATAAATGATCAGTTACACAATTTGGATGTAAATCACGGTATTTGGTACTTTATTTCGAAAAAGAAAAAAACATTTTGACAAAAAACACTCATTTAATAGTTTAAAATACTATTTACAATTTTTTTACTAATTTTGTGATTTTTTTTGTTAAGCAACTCAAATAAATATTGTAAAAATGAAGGGCGCGTAAGTTTTAAGCCAGTACAATGATCACTTTCACAATAAATTTTATTTGGCATCGAATTTTATAGTGTTTAACTTTTTTCTTTATTCTATAAAATTTATTCCTACGTTATTATAATATGTCAAAATTATCTATACGCTCATAAAATATATTTGTCAGCTTCATCAATTTTGTATGTATTTTGAGACATTTTGGACACAATTCCTATTTAGTGTGGATTCTGACACATTTCATATTTTGTGTTACACCACTTTCGAAACATAGAGGTAACAGCAGCATTAAAGCAACGAAACATTACGTCATATTTGAAACATTTTAAGGCCCTGCCACGTCGCTGTCCCTTAAATGAGTAAAATATTTCTACTTGGGCTAGTACATTGAAAGTATATTATTTCTTGCCTTCTGGAGTCAGAGATTTGTATAAAAATAAACACACATCCTTTACACATATAGAAAGAAATTTTCAAGTTGTCAGAAAGACTGACATTATTATAACTCTGAAGAATTCAACGTTTTGGCTCCTTGTCTTGGCAATATAGTAAACTCTTAAAACAAACAAATAAAAGTATACCATTAAAAATTAACTGTTGTCTAAAGTATCAATGGTGATGTGGAAACTATTGCTATATTATTAGAAACTAAAAATTAATAACTATTGTATTAAATAAATTTGTATCACGCTCATAACTAAATAAATTGTCCTAATTGTAAATAAAGTTTTGGCATTAAGCGGAAAGTTTTGATGAAATTGTTCTATAATTCGACATTTCTGGGGTTAGTATTATCGGTTGGTTAGATTTTAAATGTTTTCATTTAATTTAATTACTATGAGAGATGGTGTATACGATAATTAAGCACTTAGCTATAAACACCTAAGTTTCACCTTCAAAAACTGCTTTTTCGTAAAAAAAAAGCTTTGGAATAGTTCACACGTCACACACTAACTGTTCACGTAAAATTACGAATGAGAAAGTTTTATTTATAAATAAAGGGTTTTGTAAAACTTTTAGTATCGATTTTTTTTTTAAATTTTGAAATGGATTGATGTGTAACACCAACGCGAAAAATAATTTAATTATCTGATTTCAAGATTAAATTTAATTGATTCTAATAACTATTTTTTAATAAAGCTTTGATTGATATTTTTATACATTGGAGCAAGCAAAATTTTATAAACCACAAAAACAAAAAGTAATAAATCAAAATTTTTCACCATTTTAATTAGATTTTACTAGATTTCATTTAATTATTGTAAAAAGCATTCAGCATGAAGTTAATTTAAGGTTTTATACAAGCCCAGCTATTCTTTCTCTCTTGGCTCGCTGAAATAAATAAAGGAGTGGCTTCCGTAAAATATTTTTAACATAAACTGATATTTCCACACTTCCTGCCATTGTTAAATAATGTTTCAAAAACTCTTGAATGGAAGTACAGAAGCAATTATTAACAATAATAGCACAAAATTTAATTTTTTAATGATTTCAAATAATAATCAAAAGGAGCGTCAGTTAATAAATTAATAAATTTTTGTTATAACTTATTCCTGGATATTACTAAACTAGTTTTTTTTAATATTTAGAAATTTTTAGTGTTATTAGATCTTCTAGAATTTTTAATGTTGCTTCATCAATTACAATTTATATTTTATAATTTTTGTTTATATTATGAAAATATTTTCTTATTGAAAAAAATGTATTTTTTTTTTAATGTTTTGTATAAGTTTCTTATAATCTAACTCACGATTTAGGAATATTTTTTTTCCAAATCAGGTTCAAATATAACGTTATTAAATATAACATAAATATAACATTATTAACAAATATTTATACTAGATACAAATTTATATTGCATTTTCATGTTGAGATTATAGTAACCAAAGAAGGATATGATATATGACTAGTACAATCTTAACTAGTTAATTTATTACTATTGTTGAAATGTACTTTATATAAAGCAAAAAGGTGTGCAGGTTTGCTGAACCAGTGCTCAGCTCCTAATTTAATATTTTTATATTTCACGTAAATTCATGAGGCTTGACACGTTTGAGTCTCCTGGTTTCATTTGTAATGTCCAAGATTTGTATGGCTTCTACATTGCTATATGTCCTAGTAATCGTTTTTCGTGTTTAACAGCATATTCTTGGATCACTTGGTTGACCCATTTTATGTTCAAATCCTAGTGGAATTTATGATTGCTCACATATCTGTAAGCGTTAGTTATTATGCGTAAAAATTTGTTATGAAATTTTGATTGTCTGTTTTGTGCATCCCCATAACTGGATTCCATACATCGGTTTGATAATTGCTATATAAATCAGTCTTTTATAGTAAAGGTTAAGTTAGGAATGATGTCCTATTAACCAGTACATTTGGCGTTGTTTGAGTTTCATCTGTATTATATTTTGTCTTACATGGTTCTTCCAGTTCAGTTTTGAATCTAAGTGAAGTCCAAGATACTTCACAGATTCTACCTGGGTTATTTGAGCACCATTGAGATACATATAAGTTACGTGTGCTGATTTTGACTCATTAAGTTTAATTTTCCAGTTCTTTGTCCATTTGCTAACGTTGTCTAGTGCCAGTTGTAATTTTTTAATCGCTTTGGATTGATTTTCGTCTGTTGACATAATGACAGTATCAGCAGCAAAAGTTCCGATAAACGTATCTACTTTAGTAGGTTTGTCTGCAGTATATTGTATATAAAAGAATGGTCCTAGCAGACTACTCTGTGGAACTCTTGCTTTTATTCTTCTCCATTTATAACCCTGAATTTGCGATCAGATAGGTATGATTCTAATAGTTGGCAGTAATTTTGGGGTAGAACCTTATTCATCTTAAAGATAAGTCCTTTATACCATACCTTGTCGAATGCCTGCAATATACAGCTGCCTAAAAACACAGCTGAGCAAAATTTTTTTTTCTTCAAATGCTTAGATAGATATCAGATAGAAACTTTATTTATACACAGATATAAAAAATTGGTAAGAGTTTTTGCGATGCAGACGATGAGATTTTCTGTTGTCAACTTTCTTAGGTAAGGAAGCTTTTTTTCTTTTTTTATTTACCACTAAAATATCACTAGCCAAATAAGGAGATTGGTTACTTTGGTCACATTTTTATCTATGCCACTGGTACATTGTTAAGTTCTTCAAATATGACCAAAAGTTATAATTAAAATCAATTAGGATCCAATATGCCAATAATAAATCGAGTTAATTTTAATTACTAACAACTTATCCAACTTAGGCTAAAATCAAACCTGTCACACCTTTACATCAAGTTAAATCATAGCAATAAAATAATTAACCTAATTGACATTTGTGTTAACAGTCAAATGTTAAGCATAGAACTCTTACCCTTTTGTGTTATTTTTATTGTTGTATTTGTTTTAGTTTTTATATTTTTTTTTTGTAAATACTTATAAATATCATCCTTGGTATCACGCACCATCAGGCTTTTAGCTTGTCTCCTGGAACAGCCTTCATTGCATTTATATGTTCATAAATAATCAAGTATAACCGTTCAAGTATGATAAATGTCACGTAACCCTTTAAGTTTTATTATTTCTTTGGTATTGTTTCCTATTTCTTTTTAGTTTTTTTTTTTTTTTTTTTGGTTTTTTAAGCTAGCGACTAACATTTTTCAGAATATTACCCCTTTTTAAATGTATACTTAGCTAATATGATGATTTCATAAAGAGATGTTCAAAAGCACGCCATAACAAATTATCAGTAAGAAAATTTGTTCTTGCTAAAAACCAAAAAAAAAAAAAAAAAGAAAAAGAAAAAACAAATAAAAAGAAGATGTAATTTACATACAAACTATACTATAATAATAAGCAATTCTAAATTTCATGTCAGTTTTGATTGCTTAAATGTTTATTGTTAACATTCTTTCAAGGTAATGGCAGGTGGTAGTGGGTGCGTGTTAGCTTTTAAACTTTTTCGTCAATCTATTTTATTTTTTATTATACATTTTGTCAGCTAACTTTTGATATTCAAAATTTATATTTAAGGTAAAACGAACAATTTGCTCATTATATAAATAACGTGAGCGTACCAACTAATACGAAATTGTTGTTAACAATAATTATAATTAGTGGAAAACATGTGACATTATATTTAGGTTTTCAAATATGAAACAAATTATGAATTGTAACACTTAACTATTTTAAAAAGTTTTCTTTTAATCAAATAAAAATTCTATTTTTCGTTTTTATTAAAAATAGAAATTTGCTGTTGTAGTAATTTCATGAACTATTTTGTTAGATTGCAATTATTTCAAATAATTTTTATTATTATAATTATTATTATTTAATTACTTTTAAAATCATTTTTTTACAATTATATTTCTAATTACTCTACTATAAGTCACTAGTTGATTACCAACCCGACTAGAAATTTTTGTGAGGCGGTGATTAGGCGCAAATAAGGCAGGCCGAACTTCAAATTTGCGCCTTAAAAGGCAGCCAAACTAGGCCCAAGTCTCGAAAATAACGCAGTTATCATCTAGTGCCTAATTTGGCTTCCTAATTAGGCGGTGGTTTGGAAGCCACACTGGTTCAAAGAAAAACCTTAGTTATAAAGAGTATTTATTTATTTTAATTTGAATTTTGATGATTTATTATTTATGTCCGTGATATTGGTTAAAGCTTTTGAAAAAATTCAAAAGTATTTACATATGAGTCGCTCAGAAGCCAATGTGGATAAGTCCATTTTTTCATATTTTCTGATTTTTGCAAATTTTAATAAAATAAATAACATATTTCCTGGTCTCAAAAGGATTTACTCATAATTTCATTTTTTGTAGGTCAAAAAACCCTTTTTTTAATAGCCTCCGCATGTGCCATGTATTATGAATGCATTAAGAAACATTAATTTTCTCAATTTCCATTATTTCATATTTTCTGATTTTTGCAAATTTTAATAGAATAAATAATATATTTCCTGGTCTTAAAGGGATTTACTCATATTTTCATTTTTTGTGGGTCAAAACACCCTTTTCTTAATAGCCTCCGCATGTGCCATGTATTATGAATGCATTAAGAAACATTAAATTTCTCAGTTTGGATTTTTTGGACTTATCCACATTGGCTTCTGAACGACTCATATATCCTTCTTTTATTGCAAAAGCGCGAATGATATATGAAGTTTAATTTTCTCAAGTAAAAAATTTTAGCGGATTGCCACACAACCGCCTCATTATACTGAGAAGTATATATATATGGACAGAATGTGGTAGTTTTTCGGCTACTTCCCTGTGCTAAGTAACAAGCGGAAAAATGGTCTATTAACATCCAATTTTTTAAAACTCGTCATAGGAAGGTGAAGCGTCATTTTCATAAAATTTACGAGAATGAACATCTCCAGGACCCTGAAAGCGTGTTCAAAGTGACCGTAGTCTATCGTGTATAAGACATCATCATTAATCAATTTAAACTGCGACTTTACAAAATTTAAATGACGCTGATATATTGGAAAAAGCATTACAGTTTGTTGATCTATATAAAAAAGACATATCTGTATCATTTGCTAAGAAGATTCTCAGTTTTCGTTCCAGTTTTAGACACGAAATAGAAAAGTCATCTTTTATAAGACAACTTGCTGATATATTAATCATAAAAAATCATTTTATATGTCATCAAAGCTTTTCTGAAATATGCACTGCGTATCTGTTGTTTGTAACTTTCTCTGTGACTACGGCTAGTGCCGAGCGATCGTTTTCAAAATTAAAATTGATAAAAAATTATTTAAGAAATTCTATAGGACAAGAAAAATTACGCAATTTTATCTATCGAGCATTTCATGGACAGAAATTTAAATTTTGATTTTTTAACACTTTTGCGAAACAGAAAGCCTGAAAAAAGGAATTTTAATAAATAAAATTGTGAATAAAACTAAAACTGTAACTTTAATCCAGTACACTCTTTAAAATAAAAAATCAATGAAAATTACATACAATTATTACATCGTTTTATACGTATTTTCCTGATTTACTGAAAAAAACTGCATACTTTTATTTGAGCTTCTATACATTGCAGGAGGGCCCTATCTGAAAAATTTGCCACGGGCCTCAGTAGTATTAGTTACGCCTGTAACTGTAACTGTTGTAATAGTAGAACTTGATTTTAACAATAATTATTTTCTGCATATAATATAAATAAACATTATTAAAGAATAAGACATCAATAAAAAATAAACTGCATTTTGCTAAAACCTTTAAAACTTAATATCCTTTTTTTCCTGTATTTATTAGTTTTTTACCTTGCAGCACTACAAACTCAAAATTTTAAAATAAAAAATATAAATTTTTTATTTAAATTAAAAGAAGATAGTATAAAATTAAAGAATAAACATTAATATTGAGATAATAGGCATACGAATTTAGTTATTAAACCCGGTTAAAGTACATACATACATAGAACTAACTACCAGCAAAATGTGACTCAGGTAAAAGGAAATATAATCTGGTAAAATATTCTTCCTTCGAAATCCCCAGAAAATATACTTTGGATCTATTATTATTCCAAGAACTTTAGTCTTGAAATTAAACTTATATTCTAGGCCATTCAGTTTATACTAATGTTGTGATTTTTAGATTTGAGTAATATAAAGGCTACCACTTGTTTTAGAAAACACTCCCAAACAGATTTTAGAATTCCCTCAAAGTAATGTAAGTTTTGATAATTTTGTATGAAAAATTCATAAATGACAAATAAGTGAAGTCAATAGAGCATTTAACCTCCAACTTTTAAAGAACAATTCCGATTTTGATTATTTTTTTTTAAAAAAATTACTATTTTTATATTATTTGAAATCAGTTTATTGTTTAAACAATAATTTTCTATACTTAAACAGGGTGACCCAAAAATGTATGATCAAATGCTTAGGATTGAAAGTAGATGAAATTTTATGTACAAAGAACACAAAAAGTGGGGGTCTAACTTCTTTTGTTTTCAAGTTACAGCGTCTTGAATTTCGCAGGTGTCGTATTTACTCCCACGCACTCTATCACTTATAACTTTGGAATCTAGGCGATAATGAATATGAAAAAAATATCTTTTTATAGCTTACAATATTGTTTTATTACTGAAATAGCAAAAATTGAAAAATAGTAACAAATGAAGGAGAAAAAAATTTTTAAGCAGAAAAAGTTGGAAAAAATGCTAGGACTTTTTTCTTAAAAAATTTCCAGTATAAGTTAGTGTTTTAATAGCGTAACTCTTTTCCATAGTGCAATAAAAATTTAGCAAAGTCAGCTTTTCCCGATTATTTGATAAGAATTTTCTACCTAAATATCTTTAAGGGCTTATCAATATTATCACACCCACGTAAAATAATTGTTTTTGAATACAAGCAGAACATATTTAAGTTTTGAAGTACTTTAGTGGAAAAAAAATTAACAATGTAATATTTTATCAAATATGAAAAAGTTTCTGGTTTATTTACATAGACAAAAACAAAGGAAATCAATTTTTAATTTATATGTGCGTATCGTAGGCGTCATCTTCTTCAGGTGGTGGGTAGTTATCGCAGTCACTTCCACTGCAAACAATACATGAGCAGCCACAGGCTGAACCATATCCTGTTTTACAAGAGCAAAATATGATTTTTAAAACGTTGTTAAGGGCTGCTGGTTACGTCATTTTTACTGGTTTTGAATAATTATATTTTTGTCGAGTCCCAGGAAATATTGAAAAATTGTATCGCAAAGATATTGATACTTATTTACTCGAGAGAATTTATGCGATTTTCATTAAAAGCAAGAAAATTTTTAAAAAATTCACTTAACTTATCTTAAAATCTGTCATAAAATACTTTCAATATCAACTCTCACAACTAAAAATGAACTTTTAAGCTATTTTATTGATATATTCGTATTCGCTTGAAGTAGTTTTATTCGAAAAAATTAAATAAAATCACCAACAAATTATAGCTTCATTCATTTTTTTTTTTTTAATTAAATCAAAAATGCTTGAATTAAGCAATCAAAGTAATTGCATCAATTAGAAAACTACTTGCGGGTTGAACCCGCATTGCTGTGAAAACAAAGTATATATATATATATATATATATTTTTTTTTTGGTCTTTATGCTTTTCTTTTATATCAAGTAAATAGGAAATTTAAAAAAAAACAAAGATCTACTCAACAGCGTCCGGTTAGCCATAAAATTAAATACACTTCGATGATAAATTGGTTTCAGGTTCTTATTTTTTGCAAACAAAAATTTCTATAAGCAATAAGTGTAAAAAAAATTTTTAAAAAAGCCCATAAATAGTCAATACGTAAAGCAATTAATTGAATGATATTACCCGCTCTTTAGCAGTCTTGTGAATTCAAATAAATATGAATGCAGCTCTTTTAATTAAAATATTGGAAAATAATTAAAATAAAATTTCTATGTGGGAAACAAAGGCTGTGTAATTAAAGGACGACTTTATGCTTGATTATGCGGTATTCTTTTGCTCAATTCATTCTGATTGATTTTAATTAACGAAAAAGTAAACAACCATATTTAAAGTAGCGTTCATTTAATTTATTTTTTACGATTAATTATTGACTAAAAAACTATAATTATTTTCATTGACAAATGTTAGGATGAATTTATTAATTATTAAGTATTAAAATATAAATTTAGTAGTTTCCAAAAATTTTAACTATTTTCCTTATGTAAAAATATGCCTTTATAGCCATTAATTTTGTTATTAAATAAACAAACATTATTAACTAAAAATATGTCTTTATCTATGTCATGTAAAAATAATTGATTTCAGGCTTTAAGAATATATATATATATCACATTTTTATCTAGTCCAATTTTTATATTATAAGACAAAGACAACTTCACTTCACAAATATATAATTCATAATATGTCTGTTTCATTTTATATTCATGATAACGTGGATAAACAAGCATGCCCTTTCTTCAGGCTAAACACGCACGTGCAAATCAAAACAAATGACTTGTCCCTGCTTATGTGCGCCTAGTACTCAGTTTTCAGATTTTGTCTGATCCTATTTTTAAAATACATATTTCCAACCAATATAATTAAATAAGATAAGTTCTACACATGAAAATAAAAAAAAATATGCTTTCCAAACTTTCCTACAAAAATATGCTTTCCAAACTTTCCTACAAAAATATGCTTTCCTACTTTACTACTACTTGCATTTGCATTTCTCAAAGAGGCCATTTCACATTATCAATGAAAGAAACAATAAGAAATTAAACACATATTGTGCCACATAAGAAATTCGCAACCCACTTTCTGATCGCCTAGTACTTGATTCATGGCTTCTGGCCAACTCTTAAAGCTTTGTATGGGATTTTTTCAAATTGGACTCGTTTTAAGTCCAATTTGGAAAGTGCAAATTTCATTCAAATTCTAATTTCCGCCAAATTAGACTTGAATCGCGAAAATCGTCAAAAATTTACTCCCAGAATGATGAAACATTCTGACTCCTGACATCTATGTAGCGAATACCCGAAGCTCTTTTTCCATTTCCATCAGCCTTAGTGCCATCTAGTGGGAGATAGGTAAACTAAATTTCTTGCTGAATCTGGTTATGAATTAAATTATTAGAATAAATGCATTAGAATTAAATACATTATGAATATATTACATAAACATATATTTTATATATAATCTCTTATAAAAAAACAAATAGTTACACTGCTGAATTTTATTCTATGCTGCTGCCAAATAAACAATAAAAGCAAATAAAAGCATTTGATTTTGAATTTATTTTGTGTATTTTTATAATATTATTATTATTTCTAAACAAAAAGAAAATATTTTTTAAACTTGGACCTGTTAACATTACGACGCATTTAACCACTTAAATTTTCTTGAAAAATCCTGGTGGCTTATTTTAATTTTTCTACCACACCTGTAAAATAATCATATTTTTCTATCCAAAGTTTACATTTTAGTAGTTTTTAGTGCTGGAAAGCAAAAAACCAAGAAAATAGTTAGGCGTTCAGCCAGCTGATCATTAGAAGTCAAAAAACACTTCCCAAAAAATTAACTGTTGCTTTCTTTACTCGGAAAATGTTTGGAGTTTATCTCTTGTAGTATGCCTCTTAATGCTGACAAACCCATTTTATTATGTTAAGCACGACCTTAACAATTCGCCAATGGTTGAGATCTTAAAGCTAGGTACAATTTACAGCAATTCAAATCCAATTTAGTGTTCTGATAGCAAAAATTCTATTAGTTAATGTTCCATATTTTACAAAAGTTCCACTATTTTTAAAAATGGTTTTATAAATATTTTTGAAAGTGTTCTACATTTTATGATTTTAGTTAACTTAAGCTTCTCGGCATTTGTTTACTAAATGTTTTTGCGCGTAATGCTTCTACAACAATATTTTCAAAAATATTTCTATATAACAAAAACTTTCATGGCATTTTACAAAATGTTTAGAAGAGGCTATTCAAAGACCTCTGGTGCTCGTTGGAAAAGCTTTGAAAATTATTCATGTATTGTTTTTGTATTTGAAAAAGAAAGAGTAAGAAGTAAAAAAGCAATTTCAAATTTTAACAAAAAATAATGAATATACTTCACAGGCATTTTAACCAATATAAATTACAAATAATTCTTTTCAAAGTACACAAGTTCTGGGTATGCATATCCGAACTTCAAAATGAAATCATACTGATAAAGTATTAAAACTCGGGTAATGTTTCTTGGATATTAAAGAAACTTAGCGAGTTGTTGTTCAAACCAACCAATAGAATACTGTAATTTAATGTCTATTCAGAAAATTATATCATACAAAAAACGGATACATCCGATATTCATTAGAAATTAATGATCTGCTTAAAACTACCATTCCAATTATTTGTTAAATTTGAAATATTGTTGGGAGAAGTGCAGACAAAACATGCTGCAAAATGAAATATATATAAATTTGTGTATGCAAATGTTTTAGAAAATTTTTAACCACAAAGGTTAGAAATATTATGTTTTTAATACACATTCTTCTCCATGGTCTTTACTTTCTCGTGATTGAAGATGGGCTGAATACCAGCTACAAAAGGCTATTAGAAAAAATTTAACAAAAGTTTAAATCAATCTATTAATAACTCTATTGTATGCTAACTTACTAGAAAAAAATCTTAAATATGATAAATTAAAATATCTTAAAAATTTGTCTACATATATTTAAGTTTTTTTTTTATTTTGATTTTTAAACATTTTAAATAAGAAATAAATTATTTTATTATTTCATTCTTTCACACACATTGTGATATTTTAAAGTTTTCAGTTCTAGCACATTTTAATTAAAATAACAAGCGATGCTATAGGCGATTCATTCTACACAAACAAAAACACAAAACCAACAACAACAATAACCAAAATTTAGGGTTCATCTTTTTATTAAAATTTGTATGATATCCTTCCGACTGCAGTCAAGCGTTGACGAATCACTTCACTAACTATACCACCAACTTACCCTCATTATAATGGAATAAAATCTCGCCTGCAAACGCATATATTTAACTTTACATCAAAACAATTATTTTATGTATATAAATATATATATATATAAAGTAAAAAAACAAAAATTGAATATTTTACTTCCCTCCCGATTATTAAATAATTCGTATCCTAACTGAAATGGATATGCTGCTAAGCGTATCCTTGAAAATCTTTTACGATTTAAACACTTGAATAACACCCCAAAAATTCTTTATATGTATATCCGGATGAGTTGCATTATTAACGGGCGTTATGTACTCCATAGTATAGAAAAAAAAGGGGTCGGTACAGTAATAAAAATATGACTAATACAACTAAAATATATAAGGATATCTTTAAGGGGTTGCATATTATTCCCTAAGGATTGATAAATAAATAATGAAGTAATATCTTACTTAAAAAATATAGATACCCAATGGATACTATGGGGGTGGATTTTCATTATTATCTCATGGTGAATGCG
This sequence comes from Acrocera orbiculus, assembly GCA_947359355.1. Taxonomy (NCBI): domain Eukaryota; kingdom Metazoa; phylum Arthropoda; class Insecta; order Diptera; family Acroceridae; genus Acrocera; species Acrocera orbiculus. Next base: position 7,362,000 of record OX375759.1, read on the forward strand.
TACAAAAATATCTGTATCTGACGTAATGATGGCGTATTATTTTACTAACCCTAGTAGAATAATATTTTTCTTCTTTGTTTTTTATAGACGCATTTCTATAAAAATTGCAATTTGACTGCTTTTTATGGAGAAAAAAAAAATTGAAAGCATAGTGAAAAAATATTTATTATTAGGATCAAATAATGGAATTATGACCAATTTTTAAATATCAGCTAAGCATTTTGATTTCGTTTTTAACTTAATTTTAATAAATTGCAAGCCCCTGACGTAATATGGAACCTAAGAGAAAAGAAAACTTCACAAATAAAAAAACTATCAATGCAGTAAAATTTTAGAGTCACATGCCTAGGACTCACTAGCGCTTAGCGGCACAAAATTTAGCGCTAAATGCTAATGAGTCCATTAGTCTCCACTGAAATCGTATATAGCCTGAGTTAGCAACTAGTTCAGTAATATGCTAGTGAGTCCACTCCGATTGGTATTTAAGAAAACTTTCCATTTTTACTGTGCTAAGTCATCTCATACACTAAGCACTAGTGAGTCCCAAGCATTAATTAGCGACAAGTTAGCGTTAGCTTGTCGGTTTATCAAAGAATATCAAAAGAATATTTTAATTCGGGAAGAATTCAGTCATTGAATATTAAGATTTTGTACTTAAGGCAAATAACAACACATAAATCTCAAATAGAACTGTCACTTTGGCATTTTGCTTTTTGTCAATGAAAACAGTAATATGCTAGTGAGTCCACTCCGATTGGTATTTAAGAAAACTTTCCATTTTTACTGTGCTATGTAGGCTCATACGCTAAGCGATAGTGAGTCCTAGGCAACAGAGTATATGTTAGGCGATTTGAAATACAACAAGCAGTTAAAACAAATTTAGTAATTTATGCGTTGGTGAAAGAGCAATTGCCAATTCGTCAAAGTTTCGCAGAAAGCTTAAATACTATTGTCATCAGCCTCCACAAGTGAAAAAAGTTAAACAGTATAAAAATTAGAATTTTTTAAAATAGAATTTTCTAGCACATAACGAAGAATCGAAAAGTTTTTGCATTGTTTCTATAAAATATCAGAAAAATATCGTTAAATTTGATAGAAAAAAAACTTATTAGAAAATTGAAAAATACGCAGTAGCAGAAGTGCTGATTGTAAGACAAGAACTAAATCTTCCCGTACTAATAGTAAAGGCCTTAATTGCACTATTATACGATTATTAATAAATGCGATAATTTGAATGTCTGACAATGGCATAATACATATATCGTTTACGTTTCTGATACATTTGAGAAAAATTTTAAGCTATTCATCTCGTTCGACCAAAATCAAATCATGCTTGACTTTTCAATTTTATTGCAATATTAAATATTTTTGCTGATCAAAATCAAAAATTAAATTTTCTTAGGTCAAATATTGGTTACCACTTAACATGACAAGCAAAGTTTCATAGATGAAGTATTACAGTTCTTGAAAATTTGAATGATAAATTTGAGTCAGGTTGATATCTTTAAAATAATTTTATAAGTAAAGATGAAACAATATAGCCCAGATCCTGTATAGCCTTTCAAGTAAATTGGCTAAAAAAAGATCCACAGCTCAACAAATTAGATACATTTTTTTATGATTTTAAGCCAAATATACACAAATATGTTAATCTTTCCATAATTTAAAAAAAATAAAAACTTTTTGTTTGGAATATTTAAAAGGAATTACGCAAATGAAAAAAATCAATAGTAATGTTAAATCAAAAAAGGAAAAAATATAACAAAAACCTATATTTAGGAAAAATAAAAAAACTAAGAATCATAACATCATCATCGTGGACATCCTTTGTATTTCAACTAAAACACAAAACTTCCCTCAGGAAATCTCATCATCATCAAACTTTCAAGAATCAGAAAAGCAAATTGTGCGGTTTACTTAATTACAACTCAAACAAGGCATGCCCAGACTAGGTGGTTATTGAGGGTGTGGTTGGATCCACTCAACAGCTCTATATAGCCCACCATTGTGCAAATGATTGTATACTTTTGGATGATTAAGTAAGTCAACACTGAATATAGATATATTGGAATAGTAAAAAGTCTAAAAATACTACAAAAACTGAAAACTTAAGCTAAAACATTGTGTAGAAATTGCAAATAACGCAAAACACGGGCAATCATTCTTCCTTTTCTGCTTTTTGAAATAGATGAGAGTTCATCATTCTCATCTTTGCAGGGTGTACTTTTAAAGAAAATAAAAAAATTTCTTTAGAATGGTGTAAAATTGTTATTTAACTAAGACCACCTTGTGTTTTTTGTTAACATTGTGCAGATTTTTAATTGAAAAATCAATTTTTCAAAGATCAAGCTTGATATTTATAATAAGATTTTTTTTCTTTTTTTTTTGTATATAATTATAGAAAAGATTGCAACTAAGGTTTTAGAAAAAACAGTTTTATTCTGCGAATGTTAAATAAATATAAAAACTTAACAATATTTTTTTAATATTTAGGAAACCCAAAAGGGAAGTGAGTTTTCATAGATTTTGTTGGATTATTTATGTAAAATAATTAAATAATTTCTTACAAATTTCAGAAGACTAAGTAGATAAAATAAATATTGAATTTATTTGTCATATTTGTTCAATCAATCAGCAATCAATTTTAATAGGATAAGATTTTCTTTAAAAACTTATTTTCCAAAAAAAAAGCTTCCATTAAAATTTTTTAGGAATTATTTTACCAATTGTATTAGAGTTACATCTAAAGGTGCGTATATCTTAGCGGGTAACTTTTTTGACGTCATATACTCACGCTAAAGTTCCCCCTCATATGTGGATACTTCAGCGTGAAATTAATTTGTACGTCATTTTGACGTCAAAAAAGTTACCCGCTGAGATATACGCACTAAGTGGGTGCCCACCTTAATACGCATTTTCCATTGAGCGTTGTACAGTGTATTAGCCTCTCGTACAAAAAAGGCAATTGTTTGTATTAGGCAAATTTGGGGAAATTTGATGGAAATGTCAAAAGAAGTGTCATAATAGTAAACATTGAATGATTGAATCAATAAAATAATGTTTTAAGTGTTTAATTAATTAGTAAAATAACATAAGACACAAAATAAAAAGAAATAAGAATTTCGGAGTTTTAAAATCACGTCTGTAGGTAATTTTTTTGTAATTGTATTTGAACAAAATATTTAAAAAAAATGAAATCTTAAGCAATCAACATACTGGGAAAAGACTACCGGGATTTTCATATGTGAAATTTAAAAATCGGTTTCGATTAAAAGGAAGCACGTTTAAAACTATTGTTAAAAAAATGGCAAGAAAAAAAAGATACGCATTGTCGTAAAGCAATACCGCTCGATAAAAGAGTAGCAATGGCTTTGTATGTTTTTGGTTCATTCCAAGACTACTGATTCGCTGCTGATTTGTTTGTCTTAGCACTCTAGGAAAAATTTTTTCGGAATTTTGTAGAGCCACTGTGCAAGCTTACGACAATAATTTCACGGAATTTTACTAAGGTACGCAAACCAAAATAGAGGAAAATGTTAGCGATTTCATGCAACTACCTCAGTGCTATGGCGCTATAGATGGCTGCCACATAAAAATAAAACCTCCGAAATCAGATGCAAGGGATTATTTTAGTTACAAAAACACTTATTCTACAATACTCCTTGCTATGGTGGACTACCGATATCGTTTCATGTATGTCAATATAGGTAGTCCTGGTAGATGTAATAATTCTGTCATATGGGAATTATTTTCTATTAAAAAACACCACATGATAAACAAGTTGTTTGAAAGAAATTGTCGTAATTTAAGCGAGGTAAATGTGCCTGTTATGCTAATTGGAGACTCTGCTTAATAATAGCTGTCACAAAACCCTATGAAGCTTTACACCTTCAGTACGGAACAAGATAAAACCAAGCAAATTTTCAACACACGACTTTCTTCTAGCAAAATGGTAATAGAAAACGCAGTTGACTGTTTCAAGGCTAGGTTCCGATGTTTGGGCAAAGGCATCGAAAACAATATAAAGTATCAAAACTGTTTGTATTTTACAAAATATTCTGAATAATGAAAATTAATAAATAAATCCGAAGTGGATGAGAACAATTTCACCTGAGCAAACCAGACAAAAAATTCGGAGAATGAATCAAAATAATAATATGCAAGATGGCAATACCAAAAACAGAGGGATCCTAATAAGAAATGCAATCAATGAATATTTAGGTATAAATGACAACTTATTTTTGTTAACATATATATTTTATTTTACATTCAAAGATTCCATTGTTATCTGAAAAGTAGATAAACTTAGTTTCACAAAACTTTTTCTTAAAAATTTCTATAAATTTTCTTTTTCTAGAAAATGTTTTTAGAATCATTTTAAAAAAAACTTTTATACTAAGATTTTATAAAGCTCTTTTCAAAAAATTTATCGAAATTCAAACAAGCAGATTACCGTCAACATAATCAATGTGCAATTGAAAATAATCAAAAACTTGTAAAGTTTGGATCTTTCATGGGTATAGTAGGAAAAGTGCGCCATTTGAATATGCATTTAATAGAAAAAGTCATAACTGTTAGTAAATGTACATATGAATCAAGCGCCAAAGTTAAAAAAAATTTTAATTAATTTAAAAATGGTCCTGAATTTGAGTCTTTTAAGCAATGGGATTTGGATGATGTTGTCGAGTTTGGCTCTTCTATTTATCTGAAAAATAAAAGCCAAGAAAATTATTAATCAGCATGTGTGGAGTTATACCTGAGACTATAAGGAGGAAAAAAATTAAAAATTGACAAAATGGTGTGTTTTTAAAAACAAAATCCCAAAACCGAGGTTTTTTCGTGGGTTATTTAATTAAATAAATACGAAATAATTGAAATAAAAGAATGGTTCTAGTCCCAGCGGTTCCAGTTCATGTGATACCAATATTGAACAGAATATTCTTAAAAGACTATACTTTTGAAATATCAAAAATAAAAAATTAATTTTTGGAAAATTCCAGACCACCGGGACTTGTTAAGTTATATTCTTTTAATTTTTGAATCATACTTTTTTTACTATATTTAATACTAAATTACGAAAATAAAATCACTTCAAATACATAATTATAAATAAAGTGTAGGACTTGGGCTTGCTTAGCATAGCAAAAACTCTTGATAGAAAAAAAACTTCGAGTGCCTTAAAAATTCAAAAGAAATATTTTGGAATAGCTGATATTTGGTTTCCGGTATTTTAAATTAAATTTTTTCTTAATTTCGAATCAAACTTAAATTGATTTTTGAATCCTTTGATATCAAAAGAAAATCCCTATCATACATATATGTATATAATGAAATGATTGAAAAGGTTTTAGCCAAAAGCTATATAAATTAAAGTGGAATACCAGGCGATAACATCCATGGTGACCAAAATGAAAAGCCTTTCATGGCCTTATATGATACGTAGAATACCTAATCTAGATTCCTTGTTAAAATCTAATTTTATAGTCTACACTAGGGATATCCTATTTATTACATATGTGACAATAGTATAGCCAAAGGGTGGTATTTACCATTAAATTGCGACATTTTGTTAAGGGTGTGTCTCTTGCTTCCCTAGTATTTACTATCCGCTAAACGCCCAGAGATATTAAAAGAACTTGACACATTCACATATTTGCTCTTATATCCTATACTTCTTCTGTTCTGGTCACAATACTATATAGTACTATTATTTACATATACTTATATACATATATATATATATATGTGATAAAACATCCACCCCTACCAAATGACAAGCGTTGACAGTGTTGGCTTTGTCCTTGCTAGGATATAATTTTTACAGGAGTGTGAATGTAGATCACACCACCATTTTTATATACTATAAATATATATATATATATATATATATATATACGTTTAAAGGGAGAATTGAGGCTTTTGGCTTTGTTCTCGGTGATGATGGTGATAGGCTTCAGTGAATTTCAAATGCTATTTAGTTGTATATAGAACCCATGAGGTGAGCTAAACTTCTACTCGAATACACAAAGTGCCAATGTCCTCGGATATACTGGGACCATGCTTTTGTTGTTTATCACTACGTCAGACTGCAAGAAAAGTAATAGCAACGACGAGAAAATATCCTAAGGGAAGAATATAAATATTATATAGACACAAGCTGTGAGAAATATATATAAGCAAATTTATAGATATATATAGAAAATGCTATATTTTAGGATTTATGTTCTTTTTTTAAAAAAAAAAATTTGCTATTTACCTTGTTCAAAATTGTAGTCTTTGTACATAGGGACGTGTTTTTTCGACCCTTAATAGAAGATGATTTTCCGGTACTGTTTATTCCAGGGGGATAAAATTGATATTCAATGCCATTAAATGGGGGTGACACATTAATGAAGTTTGTTACCATAGTTACCATCTTTTTATTGAATATGTATGAGTAGAATTCTTTTTAATACACAAAAAACGAATATGCAAATCGTGTAAAGATTGTCGCTTCACTTCTTAGAAGTGTTACTATCCATCTTATTACTAAAATTAATGGAAAATTATTAATTCCTTTAAATTTTAATATGATTAATTCAAAGCCATTTTTTTTTTCATTTCTTAATAACTTTATTCCGAGCTATATCCCGTACTATAAATAAGCTACAATATTATTTTCCTTAATTTTGAGTTGATTTTTTGAAGGGGTAGTGAAAGATAATTTTATCTGTAAATGAAATATAAACCTCGGATAAAGGTTATCTACAATTTTCTTAATAAATATTTTTAAAAAAAATTACGGTGTAGTATGAATAAACTTAACCACCGAAATAGTTTTATAAATGATGCATCTTCCTGTGTTTAAGTTCCAATAAGCATTTTTCTTAATTTTCTGTTTAAATATTTAAAGTATATTTCCTTACCATATCTATAAAAAAATTAGAAAAAAAGATTATTTTCTGCAATACTTTACACTAATAAATTATAGCTTAAAACTAAAAACAGAAATATTTTTTATTTTTTATTTTTGTGTGCAACTTCTGGTCACAAAAAGGGAGTTTTCAATTAATATGGCTCGTAAAAGTAACGAAGCGAAGTAACGAAAAAAAGCTTTAGGATGAATGTTTCAAATGACTTTGTTTGCTATGATGATCTACATGTAATAAATATGCTAACCAAATCAAGTAAAAAAGGATGTGTTCCACAAGAACCAATGCTAAACTGTTTTATCTGATCACAGCAACAAGAAATAAGAAGAATGATAGCAGGGAAAAGCCAATAGAAAAATTAGAGCTGTTATATAGCTCTAATACCACAAATGGTGTTTGGCGAATATTACATCAATCTAAAAAACATGCAGCAGATTTTTTTACAATGTTTGGTTTCCTTTAGATGTAGTTAAATGCAGTGCTAAAGCATATTAAACAAAAGTTTGAACTTTATTCCTTTTTTTATAAGCATTTCAGTTTAAACTATTAAAAAATTACATCTTTTTGTAGCTAACTACATACGTAGCATTGTTTTGCTTACAAAAAAAAAAACAGTAAAATTTATTCCTTAAAAAACCAAAAAATTGATTAAATTTACCCCTCTGGAGGATATTGCACATGTTTTAAGAATAAATATGCTATGTTTTAGGTACCTTCTCATCTCGACATAATTGGCATCATAAGCCGTTATTCAATAAATATTAAACACGGAAATGCCAATCATATTAATTGTAGTCCTTATGATTTATTATTTGATTTTTTTCTCCTTATATTCAAGCTGTCCATTTAGAATTATATAAGTTTTTGTTTTGTTTTTCTTTTTTGTTTTTTTTTTTTTGTTTTTTTTTTTTTTTTGCTCTCAAAGCAGCTATACCTATTTACCCTAAGGCTTCCCATGAATAATCTGTCGAGGAATCTTCATGGCTTCGTGTGAGTTGTGAATAAACTGCACAACTAGACGATATATAATTTGGTGCCATTGAAATTGCATGATCCTTGATATCGATACAGGACGTAAGTAGCCTCGTTTGTGTAATGTGATATTGCCGCCAGTTACCTTATATTTTATATTTGATGGTCATTTTTTATTCTTTTTATAATAACTTAACTTAGGCTAATTTATTAATTTGGTTTTTTTCTTGAATTCACAAATCATTTTATTATAACTGTTTTAAAATTAATTTTCTAGAAATTTATTATATTATTATATGTTTACGGGGGAATATATAACAATTATTTTGAATATGGCTACAAAGGCTTGAAATTTGATTACTCGCAACTTAGGAATTATAAATTTGTTTGCAATTAAATTAAATGAGATCTTCCTTTGCATATAGTCTGATCGAAGGAATTATACTAACTGCACATGTCTAGTCATAAATTTTTTTAAAAGCTGTATTATATTTGGATTTGGATTTTTATATACCAGCTTAAATTATATGTTGATAGAAAAATATAATCTTAAAACCAAACCAAATTTTTCTTACATATCAATCCATTTTATGTCGTTTAAAATTCATGAAAATAAAATTTTCTAGAAAAAAAATGTACATCTCATTTTGCATATATTTATACAATGACAATGAATATAACAGATTACTAATTACTATCCAAAATGGTTTAGAAATTACAAACCATATTAGAAAAATTTAGCATATGGACCAGTAGCTGAAATATTCATCTTATTGAGCTAAAAGAAAATTCCCATGACCTGTATGTTTTATTGTTTACTTCTATATATATTTTTGATCCGAGTCAATAATCCCAAACAGAATAAGTTAGGAACTTTCCTTTAAACAAAAAATAAAACATATCAAACTTAGGCAATATCAAATATATACTGACAAACAGGACATAAATTCTAACTAAACGTGTATTGTAGAAGATAGATCAATTAATTATTTATCAAGCTGATTTAAATATCTGAAATTTAATTATAGTGCTATACTAAATATTCAAATCATGATATCATTCAACGAAGCCATAATAAATTTTGGCGCAGGATAACAAACCTTGAATGGAAGGAATCGAACAGATTTAATTTCAAATTTAAAAAATATTTTTGTATATTTTTAAAAAGTAATTTCTTTTCAATTAAAGTAGAAATTAAACGGTTTCATAGAAAATGATTTAAAAATTATCAAAAAGCTAAATAAATATTTGTAACACATATTCTAATTAATAAAAAAAAAATATTAAACTTTAATTTTTGTGTAAATGATTTGCTTAAAATAAAAATTATTTACAGTTCAATCAGACAAAATGGCCCATGATTGATAAGTGAGAGCTTCTAGATTTTAATATAAAAGTCTTAAATATATAACCAGACAAAAATGTATATTTTTATATGTTTATATATATATATATATATATATATATATATATATATTAATTATATATATATATATAAACATATATATATTATATATTAATTTAACTGCAGATAAGCAGAATTTAAAATTGCAATGCTTTTGCAATTGCAACTTTTGAAGCCAAAAACGTAGGTTGTACTTTTCAGATTTTAAAAGCTTTTTTTGTGATTTTATTCTTCTTTATTGTAAGCCATTAAAAATAAACTCTTATACAAAAGCTATATATATACATATATATATATATATATATATATATATTTATGTTATAGAGCCAATAGAATTCTCCATGGTATTTGCAGTTTATAACGCTAGTATCATAAGATACTACCATAGATACAGAATATGATCCTATAAGGGTGGCTACAAGCAAATATGGCAGCCAACACTAGTCTTCAACACGTAAAGTGGCGTTACTATAGCAACATGAACCCTTCTTGACAGCTCTATTCAATTACCTTTGTGAATATAAGCTCATCCGTGTATACGTGTAAATATCCACAGCATAGACAATCGTCAAATGAAATAGATAATATACTAACTCTAAAATATATCCATTTGCCTACAGAAAATTGAATTATTTATATATTTTGGGGGAAATAAAGGACAAAAACTAAATTTAATAAAATGTATAGAAGAATATTTCTATTTAAATTAAATACCAATTAATTAAAATGGATGATATTAAGTCATACTGCTAAACATATGCAAAAACGCCTCAATTTTAAAGAGAAAATGCTCAACTCATTTTTAATAATGATTAACATGTGCTTGATTATTTCACCATAATATTAAAACTTACTTTTTTTATATTTTACCAGTAAACATTTTAAAATAAATATTTATAATAGTTTTAGATTTAATGTGACACTTGCTACGCACAAACTTCATTTTTAAATGTACATAAATTAATTAAAATGACGTTCTGCCATTTTTTGATACCACATTTCAGGAAAATATTAATAAATATATTAAAAGTTTTGACTACTGTTTTTTTATGCAGTAAACATACAAGGTCCTAAAGAAATTTCAAAAGTCGCTTTAAAGTTTTGTTTATGAAAAATTGTTTGAACTTTTTGTTCTATACTATGTTCGCCTTTTTTCTCATTCTAATGATTATGATGTTCGTCGAAAGCCTTTAATAAGAACTTTCTATTATAGTCTGTTAACAAATTTTTCCTTTTAGTAGAATTCTCATAGATTAAGCCTCAGAATTGGCATATAGTTCACGGATTTTCATGTTGATGTGTTTGTTTGAATGTTTACCTCTCAAAATTTGCCACTATTTATTCTGTAATTAAATAATTCAATAACTCTATTCCACAGTGGAAGATTCTGGGAACTAACATTTCGCAATATACGAGAAATTCATGGATTTTGAGGTTTATTCGGGGCTTGTTGATATTACCATAACATTTATAGCAAAATGACATTAAACTATTAAAATTTAATCACCTCAAATGTCTTATAAATAGATGTTAATAGCTCTGATAATAATTTTTTTATGTGTATTATACTAATACTAATATCTACAGTCTAAAATATCAACAAAATTTAAATAGTTTTAAATTAAATATCTCAATTGCACATAATAGTGAAAAATGTTATCACGTTTGGTAGCGTATGCGTGTACTTAAAAAATTTTTTTCAAACATTTTTTTATAAAAACTACACCATATATATATATATATATATATATATTTTGTTACTGCTAATACATTGAATATTTTCTCACATTTTTTTTAGGTAATCAAATACCGTTCGTTAATATTTATACATATATACATAACGAATACATATATATTTATTCACATATATATGTATCTTTGAAAAAAAAAAAAAGGAAAATCAACACTTTTATATAGCCAAAAATAAATATTGCGCAGTTCTTCTTAACTCCTATTGACCATCCTTTTGAAATAGAAAAAAAGGGTCTATAATCTAAATTATGTGCTTCACCAAGCAAACTGATAGAAATGAAATTTTAAAATCAGGCGCCGCCGCTAAGAAAAAAAAAAATACCTTTACATCAGTTATCTTAATTTTACGGTCTTGTTGAAAATATTAACAAAAATTACATAAAATTTCTTTGTTGTTTATTTACCATGAATAAATTTTATGGATTAAATTTTTTACAATCATTTGAAAAAAAAAAAAACAAAAATAATTTTATTTAAAGATGCTAAGAAATTTCTGTCATGATTGTTTTTCATACAGATGCAAAGTCTTATTAATTGAACAATCTAGGTTAATATTTCTAATTATTTCAAATCAGGCGTATCAAACTCATTCAGCAAGCGAACCTACTCTACTAGTAAGAGTCACGTGGGCCACATCATATCTAAAAATTTTTAAAATTATATAAATTAGAATGCAATAATTTAAGCACATTATGAAATTAAATGAGTTCAACAATATTTCTTTTATATAATTACAGTTATTAGCTTAACCGAAAAATCTTGTAGCATTTCACAAATATACTTTATTTTTATACTTTTTACTATTTAAAAGGTATATGAATATTTGGATATAAAGACAGAGAACATTATTGCAGATAGATATTTATCAGTTAATTTTATTAAATTTCATACATGAAAATAATTGTTCAGATAAGTAGGTACTTCCAAAAAACCATAAAATTTCACCAGCAAACCCAGGATATTTTTCTCGTGAACAAAAATTTATTTAGAGAATTCCTATTTCTACAAGTTTTTTTGAACTACCGAAAAAATGGAGCATTAATTATGCTATCCCCAAGACATTCTGACATGGTCGTTAATGACGATACTAGAAAGACACTATTTTTATATGTAGTAAAAAGCTTTAGCTCATTTAATTTGAATTCGTGTGAATTGCAATATTTTCGATAAGTTTATTGTTTGAGTAATGACTGTGCACAGAACCCATTTTGCGCTACACTATTCAAACAAACTTTTATACGATATATAGCTTCTTTTTTCATGAAGTATAAATGTTCTTCAAATGATAACACTTTTACGTGAAACTTTAATGACACATAATTAATACAGAAGTAAAAATGGTCAGTTTGTAATCCGATACAAAATATTATAACTGTTTTGTTTTGTTTTTTTTTTTTTTTTGGGAAGATCAAACAATGCAATTTCTTTTAAATCTAAAAAGGCCCGAACCCTTTCTGTCGAATATTTCATCAAACTTAAGTCTCATCCAAGCAAAAATATTTGATTTTTGCTAAAAATGTACCAAGAAATTAAATTTCATTTCAGTTTGTATTTTAGATACTTAACACTGTCCAACAAAATTTTCATCTTTTTCTCACAATTTCATTCGATTTTCTTTATTATTTATTATAATTAAATGAATATCCGAAAATAGTAACACGCTCCATAAAATTTCATCACTTATCAACATACTGGAATATATATTTTTAGTCGGAATGTTAAAATTTAAATAATACCAGCAACAATAAAGAGCTTAATTCAAGCTATATAAGCGAAAAAATTGCTTAAAACTTTTACCTGTGTCGTGTTTCATTTTATTGGATATTTACAAAAATAAAATTTCAGTATATTTAACTGCATAGCTACAGATATGGATACATAAAGTTTTGTTTGGGTACAATTTAAGGCTACCTGCTAAAAAGTATAAATTTTTATTGTAATAGCTTAAGCAATTTTTATAGGTATATCTACCAAAAAATTTTAGGTTTTTATATTTTTTTACCATTTACTTGTTTACTAAATGTTTTCACGAAACTGCTAATTAAATTAGGCGATTGATTTCAATCTCTATGCTGCTGGTTACAATAAAATAAGTTGAAAAAATTTTTTCTTAAATTAAATTTTAAAAAGCTTATAAGATAAAAGTTTAGTGGCAATTAAAAGACTATTATTACAAATTATTTTTTATAGGGAATACTTATATGATAGTTTTTCATAACCAAAAAATTGTTTTTATATACATATTAGGCTTATTTTTTTTTTAGTGACTATGAAGAACTTCTTTTTTTTTTGTATTATAGCATCAACTAATCACTTAGCTTTTTAATAAAATCGAAGCAAGCAACAGGGATGTTATTTAGACCTCCTCTCAGATCATCACACTTATGTCGAAGAACTACAGACCTCTTAAAGCACGTTTAATTATTTCTAGGTTATCTTTCTATACAAAATTAGCAATTAATTAATTTTATTAAAAATTAGATGTGTGCCCTTTATTATATTATCTATTTAATAGTAAAAACTTTGACACACACAAATAATATATTGACGTCAGGACTTGTACATTTTTTGCTATTAAATGAGTAGTCTAATCATCGAAATCATCTGCAAGATATTAATACTGTCTTATATTTTATCTATTACCAAGTGTCACCAATAAACATCAATCGAAAAAAAGAAAAACTTTCTTATATTTTAAGGTGCTATTACACTACCATATATACTCGTATATATGACCAGTAGTGTCATATAAAATATGGCTCATACATATTTCTGTATGACAAAAAATTTTTACATAAGGTTCTACATCTACACTATATGACCCATGGTAAAATGCTTTGTCATATAAGTTTTGGTCATATATGTGACAATGTAAAATTTGCCTATCACACTAGTATGGCACCGTATGACATACAAAAATATGACAGGCGTGAATTTTCAAATTTATATATTTGTTCTGCGGTGCAAATTTTTTATCCATTTCATTGAAATTGAACACATAATTTTAGTTCTTGCATTGTCGCGTATTTATTTAAAACGAAAAAAAACACATATCTGTGAAAGAATAAAGAGAAGATTTTGGGTACGTGAATGTTTAATGAAAAGAAAGGAAAAAGGATGCACTGAAAATTTGTTGAAAGAGCTAGATCTTCAATTGCCAGAATTATTTGCAAATTTTTTACGATTGTCGAAGAATAATTTTGATATATTTCTAGGTTTTGGGAGGCCATTAATTGAAAATCAAGACACAATTCTTCGAGAAGCGATTTCACCACGTGAACGATTAATGGTTACTCTGAGATATTATTTATTCCGTATTTCTCAACCATATACATCACCGCAATTGTGCCTGAGACATGCGATGCAATTTTTGAATTACTGAAAGATCGCCATTTGAATGTTAGAATTGGAACTCATTTGTTTTTATGGGTCTGGCACGAAGGGCTAAGATACAAATTGAGCATAGCCTTACCTCGCAACTATTGCAAGTTACTGGAGTCTTATATAAATAATAGGAAATTTAAAGTGATTTTCGAAGATGTTACTTCAAAGTTATACCCTATAAAGGCGGGCATACCGCAGGGAAGTGTATTAGGTCCGCTACTGTACATCATCTATACGGCCGATTTGCCATCTACAAAGGGTACGTTCCTAGGTACATTTGCAGATGACACAGTCATAATGGCAACAGAAGACACGCAAATAAAAGCAAACATGAAGCTGCAAATCACACTAGATAAGTTATATGAATGGACTGAAAAGTGGAAAATTAAGTTGAATGGTAACAAGTCAACTCATGTAACATTTACACTACGTAAAAAAGATACCAACTTGAATGTGAGTCTTAAGGGTGAAAGAGTACCACAGGCTGAATTTACCAAATACTTGGGATTGTATTTGGACTCAAAGCTGAACTGGAAACAACACATCAAGAAAAAGGTTACTCAAATAAAACTGAAAACGTTGAAATTAAAGTGGCTGATAGGGAATCACTCAAAGATGAAGCTGGCATATAAAAGGCTCATATATTTGACTATGATAAAACCAATCTGGACATATGGCATCCAATTATGGGGATGTTCCTGCAAGTCCAACCGAGATATCGTCCAAAGGTGCCAGAATAAAGTTCTGCGACTTATGATTAGCGCTTACCGCTTTGTAACAAACAAGGAAATCCATGATGACCTAAACATCTCCAGTGTTGATCAAGAAATCCAACGATACGCCTCCAGGCATGAAAAAAGGCTGTTATATCATCCTAATATCGAAGCAATCCAGCTGCTAGATACAACTAATAAGAGTAGACGCTTAAAAAGGAGAAAACCTCATGACTTAACCTATTAGAACATCACAGCAAGGCAAGGATTAATGGATCCATTTCCTTAAGAACTAAGTAGAAATGTAATTAAGTATAAGTCAATATCATAAATACTATTAAATTAAATAAAATTAAGATTGTAGTAATCAGAACAGTAAAAAAAAAAAAAAAAAAAAATTTGTTTTTATTGTAGATTTTCATGTGGTTTTTTTTGAAATGGTTTCATTTAATTAGTTTCCAACATACGAAAACATATTGCGAATAAATCACCAGGAAGTACTTATTATAATTATAAAAATTTTCCCAGTATCGTCCTTATGGGAGTCGGTGATGCATATTATCGATTAATATACCGTGATGTTGGTTCAAATGGACGAAATTTTTAATCGTGTTCTTTTCCAACATTTGCAGAACAATTTTTTATCTATTCCAATACCAAATTTTTTACCGAACAGCCAACTAAAGGTCATAGATTTTTATACTCTTTTTCGATCTGAATATTCTATTTTAGCAGATTCCATATTGTTTCATTTGTGATGACACTTTTTCAATTGGCAAAAGCATGATGAAACCATTCAGTCAACGCCAATTAAACTTTATGCAACGTGTATTTAACTATCGTTTAAGTCGTACACGTCGGATCATTGAAAATATTTTTGGCCTCATTACAAGAAAATTTCAGGTGTTCGAGAAACCAATACTTTTAGAACCAGCAAAAGCTAAAAAGATTACATTAGCTACATTTGTATTACACAATTTTTTGATGGACACCAGATCACCAGGCTACGATATTGTATCAATTAAGATGGAATTTGATGGTGACGTGATTTCAGATGAAGTTGAATTCATTGATGATGGGGAAAATTATGCAAATTAAATTCGAAATCAATTCATGAAATGGTTTTTGAAGGAGAAGTTGAATTGCAATATCAAGAAATAAACTGATTTTGTTTGTAGAGTACCACTTTAGTCTTACTGCAGCCTTTTTGAATAACCAAACAAATTACATATTAAGCAAACCAATTTATTCTTTTAGTTAACAAATTTTGTTTACTTCAAATTTTGTTTACTTAAATAAAATTATAAAAATTTTTTTTTGCTGAGTTTCGCTTAAACTCTTCATCAAAAACCAAAAATTAGCTCAAATTTTCAGCAGCAACGGCATTTTGTTATTTAATTTGCAGAAAAATTAAAAGCACTATATGTAAAAGTATAGATAACATAAAACAAAAGATATACAAAAATTTTCATTGAAGTCCATTATCTTTTTGATAATCGTTGGGCAATATTTTAATTTCGGCAACAACAAACTGTCCGAAAACTGTTAGTTTTCACAAGAAAACTAACTAACATTATAATAACAAAAATAATTTCTCTAATTTAAAAATTTGAAACTTTATCCCAATTTTCAGTAAAACAAAATAACTTAGTAAATGTATAGAAGTATTTTTTTATTATTATTTTTGTAACAAAATTAAAAAAATAAAATGAAAAACGTACTTCAAAATTCCGCTAGAAAAGAAAGGAGCCCCAAAGGCTCTTGAGACAATTCATTTAATACAAATAAAATCATAGAAGTATTTATCTTTTATGGGTGAAGGGATTTCCACATCTTTTTAAGTGGTTTTAAACAAACAAAAACAAGATATCATGACAATAAGTCTCAAATCCTGTCTGACGGCGGCA
This sequence comes from Acrocera orbiculus, assembly GCA_947359355.1. Classification (NCBI taxonomy): domain Eukaryota; kingdom Metazoa; phylum Arthropoda; class Insecta; order Diptera; family Acroceridae; genus Acrocera; species Acrocera orbiculus. The sequence continues at coordinate 7,379,044 of OX375759.1, forward strand.
ATAGCACGCCTTCGAGCTTAGTTCAAGTTTCAATTACATGGTTTGCAGCATACGCAGATAAAATTTGCTTACGGCAGGGATTGAATCATTTCTATGAGTCTAATTGTTCCCCTTTTGTTGTTGATAAATGTTAAGGAGTGTTTATCTTGAAAAAAAAAATAAAAAAAAAAAATCTTTTACCTTTGCTTGCATTGATATCCTTTTCAAGTGATCGGTCTTTTGTAGTCAATGGTTTAAGAACATCCTGCACCCTGAATTCAAACATTTGATATTTTAGTTTGAACATTTTCTAATCTTAAACTGAATCAATTTGGCGAAATTTTTTGGAAATATATTATTCTTATTTCAAATATACATTTGTTTCCATTTTTTGTTTGAAATGATAACAAAAAAAAAAAATACATATGTTTTTAAATTTTCTTTCTTTTTGCAACTATTCTATGTATCAAAAATCAACTGATGCAGTACTTATTTTAAGGATAAAGCTTTATTAAAACAATTACTTTTGTAAAATCGTTCAAATATTTTGGGGTAAATATTTGAACATTTTTACTTTAAAATATTTTTTAAATTAAAATGTTATACGAAAATTAATTTAGAACGCACAAGTTAATCAAGGAGTTTATGTTGCAAACATATTTAATTATTAGCCTACTCGGTAAATTCTATAAATTTTATATCAAAATATTACTAAAAAGTTGTATTTTTTTATTAAAAAGTTTAGAATGGTCCAGAAAAACTTTCCTACGTATTCGGCCATCTGATTCGTATTATCTGAATAAGTAAAAACATTGTAGGGTTTGAAAAATTGGATAAAGGAGAAAAGAAGAGTTTTTGGCACTAAATGATGATGATTGTATTTTTTAATTGTAAAGTCTAAATAGAAATATTTGAAGCATTATGTAAGTGCTACAATATAAGCATTGAACGCCAAAAATTCATGTAAGAATTTAGAAGCATGGGTTTAATGCAGTAAGACACCAGTTGAAAACTTTTTCATCCCTACGTTGCACAACAATCATAGCATGCACCATAGCTCAAAACAAATTAGTGTCTTTTCAGGAGCCAAAGAAACTGTTTACGTAAAGTTAAAATTTTAAGCAATAACGATAAAAATTTTTGTTTAATATTTTTATAGCTATCATATGTATGAAATAGATCAGGTAGAACATAGAATGCCAGTATGTATGAGTCTTAATAAATATTTTAGAGCCTTAAGAGCCTTCTTTTTCCATCCAAATGTTGTAGACTTGAAATTTTTTTGTTATTAAAATTAGTAAGATAATTTTTAATTACAATTACTAACTCTACTTTTAGGATTATTTTTATAAATACAATTTGGTTTAAATATTTAATTCTACATTCAAACGAGCAAACACGAAGCATAAAACTGTGTAACATTTGCCAAGTGTTGTTTTCAGATAATGTCTGATGTTTAATATTTAATAAAAGCCTACGATAAATTGAAGGTGCAAAAATTTGGCAGATTTTATAGAATTTTTTAAAGGAGCTCTTTTCCTGTGTGCTAAGGTAGGTTTCAAAACCTACCTTAACTTTTACACCATTGCTAACACTACAAGCCTTTTCCCAGTTAAAAGAAATTTTACGTTTAGAACTTTTAGAAAGGTTATATCAAGCGCTAAAAAGATCAGTCAATATTTACTATTCTTATCAAAATGTTAACTAAAAATTTCTTCAATCAAATATAAGCTGAAAGCTTTTCATACGAAAAAGTTCAGGACCAAAACTAAAATCCTAATAACAAGCTATAAATAAGGTAAAATAATGAAAAAAAAAAAAACAAACAAAATCATTTTCTTTTTCCTTTTTTTAATAAATTAAAACACCAATCAATTAAAATTTTGTCAGATTTTATGGTCAAAACTTTTTGACAAACATTTAATCCTCCCACGTAAAAATTGCTTAACAACATTAACAAAAAAAATGTTATTATAGTATAACATCAAACACCCACTCAGAAACACGTACACCAATAAGGGTATAATACAGAAGCAATGACAAAGTCAATAAATCCCTGCAAGATGGTCCTTAAATATTTAGCCCCTCCCATATCCATAGTTGACACATTTCAAACATAAAAGACATCAAGCTAAACAAGAAAACATTCTTCTGGGCTGGATTATCACATTACCAACAGCATTTATTCACTCAAAAAGAACAAGGATATGCGCGTATTTTATAAAGAAGGATCCCTTTTGCGATGATTAATTCAAATTTAACGTTACGAATGGCGCCTTTGATTTTTATATATTATTTTATCGCTGGACATTTTAAAATTGATAATTATTTATTTAAATGGCTGCAAATAGGAATTTTTTTATTATTTAAGTGTTCAAAATTTAATCTTATATAAAATAAAAATCTCTATGGATTTTTCCAATTATGTGTATTTTCTAAATTTTGTTTTTTCTAAATCATTTTTAGAACAAAATTTGAGTTAATTAAGCAAAATAAAATTCCTTGCTATTTTCGATTGCTAAGATCCTTTACTGGGCCGTCTTTTAAAATACTTTTAATTATCAAAATCAAATTAATATTACTTAATTCTTGTTTATGCTTCGTTAGATAAAAAAAATAAGTCAAAAGACCAATAAATATCACCTTCAATGATTTAAGATTATTAAATTTTATTACTAAAGTTTTCCAAAATAAAATCTAATTCATTCGAAATTTTCTAATAGTTCATTGAATAATTTCAAAATGGAAGCGCCTTAAGAACGAGAATTTATTGTAGCTAGGTGATAGATGCTCCCATACTATTATATTATGCCGAAAAACTTCTTCCAATTCTCCCTGGCAAAGCTAAGAAATTATGCAAACTAATTTTCCTCTATTCCAATTTGGCATAGGAGATGAAAGAGTAAATATATTTTGCTCCTTATATAACCCATTTTATGCTTATTTTGCAGTCATATAATACATGTTTTAGTTTAATATCTTTTTTTTCTAATTTTCACTTTTTAGTAGCCTTTAGAAATTAAAATACCGATTTTCGCTTAAAAAATCAATTTATTTGTTATTGTAAATTTGATAAATATTAAAACAACAACAAATATCTGCTTGTTAGCTGGTAAAATATTTGTGAAAAAATAATGTACAAAATTTAAAATCGATCAGTCTAGTAAATTTTGAATTTGAAAATAATAAAAGTTTCAGAAAAACGCTTTAAAGTTTTATTCACTCAGTTCTTGCTTAAGAGAAAAAGGACGCTCAAATATTCATAACTTTGGTAATTTTACTCCGATCGACTTGAAATTGTAATAAAATATTTCTTAGATGTTAAACATTATTTTAAAAAATGGCAAAAAATCCAATAACAAACCACCCCACTTCATCCCCCATAAGGAAATTTTTCAACAAGTCTAAAAGGAATTCTAAATTTTTCCATTGTCATATATTTTGATTAAGTCATATAAATCAATATGCTGTTAATTAGTACAAAGATAAATTCTTTGTAGAATATTATAAAATAGCCTTCAAAACTTCAAGTCTCTACATGTATATATAAACAAAATTTATTTTTTTTAACTGAAATAAAGAGATGGAATTCCTCCCAACTCGCTGAACGCTAACAATTTGTCAATGAGATAAAACAAAAACAAAGTACAAAAAATAAATATAGAGAAACAAACTCACCTCAACAAAGCTATTTCTACTTTCTTTGTTAAGCTTAGTAGGATAATTAAAACATGATACAGCGTTTGATGACAACTCTGAGAAAATTTGCTTGGAGGTTATTAGAAGTAATCAGGAAATGTAGTTGAATCTTTTGTTCTTTTTACATTTTGTCATGGTTTTTGTTAAATGATTTTGAAGTTCTACGACAATCGTATATTATAGAACTAAACATACATATGTATATGTATTTGTTAGAACATTTTTAGCTGTTTCTATAGTTCAGTGGATATTTAGTAAAAAGTAAAAGACCTTTCTTAGGCATTATCCTCCATTTTTTTTTTTATTTTTTGTATTATTTCCCCTTTTCTTTATTTGACTTTTAATTTAACAGAAATGTTATTTTTTCGAATAACTTTTATACTGCCATTTTTCGTTTTTTTTTTCAGTTTTATTATTATTATTATTATTATTATTAACAAGAGTAGCTTTCTATTTATAAGAAGTCACCTCCTCCTGCAAAAAAAATGGTGACAAAAGAACTAAGGGGTATGTAAGCTTAAAAAACAAGTAGAAGGGAAAACATTAACAAAAATAAAATAGAAATATACATGAATGCACTTCAAAGAATTCAGTGAAGTATATTTGAGTACACCAACATTTATACGAATACTATATATGAGATTTTTGCTCGGCAACAGGCTATAAGTCAACCATTATTTCACTAAAGAATATCCTTAATTGAAATTCTGTTCTTTATCCCTAATAGATTTAGTGTTTTTGTTTTTTTTACACAAGTCCTTTTACTGTTTTATATCTGAATTCATAGAACGATCCAGTTAAGCAGAGTGAAAAAAGTTAAGAGGGGTTAAAAGGACATTTAATTAATATATAATATATATATATATTTGTGAAAGAATAAAAAACATGGCTACTTGGACAAATATAAGGCAAAAAAGTTTTTAAATGACTTGTAGGTCCTGATGATGATTGGCAGTGACAGTTTTTTTTTTTTTTTTCATTGCTTTTTATATTATTAAGTATGCCCAGAATTAACCTCAGCTCTTCTTAATAAATTTGATAAAGGGTAGAGGGTGTGTAAGTTTGAAGATTTTCTTTTGTACAATAAATTACTAATTGGAGACTTAAGATTAAAATTACATTAATTAAAAACGACAAAAAATAATTAGCAAAACAATTGTTTAAAAAAAACAAAGAAAAAAAATTTGTGTTAAGGGATAAAATTTCCAAAATATGGAATCTTTTTTCTTTGTATATACTTTCAAAAATAATTAATGTGTTTGATTTTTTGGTTGTGTTTTTAAAAGTTATCCATACGAAATAGATTACATTAATGTCCGCTTGTGAACATCTAATTTCCTCATAGAATTTCTAGTAGTTCATTTTATCATAGTGATAGCGAAATTCAAGACTATTATTAAATACAACCAACATCCTAATATTATAGTGGAAAGAGTAACTTTTTTATTCCAGACTGACGCTAAGTTTATTTTTTTTTTACAATGTTTGATTTGATTTGGTAAGAAATTTTTCTTGTAAACATGACAAGAACAACGATAAAAAGTAAACACAAGGAAATATAAAAAACAAATGTAACACTGTTTTCTCAAATCTTCACTTACCACATGAATTAAAAGTAATGGCAGCAACAAAAGGGAAATAAAAACCACAAGATCTTTTTTTTAGAGCTGATATCTCTCATTGTGTTTAGCCAAAATGACATCATTCCAGAATTTTTATGACATTATTGACCACCATAGTATATTTGATACCCATACGATTACAAAAACAAATTTTTTAGTGTTTTATAAAAACCGCCACCTTATAAATTTATAATGCGGGAAAATGTAGTTTTTACAGCTTTATATTATAAAACGTTAACAATTGGATATACAAACACATGGCAAGTATTTGCCTATAAGTCGATTTATAGAGTTCCTATTAAAACATAAAAATTTCTCCAGAAATTCTTTTTAGTAAAAAAAAACTATTCAAATGACTATATTGAAAATCCACTTACTGGAATTTTCACATAAATGAGACTAGAAATCCAGATCTTCATAAAAAAAAATTAACGGAAACTTAAAATATGAAAATGAATCACTACTATACAAGAATTGGAATGGGAGTTCTATTACTAACATATTTCATAAGAGAACTCTAAGATAGCTTCTTTTCTGGGATTACCCTCAGGCGTTCAATTTCATTATTGGTTATTATGTGCGTCTCTATTATTTAGGAAAAAACTGTTTGTAAAATATTTCTTAACTTCTGTAGTCTTTTCTAGTCATAACTCAATTGTAGCGTTAATCTAAAATTTATTTCTAATTTTTTTGGGTTTCTATTCATACACTATGGCTTTTTATTTTCAAAAATTGTATTTCCAATATATTGCTGTTTAAAAAACTGCAAGCCTCGTAACAGAAAACGGAAGAAAAAAGTGAAAAAGGAACGCTGCCTGTGCATTGATTAAAATTATAATTTATAGCTTCTACACGACATTTATTTAACAGTAAACCGACCGACAAATCATTTATAACTAATTTTACCATGAGCGGTCAAATGACCGCTTTAAAAAAAAAGACAAATGTATCTTAATATAGAAAGAGATTTTAGCAATTTTGTGTTTTTTGTTTGGGAAAGTAAACAATAAAGAAAGTTGTAAATATTGAAAAATGGTTGGTGGCCTACTCTCGGCCGAGGTCTCGGTTCTCGTTCTCGGCTTAAATTTGCTGAGATTTTCGGTCGTAGCCGAGACTGCACACGTGCCAGTCTATCAGTAAGCAAACGTGGCACCAGTGTGAATATTAATTTTTCTTTAATTTTGTTTTTCTTTTTGTGGCATTTGTTCTGTGCAAATAAGTTATTAAAAATGCCCATATTCTCATACACAGAAAATGTAACAATTTATTATAAGTTTTGTATTTTTAACTCTTAACTATTTTACGCATTTTATCTAACATGTTTGTAGTCTCGTTTTCGGTCTGGGTCTCGGCCGAGAATAAAAAATCATTCTCGGTCGGACCTTACATGGTGATACAGTAACGCTGTATAAGAGAAATTCTAAATGAAATTTCAAAAACGGTCATTTGACAACGCATCCGCAACGTATTAAAGAAAGTTGAATGGAAAAAGTAGCAATGCCGATAGTATCTTGAGACACTAATCTAAATAATGTAAAATTCATGTTGTGTAAGCTTGGTACGTCTTCCATTTTTTAGTATGAGAACGAGCCACATGAACAGAGTGAAGGACTTTAGTAGAAAGTATCTTTTCCATGTATAGACGAGAGATATCACCATATTCACGATAGGCGTCTATTTAATCCATAGATGAATCGAAACAGAACTCTATAGTAAAGAGTTCAACCTAAAGCTTACATCTTTAGAATTTTACAAATAAAATTAAAATATACTTTGAAAATCCTTCAAGTCGTAGTCATTCCTATATTTTTAAATAAATTTTAGATATAAGATATTTTAATTTATCTATTATTTTATAGATTATACAAAAAAAAAACAAAAATAGTCAATTAAAAATACATTTCTAGATAAAAAATAATAAAATTTTTCCTGCAAAACATCACATCAACAATTTGAAAATATACTAAATATCTGAAAATTAAAAACAAAGTATAAGATACTTTTGAAATAAATTCCTAAAATATTTAATCATGACTATAAAGTAGGAAATTTTTGTAATTCTATATTTAGTTTCTGTATACAAAATTTAATTTACAATTTACTTAACATGCATTAATTCTACTTATTTCACAATAAAGAACTTTATTCTATGTATTTGAAAGCAAATAATACATATCTGAAACAACAAAATCTCATATCTATTCAAAGTAATACTGTAGAATTGCACTGATATTACAGTATGCCATTTTGTATTCAATAGATATCCAATTCTATAGAAAATTCTTCAATGTGCCTTATTAAGCTCCTCATAAGTAATCAGCATGTCATCCTATACCGCAATTCTATATTAAAAAAATCGAATTGTAGTAAGATATCTTTATATATATATATATAAATATCCTTACATTTACAAAAATTCTAGACTTTACTGTTTGAAAGTTATAAATTATAATATTGTACATATTTACAAACTTTGTGACAATTGTAGTATGAAAAAAGAAAAAGAAATATATATACAATATATTTAAATATCTATAGATATATGAAAATATACAATCTGATAGATATTAGTAAAAGAAAAAAAATTATATATATATATATATATATATAATACAGGCTAGATAAGGACTATAAAGACTGTACAAGGCTCATCTGAAGAGGCGATGCATACTCAGTCACAGTATCTATAGTAAAGATGAGATGATGATCATGATGCTGATGACAAGCTATTATACACGAATGCACTTCAAGCTTTTATTATTATTTTCTCGGAACCCTATTTTCCTTTGGCGACCTATCATCCTCTTATATACGACAGCCATCATGGATTGAGCCTCATTATATAACCATGAATTTATTTTCTTTGCATTTTCCCTCTTCCCCCTAATCTTTTGTATATTGCACTTTGTCAGCCTCTTATGACTCTTCTGAATCAAGGAATTAAAATTTTCCTATTTTAAGTTTGTTTTTTTTTTTTTGAATTATTTTTATTTTTGTTTTTCCTGTTTTTTTTTTTTATTTTGCTTAGGATGCTTCTTTTCAAATGCAGATTTCCAATGAAATTTCTCTTGAAAGTTTGGTTTTTGATTTCGTGACATAGGTATAAGGTATATTAAAAATGGTGACTGAATTCATGAAAAAAATTTTTTTACAGTTCCTTTCATTCTATAATTGGGGATTTTTGTTTCTTCTTCGAATCTCAAATTCATATAGTAAGATAAAATTTATTTATACGCTTTGATAAACTTTATATTTGTGTGTATTAACTTGTATTGACAAAACCAATTTTATTTTTTAACTGAGTTTATTTTTATTTTATAATTTATTCGAGATTATTATAGTTATTTTGATAATTTTCATTAAACTTTTTTTGTTTTTACATAAATTTAAAACTTCAAGGCAGGCACTAATTAATGAATGTTTGTCTTTTAAAATAGTAGATGAACGACCATTACTAAAACCTAAAAAGTTTTTGCATTTAACGGATTTCTGGAAAATGATAAAATATTGTAAGAGAGGGAGAGCGCTAAAATCCTGTGCTACATCAATAAATAATAATATTTTTATGTATAAAATAAAAATAAAAATTGTGAGCAATATATTTCATGCAAATAGAGTAAAAGTTTCCAAATAATATCCGCGTGTAAATGTTGACTGTACACGTTATATGCTTTCTCTCCGATTTCGCAACATTTTTCTTTTATTTTGGTATAATAATAGGATTGCTTGTGAATTTATCTTAACATAAAATACGGATAAATATTATTACCCTATTCTTAAACTGATATGAAAAAATTTTTATGTCTTGTCTATATTTTTTTTACCTGCAGCCTTCTTTCTCTGTAAAACTCTGTAAAATAAAAACTAATTCAAATTATTAATTGCTGAGCATCTATACGCCCATGAGATAAGGGTTGGATCAGAGAGACGGCTAAAGCAAAACTTTTCATCTCAAAAAATTTAGATATTTTTGTGATCTTTTTTTTTTTGTCCTTTGAAAATATTCTTGAATTTGGCAAGCAAAATTTCCTCTTTTTAACATCTTTTTCTTAAATTCAGTTTTGCTAAAATTTAAGAGTTTTTCATCGCTGGAATAATTTTTTTGAATAAATATTATACAATAATCTAAGTTCGTTGTTTTTGTTTGTCCTTGTTAGGAGAATTTGTATAGAAAAATCAAATTGGATAATAACAACTCAGCAGTTAAAATTCTCTCTTTCGCGGACGATGCGATGTATAAAGTCACCGATCAATGTTATTTTATAGCTTCCACGCTATATGGGGAGATGGACTACATTTAACACGGTGCACACAGGCGGGTCAAAGTCCAATATACGAAGTGAGAATAAAGTGCATCAATAAACAGATAGAGACACTACTGCCAACAAAAATAAAATGGGATGATACTGAAATAAGTTTGAAACATAATTTAATTCTGTGTATGATTGACGGAATAACTGTTAATGTTATAACAGACACAACATCAAATCAACGATGTTACCTGTGTCGTTTGACGTCAAAAAACTTTAATAATGTATCTCTAAGTATGTCCAAAACAACTGATAAGAAGGAGTTTTTAAATTTTGGTATGTCTCCATTACATGCATGGATCCGCCTATTCGAATGCATACTTTATGTAAGCTACAGATTAAATATATGTAAGTGGCAAATCCGAGGTGAAGAAAATAAAAATTTAGTGGACATTAGAAAAAAGCACATCCAAGTTGAATTCAGGAAAAGACTTGGCCTCATCGTCGACAAACCTAAGCCCGGATTTGGAAGTACCAATGACGGAAATACGGCTAGAAAATTTTTTCCCTGTTATGAAGAATCAGCTGATTCGCTGATTCGCTGATCGCTTTTTTATTATTCTTTTGGCTCTAACAAGCACGTTTCCAGTTAATCCAAATAAATTTAAGATCTTTTGTCTCAATACAGCTGTTATATTTATTAAAAATTATCCATGGTTCCCCCTACCGACAACAGCACACAAAATTTTATTTCACGGACATGAAATAATTGAAAATTGTATAGTGCCTTTGGGTTTGCTCTCAGAAGAAGCTCAAGAATCCAGAAACAAGGATATAAAAATGTATAGAGAACATTATTCCAGAAAATTTAGTAGGATTCAAAACATAGTAGATGTATTTAATAACCTTCTAGTGTCATCAGATCCTTATATAACAAATTTTTCAAAAAAATACTATACGAAAAATTGTAGAATTAATGATTACCCAAAAGAATTGAGGAATTTATTAGATATGGATAAGTAAAAAGAAAATAACTGAATAAAAATATAATAAACTTTTGAATCAGAGGTAAATAAAGCTTCAGTAATTAGTAATTATGTGTTTTTTTTTCATTTCCTACAACTTTTGAAACTTTTAATTCATTTTATTAGTTTTTGCCAAAAATCCGCCTGTGTGCGGTGACGAGATTAAAAAGTCACCGATACAAAATTTCAGGTGACTGTGAGCTTTGATTCTCTTGTGAGTTTAAAATAAATCTCTTTTATAATTCATGAGCATGTCCACTATTTTAGAATATTATAAACATTTTTAAGGGGATGGTAGAGGCTTGAAGGCAAAAAAGAGGCATACTTTCATGATTTTTTTTTTGTAATAGGAATCGTGTTGACTTATTTATTTTATAAACATGTTAAGAGACAACATCTTAAGCATCTTTTCTGAATTTTTTTTTTTTTTTTAAATATTAATAAATAAGGTTGTGCGAGTTTCCTGGGGCGCAAAATTATTCTTGCCGTGAACATCATAAGTGGTTTCCAAATTATCTGGGAAAATCGATTTAAAGTTTTTCATACGAGGTTTTTTATATGAGGAGCAGTGATTTGAAACGCTGTTTCTTTGCTACTTTTACTCCGATATACGAGTACATAAAATTTTCGACATGTTGGACATTCAGAAAAAAATTCGAAAAAAAAAAGTTTTAAAACCCTACCATCCTGTTAAGTTAATATGAGTAAAAATAAAACAAATTAAAATTTTCACAATAAAATTTTATTAAAATATTAACACAAATTTATTTACTAAATTTATAACAATTTAAAACACTAATTTTCTAAGCAAATTTAAAGTAAAACATTTATAGCTATTGGATACATGTATCTTACGGGTACATTCAAATGTGTTTATAAAACAATATAAAACAATAATAATTTGAAGAACTAAATCACTAACTCACGACAGCAATAAATTCTCTAGGGCAGCTGTCAAAGACTATGAGACATATACTGCTTATACTATAAAGCTTTATAGAATTTTAGCGGTATTCAGTGTAAAAAAAATGAAATAGATTTTAATCACTAATTAAAATTTGTAGTAAATCTTATTGTTATTAAGTAAACATTTAACTGAAAATATTCACTAATTCTAACTAAAGTCTAAAAGTTTCGAATGTATCGGGAATCGTTAAAAGGGATGCAACGAATTTCAAGAAAGTTTCACCGCTGGGAAGCTGCGCCTAGCGAGAGTGGTATATAAAGAATTTTCTTTTAACAAAAATTAAAATAGCATTTTGTATTAACTAATAACTAGCCAAGAACTCTGAAGCCAGTGATAAATTAAAACAAAATAAATTTTTATTTGGTTTCAATTTAATGCATGTACCGGCTTAGAAGATTCTTACACTTGAAAGGGTAGCTATGCTCTACCATATGTCAATTTTCAAGTATTATTCTTATAAATTTTTACTAAAAATACATCAATATATAAAGAAAATTAGGTGAACTAAATGAATAAATATCTCAAGTTTACAATTTTAATAAAAAAATGAATCTGGTTCATAATAACACAAAAAAAGTGAATATCTTTATCAGAAGTTGAAATTTTAAATATACAAATTCATATATACATATATAAGATAACAATAAATAACCCTTACACACTTACCAGTTTCAATTAAATCTCACAAAATGACAAAATGGACTCAATTTCAACAAGAATTCTTATTCAAAATACAAAAGAAATCTTTTTAAAAAAAGAATATTTATATAGGTATATATTTCGTTTTAATAAAAAAGCCAGCAAAGACAGATAACCTATGTGTAAATTATACTATATATTGTATATATAGACATATGAAATGCTAAATATGGCTTTTGAATCCCCTAAGGAAGGATTGCATGACTATTCGTTGCCGGCAATATTCGGCTTATGACCCCAAATGAAATTATAAGAGCTCGATATAGCTTAACTCTATACAACCCCTAAAACTTCTTACCCTTCATTTTTTGTTAAAACGAAAATTAGAAATATTCCTGTTCCACCCTAAAAGCAATATAAATCCTATAAGGGTTTTTTGATTTTATTATGTAACACTGAACCTGAATTCGATAGAACCCAGTTAGACAGTTATTTACATAAATATATATTTATATATATGTATATATATATATATATATATAGTTTATGAAGTATGAGAAGATCAGTTGGGTATTTTCAAGCCGTATAGAAAATATTTACTTTCAATACTTCTTTTAAGGATATAAATTTATATATACACATCAAAGAAAACACTATATTTTAATGAATCGTACAAACTGTTAAAATTATGCTTATTATGTATTCCAGCAATTGACTAAATTTGAAATACATTTTAAGGCATTCGACATTAATATTTATATCCTAATTATCTATTAAATCGTATTTTATTTAAAATGTAAGACCTACATATGTAACGAGGAAAGTATTCAAAATGATCAAAATGATCATCAAAAAAGATTAAAAACTTCAAATTTTACCAATCAAAGGCCCATTTAACAACAGAGTTTCCAACTCATCAAATTTATCGATTCTTCTACGTGTTATCAAAATTACCAAGATGGGCTTAAAATTACAATCTTGTAATTGAAAACTTAATTAAAATCTCTCAGATTTAATTCCATTCAATCACAGTCATATGACATACACCCAGTATATCGTATGAAAAATGAACGAGATCAAACTATAGAACAGAGGTGGCCAACCTGCGGCTCGCGAGCCACATGCGGCTCTTTGAAGAATAATTTGTGGCTCTCGATAAATGTACCCAAGTTTCCTTTTCATTTTTGTGTTGTTATTTCCTTAAAGAATTAAAGGACGAAGAACTTCTAAATGACATTAATTTCTTTCGCATTGTTAGATGGTTATCTAGCGACAATGTACTAAATCGATTTGTAGATTTGTTTGATCCGATAACTGCATTTCTAAAAGAAATGGAAAGAACCTTTCCAGAATTAGACGATGACGAGTGGTTACAAGACTTAATATTTTTGACTGATGTCATGGAACATTTGCAAAAACTGAATTTACAATTGCAGGGGAAAGATAAAATAATATCTGACCTCTCACAGTGTATATTAAGTTTTCAAACTAAATTACAACTTTTTCAAACGGACATTAAAAATAAAACATTTTGTCATTTTCCTCGAATTAAAAATATTTGTTCCAATATTAAACAAGAAAAACTCAGCGAGTATATAAAAAAGCTAGAAGGAATATTGACGGAATTCCAAAAAAGATTTCAAGACTTGAAATATTTTAAATCGTCTCTTGATTATTTTCTGAATCCATTTGAAATTAACATAACTCAAGGTGGGTTTTCCATTTCCAATACAATTATGATACAAAAAGTATCTGGAGAATTGGAATTATTGTAATAGGGATGCAAGAAGATCAAGATCGAAAATTAAAATATAAGTCGACGCCGATTGCTGAATTTTGCTTTGTAACAGAATCAAAGTATCCTGAATTAAAAAGGGCTGCTTGTCGAATTATTTCAATATTCGGAACCACGTACTTATGTGAATCATTTAATTCCACTTTGAAATTCGTGAAATCTAAACACCGATCGGTATTAACTAATCAGCATCTCAAAGAATTAGTAAGAAGTGCTGTCACTAAATTTTAAAGAATTATCAAGAGAAGCAAAATAAATGTGTTTAATTTTTAATATTTAAATTCAATATGCATATTTTTTACTTTTATATGTTTCCAATAAATATAACATCTGTAAAAGAATTTTTTGAACACCTTTTTTGCCTACCTTTTAAATGCGTATTTAATTGCGGCTCGCGAAAAATTTCAAATTTTGAAAAATGGCTCGGATTACCAGGGGTCTTGGCCACCCCTGCTATAGAAAATACAAGAAATTATCAAGAAGCGATTAACACTCATCAATCTGACGTGAGAACTGAATCTGCGAACATACGTACACGTCCAAAAATAAAAAGTAAAAACTTACGTACACTTGAATTATTTCCCAAATTTGATATTTCAAAAAAGGTAATTTTACCTGGCGCAATAATTACGTGTTATCAATGAATTTTAAAAATTATTCCCATAATTTAGAAAAATTTAGACTAATTGTAAGTAAATTAAAAATACCTGTCATTTTTTTTAAACTTTCTTAATATTTCATATTTTGCAAATATTTTTCAATAAATTCAATTATAAATTTTAAATTTTTATAATTTTAAGATGAACACAATTCATTTATTACGCACTTTCTGATCTGTATTTTTAAAAAATGTGCCAGAATGTATTCTCGTCTAGAGATATGAATTTTAGATACTTTTTACGAGCAATAAAAGAAAACATTTTTAATAATTAAAAATCTAAAAAGTTTCAAACTGATAAAATAAAGTGTCTCAAAAAAATGGTGCCACGATTCTAACCCTCTTGTTAATCTAAAGTAAAAAAAAAAACGAATAATTAATCTGGACGAGTACTGCTATCGCACGAACTAAAATAGTGGAATTTTTCAGGAAATTGCGGCTGTTTGTAAAGAAGAGAAGCTTTTTTTATCATTTCTTTTACTTTTTCGAACTTTGTAAAAATAGTAAAACTTGAAAATTTTTTATAATCTTAATTCGTGCCATAGAAAATATTTACGAAATTTTCAAGGGAATCAGTGCAGGGAAACTTGAGAAATCATGGCGACCATTTCGAAAAAAGTAGTTTAGAGAAAGCGGCATTTAAAATTTTGGGTAAAATTACGCACAGTACTAAACGCCAGACGCCATACGTCACTAAAATAGTTAAATTTCCAAAAATAATTTTAATTTTGAAAAATCCTCGTAAAGACATATCCTTAAATGTTTAAGCTTTGGAAATATGATAAAAACAAAAAAAATCAATTTTTTCAAATTTCTAGACCAAAGTTTAGAACCGTAAAACTTTTATGTTCATTACCTGTTGTAACGTGTTAACTGTGCTGTGTTAATGTAGCAATTACAGATCAACAAGTAGTTCAAACACTTCAAGCACTTCCAGGGCTGCCACTTAGGCTGCCTACAGAGTGCCGGCTTACCACCGAGCCTTAGGCGATGATCTGTTTTGTAGCAACATTTCCCATTTATATGGAATTTATCAAAACTTGCCACTTAAACTTATAAAATTTCAAAATTGAATTCGTTTTCCATATGAAAACGATGTCAAGCTAATTTTTATTGTGCGATCAATCCAATATTAGAATCCAAAATTAGAAAGATCACGTAAATATAGAAAATAAAAGACAAATCGCAAGACAGTCCAAAACAGTCCAGTCCAAAAATTAATATAAAAAAAAAAAATACTCAAGGGACAAGGCTATTGAAATAATAGGCAGGATTTTTATATGTTTTAACTTCAAAATTTATTCCCTTTAGAATCGTCAAAAGCAGATTTTTTATTTATTTAGCTCAAATAATGCCGGTGATGAGGAAGAGGGTAAAAAAGAACACTTAAAAACTACAAAGCAATATGTCAACAAAAGCAGGCAAGAATAAGAAAAACTTATCATAGACTCCAATAATATAATATCAAAAACAGATATATATATATAAATTTATATACACTTTTACAGAAACTATAACCAAGTTGCTTTGAGAAGTCGAAAGGATTACAAAACATAGCAACAGTAACTGAGTGTTACAAGTAAATACAAAGAGAATCTTAAATATTTTTATTTTGTATTCCATTTGTTTCCTTTTTATGAATCAAAAGATTTTCTTGCATGTTCTGTCAAGCTTGTTACACAACAAGGATATGTTTGAATAGTTTTTCTTTGTTACAGATTGGGTATCATCGGATTCGCTTGGTTTCAAAATCGAACTCTTTCAATTTCTCAACTAAATTAAAGTTGTATAATGATTTATAGAACAACAAAAAATTAAAGAAAGGAATTTTTCTTTTAGGAAACCATTTATACTTTTGGATCTATATCTTTTAATAAATAAAAATTTGATTGTGTTGTTATTTTAACAAGCTCAACAAATATTTTTACAAACTCTAAGAAATACTGGCTTTACGTGGACCTTAAGAGCCCGTTGAATATCTGTATACGGATTTTTTCAGGAAAATAATGAAATGCCAGAATTATAGCGCCTCTCGTCTATTTATATCTTTTGAAAATTATTTTCTACGTTTCATAATAATCTTTGAATAAATAAATCAAGATTTATATATAATATTAAACCTAATCAATTGAAAATCCTAAACTTTTCTCTAATTAAAAACTAAGTTCAGGATCTAACATTGCCACTAAACCTAGGCTATAGGTCTATATATAAGTTTTGTAGGCAGGAGTATGAAGCTACTATTAAAACTCTCAGTTCTTTGCTATCGTTCCTTAGTTATAAAAGAATTAAGAGGAATTAAAAGAAAAACCCATAGGTAAATATGAAAATATTATCAAAATACACAGCCAAATAAAGAATACAATCAATATCAGCAAGAATTATTAGAACAAGGGTAATATACATATATACATAAATATATGATAGGGAAAATACCATACAAAGGTTGAAAACGTTTTATTGACAAAAGTAGAATAACATGGACAGTTTGCCGTTTTCTATACAAACTCTTTGGCTGATATTGATAGTATTTCATAAATTGATAAATCGTAAGCTATTTTTAACTAGCGCTTATATCAGATAAGGTTAAACAAATTGCATCAATGAATATGTAAATAGTTTTTTCGAGAAAATGTTACGATTGAAAATAATGACATTATAAATAATCCCAATTATAAATTTCAATTAAAACTTATTGTTAGTTTTCAGACTTTGTTTGTAAGGTATCTGTAAGTTTCATTTTATTTATTGTTTAAAACAAAAACAATGTTGAAACCACAGACAATTATATGTAAGTACAATCCAAAAACAATTAATTTTCGGAGCTTGGTAGTAACACTGAAATTTAAATTTAATCCTAGCCACATCATAACAAAACTTTTGGGTAATATAAGTAATTGAAATCTTGTAGGAAAATAGAGAAAATTCTATATAATCTTTTAAGAAATTCAAACCTTTGTAGAACAATTGATTTCAACCACAACAAGTATATTTGAATAAATAAATAATGGTATAAATTGATATAGAAAGAACTTAATTTTAAGGAATTTTATTTTTTTAATAGAAAAGTTTATATCAATTCCAGATCGATATGATCAGACGTCTTAAATTGGTTAAAAAAATCATATTGATTTCATTCCTAATGATTAATATGTCCTTCAATCGCTTTTTGCTTGTCCAAAGCTCATTTTACACAAAATCCATTTTGATGTTCCAGTTCTTTGCATAAATTAACTTAGTCTTCAAGTATGCACTTTAGTAATTTGAAGACGACTAGTTTGAAACAGTGCAGTCAATAGCAAAAAAATTTATTTATATTAAATACACAAGAACTAAAGAAGATATATTCGAAATTAAATTCCTTTTATGAATCTACATTATTTGTATTATGAATTTAAAAAAAGCTATGAAGGTTTTGGAAATAAATTAAAAGATGTCGTTAAAGTCATGATCTTTATGAAAGCGATTTTTGATCATGGAACTCATCGATTTGTTGTAAAAATGGGAAAAAAACTAATTACCTGATGTCACGTAAATATAACACGTCACTGAAAATATGTAGCTTCCATAATTAATAATCTCTTTTGGTTTTTCTTTATATATACCCATTTGAATATATATGCACGTTATATATATCGCTTTTTTCTGAATATGATAATAATAAAAACCAACGGTTAATTTAAATTTTATTAATAAAGGTAAAAAAAAAAAATAAGTCTAATATGCTTATAAATCCATATTAATAAAACTTTTAATTTTTCGAACTGATCTTTCAGCAGGCCGATATGTAAAATGATTTCCAAATATTGTCAAAGAATAATTATCAAAAGTAATACAAAATATACTATTAGTTTTTGGTAATGTTCTAACTTTGTTATCCTCCGAAACAATTTTTAAAGTATTTTTTGTTTCCATCACTATTATTCCAGTCACGCCTATAAGACTAGGGCATTTTGATTTAATTACAGAAATTTTTGCTCCATGTAAATCACATTTTGATAATAGTTTAGAGAATGCATCATAACTTTTGTCAGAAATTTTAGGTACATTTGAAGTTTCCGTTAACGAAAAATGCTCTTTAATATAGCCTTTCCATAGTTCATGTAAAGGTATAATATCAGAATATTTTACTTTTGCTGTAGGCAAAAAATTTAAACCTAATTGCTCTTTTGCTTTACGTGTTAGTTTACGCTTTTTTTTTGTTAATTTTTTTCGGGATATTTGTTTTTTAGATTTGACACCTCGTAGTACAGTTATATGTTCTGGAAGAATATCAATACCATGTCTTTTTTCGGGTGCGACAAGTTCTGTTATAAGATTCTTAACATCATCGATTGTATCTTTATCACAATCTGTAAAGCATTGTTTAGTTTTTGACGTAATTGAAAAATAAAACATTAAACCAACTTTGAAATATGCCAGACATAGCTGAAGAAATAACAAAATAGTTTACGAAAAACTACAGGTTTTATTTATTTCCGGTTTAAAGCAGTATCAAAACATCAATTTCAATAAAACAAATAAAATACGAAATTTTATAGCAAGTATACATAAAATAGACTAACCTTAAAAACCTATTTTACTCATTTTGACACATGTTTCCAAGTAATTATTTCGAGGCGTAGATGGCACTAAGTGTCATTGCTGACCATAAAGAAATATATATATATCTTCAAGTGGTGACATACGAGTTGTCATGACATGCAAGCTTGAGCAGTGAGTTTACAGGGAGCTCTTTTATGTTTCGCCAGCAACTTTCGAAAAGTTATACATGTCAAGACAACTCGTGTATCACCGCCCTTTGTTGCTCATATCAATTTTAATACCCTTAAAAGGCAGAACTACACAGAAAGCCACTTTTGTATGGAGAACTGTGTACATAACTGGTTGGAATTGTGTAGTAACTACAGCCTTTAAAACCCTGTAGTCACAGAAAATTGACATCTTTTGTGAATTTTTTCTTATTGGATCCTCCTGTTTTGTGTATCTCTAGCTCGGTTTATTTCACTAATATTCATTATTCAACTTTATAAAACAATTTACATGAATAAAATTTAAAACTCTTAGCTTTTCTTTAATTTTTTTAGTTAAAACACTTTTCAAACATTTAACAATCTGCGACATCTGAATTGACATTTCAGATCATATGTTTTCAGATTTAGACGCAATGTTTCTTTTGGCGTCACTACAGACTTTCCCTGTTAGGAACCAATTTTTTTGTATGGAGGACTACAACGTTGTACTTAGCGCCTGCTAAGAATGGGTATAAGATGTAATTTATAATTAGACTAGGATAAAGATGGTATTCATCTATATTTGCGGTACCTCGTGAGCCAACCTCAAAATTTTGTGTACATGTAGGTTTTCACATGTATTAGTTATTATAGTAATATTTTAAACTTGTGCCTAGTGTCAAAAGTATATATATTTTATAAAGGAAAAATAATTTTAATTGATTATAAAAATTTAACCATAATTCATAATTAAAACGATACTGAACACTTTCGCCCAGCTGATTTATAAATGTCAAAATAAAACTTACTTTCTGCATCAAAATTAACTTCGAAAATTCCGAATTTTCCCCTTGCCTAGATGTCTCACTAGCCTAAAAACCAAAATGAGGCTGTCTGATGAGGTATACCGTCAAATATAGCTGATTTATTTCGAAATCCTACACTATAAAGATTATGTAAAATAAAAATAAAAAAAATGTAAAATATTTTTACTAACTGTTTTACTTATAATTATTATGTAAAAGTTATTTCAAACTATACGATTTCATTTTCATAACATTTAAATTTTATTCGCTTCTTCTGATTAAAGTAAGCTACTATATCTATATTTATAATGTATGACTTTCCTAGCCTCACTCATATGTCAAAGCCAGCCGTCTGTATTTTTGACAATTAACATTACGTGGCATTCATAATCTTTTAGTTAATTTTAAATTTACAAAAAATGAACTTAAATAAGCTACTACTAATTTGTGGTATTTTGTTTGAAAGTATATTCTGTTCTCTAGGATTTCTTGTTAGCATCGATGCACATGCCGAAGAATGCTTTTACGAAAAAGTAACAAAAGGAACTAAAATAAGTATACAAATATTTATAATTTAAAATTTTCTATATTAATGTATTTAATTTAAGGTTTAACTTTTGAGGTGGTGGATGGTGGCTTTCTAGATATTGATGTTAAAATAACAGCAGCTGATGGAACAAATATTTATACGGGAGATAGAGAATCATCCGGCAAATTTACTTTTGCAGCCATGATGGATGGAAGATATAAAGCATGCTTTATTAATCAAATATCTACAGTTGCTCCTAAAGTTGTTATGTTTAATATTGATGTAGGATTAGCTCCACGAGGTACATCTGAACCAGTAAAAGATGAAGATGCAGATCAGACAAAATTAGAAGATATGATCCGTGAACTTTCAGCTGCTTTAGCTACTGTTAAACATGAACAAGAATATATGCATGTAAGCTCTTTTTTTTTCATTTTAAATCTCCATTCATTTTTTAACTATACAATTTTCTATATAGGTTCGTGATAAAATGCATAGGGCTATTAATGAAAGTACTAATTCAAGAGTAGTTTTGTGGTCAACCTTTGAAGCATTAGTACTTGTTATTATGACTCTGGGACAAGTTTATTATTTAAAAAGATTTTTCGAAGTGAAACGAGTTGTTTAAAAACTATTATTTAAAATCGATAAAAATTTACTATATTGATTTGAAGTAGATTAATATTCAACTTGTAAGCTCAGCGTTTGTAATTAAAAATTTAAAAATAATTTAAGATTGTTAATTTATAAAGAAAATCATGTTTTTTTTAACTACATTTAATTACCTTACAATTTTGTGGCTGGAACAACGAAAAGTTTTACCTGTCAGGAATAAATTCAATTAATTTATAACGATTTTGGAAAATTCAAAAAAAAATTTTAACGAGTGCAATAGGTATTATTGAAAATTTTTTAAAATAACAACACAAAAATCACTCAGAAATATACTTTCTTATGTATTTATGTTAAAAGCATAAATGTTTTAGCATAAGTGCTGAATGTGTTTAACATTTAAACAAAAGATAATTCCCAATTTTGAATTTAATATATTTGCTAATATAAAGTATTATTTAACTAAAAAGTAATAATTAATCTAAAATATACAGAATTCACTTAATGTTTTTCTAAGAACTGAGAAATATATTTGAGTTTAATGTAACGATGGCCTGATTGTTGTTATATTTAAAGGCATATGTTATGTTTTTTATTACATCTTTATTACCAGATTTCGATTGAAGAACTAAAGTCTCGATAAACTTATGAAACGAATAAAATACTTCTTGTTTTCGCAAGCAAAAGAATAAATAAATAATAACTTAGAAATGAAATTGCTAGTTGCTACAGTAAAAAAAAGTTCTCTAGTTAGCTCATATGTGACTGGTGATGACCACTTATTTATATATTTTGGCATTATTGGAGGATAGCTCTTAAAGGTGCCAGCTTCATTTAGCTAGAGATATTTCTCATTTTCATAGACAACGATTTTTGCTACGAGCCGCCAAAAATAGTGTAAGTATTGCTTAACCAACTGTACACCAGGTACGTAGTGTAGTTGTTTTTTCTTGTATGAGATAATTGATTCAGTAATGCTCTCTTCTAAAATCAGGTTTGTCAACAGTTAAAGTACTTTTAAATATCACATCTTCGTCGGGATCTCTGAACCTTTCGAAGTTGCAATGCTAAAGCTTCAGAAATGTCCAAGTCCTATTATTACTATAAAGGGTGAGGGAGATAAAAGGCAGGAAGTAGTTTCAAAACTTACAAAAATTTCCAAGCAGCTCAATGACCATAAAATTTTACTGCCTCTACTTTATTATCTTCCCAATACCTACTTCTTATTCTCAAATGCAGTGAACATTCCATTGTAATTTAATTGTACATTACTTGCCAAGTTTGAAGAAACAGCATTTTATACTAAATTAAAGCTATAAACTTCTTATTTTTTTTTTGGTTGGCTTGTTTTTTAATATAAGGTTACCAACCGTCCTCCTTTTGGAAGGATAGTCCTCCTTTTTTAAGCTCTGTCCTCCCTTGAATAGTGTCCTCCTAAATGTCCTCCCTTGAAAAGTGTCCTCCTTTTCGATATTATTGCATTTTGTTCATAATCAAGCTTCTATTTTTCACCAAACTTCTCAAAAAATTGAATGTGATCACATTTCAGCTACAGAAGTAAGTCTTATTTTGAATGACGTTATCCTTCAATATAAATCTCGTTTTGAAGAAAAATTTTTACTCTTTAATTGTAAAAAGAAAACTGACAAATTTGGAAGAATCAAATCCAGGCATAACGAAAAAGTTTATCAAAGAAGCCCAAAATTTTTACCAAACATGCTTTCAGTATATTGAAGAATGGTTAGAAACAAACTTTACCAGTAACAACAGTTTAAAATGGTGTTTTTTAACTTCATCTCCAGTACATTGGGCAGATATTCAATCTTGTGTTGAGTTTTTATGTAACTAAATGCCAAAGATTAAAATAAATGACAATTGCCTCTTTGAAGAAATTAGAAAACTAAATGTATATTTAAATTCCGAAAAAAGATTACAAGGGGAAAATAATCACGTTGAAATTGATCGAAGATGGGTCGAAATATTCAGCCATTACAAAAATGAACATATTCCATGCAAAAATTTATTTATTCTTATACAATTTACGTTGTGCTGCCCTGAACTACTGCAGCAGTTGAAAGAGTCTTTTCAATTGCTAATGATTTTTGGACTTCTGAAAAATCAAAATTATATCTAGAAACTCTATAGAGCTATAGCTGCAGCCCTTATGGTAAAATTTAATCTGAAACATATGTCTTGTTCAGATATTTCTAATATCGTTACAAAACGAAACATTTAAAAAAAACTATTCATGCTATGAAAAGTACCAATTTAAATAAAAATTTAATGATCACATATAAATATATTGTCTTATTGTTAGTATCACCTCCCAATAAAACTTTTGAAACAATTTTTATTATTCAATTTATTTTTGTCCTCCTTTTCATTGGAAAAAAGTTGGCCACCTTATTTAATAGCTTGAACTGTTTCGTGCAGATTATTATGCTCCACTGTCTCTTTTCTTTGGAAGCCCCGCAGACTTTTTTGTCAAATAATTAGATAATTATTAAAACAGTATAAATTCAATGAAAAAGATCGCCACGTTTTAAGTAAAATTAAGATTTTCTTTTATTCTGGCATAAAACATACTAACGGAAAAACGTTATCCTCTTGAGCTGACATTTGACGCTATTTTGTAATAGTTTGTTTGATATAGTTTACTGCTATGTGTTAAATACAAGTATAAGAATAAGAACGTGCGCGCTTCAATTTTAGCTGTCAAAGTCAGGTTAGTCATTTTAGCACGAGGCATAATTATTATCATTTCGTCATTGTGCAAATGGAATTTAGTAATGATGAAAATAAAATATTAGATTACATAGTAAGTAATATTGTAACACAAATTTTGAAAATTATAAATTACCAATAATGCAATTTTTGCAACTAATCAAAACATTGCTAATATGTTATTTTGCTTACTAAAACTTGTATGCCTTTTAAAAATTTAATTGACATTTAAAAAAAATTTTTATAACATTTAATGTTAATAATCAATTTGGTGAATATTTATGTGTTACTGATTTTAAGGAAAATGAAATTGAAAAACTCAGAACTGAACTACAAGGTCTTGTGAACAATGAGGGGATAGAAAATGATGAAATCAACAAATTAAAATTAGAAAATACAAAACTGAAACACCGTCTCTCTATTTTAAACGCAGTAAGTTTAATATACTTTAATTAATTTTTCGTAAAAATGTAATGTGTTTTTTCAGGCAATTGAAAAGGAACGTGAAAATTCGCCAAAAAATATGACATCCGAATCAGAAGTTATACCCATTACCAAACATCTCACTTACTTGTTCTCAAAAGCCATTAAAAATGCTTATCCGCTTTTTGATAATTTTCAAGCAATTATTACTACAGCTAATAATCAAAAATTTGGGGACTACCAATGTAATAGCGCAATGTCTATTGCGAAACTGTTGAAAAACTCAAATCAAAATTGCCATCCTCGGGATATTGCTAATAAAATTAAAGAAAATTTAGACAAGTCATCATTAATTTCTAAAATTATTGTCGCTGATGCTGGTTTTATAAATATTTTCTTAGACAAGTAAGCCTGAGAAAATACAATTTTATTTTTATTTTTTTTATTTAGATTTATTCAATTAGATCTTTCGGAGTAAGTCAAATAATTTCAATTCTATTGAATGGTGTTAATCCTCCATACTTTCAAAGAAAACGTGTTATTGTTGATTTTTCATCACCAAATGTTGCTAAAGAAATGCACGTGGGACATCTTAGGTCAACTATAATCGGTGATTCCCTTTCGCGTCTATTAGAATTTCTAAATCATGATGTATTACGCCTTAATCATATCGGTGACTGGGGTACCCAATTTGGTATGCTGATTACTCATTTAGAAGACAGATTTCCAAATTTTCTTACTGTTTCTCCACCTATAAGTGATCTAGAAGAATTTTATAAAGAATCAAAAAGAAGGTAGTTAAGCAATTTATATACCTATAAAAAATAAATATTTCACATTTTTATTTTCTTTTAGATTTGATGTAGATGAAAATTTTAAAAAACGAGCATATAATTCAGTTGTTAAACTACAGAATGGTGACAAAAATGCAACTACAGCATGGCAATTAATATGTGACGTATCACGAAAAGAGATTCAAAAAATTTATGATAGACTTGAAGTCCGTTTAATTGAACGTGGTGAATCATTTTATCAAAGCCGAATGGTAAATATAGTGAAAGAATTGGAAACAAATGGGTTTCTTGAAAACGATGAAGGACGAAAAATTATGTGGGGTGATAGAAAAACTAATAGTATTCCTCTAACTATAATCAAATCAGATGGTGGATTTACCTATGATACATCTGATATGGCTGCATTAAAACAAAGGTTAGTCGAAGAAAAAGCAGATTGGGTTATTTATGTAACAGATGCTGGCCAAGCAATACATTTTAAAACTATATTCGATTGCGCAAAACAAGCAGGTTACTTGAATCCAGACAAACATCGTGTTGATCATGTAGTATTTGGAGTTGTTTTGGGGGAGAATGGTAAAAAATTTAAAACAAGGTCTGGAGAAACAGTTAAACTAGCAGAATTATTAGATGAAGGCTTAAAAAGAGCATTAGAAAAACTCAAAGAAAAAGAAAGAGATAAGGTTCGCAATAATTTAGCACGTAAAATATCAAGTAATTGGTTTTTTTTTTTTTGTAGGTACTTTCGCCTGATGAACTCAAAACGGCACAAGAATCTATTGCTTATAGCTGCATAAAATATGCTGATTTGTGCCGGAATAGAAATAATGAATACGTTTTCTCATTTGATAAAATGCTTGAAGATCGTGGTAATACAGCGGTTTATTTATTATATGCATATACCAGAATAAAGTCAATTGGAAGGAATTGTGGTAAAAATATTGATATTCCAGCAATATTAAAAACAACTGAATTGAAAATTGATCATGAAAAAGAATGGAAATTAATTAAAACACTTCTTAAATTTCCTGATGTAATTATTAAAATAACAATTGATTTATGCTTACATTATTTATGTGAGTTTGCATACGAAGTTTGTACCACATTTACAGAGTTTTATGATGCTTGCTATTGTATCGAAAGAAATAAACAGGGCGAAATTGTAAATATCAATATAAATCGAATTTTATTATGTGAAGCTACTGCAATGATTTTAGAAAAATGCTTTTATATATTAGGCTTGAAACCAATATCTAAAATTTAAGGAAATATAATATTTTACTAATTATTATAAATGTTTAGTTTTGTTAACTTTAAATTTAGTTGAAATCATTCTTCATTCATTTTTTTATTAAGTAACTATTTCAAGTTAATATTATCGTCATAATCACTTTTTCAATCAATTTTTCAGAAGCGTAGCCACAACAATAAACGATTTAAAAAAACATACCATTAATCTGTTTACTAGGATTGCTCAGTTGTTGAAAATTTCAACAATACATCGAAAAAACCAATATCAAATATATTCTTCACTTGAATATTAGTTTCGTTCTGTTTGTGAAATGTGTTGTATTAGGGAAGAATACCTAGTTTATATTCATGTCTCTGCTTGTAATACAAATGTCTTTTTCTTCCATACATTTTATATGGGAAAAAACATGCAATACACATCACTCATTTGCGAGTGGCATGTGTGGAACTTTGAAATAATTTTCCACACATCTTGGCGTGGTCACCTTTCGAATGAAACCTTGCTTATTAATATATAGATACTCTGACCTTAATATAAAAGAAACGAAAAACCCAACAAAATTGCCAAAGAAAGTAAGCTTACTTGACTAACTCAAGGCACTCATTCACATAATGAATATTTTTTAACACTGGCTTGCATCAATCGTATAGATACTTGTATTAAATAAGTGAATAAAACCAGTACTTTTTTAAGCCATCCAGTTTGAATGACAACATACCACATGTTAAATGTTGCCATTGATATCAAAAGAAGGGAAAAGCAAATTTAATTGAATATGGGATAACAGCATTTTGGCAAAACAGCTAATGTACCCAATAAATTTAGTTTTAGACTTGATAACAACCCTCTACTTCATAGAGTGCTATTTCTATATTTGAATAAGATCTTCCATAGATTAAGTCCACTATAAAACCGATTTTCTCAAAAATTTAATTTCAAAAGAAAAATTATGTTACTTTAAGTGGGGAGGTCCAGTCAGCATTTTCAAAAAAAATTTGATTTTTTTTGCATTTTCTTAAAGTATAATATCTTAAAAATATTCTCTGAAAATTTGAAGTGAATCCGACAAATTCTTTTCCAGTTATTCGCTAATTAAAAAGGACTCTCGGACTCTACATACATTGAGTGTAAAACTTAAAATGTGTTTTTCTCAAAACTATATTTTTTGAACCGGTGATCACTGTAACTCGAAAATCGCTGGCTAGATTTCAATGAAATTTATACAGCTTTTGGAAAACATGAAAATTTCGATTTTTTATAAACAATTTATTGCTGTTTTTTGCCCAAAAATCTGGAAAAAAATTTCCTCAGACGGCCATTTTGTTAGTTTTTATTTTAAAAAAAAAACCTCACGTGAGGCACGAGATTATTTGGTAATAAAACTAATTTTTTCTGTACGATTGATTTAAGATGACTTTTCAAGGATTTGTGGTGATCACCGCAAGGGACTTCTGTTTGGAACTGGGTCAACCCAAACAGCCATAACTTTTCAAATTTTCGTGAAGTCAAGTCGAAACATGTAATGTTGCCATATTTTTACTTTCATAAAATAAGATAATTTACTGGAAGAAAAAAATTAATTAAAATTATCATTTTTTCATGTCTCGCATGTGGCGAATATAGTATAATGTGTGAAAAACAAATGAAATAATACTCATATAAACTACATAGATGCGTGTGAAAAAGGGATGGTTTGGTATCTAGTTTAGCTTGGAACTATTATTATTCTCCACTTGTTTCCCCTAAAAAGAAAATTTTTACCGACAAAATAATTCTTCAGGTGAACAATGTAAAATAGCGAAAATAAGTTTTTTTTTTCAAATAATATATCATGAATGAACAATAGGAGCATTGAAGTGTAATTCCATCAAGCAACACTACTTTTAAAAAGTATAGTTTAACCTCGTGTAATTTGGCCCGTTTGCTCTGATACTAAAGCCGGCTTTTAATTTGAACGCACACATATCTACTAATTTTTTTGCACGTTATAGATGGCTTTGAATTTTCTTTCGTAGTAGAATCAGAACAGTCACTCAATTATTCGTATTTGATCGAAAGAAGAGAAAGGTAAATATCCCAAAATGACTGAATAAAAATTTCTAAAGTTATATAAAAAATGTTAAATTCTAATTTCTCTTTATTTCAGCAAACAAGCTACCAATAAAATAAGGAAAGAAATTGAAAAGTTGAGCAATTTCCAAAAAAATTTAATTTTGTATATTTGGAATTTAATTTGTATAGAAACTTTAATTAAGTTTTCGAAAATGTCCTCATATGATCACGAGTTGATGAAAACTTCATTGGAAAAGTTAATTAGAGGATCAAGGTTAATTAATTTGTGTGAAACTTAAAAAACTTTAATTATTTATATTACAGTGTTGGGTTTAGTGTTGAAGATATTATTACAGAATTCAAAAATAAAAAAGATCAATCAAAAGTGAATATAATGTATAATGTGCTAAAAAGTATATCCGTACAAAGAGGTTATGACGTTCGGCCCATAACTGACAGTAATAAACTTTCAGATGAGTATGTTAGATTTAATTATTATAACATATATTTTATTACATTATTATTTGTAATGCAGAAAAGAGCCTTTTGACTGGCTGGTGAAGCTTTCAAAGTGCATTTCCGAGGGTAAAATATTGAAAAAATCAAAAACAAAAAAATATACCTCACCAATATCAACTACTGCGGAAGTTGTTGCACTTCCTCCAGAAGTATCCGAGGCAAGAAAATTTCATCGCATTTGTTATTCAATAAAAATTATGTTATTTTAGATAAAAGAGCGTGTAGTTCAGGCTGCTTTAGGCGGATTAAATGAATCAGTTGAAGAGACTTCTTCTTACAGTGCATGCTCCCCAATACAAATACCTGAAATTATTGAAAATGATAACAGAGGTATTGAACAAACTGATTTATCATTTACGGAGGAATTCGATATTTCTGATCTATCGCCTGAAGAACAAGAAAAATTATTAGTTATAGAAATCATATATTCTTTGTCGGGAATTTCTGGCAACTTAATTATACAAGAAGGAAATAATCCAATTAAATTTCAAATTGCAAATGGAATTCAAGGACCGTTAAAAGAGATAGCATTAAAAATACTTCCACTTGCCGCTCATTATAAATGTATTGAGGAATTTGTTGAAATGGCTACTTTTTCAGACTATGGCGCAGTTTTACAAGCCTTAAGTGCAGAATTAAGAACTTTTCTGAGAGACTATTTTGTAATTCCAGTTAATAGAACTTTAAAATTTATATAATTTTTGGAAATATTACAGCTTTTGTTAACCAATTTAGAAGCGGAAGCTATATGTGGAAATTTATCGTTAATTAAACTACTATTTCTTACTCGGCCAAGTTTCAAAATTATGGAAATATTAACAGAAATAACAGCTAATATCTTTGAAGTGGTATTTATCAATACTTTAAGACAAATAATTTTTTGTATCCATTTAGAGCGAATTTCGAGGATGTTTAGTTCTTCATCGGTTGTGTGAAAAAATTTTCCCACTAAAGGCAGATCTGGAATTACAAAATATTATAGTTAAATTAACAGAAAAGGCTGCTATGCCTTACATGCATATACTAAATTCATGGATTCATAAAGGAATAATATTTGATCCCCAGCATGAATTTATGGTAGAAGATAATGAAAAGATTTGTGGTGATATGCCTCCAGTACACTCTTCAGCAGAATATTGGGAAAAAAGGCATTATTTAACTATTTTGCTAGTTTATATTTGCTTATATTTTTATTCAATTTAAGGTACACAATACGCAAAGATAATGTACCACATTTTTTAGAAAATTTTACGGATATAATTTTACGTACTGGTAAATATTTGAATGTAATTCGCCAATATGGAAAATTAGTAGAAACACCTCAGAAAGATGTAGAGCTAAAATTCTTACCAATTAAACCAAATCATGGATCTATTATTAGGGATGCTTATCTTTTTGCATCTAAAAACTTTTTGGATTTGTTAATCAAAGAAATGGATCTAATGGGATACCTCCTATCTGTAAGAAGATATCTTCTTTTATATCAAGGAGATTTTATTGAACAGTTTATGGATGTTTGTGAAGAAGAACTAAGTAAGATCGTAGAAAAAGTTTTTCCAATGAGAATGGAAAATTTATTGGGATTAACGCTAAGAATTTCTTCGGCTAAGTTTGATGTTTACAAAAAAAATTTACATTGTGAACTTCTAACTTATGATCTAGTTACACAAATTACAAAAATAATTAACATAGATGAAGGTACAGTACAATAATTTATTTTATTTCGCTAAATATAAATTATTGGTCTAGAAAACTACCATGTCCCTGATCGTATTGACTTATTTGGTTTCGAATGTTTTGCTTTTCGTTATGAAGTTAAATGGCCAATTTCCATAGTCCTAAATCATATTTCAATATCCAAATACCAAATGCTATTTAGGCAGATATTTTATTGTAAACATGTAGAACGTCAGCTATGCAAGTATGTGTTTCCTTTAAATTGACTTCAGAATAATATAACCGACGATCATTTTAGAATTTGGAAAGAAAACAATTCTGCCAAAAAGTTTTTTCCCCAATTTGCTGAGTTATGTAGATCAGCATTTATACTGCATCATAGAATGATGAATACAATACAATGCTTACTATATTACATGATGATTGAAGTAATTGAACAAAAATGGAATACTTTTATCGAAAATATTAGAAAGGTAATCGACTTATTTTTGCATAGCGAAACAACAATAAAAATGGCATTTATAGGTCGAATGTTTTGAAGATGTCTTAGCTGTTCATGAAGACTTTTTAGATTTATGCCTAACAAATTGTTTGTTGACCAAAGCTAAACTTGTAAAAATAATTGGTAGAATCTATAACGTATGCTTAGACTTTTGTAAATTTATTCAGGTACATTTTTCTTAATTTCTATTAAATGTAATTTATTTTATATTTGTACACATCAATATTATATACTTAACATATATCTTTCTTTGAAACATCATCTTTAAAAATTGATGGGTATATTCTATTTATTTGTTCATTGTTCAATAAACTTTCTAAAATCAAAGTCGATCGAAATATCATGCCTTGATGAGGAAAATACTTCCATTTTAAGCAAATTTGAGGATGTTGAAATATCAGGAACTAGAAAAGATAGTTCTAACCAGGTATAACTTGTTAATATATTTCTTAAATAATAATTATTAATGAAGTTCTATATGAATGTAATCGAGATCCTTTTTAATTATAGACTGAGACATTAGTGCCTCCATCGGATACAATTCCTGAGAATGTTGGGGGATTTGATTGTCGTTTTACAGGTCTGGTTTTGGAACTTTTGAAACAACTTAAGGAAGCAGCTAAAGAAAATCCTTCAGATCCGTATGCTAGGTTGATGTACAGGTATTATTGAAACTTTTAAGAATAACACTTGTAAAAAATTTGGATTTTCAGAATTGATTACAACACATTTTATAGCCAAAAAGACCAGTATTAAATACTAATAAAATTAAATTAATCTAATTTCTAATTATGCTATGCGTGTTTTAAATTTTGATAACTTATTTCTTATATTTATTTTAAAAATGTTTTTGACTGTTTAATATATATATATTTATATATTTATATGACTATATTTAATTCAGATTATTATGATTTTTTACAAATATTTATATTTTAAGTTGTTTAATGTTTCCCTCTTAATCAAATTCCGTTTTATATTTTCTTTCAAACTATTTAATGACCCATTTCTTTGAACTTAAGGTAACATTCTTAAGCACGATAAAGATAATAGAATGAAGATAATCCATATATATAAAATTGAATGTCTGTCTGTCTGTACTCGATAGATTCAAAAACCATGCATCAATCACACTGAAAATTTGGAAAATTATTAGGTATATCTCCGGGAAGGTTTTTGTCTATTTTTTACACACCAAGTAATAAAGGTGGTCCACCCCAAATTATTTTTTTTTATTTTTTGAACAAAATTTGTTTTTTTTTATTTTTATATGATGTGGCATTAAAAAATACATACAACCCTAAATTTTTACCCTTCTACCATTACCCCCTATTTTTAAATAGCGAAATATATATTGGATTTTGTGTCACAGTTTTTGTTACCATGCTCCTCCGAAACCGCTTGACAGATTTTGATGATAAATACATTATTACTATACTTTTTTTCATCATAAAATAATTCAATTCTGAACAGTGAACAATGCCAAAAATACGCAAAGACGAATTAAATCCCAGAATACAACATTTATTGCCAAGGGACTTGGTGTCATACAAATCTATTGATACAGTTTGCGATGCCACCGTAGCTGTGAATTATGCAGCAGAGTTTTTAAACTCTTAGATTTACCAGGCATGCTACCGCATAATTTACAACCAAAGGTTGGATCTCCAGTTATTTTGCCTCGCAATTTTAGCCCAACACGGCTGTGCAACGGCATGCAATTATTTATTAAAAACTTAATGAAAAACGTTGTCGAAGACATCATTTTAAATTTCGAGGTGAAAATATATTACTACCACGCATTCCTATTATACCCACAGATGTGCCAATTCAATTTAAACGTCTTCAATTTTTAATAAGATTGGCATTTGCGATGACTTCCAATAAGTCTCAAAGCCAAACGATGTCTGTTTTTGGCTTAGATTTGAGTACATAAAAATATAAATTACGTGTGCGCCTGGCCAATGTGTATACTCAATAGTATATTGACTACAATAATTACAATAAAAGTCTCTTCAAAAAATATAATTTGTACCTTTCAACAAATTTTATTGCATTTATTATTTATGATAAGTGAATTTATTATAATAAAACTAACTAGAAAACATTAATTGTATATTTTCAATCAAAATGTCCAGCAATTATTGCAGACTGAGTGTAAGCTTGCCTTAAAAACTCTTATAAAATCGCTATCGAAAACGCTAATCTTGCACCCAGAGGACATATATATATTCAATCGTATATATATATATATCGTAGTTTTTCCGCCATATCGTGGTTATGTGCGGTTGTAAAAATTAATTTTATTCTTATTGTTTTTAACCTGCATGAAATTATATTTTTAATATTTTAATTTATACGATAAATGTGTCTTTTATCATAACACTGCCATAAATGTTGAATTTATCTTATAGAATAGTTTGAAAATTCCGTAATAAAAAACTGCAAATTTTTTATATATATATATATATATATATATGTATATTCTTTGACGGCTTCATAAAACAAAAATTGTATATAAACATATGCATTAATTCATACATATATATATATAGTTATTCATGCAAGTATTGTGTAGTTATTTGTGTGTAAAATAAATGCTCTCATTTGTAAATGTAGAAAAATTCAAGCTGTTCCATTAGAATATAGAACTTTTTTTTTATTATGAAAGATTTTTTAATGTAAAATTAAGAAAATGTTAGCTAACTGACAATTATTAAATTTTTCAATAGTAAATTAAATAGTGTGATTGGAAACTAGAATTTTATTTAATAAAGATGGTTCGAGGTAAGCTAACAAAGGTAAATAAAATGCCTTGTAAATATTCTTAAGCTATTTATATTAAAGTTCAATCTTCTGTTAAATAATTTTTCCGCTTAAGATTCGCTTATGCATATATGCAAAGGTATGCCTCTTTATTTACAATTGTAAATAAATAAATAATATATATAGATATATATGAATAATATATCAGTTTTATATATTTACAGTAGGTATGCATCTATTACGTATGCATAATGACAAATTTATTTGAATGCATTTTTTTTCTAGTAATGAAAAAAACCTACAAAACCTTACAGTAGAGGGGAAAAAATTGTGTATATATATATATATTTATAAAACATTATTATATATATCAACAAGTGGTTTAAGCCCTTTAAACATTTTGTAATAGTATATAAAGCCCAGAAAAAAATGCCAAATATTGATAAATGCATTGAATAAATGATTGTAACTTTTTTAAAAAAAAAAATTTATTTAATCAGTAGAATGATTGAAAAATTAGGTCAGCAAATTTAAATAGTTTGACTGTAATAATTTTCTATGATATCAATCATAGAATTGTAAAATGCGCATGTATCTATTAAGATAAAACTAAGGCTATTTATTTTTTTAATTTTTTATTCATTTTTTTTTTTTTTTAGGAGGTCGAGCACAGACCAAAGAATCAATAAATTCCACTCTGGCAACTACTGTCTTTGTTGTTAACAGAGAAACAATAATGGATGATATTTATTCTTTAAAGATTAAGCGTAAAAAAAGTAAAATCGATGTTAAAATTTCTTCAAAAAAAAACCATAAAACAAAAAACAGACATTTTGAAGAGTCCAATAATAAAGATATAATTTCAAAATCCGAAGCAATTAAAAAATATTTTAAAACTGATAAAGATGAAGTACTTTCAAATCACGATGTAATAGGTGCCGAAATGGAAATTAAAAGTACACCATTAATGACTGAACATCCATGTGATGAACTTTTTAATTATATTGATTCAAAAAATTTAGTTCAAAATGGTATACAAAATGAAAAAGTAACACATAATTTATTTTTAAAAGAGCCTTTTCTTAAATTGAATGTTGATAAGACTATGAAACAAACTAAAAATATGAAAATAAATAACGATTTATGTTCTCAGCAAATTTTCACGTGTTCTAATAATTTAAATGATCATTTTGATGAAGTAATTTGTTTAAATAATATTTCATGCTCAAACGAACATAATCTGGATTTACAATTAAGTTTTGATTATCAATTATGTGAGAATGGTATTAATAGAAAGCGAGATTTGAGTCCTAATAAACGTAGAAAGCCGACAACACCACATCGAATTTTATGCCCATCGCCAATAAAAAATTATACTCTTGATAAAAGTTCAAAAATATTATGTAAGAAGGATATACCTACAATAACAAATAGCGAATTTAATGATATAGGAAAAAAAAATTGCAATTTACGAAGAAGGTAATTTTGAGAAAAAAATAACTTTTTTTTAAAACATTTTTGTGTTAATGTAATTAAGAACAATAAAATCGGCGAGAAAAATAATGAAAAAACATAAGAAATCATATTAAGAATTAATAGCAAATAATATTATTTCGTTGAAAGTTAATTATTGCGTCGGATAAAACAAACTAGCTTGAAAGTTTTCTTGAACATCGGATCGGGTAATATTGCTTGTTTTCAGATTTTACGTCAATATTGGTTTGGATAGTAAAACCTTATACGTAAGTGCCATTTTCAATTTAAAAATACTTTTATTCGTATATGTTGTTTTTAAACATTGCCCGTTTGACAAATCAGATGAGCTGTGCCTCTTCCCAATGTATGTATTCTGTTCCATGTGCGATGAATACAAGCATATTACTTATACCTATTACAGTTTAAATAATTTAAAAATAAATTATTCTGCTTTAGACTTAACATTGTTGATGGAGATTACGATTCAACACCAGCATATATACTTTTGGATGAAATTAATATAATAGAAAACCAACAAAAAATTAACAAAAATAATATAAGGGATGAATCAAAGGCCGGATCATTATTATCATCAGGCCGACAGAATTCTCATAACAATAAAGTAAAATAAAATTTATCAAAAGAATTAAAAATATATTTTGCATTAATAATGTTTTCTTTTGTGTTAGAAATCTCAACAGTGTGAAAAGAATAAAAATAATCAACAGCGATTACAACAATATGTTCCTTCTAAAAAATTGACTGATTTTTTTCCTGTCCGAAGAAGTGTTAGAAAAACAAAAAAAGCTGTACAAGAAGAGATTATGAAATCTATAGAAGATGCTATCATTAAAGAAAGTGAAGATGG
Source organism: Acrocera orbiculus (assembly GCA_947359355.1). NCBI lineage: Eukaryota > Metazoa > Arthropoda > Insecta > Diptera > Acroceridae > Acrocera > Acrocera orbiculus. The sequence goes on from OX375759.1 coordinate 7,415,411, forward strand.
CCTTAAAGTACATGAGAAAACAAAATATGTATATTTCATTTATAAGCATTTTAATTTTTTGAAGGTTCAGTATTTCGAAGGAAAAGGTAGAGGAATTATAGCTGATAAATTCTTCAAACGAGGAGAATTTGTCGTTGAATATATCGGTGATCTCATTTCTATGAATGAAGCCAATCAACGTGAAAAAAAATATTCCTTAGATGAAAACGCTGGTTGCTACATGTATTATTTCAAGTATAAAAATCAACAGTATTGGTAAATATTTTAAAAAAAAATAATTAATATAATAATTTATAAATTATAAATTTAATTAATAGTATCGACGCAACAGCTGAATCCGGCAAGTTAGGTCGTTTAGTTAATCATTCGCGTAATGGTAATTTGATTACAAAAGTTGTAGTCGTAAAAAATAATCCACATTTAGTTCTAATTGCCAAAGACGATATTCAAGTAGGTGAAGAATTAACATATGACTACGGTGATAGATCTAAAGAAGCTTTATCTCATCATCCATGGTTGGCGTTTTAATTTTCATTTTACTATTTAAATAATTCTGAAAATTATTTTATGCAACTTCTACAGTTTATCAGAATATATTTATACTTATTATTGTAAAAAATCAAGATCAATTAATTGATACCACTTGCTTAATAGAAAATTATGCCTTTATAAAAATGTCAAATAAGATTAAATAGTTTCATCTATAATTTATTTGCATTCATTAGGATTATTTAAGAGTTTTCTTTATTTAAGAGGTTTTGCTATTAATATATTTTTTTTGCATCATTTAAGGGTTAAGATTAAAACAAATATTATTAAAGAAAGTTTTAAATGAAATATTAGGATTTATTATAATTTCCCCACACAGAATTCATGGAAGTATTTTATTAGCACAATTTATATACGTAATAAGTAAAAAGAAATTTTTAGTTTAATATTATTTAAATTAATTTTAAGAAAAAAAATAAATCATCTCTTGAGGGGTTAGTTTACTTAAATGTGTTTTGTTATCTATATAAACTACTTATAAATTAATTTTAATGAGAAATTATTTAAAAATTGCAATTGAAGATTTTGATTGATTTATTGTTTTGCTTTTTTTTTTTTTATAAAGGTAGAATAATTTTTTTTTGTAATGAATAATATATTTTTTGACTCTACATAGATGAAAAAAATAATAAACAAAATGTACAGCTGCCAGAAATTTATAAATACATTAAATGGTTTTATTAGAAATGCTTTTTTAAACTACATAACTTATTTATTATTTATCATTTTGTATTCCAAAAATAATTTGTTTATGTTTTATTTCATTAAGACAACAATCCAAAAATTTGAATAATTTTACATACACATCATCTTTATTTAAATTTCTGTCAAAAATTCGGACCAAAACGAAATGTCACAATGCTTTTACCTATAGGTAAAATATGTCGTCAGTGTACGCTTGCGAGAAAAGGCTAGCCTAGGAGGCTAAAAACCAAATAACCAAAACATTTCGATCTAATATTTAGCCCAGTTTTTTATTTAAAATTAAGGCTCCTTAGATCTGCTGTAGCCCTTTTTAATTTACATGGATATACACCCTTATCGACAAACCTAACTTCTTGGATAGTCTCTACTTCTACTTTGTCAGTAAAGCCGGTATATACTGATTTTAGTGCTTCATTTCTTAGCTTAATTTTAGTATTAATTTTGCTTACAAAGTCGTTGGATAAATTTGCAAACATTTATACACTTATTGATTTTAAAATTTGTTAAGGTGGTTGTATAATAAAATGCAAAAATATTTGCATATTTCTATATTATGTATATAAACTATAATAAGGCACAAGAAAAACGCTGATATCTTTGTATTAGTACAATGGAAATATAGCAACGATTTCATTTAAACAGCATAACAGGTGTAAACACAATGAAGGCGGTTGCGGAGCGGAACGCGGTTTCAATAAGAAATCCGAAATTCAGCTGTGACAATAAAGCAGAGAATTCTAAATGAAACCGCGCTCTGCTCTGCAACCGCGTTCATTGTGTTTGTTTGTACCTTTACAATCTATTTTAGAAGTGAATTTAAAACAGATATTTGGAGGCATATTACACTTGAAGAATTAGAACATTTAAATTCATGGCATAATTGTCCCTTAAGCGAGGATTAACACATAACTTTCATATAATATTTTCTTAATATTGTTCTAATTTAAAATTAATGTGAAATATTGCTCTAAATATTTCATAACTATATATACTTGGTGTATATATTAGCGATTTGGACAGCGATTTATAGGCGATATGAGGCACGGTTACACTCAGAAGTTAATTGACTGCAATCATTAAATTACAAGTCTTTCGAAAAGTATAATTTGTGCATTTCAACTAATTTTATTGCATTTATAATGCATTATTATTTGCGGCAAGTCAAATTATAATAATAAAACTAGTTAGAAAGCATAAATTATATATTTTCAATCAAAATTTCAAACTCAGAAAAAGTATTGAGTATAACCGTCCCAGATCGCCTATAATATCGCCCATAAATCGCTGTCCAAATCGCTAATCTAGACAGCCATATATGTTAAAAGTATTTTGACATATGTAATCATAAGATGACAGATCTCCGGCAGTATACTACATATTCTTTACATTTTTTTGTTTTTTGTATGAAATTTCAACAATTCGTCAAATATAAAATGCACCAAGTAGGCCTTTTTTTCAATTAACTTTTACAAATTTTAGTTATTATCATAATCAAGTTTTATTTCAGTCGCTTATTTCGAATGGTTTTACTTTTATTTTATTTTTTTATTTTTTTATTATTCTTTTATTTTTTGAGTTAAAAGTTGAGTTGATTTAAATTTTGGGTAATAATTACTGAATATTTTTGGAATATTTTTAAATAGAGTAAGTATATATTAGTGTTGAAAATACAACAGATGGAAGTATTAAATTTTTAATAAAACAGGTGTACAACTTAACGGTGCTAACTAAATTTTGACAATTACAAGTTTAGGAAAAGAAAAATCGAAAATGGCAGCAACGAGAAGACTACAAAAAGTAAGAGATTTGGGTGATATAAATTTCATAACTAATTATTTACTTTAGAAAGTTAAGATTCTAAACGGCATATTATCAAGTTTCTTTCCAATAATTAATAATTTTTAAACGCAGAGATCGGTAATACGATGACTAGTCCAAATAGGGCTAGCTTCGAGAATATGAGTAAAACTAGTGAATTATTAAAATATCGATGAAAAAATAAATTGCTGATTTTATAAAATGAAATTTTTGATATATAGTGAATATAATTATCAGTGCATTACTTGCAGTTTTCCAAATTATAGTGATCTGTTTACTTAAATCTTTTCAAGTCCAAGGTTTTAATTTTCGTTTTTATTTTTCAACGAAAAAAAAAAAATAAGATTTTTGATTAAAAAGCAAGAATTTATCAGCAAAATTAATTTGAAAGGTTAAAAACTAAAGAAAAATTCATTACAATGCTAAGTAAGTAAAAATAAAATATAATACACTACTTTTATTTATAGGAGTTAGCTGATTTAAAAACCTCTGGTTTGAAATCATTTAGAGATATCATAGTCGATGAACAACATTTATTATTTTGGACAGGGTTAATAGTTCCGGTAAGTTTATACAAAACTTGATTTGTCCAATCCTAAGTACATTCTTAACGATCTAATATTTTCAAATCTATGTAAAAAATTTTCATCCAATGTATGAACATACTCTTCACATGACCTAATAACGTCTTCTAATGTATAATTGAATGAAAATATTTAATAGTTAAGGAACTCCTTACCTGGTTTGTTTTTTACTTTGTTATCTTTTGTTATATATATATTTTATTACTCTTGTAAATTAGTGAGTCATTTTGATTAAGATTTTTCAATGAATTTTTGTTAATTATAACAAAAAACATGAATATTTCTAGAAGTGCTAAATAAAACAAAAGCGCTTTTTTTCATAGTATAGTTAGATCTTTATTATGTTTATGTCTGAAAATAACATTTATTACAGGAAAATCCGCCGTATAATAAAGGTGCCTTTCGTATAGAAATAAATTTTCCAGCTGAATATCCATTCAAACCACCGAAAATATGTTTTAAAACGAAAATTTACCATCCTAATATAGATGAAAAAGGGCAAGTGTGCTTACCAATTATTAGTACAGAAAATTGGAAACCAGCTACTAAAACCGATCAAGGTTGTTTAAAAATAAGTTTTAATAATTAATTTAATTTTTTATTCTTAATAGTTATTCAAGCGCTAATAGCTCTTGTAAATGATCCTGAACCTGAACATCCTCTTAGAGCAGATTTAGCTGAGGAATTTCTAAAAGACCGAAAAAAATTTAATAAAAATGCAGAGGAGTATACAAAGAAAAATAGTGAAAAACGACCATACGATTAAATTAATTAAGCTATAAAAAAATTATCCAACTAAATTTAAACGAGAGGTTAGCAATAGGAATAGTTTAAAATTTTTTCAATTATGCCGAAAAATTTCTAAATGATTATATAATTAAACAAAAATTAATTCGGACCGTTTCTTTAAAAAGAATTAAATTTTTAGTATTGCAAAATTTGCTTAGAATTTCGTAGAATGAGCCGAATAATAATACATATAATAGATTAAAAATAAGAAAAAATTCAAAAATTTCAATCAATATAAAAAATAATATATATAAATAAATATTTATATATGAATATCTACACACACATACATATATATATATATATATATACATAAATATGAATATACAAACATTTATTTATATATATAGTTCCTTTTATTTATTACGAGCTTAAGAATATATGGATATATAAATATATATATTTATTTATATCTAATTATAGCAAAATTTTTATTTAAAAAAAAAAATCTAAATATTATTGCTTGTTCTGCTATTTTCAATATGTAAAATGTCATGATAAAATAATATGTAATAATTATATATGCAGGAGTTGAAATTTTATTTTGGAATAACTCTAAATAAATGACATTTTTCATTAAATTTATTGGGACGTGGTATTATTAACTACATTGCTATTTATTTCTTATCAGTAATTACTTATTTATTGATGAGAAATATGTTGTTACAGGTTCTAAACAAGTGATTTAAAATTTTCTCAACCTATTATTTCAACCCAGATAAATATAATTGGTAAAATCAAGAGAAAAAATCACAGCGTTGTATTATTTAATTTAAATCCTTCAGGTTTGAATATTATAAAAAATAATCACTTGATTCTAGTTTAGAAACACAAATTTAAAACTTGATAGATAAAATGCATTAAATATTAGCCAAAGAAGTTTTTGTTCTTATATTTATAGTTTTTAAAAAAAAAAGCTCAAAATCACTTAAAAATTTTCACGAAGCTCATTAAAATCTGTAACTCCTTTTTTCTAAGATAAAAAATTCCAAATAAAAGGAAGAAAGTAAAATATTATTTTTTGTTAGGTTAAGTTTTATGAAGTTCATTTTTATTTTAAAAATCCACATACTGGTCTTATTTATTTTATTTATTTATAGGACAGAAGGATGTGAGGTAAGGTCAAAGTTCGATGAAACTTTGTTGTCGAAATTTGAATATTTTAGTGGTAATTGTTTCTCATACAAATCAGAAAATTCATATTAAACATATTAAGATTCAACTAGTTTTACCTTATAGAAGTGCAAATTAAAATTTCACAAATTTTTAATAATATTAACACAAGCAATGTGAAATCCACCAAGAGGTATACGAATTCTTTTACTACCGTAAAACGTGTAAATTAAGAAAAAGATTATTTAATAAATTAAAATGGTTTTACTTTCATTTACGACTGAAATTTATAATTGCTGACTGCTTAAACTAATTAAGTACACTAAGGGTATTTCAATAAACTCAAACACTATTTTAGTTTTAGTGTTTAGGATTACCTGAGTGTTAAATTTGCAATACAGTAAAACCAAGCTATCATTTTCTCTGTTGATGTTGACAGTTCTAATTGATCGGTTAGAGCAGAGGCTCCCAAAGTGTACTTCGCGACGCCCCTGAGAGTCACAGCCCTATGTCTAGGGCGTCACGAGACGGCGCGTACAAGTCATCTGCACGCAATCTGGTGAGTGAATATTCTATCACCTCGCTTCCCGCTGTTTTGTTTCCTTACACTTTTGTTTTAAAGAAAGGCGTCGCGAAAAAATAGAAGTCTGTAAAATGCGTCGCAGGTATAAAAAGATTGGAAGCCTCTGGGTTAGAGGATTTCTTTAAAACTGGTGTTAGCTCATTTTTGATTTGAGTTTATGCATAACATTTTTAGTTATCATTTGAGCTGAGTAAAATTTGATTAATGACACTATTATTAAACTATTTGGAATAAGGTTAAAGTTTAAGTGATTTATTTTCTGGGAAAAGAGCTACACTTTAATTTTTGTCAAAAGAAACTACAACTAGTATAACATTTACCTTAGAATTAAATTAACTACCTGCATGCAATCAGGTGCTCAACTGAGATGATGAGCTTTTAGCAGACTGAGACCTTTCCACAGGATTTATTATATATGCATAGTCTTTTCTATTATATTTAGCTTTCATAGTTTATTTTAGTTGGCAGTACTGTTAAATCATTTTTGACTTTTAACCATACAGTTATTGGCGGGCATTTTTAGTTAGTGAAAATGTGCACGGTTCTAGCAACTTATTGAATTTCTATTAAATATTATTAGGAAAAGATAATAAATGGATTCAAACAAAAGAAATCGTTCTCCGATTAGTGTTTCATCTGATAATGAATTTGAAGAATCTACATTAAATTCATCTAAAAAAAGCAAAAGTGAAGAAAATTCATCTGGCCTAATAGCAGATGTAAAGCAGAATCCTACATGCTTTTTTGATGATGACGAAGATGATATACTGAATTTGATTGAAAAACATGTCGGAGAATCATTATTGGTTGATCATGAATATTTATGTAATTGGAAACGTTGTTTAGTGAAAAATATTCAAAGAGATTCTAAATCTGGTGATTTAATACTTCAACTAATAAATGAAACTGATAATATTACTTGTAATTGTCGCCTTCAAGGACCATGGAGTCATGTAAAAATTGAAGAAGGAGATATAGCTTCTGTTAAAGCTGAATGGGATACAAACTATAATTGTTTTGTAATAAAAAGTTCAAATGGTGGTTTAGTAACAAATCCTGATTATTTGATTTCGGGCACATCAGTTGTCGGTTCTCTTTTTTGCATGCGTAAGAGCGTATTACAAGAAAAATTTCGAGGAATTGAAGGAGATAGTAAAATAGTAATAGAAATAATAATCTGAAAAAAAAAAAAGAAAAACATTTTTACTTATTTTATTAACAGATGGCTATTGGATCTATTGTGCATGAAGCTTTACAAACAGTTTTAGTTAGAAGACTAAAATCCTATAAAGAAATTGAAATGTCTTGCATGGATATACTTAAACGGCAAGAAATAATATTTTTAATGTATGAAAATAAATTAACTTTGAAGGAAGCTGAAACTGAAGTAAGAAAATTTATTCCAAAAATTGTTTGCTTTATCCGACATTATATGTATGGAGATAGAAATTATGAGGTAATGATTTTTAATTTGTTATTTCTCTGTAATAATTTTAAAAAACGGGCGAACCAGACATATATTAAATTGAATATTTCTTTGAATTGGTTTTTGTAAAGATGATACACTAAAAGATTCATGGCAGCTATTTTGAATGTATAACACATCGGTCAAATATGTCCAGGCACTAATGTATGGATAGTACTTTTATTGACAAATCTATACGAGTTTTAAAAAGTTCAAACCTTCAAAAATTAAGTCCACAAGTTTTAGAATAATTTTGTTTGCAAGTTACAGAGGTTTTATTGATACTATCTTTGTTATTTTTAAAATAATTAAGTCAAAGCAATTTTTTGATTTCATTTATAATTAATTTTTAATAAGAAAAAATAACGCTCCTGTGATTGGTGATTCACAAAAGTGTTTGGAGCTATTTAAGCGCAATAAAAAAGGTATATTGCAATTAATTACACGTTGGTTCACATTTACATCCTGGAATTAAATCGTGTTTCATCTGATTCAAGAGGGAGCAGACAGGTGAGAAAGTGTTGGCCTGTGAATTTTGGGATACTCATGGTAATCTCTTCATTAAAAATATCAAATTATCAACAGTAACTGTTGAAAACGGTAGTTATATTATAAGAACTGACCATGTAGTTGCTTTTGCATTCGCCTTTTTCGCTAGACCTGATTCCCGGGGGATTTTTAAGGCAAAAAAAGAAACAATTGTTTTAAACGGCCGGTATATAAAGTAGCCTGAAAATTATTCTTGAAGATTATTTTAATAAATAAAGTAATGTTAAAAAATGTATTTTAATGCGTTACCATCGATATATTTAAAAGTATTTCGTATTTTTTGTTAAAATTTGGATGATTATAATGAAAGAAAATAGGCTTATTAAAATGAAAATAATTAATATTAAAAAAATATATTTGAACAATATAGTATTTTGTTTCCAGGTTCCTGAAAATTCATTTGATGGTACAATCGAGAATATACAAGACATTGAAGAGAATGTATGGGTTCCACATTTGGGGTTAAAGGGTAAAATAGATATTTCAGTTTGTATAAAGCGAAGAAATAGCACAAAGGTTATAAGTATGCCATTAGAAATTAAAACTGGCAAAGCATCATTTTCCAGTGAACATAGAGGTCAATTAATATTATACGAAATGATGTTAAATGGACTAGGAAAATCTATTGAATCTGGTTTACTACTTTATTTACGTGAAGGTTTAATGAAAGAAATTTCAGGTACCTGGCATGAACGAAGAGATTTGATTTTATTACGTAATGAGCTTTCATACTATCTAACAAGAAGTAAAAAATCAATTTTTGTAAATGAAAAAAATGAAGGAGCCAAAAGAAAAATTGTTGATATTGAAACACTTTTACTACCAGAACCAATTAATCATCATAGTGCGTGTTCAAAGTGTCCTTATAATACTATATGTTGTGCATTTCTTAAGCAGGATAAATCATTTGATCTACCACAAAAACATTACTTACATAATGTTTCAAATGAATCATTAAGTCATTTAAATTCTGAAGATTTTGAATACTTTATTATGTGGTGTAATTTGTTATTACTTGAAGAAGAAGCATCACGGAAAGACAAACATATAAAAGATTTATGGACTCAGACTCCAGAAAATAGAGAAAATTTAGGTCGTTCAATTATTAATTTGAAGCTTGTTAGCAAACCAGAACAATATGGAAATCGATTTACACATACTTTTAAAGTTATTGAATCTAAACGAACACTTTCAGGGATAGGATCAGATCTAACTTTATCTGGGGTACTTTTTTTTTACCTGTGTTCTTATATTTATTAGTTTTTTTTCATATATATTAAACTTTAGATCAATGAAGGAGAATATATTATATTAAGTTCTAATAATCGCCTGGCGATTGCAGCAGGTTTTGTTCAGCAACTTGATGTAGATTTGATAAAAGTTAATCTTGAGAGAGATTTATCAAAAAATTATTCATTTGAAACATTTATAATTGATAAACACGATTCTCAATCGAGAAATATTTTTAACTTTACTAACTTGGGTTTCCTCTTAGATAATTCGGAAAACTCAAATCGTTTACGTGAAATTATTGTGTATAAAAAAAAAGCTACATTCAACGAAGATGTATACTCATTTGGGGGTGTATACTTCAATGAAATTATGAAAGAATTGAATTCTATACAACAAGATGCTCTTAGAAAGGCTATTAATGCTAATGAATATATGTTAATTAAAGGACTCCCTGGCACAGGTTAGCAGTATTTGTGTATTTGGATTTTGTTTTTACAATTTAATTTTTTTTTTTCTTAAATAATTTTCAAAAGTACTTTCCTCTATGCCTTTTTAGGAAAAACACAAACACTTGTCGCCATTATTCGAATTTTAAATTTAATTGGAAAATCGGTATTAATTACAAGCCATACACATTCTGCTGTAGACAATGTACTCTTAAAATTAAAAGAACATAAACTTAAATTTCTTCGAATAGGCTCAGAATCAAGGATATCACCTGATTTGATTAATTTTAGCGAATGTAAGTTATCAGCATCATGCAAAACAGTTATTGAACTCGAAAAAATGTATTCATTATACAATATTGTCGGAGTAACTTGTTTAGGAGTAGGACATGCTTTATTTACACATAAAAAATTTGATGTTTGCATCGTTGATGAAGCTTCACAAGTATTTCAGCCAACTATAATAAGATCATTATGTTTTGCTAACAAATTTATACTTGTTGGTGATCCAGATCAGCTTCCACCAGTTGTAAAGTCAAAGGCAGCAAGAAAATTAGGAGCAGATGAGAGTTTGTTTCATCGTTTAGATTCTCCTGAAAATACTTCAATTTTGACTCTACAATACCGTATGAATAAATGTTTAACAAAATTAGCAAATGATTTTGTATATAAAGGAGATCTTAAATGTGGCAATGAAATTGTTGAATTCGCTGGCTTACGAATGGTCAATTACGAATACATTCTAGAAGAATATGCTACACAAAAGTGGATTCTTAAAGCACTTAATCGGCATATTGATCAGTCTGTTATACTACTAGATACTAAAAACTGTTTAGATAAAACTTTAGAATTTTCTGTGATTAAAACAAATGAACTGAGTCAAAAAATTAAAAAGCATGCCGCTAGTAACGAAGAAGGAAATATATATACAAACTATTGTGAAGCAGCTATTTGTTTTAGTTTAGTAAAAGCTCTCATAATTGGTGATTATTCACCCAAAAATATAGGTATAATAGCTCCATATCGTGCACAAGTTGAACTTTTAAAAAAAATTTATGATGCTTTTATTCATCATTATAAAACAAATGATGTTGAAAGAATGAATTTTATTGGTTTAGAAATTAATACAGTTGATCAGTATCAGGGACGGGATAAAGAATTGATTATTTATTCTTGTACAAAAACAGGTATATATGAAAATATGAAAGACAAAAAAAAAGAAAATGAAATTCTTGAAGACCGACGGCGTCTAACGGTAGCCATAACACGTTCGCAGAATAAATTAATTTTAGTCGGAGATGAAAAATGTCTTGAAAATTATACACCATTTAAAGATTTATTCAAATCAATTCCAGCTACAAATAAAATCGTATTAGAAGATTATTCTTTAGGATTTACTTGGAAAGAAGCATTTAAAGATTTAGAATTTGTTCTTAAACTTTAAAATTTTTTGTTTACTTTTATTTTTTATATTAAAGCATTATAGGAAATTTAAACAACTTTTACTTTAGACACATCTCGTTTTTCTATTAGCCTTAAATGTTTTTTACGCATACGTTTTATTTTCGCAGGATTTTTAATAATTTGAACCACTTCAGCACGTCTTTCATTTTCCAATTTTCGTGCAGCATTCTGTAATCGTTTTTCTTTTCTTAAATCATTTTTTTGTTTGTGGTCTAGTTTTATTGATTTCGATAAATCTTTAATATGTTTAATTTCTTCACGAAATTCATATTTTTTATTAAATGTTCTACGATGCATAGATTTTTTTATTGTTGAGAATCTAAACAAAACAATTATTAATGGATATATTTTTTAAATTTTTCATTAGATAAATACTTTTGTTTGACAGATTTCCATGGTCTTCCGGACTTAGGTTTTCCCCTTGGAATAATTAATTTCTTGTTCTTTACTTTTTGATTTTTGATTATCAATTTATCCTCATGAGCTATTTTATTTTCTGGTATTTTCTGGCTTTGTACTGATATTTCTGACATTTTTTGCTACAATGTGTAAATTTTGAAACACGTGATATCTACTGTCAAAACAACATATGCGTTATTTGACAACAGCATATGAATTATGGTTGTAGCTCATAAAGATATAATATTTATCTAATGGTAAATAAAAACTTTTTAAAGTTAAAAAATATTCATAGGCCTAAAAAATTTTTTATTTTTATGCACAGCCATACTCAAATGTAGATTGATTGCAATAATTATTTGAGAAATAATAAAATTATATATATAATGTCTCTTTCATTATATTCAATTGACTTGTATTATAAATACCCAGTAGGACCTTTAAGCATATATTCATTACTGTTTAAGATATTAATTTTCAGCTGTTCAGGCCTGAGTCTTTCCTATAACTTGTGCATGAATTTTACATGGCGAGGGCCGATTTTTCAGGTGCGACACACACATGCACGTTAAAATGTAGGGGAATTTATTTTAAAAGCGCATGCGCATACTTTTTTGGTGTTACCAGCTTAGAATTATTTCTTATTTAATTTTATGGTGTTGATATATTAAAACTATTTTATATTTTATTTTAAGTTTTTTATTTACTAAAATATTTCAAACAATATAAATTTTTTTATAAAATACAAATAAATTTAATAAGTTTAATTTGCTCCTTTTTGTGGCGGATTTAGATAATACTCAAGATGTTGCAATGTTGCATGTTACCTGTAAAAGGATTCTAGTTACAAAAAAACAGAAGCATAAAAATTTTGTATATTAAACTATTATGTATCTACAAAAACGCAGTTTAATTCAGTAGCATGCAGCGTATTAATATGCAACTAATTATTTAAAACTGCGTAAATTTGTAATCACGCCCATAAACAAAATAAAAGTTAAACGCAAAATTATGGATAAGTCATGTAGCATCAATACCACATATAGAGTTCATAATAAATAGAGTTCAGTTAAACGTTGACCGTTATAGGTGTTTTCGGTAAGATTGATTAAATATATTTGTAAAGTAAACTAAAGTTGTGAAAGTAAAATTAAATAAAAAATTATTTCAAAAAAGATAAAATTATAGTGACGCTTTTGAGAAAACATTATCTTTAAGTTGTGTTGTGCATTTAGTTGTTTTATTAAAAACACCTTTTTCAGGATATCAGATCAGATTGGTAAGTTTTTAATTATTTTAATCAATGAAAAACTAGATGAAGTATTAGAAGAAGAAAGGGTAATTTTTTTACTTATGGTATAGAAGTTTTTAATTCATAAAATTTAATTTGCAGATTAATTATATTAAGGAATTTGTAGGGCAAACACAACTTCTCAAGTGTATTAACTCTTTTTTTACGGAAGATTTGTTGATGAAAATTAATTGGAGTGGGAATAATAGTTTATTTCCTTTGAAATCCGTAAATTTCTTTAGCACCGATTTATTTGGTATGCAAATCAAATTTTCAAAGTGTGATTAATTGCATTAAAATTAATATTTTAGAGGCAGTTAAATGTGAAAACTTTGGCTACAAAGAGTTTGAAGAGTGTATGCGAAAAGGTTTGCATAATGCAAAAAACCGAGTATATGTTAATAAATATAAGAAGAAAAATATAACAAATAATAAAGATAATTAAAGTATATTAACAATATAACATTAAAAAAACTTTATCTTTAAGAAAATTACCTTTTTTAAAATATATGGCCTTAATATGTTAAAATAAATGAACTTTAAACTGTTTTGTGAATATAATTTTAATTTCTAATCCACCATAAAATCCAATATTTATTCCATGTCTGTTGACCAATTCTGTGGATAGCCTAAAAAATAAAAATACATAAATACATAAATATAACATCCCCTAAATAATTATTTATTAGAAATATTTTTTAATTAATTAATACTATAATTAATACAAAATAATTTTTTTACTGTTCACAAAAATTTCTTGTCACATTTTGACAAGTGAAATACATTCTATGTATTGAACAGGCAGGGCATGCGCAGATTCAAGAGTATGCGTATACATATATTGTTTACACTATCTTATATAAAATTAGGTAAACACAATCAAAACTTTCATGAGCCTGCCTGAATTTTTTCTTAGCGGAAAGCAAAAAGTAATGCTTAATGCCTGTTGAAATAGACAGGCGCCTGAAACATTTCCTACTGGGTACATTTTAAATTAAAAATACAATAAAATGAGTATAACTGCATTTTGAAAAATACATAAAAACGCTCTGTAACGCTAATTTAAGCACTCAATACGGTTGAAATGTCATCCGGAACATTGTCCATGTCCGGGGTAATTTAACTCGTCTACAGCAATGTCCACGGACCAATCTGAAAGTCCGCTACAATGTCCGAGTAAATTATGTGTTCACGCGGACATAATGACAGCTTCATACATTTTTAAAAGCATGAAGATAGCAACGAAAGATTACAGCACAAAATAACATTGCTATTCATTATGATATCAAAAGTTTAAAGTTTTCATAATTAATCATTTTTGATTTAAAGTTCAACTTAATGTTATTATTACTATAAATCATATATTTAGTAAAAAATGATACAAGTCCGGGCCAATGAATGTCCGACGTCTACAGTGCATTTACCCGGAAAATGTCCGACGTCTACTAGGGCCTTAAAAGGCACAAAAGTATACCCTTATTTTATATTGAATTGGGAATTGAACTATGCCACCAATGATGTCGTAGATGTTTGACATTTGTGTTTACCAGAAATTAGCATTTTACTAGAGTCTTTTTTGTTATATCTTAAAATTTGCCTAAAAACTGAAAGCACATTTGAATTTGTGACAATTTAAATAATATTTTAATAATATTTAGCTTTTTTTCAAAATATTGTAGTGAAAATTGTTGACAATTTAAATAGTAAATAGTATTTTAATTTTGTTAACATAGGTTTAAGCAACATGGACTTAATAACATTAAATAAAAATTTAGATTTAGACAAAATATGCCGTGTTTGTTTGGCTACTAAGAAAGATATGCGACCACTATTTGGTGAAATGGTAGCAGATATGCTTATGGAGTGTGCCAGAGTGAAGGTAATTAATATATATAATATATTAAAATTCATGGTGCTTTTTATTCTTTCTATTTTTCCGCAATATTTTCAAAAGCTCAATTCATGTTTGCCTTTAAGCATTCAAAATAAAATTTAAAGGGATTTCAAACCTTATTAGATTTATAAAAAATTTTTAAAAACACTCAAACGTTCAAATATAATTGTAAATGTGATTTAAACAGTAAATAAATAAAAATTAATTGGAAATTAAGTTGTTAAATAAAATTTTGTCATAGCATTCATTTTTCTGTTAGATGACTTGTTATAACAGGTTCAGGAAAAGGTTATGGATTAAAACAAGCGGTAAAATCTTGGAATGAAGCAATTCATTTTCTATTAATTGCAGCTAAATGCAGTTAATATAAATCTGATCAATGTCTTTCATTGATGT
The DNA here is from genome assembly GCA_947359355.1 of Acrocera orbiculus. Classification (NCBI taxonomy): domain Eukaryota; kingdom Metazoa; phylum Arthropoda; class Insecta; order Diptera; family Acroceridae; genus Acrocera; species Acrocera orbiculus. The sequence continues at coordinate 7,430,689 of OX375759.1, forward strand.
TATCTCAAATTATATTGACATACTTAGATTGATATAAGATAAATTAATATTTTAAAAGATATTATTATTTCAAAGGAAAAATTTGTTAATTTTTTTAGTCATTAAGTATATAATTATTTATATAATATATTGAGCAACATTAATCTAAATTCAAAACCTTTTTGTAAGCTTCAATTAGCTTGATGCCTATTTTAAATATTTTTGATGATCAGATTTGCTTGCTAGAATCTAATTTATCTGTGTTTGTATTAATTTTGGCAATTTATTGAAAAACCAATTCGTTATTTATTTACCCCGTTATGTATATAATATCCAAAGTTAGTTGTTATTCAAATACCAGTTATTATTGCTTTAATCAAGAAATTTTCTCACATAAAGTTTTGTGATTTTGTGAAATTATATTTCCCCTTGTTTCTAGTAAAAAAAAACTAAGTATATATTCCCAAAATATGAAACCGGCATGTTCTTTTGCACTAAACCAGGGATGGGCAAACTTTTTCGGTCGCTGGCCAAAAATCGAAGAAGAAATTTTTCTAAAATTTTAAAAACAATATACAAATATTAAACTTTAAATATGTTAATTAGATGAATGAAATTGCCATTTCATTTTTAAAAGTTCCTTATATTGAGGTTCGAAGGGGATGTACTGTTTCTAAGAAAAGAGGGTAAATGCTCATCTGTCAGTCTACTTCTGAAATTATCCTTTCTAAGATTCGTAGTTGAAAATACTTGTTCACAAGATGAAGCAAACATAACACTGATTTTCTGGGCGTGAGATATTAAATTTGGGAAAATTGCTTATATAATGATTTGTAAAACTCTAACTTTGGCATATATAGAAACAGCTGCTTGGGATGATTATTAGATTGCAACTCAATTAATTCAAGCTGCAAATCTGACCTCACTACTTCACAATTTACGTTGGAAGGCATGGTAAAAATATCCAATTCTATTTGCATGGCACTGAAATCTTGAAATCTGTGTTCGAACTCAAAATGCAGTTTTTTCAAGCCATTTTCATAATTCTTAAGCTTCCCTTCATTTACTGAGGGTATTCAATTTAACCTCGAAAAATGAGAAAAGTCGTTCTTAGCGCAGCAAACAGATTAAGTTTAAGATTAAAATTAAGTTTTAATTTAAAAGCTTTGATATGGGCCCAGATATCGTTGATAAATTGATTTTTTTCTTGCATCTTGACATTCAAGTTTTTCATATGACAAAGAAGATCTGTGAAAGATGCAAAGTCCGAAAGCCATTCTGTATCGCCTAACATTTTGCACTCCGCAAAACACTGTTTCTCATGAAAGAACGACACAATGTCGTCCTTTAGCTGCCACCTTACCTTACTTCACCTTACTTTCATGTAATATAGTACATCAGAGTATTCAGATTGCACGGACTGTGGAAAATTCCGAAATTGTCTTGAGTAAGCCCACGAGACCGAATTATATTCACAAGTTAAACGACTGCATTAAGCACGGGTTTCATATTCAATGCAAATTTACACAGAGCATCTTGATGTAAAACACAATGTAGAAAAACAACATTTTTCCCGGGGTAGTTTTTATTAAAGGGTCCAAGAAATCCAAATTTTTTTCCTGTTATATTTGGTACTCCATCGGTCGTAATATTACATGTATTTGTTATAGGCACTTTCAAAGTTAAAGGGCATTCCTGAAATCCACGAAAAATATCACACCCAATTGTAGTTTCCTTTTAAGAACGCATGCACGCAAGTTCCTCGGTTATTTCAAAGTTTTCCTCAACACCTCTCATAAATAATAATAACTCAGCAATATCATTTATATCAGCGCTTTCATCTATAAAATTTCTTTTAATTTTCGTCGCACCGGCAAATTAAAAATCTATCTACGGGCCGCATAATACCTTCCGGTGGGCCGTAGTTTACCCATCTCTGCACTAAACAGTATACGGAAACTTCTCAGGCTGGTTTCCATATTACAAAAATTCAAAATCTTCAAAACTTTATATATATATATATATATGATGAAAATATATATTTATTTAGATTATTAAATTAAACGAGAAACAGTTTTTTTTCCTAAAAAATGTTGCACAGCTGCTAAGATGATATAATTTCGATTATGAGTTCATTTATTTACATGTTTTAGTTCTATGTGATGATATTTGCTTTTAACGTGTTAGATAATGGTCGCGTTTAAACGATATTCAACATTTGAAAAAGATAAATTTCAATAAATCTACTGATTAATTAGCCTAAATTATATTTTCTACAGTCAATATCTTTTTTTATAACCATACAACAATATATATATGTATATACATTGTTTTATCATATGAAAACAAAAACTTGTGAAATTATGTTAAGTAAATTTTTAAATTTAAAACTTTTTAGATAGAAAACACTGATGGATGGCCTGATAAAATTTGTGTGCAGTGTGTTCATCAAGTTTCCCGCTTTCATGCATTTAAGCTTCGAGTTGAAAAGGCTGACCAAGAATTAAGAAATTATATTAAAGGTTTGACAGTTATTGTTGAAGAACCTATAACACAAATTGAAATACAGCCTCAAAATCATAGAAACTCTGATACATCTAACCAATCACATCAAACGCGACAAGAATTCCATAGACAATCACAGATACAAACCAGTGATAGTCCACAACAAATGGTTATATCAAATAGTTTGCATAATGCTCAAATAATGAATGCAACTCAAATTGTAACTACACATGGTGGACAACAAATTGCACAACTTGTAAATGCTGGACAGATTGGTCAACTAATTCAAACTGGGAATACAGTACAAATGATACAACAAAACGGTCAATCAGCTCAAGTACTACAAATTCAAAGAACATCTGATGATAGATGTGAAATAATTGTACAGCCTGATATGCCTGGTGAGACACAGTATTACGAAGATGTTACTGTAACAACACAAGATATTCATGAGGATGATGAAGTTATACAAATTCATGAAGAAGAAGAATATTTAGAAGATGAGGAAGAAGAAATTATATCTGAAGAAATAACATATACCTTAGGTATATCTGAAGAATCAGAAAACGGTGAAAAGCTTTATTTGGGTTGATTACCTCAGCTTAATATTTAACTATTTATAAATATATATAATTAATTTTTTTAGCCGATTTTATAAATCAACAAACAAGCTGTCCATCACCTGGAAGATATATTTGTAATTTATGTAGGAAAGAATTTCATCATAGTAAATGGCTTCAGACTCATATGAAATCTCATTCAAATTGGATAAAGGTCTTTAGTTTTGCATTTTTTATGTTAATATAAGTTTTTGAGTTGTATATGATATATTTTCAAATGTATTCCTTTATAAAAAAAATTACAATGCATGTTAATATCATTGTGCCCTTTTACACAAGAAGTAAACAACCCTTAGAATATTCGACTTTATGGGGGAAAGAAGGATTTGTAGCAAAGTGTAACGGGGAAGCTCCATACTCGTTTGTCTTATGAATTTAAATATAAGATAATAGAGATAATTTTATTCTTGTTAAAATAGAGGTTCTAATGAAATTTTGCTTTGTTTATCCTTTTTTTGTCATATTTTCATATGTATCATTTTACATATTTAATTGAATGCTGATTTTAAAAACTCAAATGAAGGCTTTCATTTTAATCTTTACGATTAAAGAATCATTGATAATTTTCATAATCTATTTTAAAAACTTTTTATAGTTATTTGTTATAAAGGTATTTTTGAAAACTGTTATTTTTATGTGAATAGTTTTTGTTTTTTTTTTTTTTGTAGGCTAATTGTAAGAGACAACCACAATGTGGAATATGTCATAGGAGCTTCAAAGGACCAGGAATGCTTAAAATGCATATGAAAACACATGAGGTATATTGAAAATAAATATCTTAACATTGTATATTTAGTATACCTTTTTTTATAAGCAGACGGTTGAAAAAACACCAACATGCACTATTTGCCACAGAGAGTTCAAAACAAAAGCAATGTTATATAGGCATAGGCAAACACATCAAACGGTATATATAATGAAGTCATTATGAAATAATTTAAAATTTATTAGACATATTTTTAGAAATCATATCAATGTGGTAATTGCTTAAGAGCATTCGCCTCACCTTATACATTGGCTTCACATATGACAAAAAAACATTCTTCACAAGAACAAAAGTTTAAATGTATGCAATGTGATGATACTTTATCGTCATTAGAAGAGTTAAAGGTAAATTTTATTAATTGATAACAGTTATTTATGAAATGTTTTCTCTAAAATGGTGTACTATGTTTATCTTCTAGTTTCTAAAAACTAAGTATTAATTTTTACAAAAGCAATTTTTTCTGTTTTTTTCTGTTAGAACTATCAATCAAGGATATACTTATACCTTAAACAGTTTTACTTTTCATATACTTTTTTTATATGTATAATCTCAGTTGAAACAATATTTGGTCGAATGTACAGCCATTAATAATATTTTGTTTAAATTATCTATTAACTAGAATATTGTTATTAGTATTTGGTAAATACAATGTCATTTTTTCGCAAAATCATAATTAAGAAGCAAAATATGTTGAACTGTAAATTTTTTAAAGAATAACCTATTAAAACTATCAAAGTCAGCAATAGTTTTAAAATCTTAGTATATCATAGCAGCCAATAATAATTAATAAAATAGAGGCAAACTTTTATACATCATTTTAGTTAAGCCATTTTAGATTATTTCTTTTTCATATTTTTAACTTCTCTTGGGAAGTTACTATATTAGGTCCGAAAATCGAAATCAATAATTTTGTGTTTTCTTTACGTTTCAAGATCTGGAGAATCATTTGCAATCATTTTTAGAGTGGTGTCTGTCCGTGTGTGTGTGTATGTATGTATGTATGTATGTATGTGAGCTTTTTTATGAGATTCGTTTTCTCAAAAACTACTGGATCAAATACATTTTTAATATATCAATCGATAGGCCACATCATGACTTAGATCTGAAAGGAGTTTGAGCGCAGTCGGTCCAGCGGTTCGTTTTTTATTTATAAAAAACTGGCTTTTTTAAGCACGAAAAAGTGAAGATTCGACAAAATTACATTTTTGACCATATCAATCAATACGCCATGTCATGACTTCGATTTGAAAAGAGTCTGAGCAAAATCGGCCCAGCGGTTCGTTTTTTATCAATAAACAACTAACGTTCTCAAGAATGCAACAAAACTTTTTATGTAACCTTCATGTTCTAAGTATCGAGGGGTATATGGGGGTTTTTGAAGGTGCTGATTTTAGATCTTTTATGAGTTTTTTAAAATTCAAGATGGTGGACCCAATATTTTTTTGTAAAAATTCTTCAAATTGGATGAAATTTAGTTTTGAGCGGGATTTCAAGTAATAGATTATAAATTATTGTGTAATGTTGAAAAGTTTTTTTTTTTTTTCTAATTTTGAGCTTCATCAAAGTTCAAAGTATGGATTCGTAGAGTTAAAATTGATATTTACCGAAATGCTTATGTATTTGTCTAGTCTAAATTGATAGTGCCATATAGTAATCATAAGATAGTGTCGAATGATTGTCAAGGTATGGGAACATTAAAAAAAAATTTTTTTCCCAAGAGAAGTTGCTTGTGCGGTACCTGCTGCCGGACGTATTTTATTTTTTGTGTTTTAACTGGAATATTTCAAACACTTTTTTAACTTTTTAATTTGAAATATAAATTGTTTAATTTTTGTTGAGCTAAAATATGTTTTATTGAATTAAATGGCATAATTACTATTTCAGAATCATATACAAACACTTGGTCATGGGGGACAAGAATTAAAGAAAGATGAACTGAGCTGATGAAAAATAGCCTTAAATTAAAAAGCAATATATTTTTTTTTAATAATTTGTAAATGTAACAAATAAAAAAACATGTATGTAATAATCTTGCTTGATTTAAAATTTAAATGAACAATTTCTTTTATAAGCTTATAAATAAGAACCAGTAAAAACTCTTTTATGAAAAATTTAATTGTTTTTATAAAATGATAATAATTGAAAGAATACAAAACTCACTTTTTTGTTAGAACCTCTAATTGGTAGAATTAAATATATTAAATTTTCCTTGAATTTTAGGAATAAACAAAATTTATTGAATATATAAACATAAAAGTAGAAAATAACTCTCACTAACGATTTATATAAAGATTTTTTCAATGTATACTTAAGCCCATTTAATGTGGGAATATACATTACGCTTTACCTCAAAAATATATTTAGTTTAAAAGCCCTATCAAATCGTAAAATATCTTTTTTCGTACTAAATGTAATTTTCATTTTTTTTTTTAAATTTCAATTCCTAAATATTTAAACTTAAGTTGTAGATATTATTTATTATTTTGAGCTTTTAGATGGAACATCATTAATAGTTTTGCAAAGAATTATCTTACAATTATTCATTTAAATTAATTGGTTTTGCTTTTAATTTCTATTATTTGAAAGTGTGTCTTTCTTGATAATGAAATAGAAGGTAAAAAAAAATTACTTTAAATATTTTTTTTATATTAATTAGGATTAAGAGTAAAGGAACGTAATTTATATTTTCTCGTAAAAAAAAGAAAACTGCATAAACTTTATGTACCTATCAGTTGATTGATTTAACTTTAATTAAATTGCTATGTTTGGATGAAGGGAGAAATTTACCTTGCGTGTGCTTTTCTATGATAATAAATACACATAAAAAATAGCGTGTATTTAAAGTTTTTCTTTTAAGGAAAATTGTGAAAATCGATCGATTCGAGATTTGTTTGTATTGAAGTGTTGTCATGACATGCTTCAATGTTATATCTTTTTACGCTGCTAATAAATCAAGAGATATGATTCTTAGAAGTTCTTTTTATTCTCTTTAAATGGTTTTAAATTGAAAATACGAAAAAAATTTTTATTTTTTCGTTAGAAATACATAAAAAAAAATTTATTTCAAATTTGTTTTATTAATAAAAGTGATAAATATAAAATGACATCATCAAATAAAGATATTACTTCTAAAAATTCAAGAAAAAACGCATTAAATATTTCTCAAATAGTTGGAAATGGATTTACAGTTAAACCACGAAAAACAAGTGCAGAAATTGTTAGTGAAGCGAAAATTTTATTGGCAGGCAATGTTGGTATGTTAAAATTATTAATTGGATTTTTAAATTTTTTCAAATTGAAATGTAAAATTATTTTGCTGGTGATACAAAATTTTTGATTAATGTTTTAAAATGTCAACTGGGTTTTATTTCAATTATATTTATTAGCTGCAGAACAAAAAAAGATTTTATGACTATTTTGAGTGGAAAATAATACCGAGTTTTTTCCACATAAATAATTTTAGCTGAAAACTATAAAAACTACAACTACTAGTAAACACCTGGTTTTCTATCAGGACTAAAGATTTGTTTTTTTTTTTAAACTTTAACTCAAACTATTTCAGATATCGAAAAATTTCTATTTTTTTACTATGAAGTTATACTTCACATATTACATAAATATATCTAATACTTCTCGGAATGGTTTTAAATTTTTCCAAAGATTCATTTGAGAAATTTCGACGTCTTAAATGACACCACTGACTCTAAATTTTAATGAACTTCTGTAACTTTTGATGCTGTTAAGTCAATTACCGTACAAATGTCCGATTTAGGAATTAACTCATAAAGAATAGATGTTTAATAGATGATTCTTACAATTAGTTAAAATTTGTACCCATTGTGTTTATATTAACTTATGTGTAAGTACTTGTATAAAGATTGTAGGTGTTTTCAATGTGGAAGACTGTGGTCCTACCTGAATTTACTATTCACCTACCCTATTTCGATAAATCATACGATCTAATCCAGCGATACTCAATATGCAGCCCGTAGAATACTTATGAGGTGCCCGAGCTATTTGGTCCAGTTTGTAGGGAAAATAATTCATTGTCTCGCAATTAAGCTCAACTAAGCCTAAAACAATTATAAAAATATGCATGACCATGCAATGTTATAACTTGTGGCTTGTAAAGCCCCGTATTAACGAGTTTAAAAATAAAAGGAATAAATAAATTGTTGGTTTAATAAATAAATTTATATATATCAGTTTTTTCTTACCAACCTGAGCCCCGTGTAAAATGGGGCCCGGTTGTATGTGGCCCGGAATAAAACCTTACCGGATCATGCTTGAAGGCTCTTCCACTATGATCACGACGTATTTTGCTGATTTGTTAATTTTCAGGGATAATATTTTGCACCTTTAAGTTCAATTTAGTAGTTTTTAGCTCGAATTTTTCCTTGCTTTGTGCTTGTAATATGAAAGTTGTCCGTTGCGGGGTTTTTGGTCAATTTATAACAATTGTTGCGCTTTTGATGACTTTTTAAAGTTATTAAATGTAATCACATTTTGTAAATAAGTCCTTATACCTTTATTGTTTGTTTTTTATTTTAGTATACTTTGTTTATGATAAATTAATAAAAACATTTTTTTTGTAGGTGGAGCACGTTTAGTAAGTACAAGACGCCCTATAACACCACATGAATCAGATCGCAGACTCTATGGAAAATTAGCACCAGCTGGTCGACCTCCTAGTGCATTCAGGTACTAATAAAAGGAGTAATAATATTCACAAAAAATTTATTAATTAAATGTTTATATAGTTTAAGGCATTTACGCTTTGATAATAGACAAATTTTACCTTTGGAACCAATTCAAACTAATTATCAGACAAATTCAAATAATGATTCTTTATTAGCAGTCAAACGATCAGCATCAATTGGAATTATTTTTAATTGTCCTGGGAGCTTCAAAAACTTAAATAATCAAAATCGTCCTCAAGTAAAACTACCAGCGCTTACATTACCACCACAAATTATGGTATCATCTGAAAAAAGTAAGTTACTTTTTAACAAAAAAGAGAAAAACCTTTCAAGACATTCATAATATATTAAGGGATTTATTTTGCTTTGTTCTGCGTACACATTCCATTCACTGATTTCAAAACAAAACATTTGAATATTATAACGTCTGGAGAGGTGTGAATAAAAAAATCTACAAAAATCGTCAATGGTCTAGCTATATTAGTAGAAGGGTGGTAATCACTAAAGAAGAATTAAAATTGTACATAAAAAAATAACTCCTACTAGACAATATCTGCGTTCTACGTACTAGTTAGAGGGCGAATCATGAAATCTTAACAGATAGTCGACAATAATATTTAAATGTTTTAATATACAATTAAATTCTTAAATATATTTTGTATTAAATGTGTCAACATATTGTGGGCTATATGTCTGCTTGGAAATCAGATTCCGATTTAAAAAACTTGACATTTCGTAGGTTAAATTATTATTGCAAAATTTAAAATATTTAGAAATAAAAACTATACTTTTATTATTAGCTTATAGTTTTGTTATTATTCTGGAAACTGGAAACTTAAAATCTTGGTCTTACTTTTCAGTCTAAATATTTTAAATATAATTATTATAAGGATGTTTTATTGATATTCTTTTGAAAAATATAATAATAATTAAGTTAGTAAGTCAATAAATTTGATATTATATAAACAAACTTTCTTACAAGTTTGATACACTCATTCTAACGCTTTTCAAACTCTTCTATATAGGACATACAAAATGATTTACACGCTTGAAAGGCAGAAAGACTTTGGCTATCATATATATTAACGACATTTTGTTTTATAAAGTTCTATATAACAGACTCATAGCAGATATCTTCAAAATACAGGTTCTTCCAGATTAATTACCTCGGACTTGGCTGTATTAAAATCGTCCTCCACGATCCAAATATCTACTTTATTTAACTCTTTTTCCCGAAATGCTACGCGAATCGTAGTTTTCTGTAATCTTTTTTTCTTTTTGCAAATTTTTTAAACTATGTATTTCATGTCTAAATAGTTTATCAGGTTTAGTCATGTCACCATTTATTGGCCTGCTCTAAAAGTTTTTTTAGCTGTTTCTCCCATTTGAAAATGAAAATTGTTTGATTTATTTTTGGTCTACAATTTTAATGATCAATAAAATTTTTCGTACTTCCCCACTCAAATCGAAAATTCAAAAAAATATTTGCTTTATGAACGATAATTTTATATTGAATTTTCAGTACCAGAAAGAAAATTACATCCTAATTGTAATTCAGGTCAATTGATTATACTTGAAAACATTCCTAAAAAAGAAACTGAGAAGAGCTTAAGCTCTGAAGAGAGGCCAACTACACTAAAAGAGAATTTGTGTCAAAGTCAATGTGTAAGACCTAATGGGATAAAATTTCATTTAAATTATTAAAAATTTTAATTAAAGGATTCTCAGAAAATAAAGTTAAAGGAAGATAAAGAAATCAACTTACAACAATCAAGAATTATAACATCAAAGACATTGTTAGTTAAAAGTAACGATCTTTTGGTTCAGTCATCAACAGAAATACTTTTAGATCATATCAAAGTATATGCCGGAATTAAGGAATGTTCTGAAAATACTGCTCAACATATAAATGCTGTAAGTGTATGACTGTAAAATTAGCAAAAGAAGTTTTTTTTTTGTAAAGTTAAAAATTCAAATTAATTTTTAATTAATTTGTTTAGGGGAAATAATGCGCACTAATAAAGTTCAAAATCTAATTCATTATTAAGGGAGTATTTTAGTCTAGAAATTTATAAAAATCGATTTATTTTTATATTTTCAAATTATTTTTGGAGATATAATTGTTTTAGTGACGCGTCATCCAAACGGGCTTGGCCGAAGCGAATCTAATAAAATATGATAACGAAGTTCATCCTAATATAGTACCCAGATTGAAGAAATTGTATTCTATAACTGCGTATAATTTTACCTAAAAATTTAAATGTGTTTTTGTTGAAATTACTTTTTTGAGATTCCTACCCTCATCTGTAACTTTTTGAATTATTAATTATTTCACTTTTTTTTCACGTATTCTTCAAGCATTAAAAAATATCTTGTAAAATAATGGATGGAAAGGTATATTATATAGGCTCTTACATATTTATTGTTATTTTGTAGGGCTTCCTTCGAGAAGTAAGCACACTTGAACATTTCAGATTGGTATTAGGTCAAGTAAATTTCTATGGTAATAAAAACAAAAGATCTGATTTTTCTGATTGATGATTCTGATGTGATGATTGAGTCTCGAGTCTGACTTATGAAAATAATACTTTCTGGTTGAAATTCGTCTTCATTTATTAACAAAATCTTCTTTAAGAGAGTATTTATTTCAACGATTTCCTAACTTTTCTATATTAGCCATGTAGAACAATTTACTTTTGGCCTTAAAACAGCAATTAGCTTTTGGTAATGACTTTTTCATTTGTAACAAATAATTTTGCCAGCCGGATCATAATGTAACCCGTAAATCACCTTTAGATTTTGAGAGTCAAATCTCTTGAATACGGAGCACCCAAAAGCTTAATCTGTGTAATTTAGCTTTTTTTAAATGATTTTTTACATGATCCATTATCTTGGTAAAGCACTCTTTTTTTTTCATTATATGCAGGATTTTATGTTCTGCTTTAATTCTTCAAAACGTACCTATAATGAAAAAAGGAACAATTTCATCGTATTCATTATTTCAGATTTTGACTGAAATTCATAGTCGTATCAATGGAACTAAAAATAATTGGCGAGGATTAGTACTAAGCGGTCTACATGGGCTTGTTGAATGTACTTCACCAAAGGTACTTTTAGCTGTAGCCAGACTTGTACTATCTGTATGTATATTTGGTTCCGAAAATAATTAAATAAATAAAAGTCTATTTTGTTTTTTTTTTTTTAAGTTAAATGTAACTGGAAGTAATCTAACTGGAGCATGCAAACTTGTCTTCAAAGTAGCTAGATCTGAGGCTAATGATTATCTTTTTATTGAATCAGATGTACCAGAACTACTTATAAATGGATTAGGTAGAGCTAGTCCAATAGATGATCCAGAAGCTTGTATTTATGGTTATGGTGCAGTCAGATTTCTTGTTAATACAAATAAACGGCAGCTATCAGACATTGATGATATAAAACAAATAAAATCAATTGGAAGCCGTTTGGTAGTACATGGAGCTGTGCCATTGATAGTCTTACATTTACAGATATTAAATGAATTTGGTTCTATACAAAATTTATTTGGTCCACCTTTACATGCACTTTTTCAAGTTTCGGCAGCATTAAGAGCTTTAGCAGGATTACAACAGGATATTTATGAAAATTTAAATTATGATAAAAATGAGGCTATAGATAATTTAAAAGATATACAAATAAATAAAAATATAACAATAATTCACAAGAATATTGATCCAAAGAGTATTGGATTAGAAATTGCATGCCCACATCTTGTTAAAGCTGCCGAAATTTCAATCAGAGAAGGAGAAATTCAATCAAATATCGTAAGAACTTTAAGGTCTGTTAGACATTTGAAGATTTAATTTAAGTTATTATTTTTGTTTGACTTCCAGTTCAAAGTTTATCGCACAAAACATAATTTTTTGTAGCTAAACTAGTATTTCTAATTCAAAAATTTGAATTTTTTAAATTTTTTCTGGTAATATTTTTTGATTATTCTTAATACTAATTGATTGAAAGCGAGGCAGAGCATTAATGTTGTCATTTTGAAAACGTTAACAAAATTGGTACGAATAATTGGAATAATTTTCCATTAAATTCCATGTCGTATTAATAATAAAGGATTGTAGGAGGGTGGTCCCATAATAATCTGGGCTCATACATTTATGATCACTTTGTAACTAGAAAACTTGTATCAAGGTGTTTATTGGTTAGTTATTAAGCAAAGATAAAAACATATATTGACGTGTATTATTTAGTTTGATAATAGGATCTAAAATCTAAATAAACAACACGAAAACAATAAATTTGAATGATGTCGAAAATTGAGTATTGAACTTTAATAAAGTTTGTTTTTAAAGAAGGGAATAAGCCAGCTGAAATTAAACAAAGTTTTGACCTCGTGTATGTTGAGAGGAAAGTCGATCAGTGGACGTGCTAACTCCTGAAACCATTGAACAAATTGAATAAGAATAGTGAGTGATCGCAAGTTTAAGATTAGAGAAATAGCAGCTAGATTCGGGCTTTCTAAAAGTAGTATATATTCGGCTATCTATGACCATCTTCACATGAGCACAGTAAGTTCAAAATAGGTACCGAAACTTCTTTCTTTTGTGCTAAAACAATAGCGTGCACGCTGTGCGGAAGTAATCGGGCGTATAGTTACTGGAGATGAAACAATGGTCCTTTGTTATAATCCTGAAAGTAAGACCGAGTCGATGGAATGGTTTACAAGGGAGAGAAGACGCCAATCAAAGCTAAAGCCCAGCAGTCTATGAAAAAATTTATATGTACAGTCTTTTTGGGATTACGAAGGCCTACTAATGATTGATTTTAAAGAATGTAATACTGTTGTTAATAGCAAGTATTACGCTTCACTTTCAGCAAACTGAGAAAGTGTATCAAAAAGGAATGTAGTTAATAACTACAAAAAGGGATTCTGCTTCTTGATGACTTCACTCCTGTACATATATACTGTTGCTGTTGATATTCAGCAATGTGGCTTCAATGAATTGGAACATCTAACTTACAGCTAAGACATGACCCCAAGTAATTATTACTTGTTTCCTAATTTGAAAAAGGACTTACGAGATAAAAAACTTTTTGATGATAATAAACTATAGGCCGCAATTCAAAGATAAGGGAAAAGAATATTTTTATAATGATAGAGAGTTGTTAATTAATAGATGTAAAAAGTGTTTACAAATAAAAGGAAGCTATATTGAAAAATAATGAATGTTTCAATTGATTATTATTAACAGAACCATGTTAATCGAGATTAGTATGGGACCATCTTCGTCACTCAAATTTAAAAAAAGTAGCCTATAAAGTGACCACTGCTTGAAACTGGTTGAAATTGAATAAATTTCATTTTTTGCATGAGTTTTGAGAATTTAAAATCGCATTAAGTCTGATACACCCTCATCTTAGAAACTTCTTGACACAATGGAAAATAGAAATTTTAATTTATTTTTTACTTACTAAATTTTAATTAGTTGATTTTTTTTTACAAAAAATATTTACCATAATTTGTTTTACAAAATGAAAATTAAAATTAAAAAATGAACTTTTTCTCTATAGTATCTTATCAGAAAATGATGATTGTTGCAAAATATTATCTGAATATGCAGCCAGGATTGGTATTTTACTTGGCCCATATTTAACTATGCATGTTGAATTTCCAGTAAATATCCTTGGTTTAATTAGTAGACTTGGATATATTTTAGGTAATATTATGGCCAAATATGATTCAGCACGTATTCAAGTAAGTTATTCAATATAAATTATTATTCTTAAATTATTATGAAAAACTTTTTCAGTTTTATAATAATGATGTAGCCATGGAATATTTATTAAAATCTTTGGAATTACATTCGAATAAAAATTTCATATGCCTTAGTTCAAAAGATAATAGTTCTATTGATGTTTTAATTAAATTAGTTCGAGTATTAGCAAATATGAGTGTAAATTCTGATGTTGGATATAATCTCGGATTAAATTCATCTGTTTCACAAATACTTTTGGGAATTCTTTCGGCTGTATACCAAACAAAGAATAAGGTAGAAAATTTATTATTAATTTTATTAATAAATTCTGTTATTCTTTTTTTATTTGCTTATATAGTTAGATGAAATTGATGAACTTCTGCAAGCAACACTTGGTGCATTACATAATCTTTGTTTTTATCAAAGTCAATCGGAAAATATTTATGAAGGAATACCATTTGATTCAATGAAATTTAATTATTTTTATGAATTAATTAATATCCTATGTAGAATTCTAGATTCTAGTTTTAATATTGTTTCCTCTGAAGCAGCTAAAGTTCTTGGAAATTTAACACGTAATCGTACGGCTCGAGATATATTTTGTGCTGCTGATGGCTTACAAATACTTTTAAATTGTCTTAATTCAAATGATTATGAATTAATTAAAACATCTGTTGGTGTTTTAGTTAATTTATTAAGTGATTGGGAAAATCGTGGTACATTCCATGATATAAAAGGACCAAAATATTTATATAATGTACTATTTAATGCTGTATCAAAAAATGATTGGATATTAGCTGCAATTACATGTCAGGCATTCTGGAATTTTTTAAGTGATAGTTCCGATATTATTAGATCATTAGGTGAAGAAGAAACAGATCGTTTGACTGAAATATTAATTTATCATTTAGATAATGAAATGTCATACGATAGAGAAATATCAAATATTTTATTTGAACAATTTTTGTTTATTGCAACAGATTTACTTGAAAGAATTCAAACATCAGATTTGAAAGATCCTAAGGAATTTCAGTACTCATTTGTGTTAGATAGCGAAAGTAGCTCTGATGAGAATTTAAGTGGAGAAGATATAAATACTGTTCATGATGAAAACTTTAAAAAGTGGCTCGATGATTAAATTTTTTACTACAAGACTGTAAAAATAAACAAATAATAAAAAAATTTCTTTTTAATCGTGTTAAATTTACTATATTAGATTTTTTAATATAGGAAATTTCTGATTTGATTTTCTTAATGTAATCCAAGAAATTCACCTAATTTTTTTACATCGCAGTGATTGAAATTGTAGGAATTTCCGATAATGAATTATATGATACATTGTTACATTAAACCTTATTTTTAACCGACTCTGTTTTGTGCACAAAACATTCTGACAGTCTGGCAAAGTTTGAAAAAGATTACTTTAAAATATAATCAGTAGAAACAATGGGCATCAGTGAATTTTTTCATATACCATTTCATGTGTGTTAATTATGAAAAAATACACCGGTAAAAAATTCATCAATATAACCGTACACAAAGCATATATTAATATTAATCGTGGGCATAAGATGCACTACATTTGAAAGGCTAAAAAAAAAATATTCGATAAAATCTAGAATTTCCACTGTTTTTCCAAAATAAAAAATAATAAAATTTAAATTCATACACTACAAAAAAAATTTTCTTGTACTATTGCACTCCTCTACATTCGTGGAAAATTTTTAAAAATTCGAACACTTAAAAAAAATTTAAATATATTATTTTATCAGTTTAAAAGTAATTCATGAACAAAACACATTTTTTCATCGCAAAAAGTGATGTCTACACTTTTTTAGATATCAAAGTTTTTGAGTTTACACAACATTTTTACCTCCAAAGTCATTCTGATATCCCTAAATTTTATTAATACTGATAATACAATCAAACTCTGTCAAAAACGCTTAAAATATCAAAATAAATATCATATTGTTATTAAATGGGGTGCATAGTTTTTTGAAACCCCGAATTTTAGCTTAAACATTTCTTTTGTAACCTAATAAAATCTCTAAGGATTTCACTAAATTTACTCCTGCTCGGGCTGCTCGGGCTAACTTATAGGTCATATTATTTTTATTATTACATGGATTGTCTTTAGATTTGTACGACAACTCAGCTTTTTATTACTTTCATTACAATTAAAAAAATCTTATAAGAGAGTAATTCAAAATTAATGTAAGTACCAGACAAACTTGCCTGCCCACTTAAAACCTCGTATTGTTAAACAAAAGGATGAAAACTAAAAAAATATAAATATTTTAAAAATTCTTACACTTAAAAAAGAATCATTACCGTCCCCATTTGCTCTTTACCCGTCTAAGCCTATAATAAAACTTGTCCTGTCCTGTCTAGAAACTACGTCACATTTTCAATAATTTTAATAAAATATTAAATTTATATGATTCCGTAGCACGATAAAATAAATTTTTAAATATGTAGTGATAAAAACAGTTATGGAAAATTAATTTCCCTAAAAGTACCTAGCGCATTTGAATTTTATTTGAATTATAGTTTAATTTGTGTCATTTCAGATACATAACAAAAATAAATCTAAGGATATAAAGCTAAAACTTATTAAAGTTAAGCCATTATTATTACCGGAAACAAAATTTATGAAAGTTATGTATTAAAGCAAACCTTGGTTACTTAAAAAACTAGGAGTAAATTTTTTTTATCGGTTATGCTACAAACCATGGCAGAAGTTAACAATTGATCAAGTTAAAAATAAGGGAAAAAGAAGGATCTCATACCTCACATTATGCTAAAAAAATTTCGAGATGCAGACCAATAGAAAAAGTGCAAAAATGGAAAAATCAAGTGTCAAATAGCTTTAATAAACAGCAAAATTAAAGATACCTCTCAATCAGACAAAGAAAACGTAAGACTTCTAAAATAAAAATTTTTTCTATTAAAAAAATTTGTACTTTTTTTGTGCCATTTTTACTAATTTCAAGGAGAATATTAATTTCTTTGGGAGAAATATGAACCTTAGGACTTTGTATTCAAATCACATTCAAACATCTTGAATGAACTATGTTCCCATATCATTAATCTCTTTCAATTTACTGTTATTTAAGTTGCAAATTATAGTTCATATAAAACAAAAAAATAATAACACTACATTTTCCTAATTAGCTTTCATCAGGATTATTTATTATTATTTTACGAGTGTGTAGGTAATTTCCTTACAACCCTTATCAAAGATCAGGTAGTATATCACCTCCGTTTAGCCATGAAATTGAATCTTAATTTCTATGGCCTACAAATATCTTAATTTTTCTATGGAACAATTTATCTTTTTCTAGTATTTGAAAGTAAGAATTTAAATTTGTTTCCAATTTTAACAGTTTTCAATTACACGATATTAAAATTTTATTTGCAAGTAGTATTAAGTTTTCAAATGGCTTACAAGAAAAAGAAGTAATAAATGTACTTACTACCACATTCATAAAATGCCGGCTCACCTGATGATTATTCATATTGTACTTAAGTTTTTTCTTGTCATAAGCACAACACAACCAAGATAAAACACTAAATTTAAACTTACTAACACTTTTATATTAAAATAAATTTTTTATTCAATTAATCACAATATTTAATTCCGTTAATCCGATGCAATGGCACAATAAAACACACATAGAAAACACAAAACAAAGGCTTTGATGCAATTTTTTTATCTAATTCTCTGAGAGAAATAAAACAAAAAAGAACATAAAGAGAAATAGGCTGGTCTAGTAGAACTTTGAATACGGATCAAGTGGGGGTTGCCAAAAATATTCATTCTTAAAAGTAAAGTTATTTTATCTGCATTGATATCACTTTCTGAAATTTTTAGTGTTGACTTTTTTTTTATTATTTTATTCCAACATAAGAATCTATATTGGCAACCGGAGAACAAGAGATTTACATATAATATAAATCTCTTTCCTTGCTTTCCTTGCTACTACTGTATTTTGTTTGGCTTGCGTGAAATGCTTGTCTCACTAAATTATTTATTCGGTTTAATTAAGCTATTTAAAAAATAATATCTGCGTGGTTTTATTTATTTAATTTAATATTGCAAAAGATTATTCAAGTGAGTATAAAAATAACTGTTTGTTTTATATGTGTTTTATTATAGTTAATTAAAACCATCGCGTCGGTGATTACCGTGAATTAATTGATTGTTTTTTTTTAGTAATTACTATAAAAATTATTTAATTTTTTATAAAAATGACAAAAAAAAAAAAAAACTTAAGCACAATATGAATAATCATCAGGTGAGCCGGCATTTTATGAATGTGGTAGTAAGTACATTATATTACTTCTTTTTCTTGTAAGCCATTTGAAAACTTAATACTACTTGGAAATAAAATTTTAATATCTTGTAATTGAAAACTGTTAAAGTTTGAAACAAATTCAAATTCTTACTTTCAAATACTAAAAAAAGATAAATTGTTCCATAGAAAAATTAAGATATTTGTAAGCCATAGAAATTAAGATTCAATTTCATGGCCAGACGGAGGTGATATACTAACTGCTCTTTGATGAGGGTGGTAAGGAAATTACCTACACAATCGTAAAATAATAATAATTAATCCTGATAAAAGCTAAATAAGAAAATGTAGTGTTATTATTTTTTTGGTTTTATATGAACTATAATTTGTAACTTAGATAACAGTAAATTGAAAGAGATTAATGATATGGGAACATAATTCATTCAAGATGTTTGAATGTGATTTGAATACAAAGTCCTAACGTTCATATTTCTCCCAAAGAAATTAATATTTTTCCTGAAAATTATTATTCTCTTTCAAAACTTAATTAGTAAAAATTTTTTAAAATGAGACAAAAAAAGAATAAATTTTATTTAATAGAAAAAATTTTTATTTTAGAACTTTTTACATAGCTTTCATAAATTTTGGTTCCTGTAATAATAATGGTTCAACAGTTTCTAAATGAATTCTAAAACTATATATTTTCATATGTATATATATATGTAAATTGTTACCTAATAAATATATCATCAAAAAATATTAATTTATCTTTCTTTGATATTTATATGGGGTCGCCAAGAAACTCGCAATCATAAATGGGGCCATGAATGAAAGAATTTTAAGAATCCCTGGTTTAGGTTTTAAGTTTTAGCTTTGTATCCTCAGCTCAGCTCCTCAGATTTAAATAGTTATCAATTATCGTGATAACTTATATCAATGATATTATTTCCGTTTTAATTGAAACAATATTAAAAACTTTATAACACTTTTAATTCTTTATTCATCATTTTATTATTATATACGTTATTTAAAAGAAACTTCTAATATTCAAACTGTAAACTATATAACTAGCAACTTAATAATTAAAACTTTTCAATATGTCAAATAGGTAAATTTTCTTAGCCTACTTGACCTATTGAGCTTGCTACGATTTATTTCATTTCTTCATCCATAAAATACCTTCTAATTAAAATAATAATTTAAATTAATGACTTCCGCTACAAAAGTATCTTAAGTGTTTTAAGGCAACATCAACTTAACATTGAGGATTTTCGAATTCTTGCCTTATATCCACTAGCTGCTCATGTCCCTTGTGGAGCTCACTCATTAAATCTTGTTGGAAAATGTACAGTAAATTCTATTCCGGAAGTCACAGATTTTTTTTGATACTTTACAGGCACTTTACAACTATTTTTCTGTCTCTACTCATCGTTGGGAAATTTTAATCTCAATCTTAATGGAAATTTCAAAAGTTTATGCGTAACTTGATGGTCAGCAAGACGTTATGCTTGCTGTAAATTGGTTGAAAAGTGGGATGGTGTCATTAAATCGCTCAACTGTATTGCTAATGAAAAAACAGAAAATCAAAGTACTCGTTCTGAAGCCGAAGGCTTATTAAATAAAATTAAAAAATCAGAAATTGAATTTTTAGCTTTTACATGGAATACAATATTAAATCGTTTTAATGCAGTTAACTTGAAGCTTCAAATTGTGAAAATTGATATAACCAATATTCTGATGCAATTATACAATTCTTTAGTTTAATTTTTAGGAGAGTTGCGTAATGATGCATCCCATTTTAAGAATTATGAGAAGAAGGAAAGAAATTTAAGTAAGATGGAGAACTACTCTTACGATTCTAAACGTAAAAAAAAAAAACGCAAGGTTCATTTTGATGAAAGTCAAAGTGGAGAATTTCAACCAGAAAATGGATCGCATTATTTCAGAATTAGAATTTTTAATCCCATTTTGGATTATTTAACTGTAGAATTATATCGTCGTATCAAGGCATATACCAAATTAAATGATAGTTTTGCTTTTTTAAGCCGATTGACAGAAACAAAATCAAACGAAATTGCTCAATCTGCAAATAGTTTAGTAAAAAAATATCCAAATATATTAGAAGATGCTCTACAAGAAGAATGTATTCATTTAAGTCGGTATTTATTTATCATCGATAATGAAAAAACAAAGAGCTTTTTCATTCTTGGAATTGTTTACTATTTTACGAGAAAATGAATTACAAGAAGTTTATCCAAATGTAGACATAGCAATACGTATTTTTCTCAGCATTCCAGCGACTAATTGTTCAGGAGAACGTTCATTTTCAGCATTAAAACGCGTAAAAAGTTATTTACGCTCAAATACAGACAAGGACAGGTTAAATGCTCTAACATTATTAACAATTGAAGCAGATTTACTTGCAAAAATGGATTACGAGGAAATCATTATTAAGTTGGCGAATACAAAAGCGAATAAAACTTTCATTTTAAGATAGTTATCTGTATTGAATTGTTAATTAATATATCAATATAATCACTGTGAATGTTATGAATAAGCACAAATAATTTTTATTTTAAATCCTTACTTAGATAATTAGAAATTATTTTGAGTTGGGGCATTTCAACTGTTGGGCCTTAGGGCCACTCATAAATCCGCCACTGGTTGTATTATTAAAATGTACGACCATAATTCTTTATTATTACAACAGCAAACCGTTCAAGATTGTAGTCATAAGAGCTTGCAAGCAATTGACAAATAAATTAAAGTTAATCTTTTTTAGTTTACAAATGACTGAGATTTCAAACACAAAGAAATTCTTAAATATAAAACTTGTATAAATTTGAATGTAATAATGTAGAAATTTATTTCTATTTATTTTTTATCCACAAAACTAAACTATAAAGTTTAAAATCCATAAAATTAGATTTTTGTTTAAGAATGTGTTACTGGCAGCCCTACTTGAAAAAAGCTTTTTCTGAAAAATCCACCATAAAATACATCAAGAGAAGTAGAAATTGTTGTTGTTTTTTGGTTGTTTTATATAAATTTTGCACCCTTTAGCTTTTTTCAGTCTGCTTTCTTAACTCATATCTTTCGGTTCTCTGTAATTTTCTTCCGGTTCCAAATAAAATACTTTAAATTTGTTTTTTTCTTATCTAAATACATTTTTGGCTTAGTTTTAGTATTAAATTCTATACTTTTTGTAAACCTATAACAATAAATTTTTATAAATAATTTAAAAATAGTACATTACTAACAAAATATAAAAATATTTAGTTTTGTTACTTTTTAAATGTTTTCAATTGCCTTTACTAATGGAATTAACAAAAACAAACAAAAATACTATGATATATTTATTTAAGTGAATTAATTGAGATTAAAAGAATCGATTGACAATAATTAATTATTTAGCAAATATTAAATATATAAAAAGAAAATGAAATTTTTGTTTTTTTGTATAATTTGATTTTTTAAATGATTCGAATTGGTGCTATTCGCAGATATGTGCTGTGATTACAATCTTGTTTCTTATTCGTGATTTTATCTATTTAAATTTTAATATAAATCAATGATTTTATTTATTATTTAAAAATATATCCTTGAATTAAATTTAAAAAGAAAAAAAAAATAGAATAAAAAATACAAGAAATAACAAATATTTTTACTGTCATTATTGTTGTTATTGTTGTTGTTGTTGTTGTTGTCGTTAATAAATTTACCGTTGAAATTTTAAAGCCAAAATGTGCTTTATAAATATAGTTTTGAAAAAAGTGACAAGTATTTTCACTAAATGCAGTTTTCATTTTCATAATATTACCAGGAGAGCTATACAATAGGTAATTAAATAAATTATATTTTTGTTTTAATTTTTTTATTTAATTTCAATTCACTGTGAAAGAAATATTCAAATATATTTTTGAAATTATTTATTAAAACAACTAAATTTCCCCTTTGCAGTCAAACACTGTAAAATACCAGATTTTTATTAAAAATACTACAAATATGCATTAAATAAGAAAAAGACATATTTTATAGAAATTACATAACAAATTAATTTATAAATCTATAAAATTACTTCTATAAAATTTGTAGTAAAAATTTTAAATTAATTTTGACTTAAAAGAAAAAATATAATAAATACTTATATTTTTTTCATTTTTTAATCTTAAAGATTCATCTAATCTCCTTTAATTATTTTAGCTAATTTACATGTGTGTCGATTCCACTGTTTCCCTGGCAACATTATTTTATTCTGTATTTTTCGACTTTCTTAGGCCAAAATTACAAATCTAGTACATTATTCTGTTTTTAATTGCATTTTAAAATGATATATCCCAATAGAAAATCATAACATATCTATAAATACTTTATTCACTTAAGTAGTTTTTTTTCTGAAATTTTTATTACAAAATATCTAATAATGGTATCAAAATGATGTTTCTGGCGTTTGTGTTAATCCCACAAAAATTAGGCACTATGTGATTAGAGCCAAATAAAAAATTACTTATTTCGTTTCGTTTCATTAATTAAAAAAGAAATTTCACTACAAATTATTTGGTTTATTTTGCTTATGCAAATTTGTAGAACGCCTGTACCAATCATATTAAAATTTAGATCATATCTTACTCTTTGCTGCCTTTTTACAGTTTTTCTCTACAAAGAGCCTCATTTATACCTGATACCTGATTTAAAAGTATTTTCCACAAAATAATTTAAATGTGAATCGTTTTTATTCTTCCAAATGAGATTTAAGTAAACTAAGAAAAAGTCAATTATATTTAAATAGGTTAGGATATATTAAATAAAATAGAAATAAATCGAATTTAAAAAAAAAAAACATGGAGCTATATTTAATTAGATTCTTTTAATTCCTTTTTCTCATTATTTTACAATTGCTTTGAACCATTTTTCCAAATTTTTTAATTAAAGATTTTCGTTAAGAGATTTGAACTTTAAGCACACAGCATAGAAAGCATCTATGCACCAAATTGATCTGTATCAGATAATTTTAACCCCCTTCAATACAGAACAAATATTTAGACAAATGCCAATAATTTCAGATTCTTGTAAAAACAATAAAATAACAAGCTTATTAATCAATTTCTTTAAAGTTATAAATTATATTGTTTTAAGGAAATTCAATACTTTTCAAAAAAATTTACATAGAAAACTATATTTTATGGTAGTTTTTTCACTATGAAAATTACACAGCTACTTAATTAAAAATAGGGGAATATTAATTTTGATACCATGACAACAATACCATAAGAATTTCAATAACATTATTAAATACTCTTTTATTTTTGGGAAAAAAAATAGAAGAAATAAAACTTGTGATAGTATTATTTGACCTCGTTTGATACTATATTTTTCTAAATATATTGGTTTGAATCTAGAAACTAATAAATATAAAACCATTCCTATTATTTTTGAATAAAAGGTCAGTGACATGGTTAAGATTGGAATGTTGTGCATTGTAAATTTAAGCACACACTGTAAAATTTATCCTCCAATTAATAATTTGTGTTTAATTTATTACAATTCTATTTTGAAAACTATCTAGAAAGATATCCGTTTTAGATTAGTATTAAAAGTGAAAGTTTAAACTGAAATCATATCAAATAACTAACTTTTAATACATATAATTAAGATGGAGCTATTAGATAGGGAATAGTAAACTTTGATATTTTATAACTAATGCCTGCTTGGATTAAAGCATCTTTCAAATGATATCATGATGACGAACTATTATTAATATAATCTTGTCCGAGGCATAGAATAAAAAAATGATTTTGTAAGAAGTTTAGAAATTACATATATGTGATCTAGTTGCAAAAATGTTTAATATGAAAAGAATGAATTTATCTGGCGATAATATAAACGAAAAATTAGTGGAACTAAAAATTTATGAAAATTAGAATGAAAAAATCTATAAAGTGGGAAATAATCTATTCAATATTTAGGATAAAATTTGGTTACCCTAATTTTATTCTAATCTGAATTTCAAAAACTTGTAATAAGATGACACGAACAACAGGTAGACTATAGATTCCTTAGTTACCAATAAAAGTAAATATAAATACATATAAAACTAAAGAAATGTGTTCGCCTTAATTTCAATTTAATACTGATTCAATAACCATGCTTACTTTTCCCATTTTAATTTTTATGGCTCACTAAAATATAAGTCTACTTAAATTAAAATAAATTAACTATTTTTGCAATCTATTAAACACAGCTTAGACATAGAACAGTAGAGTTGAAACCTTAAAAATATTGTGGAATAGAATCTTAAATGCAGTTTGTAACCTTTTATCTATTTTTCTCTAATAAATAAAATATTTGAGACAATGGACTAGTATTGATTTACTTATTTACATATAAAATATAATTAATTACAACTTTTGAATTAGGGTGGAAAAAAAAACCTGATGGAAATAAACATCAAATTACTGTCAAAAATCTTCATTCTTTGAAACTTAATTAATAGTTTGCAAATTTCATTCTCGACTGATACTAATAAAAATATTATGGTTAGAACTCAGCTTGATAGAGTTTAAAAAATTAACAAAAATATCAGACACAGTCGAGTATTAGGGTAAGGACCTCCTTAAGAATTCTATAGAAATTCCAAATTCCGCATGTAGTGTAGAATTACTTTGGAATTTTCAAGTAAAATTGCTTGCTAAAATCTTATTCCTATGTAATCTTAAAATATTCATTACTTTTTTACTAATAAACATTAAAAAAATAATTTTCATTCAAGAAAAAATATTTTGATAATTGTCTATATGTATTTTAAAATTTTGTAGTATTTTAGCAAGTTAAAAATAAAACAACCCATTATTTTGAAGGATACTTCAGACAATATACGCTGCTCGTTTCCATTTCTAGAACACTAAGTGCACCTGAAATAAAGTTTTTTTCATGATTTTCTGGTTAAAAAGAAAACGTAAGGGTTCATTTATATTTTCCGGAAACATTTATTCTATATATATTTATATTTAGATATATATAATTGTATATCATGAAATGTTTTTACTTTAAGGCATCAAAATATTTATGTTATATATTTGCTACTGGATATCATATAAAAGTCATATAATAAATGCATAATTTTATTCATAAAAAGTAAAATTAGGGTTAATAGTTTCATTTATTTATTTTGATTCCTTTTTTTATAGGAAGGATGTTACATTTAAAATTTTTCATTAAATCCAAACTAAAGAAAACATATTCAAATTTTCAGGCAAGAAATACTTTGTTTTTGTTTTTTGTACCAAGGTTTTTATTAAGTAATAACAATACAAATCGTCCTAAATATAAAAAATATAACTAAAATTAGTTGAAGGATGACAATGACAATTTTCTAAAAATATAAAAACAATTTTCTATAAGTATAAGTGGATTTTTCAAAAGGATTAAAGAATGAGATTAATCGAGATTCCTTAGGAGCTTAGATTGAAGCGTAAGCAATAACCACTTGACCATAGTTTACAAGATATTTGAGAGATTTATTATTTTATTGACAATATATTCTTGACCTAAATTTTTATATAGGTTTTTAGTACTTTTAATTGAAAACTAACCCATTTTAATTAAATTTTAAGGAAAGAGCTATAATAAGTAAAATATAACGGAAATTAAGAAGTTCTTTTACCGATGAAATATGAATCAATAACAGGGAATACAATTTGTAATAAAATAACTGATGTGTATCGAATTTCTATTTATTTTGTATAATTGAAAATATTTAATGAAAAAAAGTATACTTTTTAACTTTAGGCTTTAGGTCAAAAGATTCTGATATGAGTCTTAAATATTGTAGATTGATAACAATTCTAATTTCGAAATTCATATATTGCTATTTTAAGATAACAGAAAACATTCAATCCTTATTCTAAGTAGGTCAAATTAATATAAAAGAAATTTTATTTGCCATAATTTTTTTGGCAATCATTCATTCCCAATTTTTTTACGCATTTGTTTTTTCAATAAAATCATGACTTCTTATTTAAATGTTTAGTTAACAATAAATTTTCCATATATGCTTTCTTTAAATGTAAAGAAACAGGGCTTAATTTCATAATAATTTATAGTTATGGATAATATTTTCAGATGAAATCTTGTGCTATCGACTAACGGCTGGAAGTAGAAGAAATTTATGCTTAAAGTGTGTAGACTTTTTTCTTTTTTAAATAAAATATTGTACATCTCTTAAATGTCTGAAAATTAAGCTATCGAAAAAATCTTAGTGTCTTTCAAATAATTAAAAAATTAAATTAAAATATTTGAAATTTTATTAAGCAAGTTTAACAAAAACAAAATTTCACACAAACGACGATACTATTACCAATAATAATATAATATTAAATATCCTATAAATAATAAAAGTTCTTTTTTTAGGCATACTAAAACAAAACCTGTCATTTTAAAGCGAACCTAAATGTGGCATTATGGGAAATGGCATGAACAAGGTATTTAATTAATTCTTTCTTTATTTTAAATATAATAGTGGGTTCAGACAGGGCACTCACAACCAAAACTCACAGCGATTCTCTGATTTTTGTATGGAAAAATGACAAATGCATCACTGTGAGAATCTTCGTTCCCGAACGTTGATTTTGTGAGTTATAGCAGTTTACTCATGGCAGCACTAATAGGAATTGTGACTATTGAAACATATAAACATATAATGACAGTGGAACTTTTGAGGAACGAAACGTTAACTAACGGCATTGGCGCTGTGAAAACACCATTTTTTTTATATGAACTCAATCGTTGTGAGTTTCTGCTGTGAGTTGGCCTGTCTGAACCCACTATAAGCTGTGTCTAGATTAGCATTTTGGACAGCAATTTTATAGGAGTTTTCAGGCCCGGTTATACTCAATGATTTGTTTGAGTTTGACATTTTGATTGAAAATATATAACTTATGCTTTCTAACTAGTTTTATTATATTAAATTGACTTACCGTAAATAATAAGTGTAATAAAATTAGTTGGAAGTTATAAATTAAGGCCCAAACACAATGCACGCGGCACGCGGCAGCGGCGCGCAAACGGCAAAGTAGAATCCATACAAACAAATGGGAGCTGACACAATGAGCGCCGCGCTGGAAGAAAACCGCGTTAAAAGTAGACCTAATTTCTACTTTGACACGCGGTTTCCTTGAGAAAAATTTAACTAGATGGCTCTGCTTGTATAGCTTTGAAAATTTTCTAGCAGGATCGCTCATCGTTGAAAGATAATTAATTTTATGCCGACATATTTGTTGTTTACTTTTCATGTTGTGTTTAAGAAAATATTTTCGATGCTTTTTTCATTCAAGAGTGTAATAAAGTGTTTTAAGTGGACTAATTGAATGTTTATTGAAAAGCATTCTTAAGGCCATCTGTTTGCTTCTGATAAAATACACTAGCTAGATAGCAGAGTCATCTCTTTTTTTGCTATTAAAGTTGGTAATATATGTCAACCGCGCCGCTTGCATTGTGTTAAGTAACCGCGTTCAGGTTTTGTGCACAACTTCACAAAAAACCGCGTTTGCGCGCCGCTTGCGCGCCGCGTTCATTGTGTTTGGGCCTTTATACTTTTCTAAAAGATTTTTAATATAATTATACTTCTGAGTATAACCGTACCTCAGAACTCCTATAAAATCTCCTATAAAACCGCTGTCCAAAACGCTAATCTAGACACCAAGATATACTATACTTCTCAAATTTCAACCCAATTTTTTTAATGAGTTTCATTTTAATTTTTTGACATAAACATTTTACTCATCAAAAATGACAAAAATTGTTGAATTTCTTAAATAAATTAAAAAAAAGATTAAGAATATGTAATTAATATAATACAAGCTGAACTAATTAACATTAAATTTCTGTTATACAATAACAATAAATTCAATAGAAAGGGGAAAAGTCACTAAAAGCATTAGTCTATCGTCCTAATGGAAACAACGAATGAAGTGCCAGGAAAATCGATGTGTAGAATTTACTAATACCCTTTCTCCATTTGAAGCTTATACAGTGTATTAGCCTTCTGTACAAAAAAAATTGGCAATATTCTGTATTAGAACATATGATGGAAGTGTCATAAGAGTAAACATTAAATTATCTAACTGCACTTGTTTAAATTAATTAATTAAATAACAAAAAGACGAAAAAAAACCAAAAAATAATTTAAATAATAAATAAATAACATACTTAATGACACAATAAATAGAAGAATTTTTAATGTTAATTTGTTGGAAAAGCTGTAAATTCACAAAAGATGTCAAAATTTCCCTTATACAAGATTTCAAAAGCTGTATTTTAATACTCGATTGCAAAATTCTCTTCCTTGTATCGTAATAATATGTGTTCATTGGTGGTATTTACATTAGGCCAGCATCTGTCAAATCTGATTCGGAAATTTTCCCCTATAAATCTCACTCCACTAAAATATGTGAATATTGGTTGGTAAAATATAACAGATAACGTGTATATAAAAATGTGTATTAGTAAGCAAGAAACAGAAATATTTCTGCCTCAGGAAGGGGTAAAAATTTTTTTGAAAATTTCGAAACTCAATCTTACCTTTCATCTCCGCTTATCATAGAAATTGACAGATATGCCGGCCTAATACAAATACCCCTATTGTATTTGCACCTTTTAGTTCTTTTGATATCTAATTTTTTGTACTGAAATGTCAAAATCTGATCAGCTGGGCATTGATTACTTGACATTCTTCTTCTTCTTCTTGTGCATTTCATTATTTTTAGCAGTGCGAATTTAATGATTTAGAATTAATAAATCAATTTGTGTTTTTGTTTGTTTAAAATTATATTGCACAACTAACATTTTGGAAGATTGTATTTGATTTAAAGTAAATTCTGTGAAGAGGACGCTCCCAAGCTTTCGGATGAAGAGTTCAAGGATAATTTTAGAGTATTCCGTCTCACTTTTGACCTTTTCATGGAAAAGCTGCAATTACTTAGGAAACCCGATACAAATTAGTGCAAAGCCATACCACTTAAAAAAAAAAGAGATTGCCACACTTCATGCGTTAGGTGTTTCAGCGGAGTACCGAACGGTCGCCAAGCTATTTGGGGCTGGCAGAACATCTCTTGGAGCAATTCTATTATCGTTTTGCAAAGCAGTTGTTGAAGTATATAAAGACATTTACAGAAAATTTTACTCAGCTTCCAACAGTAAAATAAACGAATACGTCAACGCATTCCTAAAGCTAGGTTTCCCCCAGTGCTACGGGGTAGTCGATGGCTGCTCAATTGATGTAAAACCACCAAAAAATGAAGCATCAGACTACATCAATTACAAAAGATTTTATTCAATAATACTTTTTGCAGCCGTCGACTACTGCTGTCGATTTATGTATGTGGACGTTGGAACGCCTTGACGGCTAAGCGTTTCGAGCATTTGGGAAGCCTCTCCGTTGAAAATTCACCATATGCAAAATAACTTATTTTTTGAATTGAATTTATGAAAATACCTATGCTTGAATGATTTTACTTATATTATAAAGATCACAAATATAAATATTGAAATAAACAAGAAAATATTGTTTTTATATTGAAAAAATCTGATCCATTAAAATAAAATTTGATTTCTGATTAATTTAGGCATTTTTCTTTCACATTTCAAGGACAAACACCTACCTTAATCATAAAACGATGAATTTTAATTCAAGACATAAACCTCGATACAGTAGTTTTGACATTTACCATAAAAATATAAATAAATATGTCAATGAAATAAACATAATCAAAAGGATCTTGAATTTAACACAAATATGTCTCTATCTTGGAGTATTTCTCAAGTAGGTCTACAATTTAATTAATTATTTGTAATTAACTTAACAAAAAATATATTCTTAATGTATGTGTTTGTTAAATGATAATTTTCACGATACAAATTATTAAATCTCACAATTTTGACAATGTCTCCTAGCGTTAACAGGCTCCTTAAATACGGAAAAATATTTTTTTTAAATTAAATTACTACATATGAACATTTTTTAGCGTTTTTATAAGCCACCTTACAACATGGATTACACTAACAGCTTTAAAAATTTTGAACGCCAGTAATTTGAATTAATATAAATTCTATATCTTATTCAATCTATATTTTTCTACATCAGGTACTGCCAGGACTTTATGTTGGAAATTATCGAGACTCGAAAGATCATCAGCAATTAGAACGATTCAAAATATCCCATATAGTCGCCATTCATGACAGTCCAAAAAGGCTTTTACCGGTAAAAAAATTTTTATAATTAAAATCAAATTAAAATATTTTAAAATTACTTTATAGGAAAAACATTATCTTTGTGTAATGGCTGCTGATACTCCAGATCAAAATTTATCACAATATTTTTCATTATGTAATGATTTTATTCATGCAGCAAGATTACGTGATGGAAATGTTTTAATACATTGTTTAGCTGGTATGTCAAGATCAGTAACTGTTGCTATTGCTTATATAATGACTGCCACAAATCTTAATTGGAAAGAAGCATTAAAAGTTGTTAGAGCTGGAAGGGCTGTAGCTAATCCAAATATTGGATTTCAAACACAGCTACAAGAGTTTGAAATATTTAAACTTGCTGATGTAAGTAAATTAATTTTATTCATATTTTAATTTACAAAATTTTAGTACTCTTAAATGCTATATAAAAAAGTTGAATGTATTGTAATAATAAATCCTGAAAAATATCTTAAATCTTCAAGTAAATTTGCTTCGGCTTAAAAGCCAAATATGTCTAATAATTTATATATTTAATTAAAACATCGATTAATTTTAAGTTCAAAATTGAAAAAAACCTTCAGTCTATATTATAATAAATGTATTTAAATTTTAACACACAATTTTGCTAATTAATGAAGTTGTCTATTTGTATTTAATTCAACATACAATTTCATAACAAATAAAATTATAATGTGGCTGTAATTCAAATGAAATGCGACTTATCAATACCTTACGATACATGATTAGTGTCGATAAATTCTCTACTTAACTTAAAGTCACGTAAATTTATGAAGTTGCTGAAAACAGCCTAAATTGACACAAAAATGTGAATACTTATACTTTAATACTTTCTAAAGGTTTTTTAGATTATGCCTTAATGAATTGTAAAATAAGCATATATATAACTTTCAATTAGTTTTATTATTTCAAAGACAGTTAAAAAATAAAATAAATATATTCAAAATCAATTTTGTGTCGTTGTCATTTTAAGGAAAGAAGACGACTAAGGGAACGATTTCCAAGTATAGCTTTAGAGAAACTGGATAAAGATCAATGTATTAAAGCACTTAATAATTATGAACAGCAATTGCTTAACAGAAATATATGCGAAGGAAATTGTCCACGTGGAGAAAAATGTCCAACAGGTGGCGTTGCTTTTTATATTGATTTATCATCTGAAAAATGGATCACAAAACAAGACTAGAAATATTATAAATCCTGCAACCAAAACCATTGCTTCCATTTGTTAATTCATTAAATATTATTTATAATTTTTTGTCGGCCTTTCATAAATATCATAAATAAATTTTGGGCAAAATTATTACAAAATATTGACTTTCATTGCTGGCTTCTTTTAGAAATTTTTTTGTTTTATTCATCAGCTTTTTGGGGCATACTATAGTATATATATATATATAGTATATATATCGAAATTCAGCAGAAGTGTAACTTGTTTTGATTGTCTTTTTGTTTTCATAATATTTATTTTTTAAGTTCTTATGAAAAACTTTATTTAAAAAATTCAAAATTAAGTAAAAATTTATTTTAATAAAACTCTTTTTAAATAATATTGATCCTGATTTAAAGATACACTTCTGAAATAAAAATTTAGACGCACGAATCACTTATCCTTTTAAATTTTTTGAATTATGTAGATTCAATATAGATTATAGAATTTCGTAGTTTATTTTGATATATTAAAAATATGAAAGAGAAATTGCGTTTTATATTATTGCAACTAGGATTATGCAATGTAGACAAATCCAAAGGTATTTTTCGTCGTAAATTAAGTAATACATCAGCAAAAAGTCATTTACATTTACCAAATGAAGGTGTACAATCATGTCCAACATCTCCACGACGTACACAAAACAAAACTAACAAAAGTCATCAAAGTATTGATGAATCCGAAGAATTAGAGGGACCCGATATGATCCCTTCATGCTTAACTAGAAGTGCAAGTACAATAAGTAGTATCAGACCCAGAAGTAGTCCAGCTGGTTTATATTCATATACGAGTAGAATTTTCAAAATCATATATTTTATTTTATTATTAATTTATTTCAATTGTTCATAGGCTCAGCACCATCTTCCGTCCATGGTTCAAGATTAGATCTATCTTTAACAGATAAAGGATCTGCTATATATTTAGGTTGCTTGCCTCCTAAAACTGGAATTACTGGGTCTTCATGGTCAGTAACATCATCACGTGGTGGATCAACAACAAGTGGCTCGGCACCACAAACACCTTTAAATACCCCACCGGTTAGTCCTAAACATAGAGGAAGAAGGTAATTTAAATTTAAGTAAAATAATTTTATACAAAGAAAAGAGAAAAAATTCTATCAATTTATTTTTAATATATAAGAAAAGTGATTTACAAAATATAGTTTCCTGAATATTTGCTAAACCAATTCACATTGATTTTATGGATTGTATAACAACCTAAAATGTAAAATTATTAAAAAAATTTATGTTTAATACAAAATATAATGAAATTAATTAATTTCATGAGGGCAGCTAGTTTCTATTATGCTCGGAAAATAACAAAAAACATGACATGATGTTTTAATTAAATCCACAAAAGTCATAAGTAGTGAATGTTTATTAATAATTGAATAATAATTACCTTTATTGTACTACCATATCCAATTTCTTGCTTAATTCAGGTAATGGCTTTTTGCCAGCTATATAATTATTAAATTTTAATCAAAATCTTCCACTATATAATAAGAAAAAATTGGCAAAAAATTATTACAATTTATTGCCTATAGAAGTTTTATTATTTTAACTCTTCAACTCTAATTTTCAGGTCAAATAGTACATTGAGAAAAAAATAAAATAACAGACAAGTTGATCTAATGAAAAATTCTACCATATCCACAAGCCGAAATTTTAGTAAATAATTAATAATAGAATAAAAACAAATTTGCTTTTATATATATATGTTGACGAATTAGTTGTTATTAAACCTTTTGTTATTTGTATACGTAAAAGCCACCCAAAACTATATAAAATTAAAAACTATGTCAAATGGCACAAATTGAGCATTAAAATTATTAAAAAGTCTCATACAAAATTAGATTTTTAACTGTATAAATTAGTAAAACTAAAAATAAAATTAAATATTGTTAGAGTTTTGCACAAAAGTATATCTTCCATTTGCCTATAACCAATTTTTTTGTAGGCATAAGCAACAATTAATGCGAATATTAAGGGAATGTAATACTTTTTGAAAATAAAGAGTGTCTTAAGGTAACTGTAAAATAAAAATGTTTCTTATTTATTCTGTTAAGGTAATAATATTTTTATTATTTTTTTTTTTTTTTTGCACTTCAAAATTTCATAAGAAATTGCTCATCCCAGAAAATTCCGTAAATATCTTTGCTTGCATTTCAGGATCAACATTTTCGAATAAAACCCTAATCTGTTGACCCTTAGCTTTTAAAAATATTACAAATAATGTAATATAATTTAAAATTAATAAAGAGATATGAAAGGTTTTCCGATATTCTTCCTCTTCTTAAATATTTAAATACATGCAAAACATTTTTATTAAACATCTTTGTAAATATGTGTTAGACTTACAATAATAAAATTAAAAGGCCTTCACATATAATATATTATGAAAATATATATTTTTTTGTTAATTAAATTAATTAAAAATATTTAAAAATGCGCAATTTAGCGCTTAGTCATTTAACTATATACACGAAATTAGCTCATATAATGTCAACAAAATAAGTTCAAGGTGTAAATATTCTCATTTGAAAATTCAAACTCTATGAAAAAAATAAAATTTCCAGTTTATTTACTTTTCAGAAAGCAAATTCTCTTATTATAAAAAGTGAAAATGAGAAATTTTTGATCTCATTTTAATTTTCTCTATTTTTGATTATAAATATAAAAATATAAAAATAATAAATTTTTAGAGACGTAGAATAGCTGACAGCTTAAATTTCATTTTCTATTACAAAATTATTTTTAATATCAGTCATAATCACCATAATAACCTAAAAAAACTAGAAAATTGCATACCTAAAATACCAAATAATAAAAAAATAACACAAAGCATAACTTCCTTAACCGATTTATTATTTTATTTTGACCAATTTCAGGGATTATATTTTGTTTACTATATTTTAATGAAACTCTGTTGATTTTTGTTTTTTCATTTTATTTTTTGATTAATTAATAAAAACCAAAAAGATTCTGAGAAAATGAATATAACAAAATGATGTCAAAAGCTTATTTTAATAGACAAAGCTTGATATAACTGTATACGATGAATCATTTAGCTAAAATTATAGCGTTACACAATTTATATTAATAAAAAAAAATATATATAGATATAGTATATTAGTGTCATGAACTTTAATCTTTTTTACAATAATTAAATGTGCGTAACTACTATAATTGATGCATAGGAAAATAAAAACTTTTTTCTTTTTTTTTATTTATATTTCTTTAATTTTAAAATACTGGAACAAAAATTTAATTTTCCCAATAAATATACAAATAAGATCTCATTTAGTTGGTATTTAGTTTATTGTGAATGTGCTTAAGGAGAGACAATTATTACCTTTGAAAAAGTGGAGAGTGGGGAGCTTTAAAGTTTGATCTTACTTTATATTCGTTTAACTTATGAGCTGAAATTCTAAAATGGGGTATTCCAGAATAATTTTGAAGTTTATTCTAGATACTTTATATATATTTCATGTGCAAATGAAATGAATGTATGGTTGAATTTTATCATAAAAAATAAATTAATAATTAATATTTATTGGCGAAATTTGGTATAATTTTAAGCTTACATTTATCTTCCAATTTTTTTTCAAATTTAAACCTGATTTATTTACTGCCTTTTCCAAAACACAAAATAAATTCCAAGATTTACACACAAGAAATTTTTTCCAAGTCATTTTTATACATTTTTTGGTTCATTATAAAAAATTTTTTAACATTCTTATTTAATTTTATCTTTCATTTAAGTGAATTGCTCTTATCTCAAGAAATGAAATAAAATAAATAAATCCACGATTACGAATACTTATGCCACAAAATTATTGTTCCTCTGTACTATTTAAATCATATTTTTAGTAGTTTTTATTATTCAAATTTACCCAATAACCATTTCCACAAATTTAATAAAAACTTATAAACTAAAACAAATGAGAAAAAACAATAATTTATATTGAGGCAGTTTTTTTGACATCACCGTAAAAGGTAACAATTTTTGTTTGGTTTTTAATAAAATAACAAACGCCTACTAGAATTTTATCATTTATAAACAATTTACATTCATGGCAAACACTTACAATTGAATTTGGGTGTTAAGAGATGGTTGTTTGGTTTTTGATTTCAAATTTAAAGCTTTTATTAAAAGTGTGATATCACCAGATTTTTTAATACAATTCATATAATAATTTATTTGTAAACATAAAAAGTTTAACACTTATCAAAAAAGTTGCCACTAAGGCTTTTAATTTCAATAAAAAACAACTAAAAATTCTATAAAATCATATATTAATATTTTAAATATATTTCTACCTATAGATACACATTAATCAATTTCTTAAGCCTCTAAAGCCTACAATAGCATTTTGTGTCTGGTTCGTGAACGATATACATTGGCAAAAAAATAAAAAATAAATAAAAACAAACAACATTTTTAAAAATATTTCCCACATATAAATCTATTTATAAGTCTGATGAACACATCACAACTCGAAGAAAATTAAGTAGTTGCTAATGTAATTATCCCAAAAATCATATGTTCGTCGTTTTAGTAAGAAGCTCATCAGATTGTGTTAAGTGTTTTAAATTTTTTTTGGTTAAATGGTGATTAATTAATTTTTTTACAACTATTAAATTAGTAAAATTTTAATAATTATAGTAAGAAATTGTGTTAATGAAGTGTTATAAAAATTGTTAAACAACGTTGCCTGTGCCATCCTAAAACTATTTTTTTGCCAAATCAAGAAGAATAAATAAAAACTTTGAACCTAAAAATGAAACCGACTGTGATAGCGGGTAATAGCCAAGAAACCAATTCAAATAATGGAAATAATAATAATGGTAGTAAAATGCCTACAGATTCCAGACAGTTTCCAAACTTTCAGGTAAATTTTTCAAATTTTTTTCGAGAACTTTCCCCGATCTAAATTTTATTTAAGCTTTAAAATTCATACCAAGAAACACATGTAAATTAATTTTTATATATATATCTATGTATATATATAGATACAGAGATATGTGTTTTTTATTTTGCGGAATGCATTTAAAAAACTAAGAAAATATTTTAATGTCGTACACATTCTTTATATAACTTCAGTTTTTGAGTAGGTTGTGTTGACTTAATTAAAAAATAAATAACAAAATAATTAAGTAGAAAAGAATTTTTTTAGCAATAATATTTTTCTTTATTGAAAAATTATCATTTAATTTAATTTTTGCTTACTTTATCAATTGTGTATATTTTAATTATACTCTAAATAAAATTGTGGCTTTAAAAGAGTGCCGCCATTTTACTTTTTACTCAATAACAAAAGAAAATACTAAAAATTGTAAATAATTTAAATATTATTTATAAATTAATATATAAATTACTGAAATTTAAATAAGATTAATATATTTTTTTGAGTTAAATCAGAATCAATCAAAATTTGTTTTCTTTTTTTGTAATAATTTTATCTTTTTACAGACGGCTTTTGGAATGAATGATGGAAATGTAGATGATATATTTTCAAATGCTGGACTACGATCTAGACTTAATCGTATGCGAGATCCTTGGGGATCATTAAGAAAAAATTCTGATCCAGACACAAATCCATATGAACAATTTTTTAAAGATGATGATACAGAGTTTTTTCAAAAATTTCGTGGACCACATTGGGATTCATTTAAAAATCGTAGAAAAACTACACCAAAATCACAGATACCAAATGAAACAGAATTTTTTGATCATATACCATCTGAATTTCGTAATTATATTCCAGAAAATTTTGGATTTCCAAATAAAAGAAATCAACAATTTTCAAAAAAGTTAAATGAAGAACCCCAATACTATGAGGCCTATGTACAACCAATGACAAAAACACGTGAACAAAATCATTATCAAAATCAAATACCTAAATATACTGATACTGCTGTACAAACTGAAGAATCATCTTTACAACCAAAACCAATTGATATACAAACAAAGAAACAAAATTTACAACAACATGGACTTCGTAATACTGTTGATCTTGGACAAAAATCACCTTCTGAAGAATATAAATTACCAAGAGCACAATCTGCTCCACCATCAAATTTAGATTCAGATATTTCTATAAATAAGCCAGCTCATACATCTACATTTAATCGAGTTGAAATGAATTTACCACCACCAAAGCCACAAGCAGCATTTACAAAACCACAAGAACCAAATAGATATAAAGAAGATGAAAAAACAGATTCATTAAAATCTGGTGCTTCATTTATACGACATATTCCAATTTTTGTTGAAGGACGTTCAGATCCTGTTGAAAGTAACAATGAAGAAGTGAAAATAACAAATCAAGAACCTAATGAAACTAAAAATAATAAAAAAGTTGAACAACAATTTCGTCCTAGTCCTTTAGTTACAGAAAATATACCAACAGTTGAAGAAATGGATCAACAAATACCACAAACACCACAAAGTATTGAATCAATAACAAAAATTCAATCAATTCAACGTAATGTTCTTGATCTAATGAGTAAAGTGGAAAATTTTAAGGGTTTACGTGGTGACAAAGATTACATATATCTTGATGAAATGCTAACTCGTAATTTACTTGCATTAGATACAATTGATACTAATGGTAAAGAAAGTATACGCCTTGCACGAAAAGAAGCTATTAAATGTATTCAAGCATCAATTAATGTTTTAGAAGCTAAAGCTGAAGAAAATTCTAATAATTTCAAAATTGAAACTAATAATTCGATTTCTCAAACTTCTACATTATCTGAAGATAATAATATAAGAAATAATGATCCAATACCATTACCAGACTCTTCTATGATTGATACTGAAAAATCTCAAGATAATCAAATTAATAACAATAATAATGAAACAGAAAATATTAATGAAACTATAGTTACAGAATCAATTTCTGATGTACCAAATATTAATCAAGAAAATACTGAAATATTTATTGCAAAATTACCTGAAGAAAACCAAAAAAAAACTTTAAAAAAAATAATAAAATCTGATCGAAAGACTAAAAGCGATAATGAACCATGTCTAAAAAAATTAACAGAAAAAAAGAAACTTAAACAAAATAATAGCAAAACCCAACAAGAATTAGAAAAAAATTAGTTGAATAATGATCAAATGTAAAAT
The DNA here is from genome assembly GCA_947359355.1 of Acrocera orbiculus. Classification (NCBI taxonomy): domain Eukaryota; kingdom Metazoa; phylum Arthropoda; class Insecta; order Diptera; family Acroceridae; genus Acrocera; species Acrocera orbiculus. The sequence continues at coordinate 7,469,909 of OX375759.1, forward strand.
CTTTTTCTAGTCACACAAAAATTATTCATTAATTTTATGCTATTTTTAAATATTTATTTTCTTTCATATTTCAAATATTTTTTTTTAGCTAATTAACATTTACCTTGAAATCCTAAACTTATATGAGTATTATGTTTTAAAATTTCTACATAAATATCACAAATAACATTTTTAAGCTCATTTGGAAATTTTTTTACACTTAAAATACCGTTCTTGTTTAAAAAACCCCTAGTTAAATATTTTCGATAAATTCTAAATTAATTATCTATAATATTTAATTCCAATATAAAAAATATATATGTATATAAACATATTAGTAATGTACTTTAAATGTGAATTAATATTTATGTATTTATTAATTAAAATCATTTATTCGATTGTACTGTACTGATACGAGTTTTGGATTAAAGATAATGTTATATTCACAACATCCAAATAAAATGATTTCATATATATATATTTGTAATTCATAAAAATCAATAAAAAATTCATTTGAAAAATCATGTCTTTTATTGTTTATAAAAATTTTTATAAAAAACGAAATTATTTACTAATAAAAGGATCAAATAATTTGTACATTTATACTGTATAATTTTTATATAAAACAATACACTTTAAAATATAAAATTTCGTTATTACAGAAAATCTATATTATTATATACAAATTGAAAACGTTTATATTTAGAAATAATTTATAATTAAAAATATAGCAATATCAAATATATTGAAAATTTTAAATTTAGTAAATTGCTTATATTGCATAATACCTTCGTATAATATAATTAATTTTTCAAATAATACAATAGTTATAAAAATATTTTAAGAACTTTACATTTTTAAGGAAAAATAAAAAACTGAGGCTAAAGTAAGAACTGAAAAACGTATAGCGCTAACAATCAATAAAATTAATTATAAATCTTAGTGCCTATAAAACAATATTAAATCTATATACAATTATAAATTAAGATTAGGATTTATCATTGGAAATAGAAATTCATAAAAAGATTCATTAGTTCAACATAAAAACTCTTTGGTAAAACAAAATATGATTTGATCATATTTTGAAATACACAAATAGCTTAAGAACAATAAGATAGATACGGTCTTCTTTTTAACATTAGCATGTCATACAAAGACATGCGGAGATATATACATAAATTGATTTAAATCATCATTTTTAAAAGTACGATTCGTGACTTTCATACAATTGTATTAGATTAAATTTGTAATATCGTATTTAAGACAAGTTTTCTTTCAACTTTCATCTAAAACACATCATATTATTAACTAATAATTTATTAAACTTTAAATTTTAATTAAAAACTGTGAAACTTGTACAAAAGTAAAAAGAAATCATAATTAATTTAACCTTAAACATTTTAAGTAAATTATTAATAGGTTAACCATGTAAACTTTTATAGTTTACATAAAAAAACGTAAAAATTGATTGTAGTTTTATACTATGGCCTCAGGTTAACAAAGATATGATGTTATTTTTTTTTAATAAAATTTTCCCATTATATTTTGTTAAAATATTGAAAAAATACTTTCTAAATTAATATTTCAAATATGATTCGAAGTTTTTTATAAATTAAATACAAAAAAATTAGTATGATTTTACTTTAATTTAGATTATTTAGTGGTATTATAATGCCCAATTCCAAAAGACAAAAAAAAAGCTAAATATGAGATTAAAAAGTTCCTCATAAAATCTTAATTTCAATGGACTAAACGTTACATACATCAAAGATGCTCAAATATCATTAAATATAACAAGAAATTAGTAGAATTTAAAATTCTTTTATAAAAACAACTTAAAATTATAGAATAAAAATCAACTTATACTAAAGAAATTATATTACTGCGGCCATATATAAATTAAAAAGTCATTATATGATTATTGGCCTTGTAACTTTAAAAGTTAATATTATTTAATACAATATAAAAACTTATTTTATAAATTTTAAATATTTGTTCGTTAAAGTCATTAAAAACATTTAGCACGCATATACAATACATAAAGTAATTTTTGTCTACTTTAAATACTCTCTTTATGATAAATAAATAATTAATAATAATATTTAATCTGTCAAACAGAATTACAAAATTGAAAAAGAACAAAACACAAAAAAAAAACCGAAACAATCTGAACAACAATAAAATATATTTTATTCTATTATGATAATATTTGGACTTTCATGCTTATATTTTTGTTTTTTTTTTCATTTTCAATTAAAATGTTTGACCCAACATAACAATTGATTGTTCCTGTGATATTGCAGCTAATTCTTTAAGCCATTCATCAAGTAATACAGCACAGAGAGCTAAATCACGTGTTCTTTCAGTACCACTAGTATTAGCAATTGCACCAATAGTTGATGTCATTGAAGATGCTGAATCTAATGAGGTAGGTTCAGAACCTCCACTAGTATTACTGTTTGAATTATTTGCAATAAAACTAATAGGAAATGAATTTGTTTCACGAAGTGGAATATTATTGAAAGAACTTGATGTAGATGTTAATAGCGAACCTTGAGAACTTGAAGAAGAAGAAGAACCTGAAATCAAATTAATTATATAAAATCAAATTTTTATATTAGAAAGTTAAAAGAAAACAATGTGCAGAAAAACCACCTAAAAAACAAGGGAAGTTTTTTAAAAGAAGTTTTACAAAAGCCAACTTGTTATATTAAAAATTATAAGACAAGGCATTAATTAACTGTATAAAAATGTAAGAATTTATACTAATAATTAAAATTTTCTTTTGATTTAGATTCTCTGATCAGAACATCAGAATTCATATGAATTTTAATGGTCTAAGTTTTCCTATAAAATGAAATTGTTCCAAAGTATAAAAATATACAACAAGCAAATGAATCCATCAAAAGTTTGTAATAACCGTCTCAGTTTTTTTTAAATAATAAAAACTAGAACTTCAGTAAAAGTTAATGATACACAATTAAAATAAAAAAGTTTTAATAAAAATGCTAGAAAATACTGTTTATAGCACTGACACATATATCACAGTATTTTTAATGAATTTTAACAATGTGCATTTTTCTGTTCTGTATATATTTAGATCTTATCAATTTTCATATAAATTCCAACATATAAATGTAATTTATTTCATCAAAATCCAACAAATAGTATTTTGTAACTATTCTAATGAATTCTGGACAGATAAAAATGCATCCAGTATTCACACTATCTATGCTATCATATTAAATATGATCATTGAAGCATTTCACAATATTTCTGGCAAAAAAAATCCTAATGAATTATTTCCTGAAGCTCTAAGGATGCACGTGAGAAATGTGATGTGAGAAATGCAATATATATGAAGACCAAATTATATCGAGCTCAAACCATTCAGAGCTGAAATGATTTCAGATGTAAAAGATTGGTTTTCATCTTTACACATTTATTTTTGTTTCCAAAGTATATGTGTAGGGAGTAATTTAAAAGAATAGAAGATTAAAAAAAAGAAGAAGAATACCCTTAAGGATATAAAAATATTTCAATGAATCATTTCAGCGATGAAAAAAACTATTGTACCTACTAATACCTAGCCACATGCTACTGAAAGTTTAGTATATTTAGACGATAGAAATACAAATCAAGAGTAAAAATCTGACAATCTAATAAAAAAGTAAATCTAAAAATTATCAATGCCTTAACATTGGCTAATATAAAATGATAATTTTGTAAAACTAATTTTAAAAATGATTTCAAAAAAATAAAAATGTAGAATGTAATGAAAGTTCAAAAACTAAAAATTATAAATAAAACTCTTTTAGGGGGAATTTTAAGTCGGAAATATGAAAAATCATAAAACTGTTTAAATTCACAGGTGTTGCTTTTTTGAAAAAATTTTTGGATTGGTGTTTTTAAATTGCAAAGCGTTATATAATTTCATAATTTACAATAAAACTAGATAATTACTTTCAAACCAAAAAGTAAAAAGTTATGTCTTTACATAAAAATACAATTAATATAAGTAGAAAATGAGAGAATTAGAAATAATCATGCATCTACAAATTTTTAGTTCTACATTTTGCTGGATTAGTTTAGCCATTCTTTCTTTTTTGATTTTGAATATTTTCCATAAATGATATTTACCAGTAAAGAAGGCATATAATTGCGATAAGCCAGATGAAGCTAATAAAAAGAAAATCAATTTATTAAATTCAAGTGATTTAATATTAGAATAAAAATCAATAATTTTATTTATATATTAATATCGATAAATCGGTTAACTTTAATAATTTTAAAATTATTATAGTTTTTACCTTATTACTTTAGATGAAAATGTAAGGTAGTTTTAGTAAAATCAACAAAAAAAAAAAAAAAAAACAAACTTCGCTAAAGACAACTTTCATTTAAAAAATTTACATTTTTTGAAATGCCATTCTTTACGTTATTTTAAATATATTTATAAATTGACTAATGAAATACAAAAAAATTATACTTTTTTTTAACAATAAATAATTAACATAATTAAATACATACCAGCAGGTTTACGAAAAATATTTGTAAATGATTGTGAAATACTTTTTCTTTTTACATCATTTCTTTTAAATGGATCATATGATGATGATGGTGTTAATTGTGGTGGTGTATTTGAAGATATATTTGCATATGTTGTTTGAGAATAATATATATTATTTTTTCCAATATTTTTTGAATTTTCAATTGCCATTTTTCTTGCATTAACTAAACGAAATTCACGATCAATAAGATATGAACGTGCAACATCAACAATTTCTAATGAATCCTCAGTTAATGGTAATTCAGCTTCAATTTGTTGTTTAAGTATACGTAATACTTGATAAAATGATGGTGTTTCAGATGTTGTTGTTATATCTGGTCTTAATAATATTGAATGTATTAAAGAAAGTGGATGCCATGCAAGTCTAGTTATTAAACCAGTAAGATGTAAATTAACATATAGACTATTGCTTGTAAATGTCTGAAGTTTACTCCATAGAGCATTTAAAAAGGGACCTGTTTAAATAAAATAAAATATTTCAATATTTAATTATATAAATTTTAAAAAGAATAAAATAACAATATTTATTTTATTAATTATAAATTTTAAAACGTTTGGATTGAAAATTTCATGATATTTACTATAAACCGAGAAACCAAAAAAATGATTTTTCAAATAATTAATTTATTAGGTTTGTTTGTTCAATTTTACATTTTTATATTTTAAAAAATTTCTCAGATTAAAAAAATAATTAATTTTAATAGTCAATTAAAATTAAAATAAAAATTAAATATACTAACCTAAACTGACTGTCCCTTGATCAAAAAGATCTTCTGAAAAATCTAAATCAGTAAATGCTTCAACTTTTTGATTTGATATTTTCCAACTTATTTCTATTTTCTTTTGATTTTCATTAGTATCATTATTAATATTATTGTTTATTATAAAACCACTATTTGTTGAATCGATATCATCTTCAGGTCGCCATTTAAATGATTCATAACCGCTTGATTCACCAATCGATTGAAGGCTATCAAATTTATTTTTATCACAATCGGTGGCTTGTGTATCATTAATTATATTACTTGGTGTAAATTCATTTAAAAAATTTTTAAACATTTCAACATTTTTATCATTAGATTGCCCATAACTATTATTTATACATTTACTTGGCCATTTTTGATAACGATAACTATTTGACCAAAATGAACAAGCTGATAAGCATTGTGTTATTTTAACATGTGAATCTAATAAATAAGCATGATAATTTGAATATAAACTTTCACCAGTATAAAGGCCATAATGATTCCAATTAGCTCCAATTGTTTTACTTACTATATTTCCCTGTAATTTACCAATTGTAACTGCTTGTTCTTCTAAAGAATATGATCTATTAAATTGATGTTTCATTACTTCTGGTGATAATGAAAAGAAAAATTCAACAGAATTCATATATGGTTCAATACGATTTATTTTATGACGATGTGATATTGGTATATGTTTTCCAGGTAATAAATATTTTAAAACTAATTCAAGTAATATATCCTCACAATGTAGGCTAAGTATTGTATCAAAAAGAGATAAAGAAACCATACAAAGCTATAAAATAAATAAATAAATTATTTATTTTAATAATATATGAATAGAATATTTCTTACATTTGGATCTGTAGCATTAAGTCGTTGAATAAGAACATCTAAAATTTGTTGGCCATCAAATTTTTCTGGATCCAAAAGAAATTTTATGAAAATTTTTAATAGACCTGGTTCTGTGACTGAACGTAATATTAAATCCAAATAAGCCATTGTTGAAATTTGTGAATCAATATTTGTCTGCAAATTTTTGCGATTGAATGTCTGGAAAAAGTTATTCGATTTACCTTGGTGTGGTTAGTTAGATTTTTTAAAACTTGAAGCAGTATTTTAAAGTTTTCTATGTTTAGTTTCATTTAATTATGATAAATATGTTGTTGAATCTAGAAGATTAGTATGCGTGGAGAAAGAAATCTAAGTTTGCTCAATGGAATCATCATAAAAATAAAACTTAAATACTTTTGTTTTTATTTATTATATTTATATAAATTAAAAACTATTTCATTTGTTATATTAAAAATTTATAAAGTTATAATTAATATTAAATAAAAACTTTAAATCACAATGAAATTAAAATGAAACAAACAAAATTCTTGATATAATAGAAAAATCTAAAAACTTAACAAAATATTTAAATTCACGACAATAACAATAAAATATTGCTTCTTTTTTATAGAAATTATTTACAACTAATAATCTCGATGTTTGTAGTACTTTTCGAAGCAATTTGGTAAATTTAAAGCTACTTTACATCGTTTAAATTGCCATTAATAAAATGCTAAAACTTCTTTTTAACTCCGAACAATTGCCAACAAATGTAAAAATTTTCTTGCGTTTTTTGTTTTTCTTACATTTGTCCTTACTAGGAAATCAGTTTATGTAGGATTATTAACATTTAGCAAATGATTTTTCGAATGTTATTTAAATTCTTTAAGCCTTTAGAACAGGGGTGTTCAACCTTTTATCTTCCCTGGGCCACATTGAAAGTGGACAAATTGTTTAGGGCCTAGCATTAATATGGTACATACTTTTTTTCGCTAGGTTGTGCCCTCATGTTCTTTGATTTGTTTATTCAAAGTCATGCCATAAGTTCTGTCTCTTGACATCTTTTTCCGCTACGTTAATCTTATTCGTACAAACAAGCTTACTTATAGTGCGTTTTCACTGAACTTATTACTTGTTAGTATTTAGTACTTTTTTTTTTTTAATATTTTTATGGGAAATCTCTATTTAATATTCCAGAGTTCATTGCAGCCGAAGATTGGCCTTCTGGTAGTCCAGACCTTAACGCGCTAGACTACGGCTTGTTGAATATTTTAGAGGACATGGCCTGTTCCAAACCTCACCGCAACATCGAGGCATTGAAGGCAAGTTTGATTAAGGCAGCAGCGAATTTATCCAACGAAGTCGTGCGTACTATACTTGATAAGTGGCCAGAACGTTTGAAGAAATATGTGGAAGTAAAGGGTGGACATTTTGAATAAAATTTTATATATTAGCTTGTAATAAAAAATATAAATAATTAAATTGAGTACATAATTATTTTTCCCTTTACAAAAACATTAGGGACAGAACGTATGGCACGACTATGTACGAATTTTAAACTCTATAAGTTTATAAATATTAGAAATTAAATGTTTTAAAGCTTTACACTTCCTTTTCGTAATGAAATTAATGTGTGAAAATTGCATACGGCATTTTGTATAGAATTAAAAATATTTCAAATTATGTATTATCAATTGGACGAATGAAGAAAGCGGGATCTTTAATGACTGGATGGCCTTACTACCGAAGCCGACTATTAATAATCTAGAGCTCTCTAGGCCAAATGAAATCTTGCTTTGGGCCGCGGGTTGGACACCCCTGCTTTAGAACTATTTACATGACATTTTTAAATGCTGCATAAGCTTTTGATTGGGATTATCATGTTACAAATGGCAAAAAATAACTTACATTAATTATTAGGGGAGGTCTCAGTACCAGCTTTAGTATATCAAAAATAACTTTCTGGATTATATCAGCATTCATTCTTTTAAAGTTGAAACAAGATCAGATATGCTATCAAATATAAATAATGATCCAGGGATGCAGGAATATTTTTCATTACTCAATATTGCTTACTTTTCAAACAACAATCAAGTTTAATTTTTTTTATTTTTGACTACAACAAAGCTTTCTTAATAAAAGTAAATACGTGAATTTCAAGATGACTTTTACAGTCGTGGAAGCTTTAAAGTGATGTTCACATTTTATCAAACGTTATTTAAAAAAACTTCAACAAACAATATTAGGAAAAATTGTTTACATTTTAATTTTCAAATTAAAAGAGAAAAGAAAATCGTTTGTTTTGTAAAAATTGTCATAAATTTCGCCTAGATTTATATAAATGAATTTATTAATAGCATGAATTATGAATATTGATTATCTTATTTCAAAATATGTTTTCCTCAAGTCAATTCAAAGTGAATTAGTACACTTTTTTTTGTATAATTAATGAAAATTTCAAACAAGAATACCTGTTACTTTGTTCAATACAAACAACAAACTAATTTAAAAAGAAAAATATTAATTTGAAACATATTTTGATTGAAATAATTAATAATTATTATACGAATAATAGTTTAATTATTTTTAAAACTAGAGTGAGTTTAATTATTTTCAGACATAATTTTATTTAATCAAATAAAATTCTTTTTATTTAACTTTAAAATACTGCTATAAAAATTTTCCTTAAAAAAATAAACAAGATAAAAATAAAAATCATTTTATTATGTTTTTAAAAAATAATTATGAAAGTACAACTAGCAAGTAAAAAACCACAGAAAGCATGAAATTTTTAATGAACCCACACCAACAGATAAATCGTTTTTTTTTCTTTTTCTTTCGAAAAAAAAGTTCTAAAATCTAATAAATTACCTGTAAAATTGCTGGCCCCAATATTGGTACAATAAATCCTTGATACATAAAATCAATTAATTGATCCTTAATTGAACTATGAGCTACTTGAACAACAGCATTACAAAATTCTAATGAATTCATAAATGCTGTTAATTCTGGTATTTCAGTAACATCATCTGGTGTTATCCTATGCCAATCAATTGAATTAATATCAATAATAGTTGGTAAACGAGAATAAAGTCCACCTAATCCAGTTACCAAAAATGGACACATAGATGAATATTGTGCTATATATCTTCCAACATTTGAATTTTTTTGAGATAATGCCATACAAAGAAGAAGTGCATCACGTGCTTGATGTCCTAAACTTCCTTTTGTATGTACATATGGTATTAATAAGGAAAATATTATAAAACTGTAATATATAAATAAAATTAGTTTATTCTTCATTTTTTAAAAAATTTAGATTTTAGCATCAACAAAAATTACTTTGTACTTCCTTGATCATGACGTTGTTTTGTTGAAAAGAAAAATAAATCAAGTAAATTAACATTTTGCATTAAAATAACACATAAATGATTTAATAGTATCACAAGACGTTTTTGTATATCAGGAGGAAATATCTGATCCTGACTAGAAGCCAAAATTTTTAATAAAGGTCTTAAAAATGGTTCATGTACTAAAAGTTGATGCCTTGAATAACAAATAAGTGTTTCAAAAAGTTTTAGCTGTTCAATACGAACAGCATCCGAATAACGTCCAGTTGTTGTTCCCCATTCATATAATTTATCTAAAATATTTTCGCTAAGCATTAATTCAAGGCATGGTGCTGATGGAATATGATTTACTCCTGGCAATATAACTCGATTACTATTATGTAATTCAACTAGCAGTAAAGTAACCATATGATCCAAATGTGAAACTACACCTAATACATCATCATGAGAAGGTGGCCTTTTGGGCTGAAAATAATAAAAATATAAGAAAAATATATATTATATATTGTTAAAAATAACTAAAAACTCAAACAAAATGCACGCGGTTGCCGAGCCGAAGCTCATTTCATTTGAAATTCTACTTTGCTGTCAACTCTTCCGTTCCGCAACCGCGTGCATTGTGTTTGAGCTTTAAGAATTGACACAGAAATTCTTTTCCTAAGATAACATAAAAACTAGTTTTCTAGAAAAACAATGAACTGTGAATGATTGTCTTTTAGTCAAAATATTCTTCAAATCTGAATTTCTGAGCTTACAAGTTATTAAAAGATCTGAAAAAAATACAGTGTTGAAAAATACTTAGATTGAAATATAAAAAAATTTGGGAAATCTTAGAAACAAAAGTAAATTCATTTATAAAATTGTAAAATCAATTTATTAAATTGTTCATAAAAGAAAATCATACAGAGGTTAAAATAAATGTCAGATAAGATACAGAAAATTTAGAAAATTCACTAAAGTTAAATTAACTTTTAACTTTAACCCTTTTAACTTATAAAATGAACAATAATCCAATTGGCAGTGCACACGAAAGTTCTAGCTTTTTCGAGCTAAGCAATTTACCGAAACGAAAGAAAACAATTTTAGCAAAAAGCATCACCTAAACTGTTTCAAATTTTTAAAATTCCGTTTTACTTTGATAAAAATTGCTACTTTTTATGTCCGGTGTGCGCTGTGTTTGAATAACTGTAATGGATAAGAACAGTATTAAGGCTCAAACACAATGCAAGTGGTTGCGGAGCAAAAGCGTTGACAGCAAAGTAAAATTCCATATGAATTTTTTAATCCATCCAAATAATATGTAACAAAAAATTTTGTGTCTTAATTATATCTTACAATGGGCTACAATAAAAATTGAATTAAATTTGAAAGTAACTACATCAAAAGATTTATTTTTATATGCCATTAAAATTACTTTTAATCATTTTTTATATAATAAAAAATTAAATACAAATATTTTATACATATATACCTCAGCTTTTAAAATAATATCATAAGCCTGTTGCCAGTGCTTACAAAAACTATCATAACAAGCTCTTGGATCACAATCAGAAGCAGCATCAATTGAACGCTGCCTTCCTCCAGTAGTAGAATTTATATTTCCACTTCGAGTTAAACTCTGTCGTAGAGGACTTGTTCTTAACCAACTCATTACAAAAATTTGTATTAATTTTTAAAGGAAAAGAAAATAAATAAATAAATTATAAATGTCAATCAAAACACATAATCCAAATTAACACTTTTTAAGTTTTTGTTTTTAACATGACCATATAGCAAGGACGGCATTATCAAATAAATTATAAATTTTCTATTTTTAGATATATGCCCTTGATTTACAATAAAACACTTAGGTACAGAGAAAATAAACAACTTTGCAATATATTTTTTTAACTGATTTTCATTATAAAAATAAAAATATTTTAATTTGTCAAGTGTCATCTTGTTAGATACAAAACTTCGATGTTTAGTTTAGCAGCTTCCATTACAAAACAATTTTATTGTAATAATTTTTATAATTTTCCGCTTAAATCTAATGTATTGGTTTATTTTTAAATAAAAAAAAATGTTTATTATAATATTACATTGTTTAATCTCTCCATAATTAGTTATTATTTTGATAATGAAAATTTGCGCGACAACCACTTCCCCGCACTTGTTTCTTTACGTCATTTCTCCATTTATGTAGTAAATGTCAAAATTCTTAGGGCTCGTTTGGAAAATGAAATCAATTGGGCTTTAAGGTGGCTATAGACTACAACTAAAAGTGGACAACTTTTGCTTCCTTCTCCATATATAAAAACCTGTTTTCTGGGAATTTTCGGGTAGATATTAAACATGTTTGATATTTTTCTGATTTTTACATGCTCTGCACTAAAGAAAAATTCATTTTTCAATTTTTCTTCGAGTTGTGCACATCGGTTCTTGCCATGTGACATTTTAAGAGATGGAGTTACTATGTGCGTGGGTTTGTACTGTAAAGTTTTTTTTTCAGGTTAAATGATAAGCAAATTTAGTTTGTATTTTTTCTAATAGATTTAGTTAGTATGCAAGTAATTATTCAATTATTTAATTAAATAAATAAAAAATTATTACATGATAATATTGAAGAGGAAACACATGTAAATATATTCAAGGAAAATAAAAATTTGGGCAGTTTAATTCATACCCATAAGTGAAACAATTACCATTTAATATTAAGTTTAACCAATAATATTTAGGAAAATAAAAGGATTTCAAATGCATAATTTGAAGAAAGGAACTTCAAAAAAAATATTTTCAATTGATTTAAATTCAACTATGTCAAATATAAATATTTCATAATTTTTGTAGGTAGGATAACATACAAAAAGATAATTCTATTTCAGCAATACTTGATAATGATCAACAAAAAAGTTCTATAAAAAGAAGTAACATTATTATTTTATATTTATTATAATAATTAATTTCCAAGTTGTAGACAATTTTTGAATATACTTTATTAAATAAATATATATTTCATGTTATTTTTGTTTTTAAATATTATTTTTACTTATTTCATTTTAACTTATGTGTTATTATTTATATTTAAATGTAATTTATTTTATTTAAATTTATTTATTTATATTTCTTTTATAACTTCACAACTTTTCTCAATTTTCAAACCTTTTGCTATAAAAAAATCATATACAATTATATATTTGATTTAAAAAAACAGGTTCTATAATATTTGTATATTTATACTATTATATTGATATTTTTTGTGTAATTTTTACTCGTCAGAATTCCTTTTATTTTCCTAAATATTATTGGTTAAGCTTATTATTAGATGTAGTTGTTTCATTTATCGGTAATGAATTAAGCTGCTCAAAAATTATTTTAATTGAATATATTTTTATGTGTATCTTCTTCAATATTATCATGTAATAAATTTTTTATTTATTTAAGTAAATAATTGAATAATTACTTTCATACTAACTTAATCCATTAGAAAAAATAAAACTAAATTTGCTTATCATTTAACCTGAAAAAAAAACTTTACAGTACAAACCCACGCACATAGTAACTCCATCTCTTAAAATGTCACATGGCAAGAACCGATGTGCACAACTCGAAGAAAAATTGAAAAATAAATTTTTTCTTTGAGTGGATTAGTGGAGGGCATGTAAAAATCAGAAAAATATCAAACATGTTTAATATCTACCCGAAAAGTCCCAGAAAACAGGTTTTTATATAGAGAAGGAAGCAAAAGTTGTCCACTTTTAGTTGTAGTCTATAGCCACCTTAAGAATAATAATTCATATTTGATCTTCGTAAGAGCTCCCTGTTCTTTATATGTCTCGCCCGTAACTTCGAAAAGTTATGCATGCAGGGTATTCACACTGAGTCTGGTAACATTTAATTTCTAGGTAAGCGGAGGTGAAAGGTAAGACGGAGTTTCGCAAATTTCGAAAAAGCTTTTACCCCTTCCTGAGGCAGAAATATTTCTGCCTCATGCGTGGTACCTAACTAATCCACATTTATATACACATGTTATCTGTAATATTTTCCAACACTTAAGGCCCAAACACAATGAACGCGGTTCGCGGCGCGCAAGCGGTGACAGCTGTCACAGCTATGGAATCTTATATAGCTGAATTTCGTAATTCTGAATGAAAACGCGTTCCACTTGCGCGCCGCGTTCATTGTGTTTGGGCCTATAATCACATATTTTAGTGGACTGCGAATTGTAGGGGAACATTTCCGAAATGTTACAAGCCTCAATGTGAATACCCCCTTTAGCTCATTCGAAAATGATCTGTCAATCAATACTTTTAGGTTAAATGGCGACATTAAAGAGAGTACAGGTAAATAAATTTGTTTTTAAATTCCTAAAATTTCTCAAGTATATTCAAAAATATATCAAAACAGCAATGGGCAACTCTGGCGCGTACGTGGCATATATTTGATTGTAAATGGCAAAATCCATTTGAATCGGCAATTGTGATAAAGAAATATTTAATGGGACTACACAAACCACTTTATCATCCTTTAAGTAAACGAAATTTTATAAAAAGTTATTTTTATAATTTTTGTCTATATTTCATTTATAGATAATTGTGGTGATCATGTTGTAGCTATTAACACCTTTGAAATAGCATTACCTGGTGATGAATGGACAAAAAGAGTTTATTTTCATCACACAGGATATCCGGGTGGTGCTACATGGACACTTGCATGGGAATTACATGAAAAAGATCCTACAATGGTTATATATAAAGCTGTATACAATTCAATGAAAGGTAATCTTCAAAGACGTCATACAATGCAAAGGCTACATTTATTTAAAGATGATAAAATTCCTGAAGATATACTAAGAAATGTATCTAATCAAATTAGACAAATTCGAGTTGTTCCAAAAAGATTAGACCAGATTGATGATGAAACAATTCAAAAAGTACCAATGATATTTGATTATCCCAAAGATTATATAGTACGATAGAAGTCTTATTAATTTTATTTAGTGTTTAGTTTTTGCTAATAAATCTATTAAATAACCAAAGTAACTTATTATTTCAGAAATTTGAACGTTTCCTTTTCTTTTATAATTTTTTGATATAATCAAGCACTTGAAATACATCACAAATTTTTTACCAAATCCTTGTAATCATTTCCATAAAGGTCACTCAATCCTCTACTGTTGCATTTAGTTTTTTTAAGCAAAAATATTATAACCTACTATTGAGAAATTATATTATAAATTACATAGGAAAAAAATCTAATTCACCTATAAAAACTTGTTAGCCAAAGACCTCATTTAGGAACTATTGGTAAACGTATAATAAAAGTCATAAATAAAAAAACTGTTTTAATAATCGGAAAGAAATGCAAAAGAATTTTTTTTATTATGCCAAATTCATACTTATTTACTTTGCTTTATTATATTTATGGTTTGGAGAATTTACAAGAAAACATCTGACTTTAATATTAATTGTGTTTCATTTGCTCAATTTTCTTTTGCCGTTTTGCTTGTTTTTCTGATAGTTCAATATTACGTCTTTTCTTTTTTAACAACCACGCTTCTTTTTCTTTATTCTGTTTTTTCTTTAAAAGCTTTCTGAACAAATTTCGATGTTTTGGTTTAACCATACGAGCCTTAAGCCTATGCTCTTCAACTTCTTGTTTGTGTTTAAACCGTTTACTTTCCCTATGAACTTCTCCTGGTTTAACTGCCATTTTCTTTTTCTATTTATAAAGAATATTTAAAATAGTTAAAAAAAAAGAAAAAAGCTTAACATATTGAAATAAAACCTTTGCTTCCTTTTCTGATAAATTAGCCAATTTTTCATCTTCAGCTTCATTAGAATTGGCATTTATTTCATTCTCTTCCTCCTGGTATACTTTTTCTAACTGATCATGACGTTTTTCTGTACTCATTTCATCTCCTTCATTTTCACTTATTCCTAAAAGAGAAATTTTTAACAATTTCTTGTAAATTAATATTTTAGTTGACTTACTATTCTCATCAATTAAAGAAGGATCACGTAAAGCTTTTTCTTCTGGTGGTATATATTCATCTCTAATTGGATCTACAAAAGGTGATAAATGAGGCGGAAGTTGAGCCCCAATAAAATATTTATTTGTAGGTAATAACTTTCGCTGATTTACAGAATCAAATAACCATTGCGGTTGTATATAATCTCGTGATATGAATTGCTTTTGTAAAGAAGGACGATCTACTACCTGATGAGTAATTGTCTCATCATTTTCATCAAATGTAGCACCAGGAAAAACATTTTTATCCCAAGATACAATCCCTCCAAAAGATTTGATAATTATGACCAAAGGTTCACGGGGAACTTCACGATTAATAAAGAATTTCAAGCCTTTAAATAATGTTCTTAAATTCCTTATTTCGATTGCTTCTTCTTTTAATTTTTGTATTTTTGTTGAATTTCCATCTTGAACCATTAAATCTATATCGATATCCTCTTCATCATTTTCATCTTGTTGATTTGTGCTGGTTCTCAGAAGATCTACATTTAATGCAGCTATTCTATTAGAAACAAATGAACTTTCATTTTCCAGTTTTTCCTCAGTATCATGCAATAAGCCAGCTGGTAACTGAGGTGGATAAGCCAAGTTGAGTGAGTGGTATAAACGAAAATTTACAAATCCTAGCATTATTGTGTAAAACTCTACAAATATGGACATCACTTTAAAATCAACCTCTTGTTTTGATTGAGGTTGAAATGGATAATAATGTGGCATTATCCAAGTGACTTTTTCTCCTTTGATTTCAGCTTGAAAATAGTACCCTTTAATCGATATAAAAACTTTACGGAGTGATTTTGAGCAGATCACTGCATGAAGAAATTCTATTGTAAGACGACGACATAATGCAGATTGATTTCTTGGGATCAGCTTAAGAGAAGGAAAAGTGCTAAATAAAAATAATAATGTCAAGCAATCATCTAAATCCTTAATTGCATCAATAAAAGTTGGATAACGCTCTTTAACAATATGGTCGATCTTCAGCTCGGGAAAAGCATCAAGACGTCGCTTCAAATTTTGAAAATCTTTAATAGCCCTATCACGATGTGTTTTTTTTGCAAAAATCTTTTAAAATAAAACAAAAAAACAATTAAAAGTTTTTAAATCGAAATTAATTTTTTTTTTACTTTGTAGTCTCTTAAAGTCCAAACAATAGGTTCATGCAATAAGAATCTTATGTCCTTAGCATGGTACAAAATTTTAATTTCTGTTGATCCTTTTTGAGCTCTGCGACGATGTTTTGGTTCTCGTGGATAAATACCTTTTATAATACACAAACGACGAAAATTATTCAAGGAAAGCTGAAGTTTTTTCAAGGCATGCTTTCGTGTGATATATTGCGCTCCTTCTCCCTTTTGATACTAAAATTTTAGGAAATATTATTATAGAAATATATCTTTTCAATAATTCGAATGCATTTGTTCGAACAACCGTAAAATAAGATTAAAATAAAAAATGATAAATCACAACTTGTTATTAAGAACACCTGTTTCACTTTCTTTACGTAGAGATACTTTTAAAAAGATTAATTAAGCAGTGAATTTTAAGCATCTACACAAATAATGAGATTTTAAAACACTTCCAAGTCTATCAAGTGTTTGACTTTCTCGCATATTTCACAAAACGTGGAAATTAAAAAAAAAAGCCGAATTTCAAAGTTCATTCATCTCGCCTTTTAAAATTTCTTAAATACCAAAAAATACAATAAATAAATCTGAATTATACCTTCTTTGGTCGCCTCATTATTATTTTTTATTTTTACTTTAATATAAGCACGTTGTAATCTGTCATAAGTTGGTTATACCATGAGGAATGGCATATATGCTTTCGAGTATGGCCATATATATATATATATATATATATATTCATTTTCGAAATTTCTTGTTTGAAAAATTTTCATAATTAAATATATATGCTTAAATATAAATATCAATTTTAACACAAGAATTAAAATTTAAATAATTTTAATACTATCAGTTTTCAAACTGAGAAAAACAATAATCAAAGGAAAATTAAAAATACTAAAATCCAGTGTTCATAAATTATTAACTTGAATATAGAAATGTCATTTTTCAAAAGTTCGAAAAAATTGACAATCAGGGTATTCACACTGAGTCCGGTAACATTTAATTTCTAGCGGCAAACATGGCAAAATTTGACATTAATTTCTGAATTCGTAATGAATCCGCTTCCGCTCCGCAAACCGCTTCATTGTGTTTGCACCTTAAAGGCCCAAACACAATGAACACGGCGCGCAAGTGGAACGCGTTTTCATTCTGAATTACGAAATTCAGCTATATAAGATCTCATAGCTGTGACAGCTGTCACCGCTTGCGCGCCGCGAACCGCGTTCATTGTGTTTGGGCCTTTAGTTTGCTATACTTTGAGAAGTTTGTGAAAAGTTCGTTTTGTAGGCGCACTTAATTTATACAAATTCACACAACACAAACGTCAAAAATAACAAATTCAAATACGAAAATTATCTTTTCTTTAAAAAAATTAAATAAATCGAGCTCATTAATAGTTTAAGGCATTTTTGTAAAACTTTTCTATAATATAATTGAAAATAAAATTGTGATTCTGATTAAATGCACGAATGTGTGGATGGATGCATTATAGCGAAGACTGCAAATAGAACGAACTTGACATTTGGCGAATGTCACGAATGTGTAGAGGAGGCATAATATATATATATCTTTATTGAGTCCTTCATTGTACAATAAAGCTTACAATAATTCCTTAAATCTAAGGAAGCCTAACGTAAGTTATGGCCCGGAGGGTGTATAAGCCAAGCATTTGAAAAACAAACAAACCAAATTGGTTGATTCTATTAAAAAAATAACGCTGGAAAAAAGAACATAACTGCTTGCTCCCGGCAGCATAAACCTTAAAAATAATGCGTTTATAAATTCAACTAAATTTATGTCAAATGTCAAATTTAACTGCCATTTGTGCATTTTTCGTTTCGGTCAAAACTTATTTTACAAATTTACTAATTATCTTTTATTTTTAAAAAAACTTAATATAAAATCTATTTTTTTATTTTACAGCATAAATTAAGGGTTTGTTTTTGGAGAGCGTGTGTTTATTGTTTATTTGTTTTATTTAATTTAAACATCTTTATTCGGTATATTAAAGCAAACTGTTTTAAAATATATATATATATATATATGTATATGTATATGTATTTTTATACAAAATCAAAATAAGTGAAGAAATGAAAGTTATAAATGTCAAATGGTTATGAATGTCTGTACAAATAAATTTAAAGTGTTGTTAGTTTATTTCAGTTTCAAAATGTTAATTTAATAATGTCGATAGTGCCAATTAAAAAAAAATTCAATTTACCTCCAAATGTTAATGGAAAATGTCGTGGATATTTAGAAATTAGTGTTATAGAAATCAACTGGACAGACAAATCAGGAGGAAAGACATCGAAAAAAAATCAAACAAGTTCTATTACAGGAAAAAGTGGATTATCAATAAAAATAATTTGGTGGGGTGAACCATTACAAGAAAGTGCCATAATTCAATTAGATACTCTTAAACAAGGATTAAATACATTTAATAATAAAATTGTAAAATATTCAATTTGTACAAATCGTGAACTATTTCGTGAATATCTTTCTAATAGTAAAGATATTCGTATTGAATTATTAGGAAATATATCAAATTTATTATTTGGGATAGCTGTAATTAGAATACCAAATCATATTTTATCAATTAATTGTGATTCAAGAACATCATTTGAAGGTATTAATAAAAGTAATATAATTAATTCAAGGAATTCAACAATTGGTAGCATCACTTTAGCTTTTAAAATTATTTTAAATATTAATCCCGTATTAGAGGGCAAAATGAAAGCTATTGATTTATGTAAAAATTGGCCAAAAAATGATTATGAATGTATACAAAATAAAAAATATTTTTGTTTCGATGAAAACTGTAATGATTGTATCAAATTTAATACACTTAATACAAAAAATTGTGCCAAAAATAATTGTGATTATAAACAGTATTATAAACATCAAACATATAATAATTATCAAAATAATATAAGTCCAAATATTTTAAATTATTTAAGTGGTAAGAAAATGTCTAAACATCAGGAGGAGAAAGCTTTAAATGAAATTCAAAATACATCACCTTTAGGTAGTGTAGTCGATGAAATAGTTTCTAACCGTCCTTCGTTTAGTATAGAAACTGCATTAAATAGTGTTGATAGAGTATTTTTACTAGTAAAATCAATTGAATTATTACCATCTGGCTTTAAAGATATATCATCAAATTCCTTAGATAATATTAGATTTACAATTGAATGTAAACTTTTACAAGAAGAACTATTTAAGGAATACTATCCACGTAAATCTGATGTAATAAAATGTTATTCAGACGAAATTGATGATATTTACAAAAGTAAATTTTCAATTTTCAAAATAAAAATGTATAAAATATTAATTAATTATTCTAATTTTAGCAATTTATTTTAATAAATTATTAACTTTGATACTTAAAAACTCACCAATAAGTCGATGTGAAATAAAACATTTTTCTTTAATGTTTACAATTGGATGGAGTTACAGTAATTCAAGGCAACAGCCAAGATGTTTGGGTACAGCTAAATATGATTTATCAAAATTGATAAAGAAATCATTAATGGAATCTACTGAGACTATAATTGTTAAATCATGCACAAAAAGAATGGCTGTATGTAATCTGAATGTAAAAATTAAACTAGGATCCAATCATCAATCATTTGGATCCAATCCTTTAAGTATGTATTAAAGTTATAGTTTAAATTTCAGTGTAAAAAATAAAAAAAAAACTAGTTGAACAAATATTTATTTACATAAATGATTATCAAAATTTAACTCAAAGAATTTTTCTAATATACAAAATTTTGAATTTTTTTAAATAAATTAAAAAATTTCTTAAACTTTTATCATTTAAAATTTTAGTCTGAATACGATTTATTTTTAGGTTTCTTTAATGTTGACACACTAGAAAAGGATGTGAATCCAATTAAAAAGACAATTTCAGTTCAGTGTGATCGTTTTATTGAGGCAGAAAAGGATATTCAATTAATAAAAGAAAGAACTAAAAATAATCCAAATACTCAAGAAGCAAATACTCAAACCATTTCAACTGATATTAACCAAAAAGAGACTATTTCTAATCAAACTGAATGTCAAATAAATAATTTAAATATATTTTCAAAAATTTTACCACAAGAAAACAATGATCAAAATAAATTAGATGTTAAAAATTTGCAACAAACTAATGTTTTAAAATTATTATACGGATTGTTATATATAGGATCAATCCGTAATGTAAAAGTACTTAAAAATGGTAATTATTTTTTAGTTTGTCGTGCATTTTGGAAGGAAGATGAAACATCAACACAATTTTGTCATCAGAATATCTTTAATTTTATAGAGGTATAATAACGATTATTAAATAATTAATTGATCATGATGAATGATATTTCTCAAATAGATTTTTCCAATTATAAAAGATAACAAATTTTTGGATAGAGTTAGAAACAATCATCTTGACATTGAATTATGGCAAAAATGTTCAAATACTTCAGAACAAATGGTTGGAATTATAAAATTACCTTTACATCAGTTTTTTATTGCTTTTCGAGATGAAACAATTACAAATCATTTATGCCAGGCTAAGGTAATTAAATAATTTCAAAACAATAATTGAATTTTACTAACTTTTATGACATAAAGCTTCCAGTAATTTCAATTGATGGCTGGGCAGCTATAAATAGTCCACTATCAGGTGAATTATGTGGCCAATTACAAGTTTTATTAGCTATTGGTACCGAAGAACAACTTGAATATTTAAAAATAAGTCGTGGTCTTACATTAAGTGAAATGAATTCACAAATAGAAAATGTTAACGCTCGATTACCTGTCCCTGAACTACCAAAAGAAGAAATAAAATATTGTGAAGCACAAACTCAAACAAATATTAATCAAAATGATATGAAAATATATTCTGAGAAACGTGATAACTTTACAAGTTTACTTGAAAATTTTATTCAAACTTTAGCACAAAAACTACCTCGTAATAATTCATGTGAACAAAATATAAATGAAGATGATGGACATGTTGAAAATACATCAATGAATAAAATTCCAATACGAAAAACAAGTGATCTTCTGGATAATTTGGAAAAATCATTATCAATTCCTCAAAATAAAATTTGTTTGTCACAAGACAGAATAGATCTAAATGATTTAAATACTAAACAGTTATTCAAAATTAGACTTGAAATTGAAAATGCTCTTCATTTACCAATAGCATCACAAAAATATGGTTTTAAAAAATGTAGTAAAAGATTAGCAACAAACTCAAAAGGTAAAGCATCTAGGCTGACAATCGATGAGGAACCAAGTGCTTATGTAACATTTCAAGCTGAAGAAGGAGCTGGAACGATGATTAAATCACATGAAGGGCTGGTATATGCTACCAATGTCGTTGAAAAGAGTTGTAAACCAGTATGGAATAAGTGCTTTGATATTCAAGTACCATTGGATTTATTATTAAATGTAAGTTATATTTAATTATTATTTATATATTTAATATATATAAATCATTTAAGAATATATAATATTATTTTCTTAAGGATGAAAAGCGATTCATATTAAAAATTTGGAGGAAAACAGTTACAGATCTACCACAATGTAGACTTTTACCAAATCCTTTCGAAGATTCAGTAATTGGCTTTGCGGCAATCGACTTAAACATTTTCATGGCAAAAGTGCCTTATATTTCTGGTTGGTATAATATCATTGATTTCAATGGTGTAATTAGGGGTCAAATAAAAGTAAATGTACATCCAATAGATGATGTTAAACAAATTAAAGAACAAATTATATCCTCTAGTAGTAATAATACAATAAATCAATCAATATCTTGTTCATATAATGTAAAAGATGATTATAATATTGAAAAAGATGTAACAAATTCAATTTTAAGCCGTGCAATGAAAAGAAAATTCACTGAACTAGAAGAAATAACAGAACGATTAAGAGCTCGTTTACGTGATGTAACAAATAAGGATGATGATAATGAAGTTATTGATAAAAATTTAGCTGAATTTGAACATGACTTAAATACAGTATATGAAGAAGTTGAAGATACAAATAATACCAAAATAGATTTTGCTTGGTTAGGTAATCAGAGACCACTAAATAATTCTGAATCTTCTCAATCGTTAGATGAATCTGCTGAAAGAATTCATATGATCTCGGAATGTCTTAAAAGAGCAGAATTAAATGATCACAGTTCACAGTTAAGTGAAAGTTCACCCAAAATAATATCTAAAGGAAGTCGAGAGTAATTATTTTGTTCAAATTTAGTATATTTAATTAATAAGAATACTTAAAATTATTTAAAAATTAACAATCAGATTATTATGTATTATTATTATTTATAAAATAAAGTTGTTTTTTATATTTTAACAATAATAATGCATTACATAAGTTTAAAAGCTTGTCAAATAATTAATATTTGTTCTAGGTATATTATTACGTAAGACATAAATAAACCAACTTTAAAATGTATTGGACGAGTAAAATATAATTTGTGAAAGAGTAAAAAGTACACAGAAATATTACATGCAAACATTCAGTTTTGATACAAGGATATCTTGATTTGTCAGCCTTCACAAATGATGTTGATATATTAAACTTAGCAAAAGTGATGTACAATTAAATTATACGACAAGGCTTTGATTATTTGAGAGTAATAAAAATAAATTTTTGTAAATGTACCAAACATTTATTCATATACGTCAAATATATATTTACTGTGTTAATCATATCCTAATATGTATATAAAAAATAATCCATGTGGCGTTTTCGGCAACATTTAAAACCGTTTCATACAAATGAAAATATTGTCAAGCCCTGGAAATTTTAATCAATTAAAAAAATATATAAAAATATTTACTACAACACATAAATTAAAAATATTTTTTAATTTATTATATTTAAATTTTAGTTTTTAGCTAGAATAAAATAAAATAAAGCTATCATAAAATCAAAATAAATCGTTAAGTATAACAGTATAACATAAAATTTAATAAAATTATTCTTATGGCAGCACTAATTGAATGAACGTATATAAGTACTATTTTTGTAGTTTTTTCGCCTGTTCGTTATTTAGACATGTGCTATGGTGAATGCAAGTAAAGAAAGAGATATGTATATATATTTATATTGCAATATGAGCAAGTAAAACAGAACAATATGAAATAAAATTTAAATCTTTCCTTTTCTTGTGCATTTGTTGTTTTTATTTGCAGCCATTTATAAAATCAGCTGTGTTAGTTAAGCTTAATTGTATCTGTTGTGAAATGTCAGTCAGTTAGCTTCATCCAAGGTGTCTACGTCTATTTATTTTTACAGCATAAATAATTTGCAGGTTAGAAGTATGTGAACACAACAAAACAAATATTTTTTTTAAAGTGAATAAAAAGGTTTAACAATTAAAATTATAATATTTAACAAACAAAATAAATAAATATATTTTTAAATTAAATATTAATTTAAATAACTATAGAATATTGTGATAAATGTGAAGCTATTTTATTAGTGCCCGCGCTTTTTTTTTTAGTTTATTTTAATTTTTAATGAAAATAATACAATTCAATAAGTAAAGAACTTAAAGGAGTATAACCTTTTTTCAAAAAACAAAAAAACAAATAATTATTTACTTAATTAATTGAATATAATTTTAAACAAAATGAATTTATCATTTGCTGGATGTGGATTTCTTGGCATGTATCATGTTGGAGTTGCTGTCTGTTTTAAAAAATATGCACCACATTTGCTATTAAACAAAATTTCAGGTGCATCAGCTGGAGCATTGGCTGCATGTTGTCTACTTTGTGACATGCCATTAGGTATGTAAATTTTAATATTATTATTATTATTTATTAATTATTAATTTCAAGTGTTAAAACATTTGATAATATTTAAAACAAATAAAAATAGATTTTTTTATGTAGTTTGAAAAAACAAAATAAAACAATTCTAATGAGAATATAACAAAAATAATAAGGAGAGATGTGTAAATTTTCTCTCTTCATCTGCTCCCAAAACAAAAAACACGTGATGTTATTTTATTTATTTACAAAACTTTTTGTTTACTTCTAGATTATTAAAAAATACATATAGTTTTCTGCACTTTGTGTAATTGACGTAAACTTTTCAACGAATTGAATATGTATTAGAAAATTTATTCTACTTTGTTTTATTTTGTAATACTTCTTATTTTTCTTCTTATTTAGATTTGAAATTCTTTCAAGTCGATTGAATAAATTTCAATCATTTATACGCATTACATTAAAATTTATATATAAATCTATTTATTTTCATTAAAAGGGTTTTTTTTAATTTTATTATTTATTTGTTGCCAAATGTTAAATTAGGGCTCTGAACATTAGAATTAGTACACACAATTGATATATGTATATAATAGCATTATATACATATAATAGCAAAGACAAAAAGTTGTAATTTTATTTATTTAAAATAAATAAAAGTACAAATTTTTATTTTTTGTTGTTATCATTTGTAAGTTTTTACTTTATTAAAATTTTTAAACAAAAATTGCTCTATTTGTAGAAAATTCTAATATATTAGGCCTGTACCCTAACAAATTTTATTTTATTATCAAAATTAATTATTATAAGTGAAACATATTGAGTTTTTTATACATTGGAAATTGAAAAAATGATAAAATATTTGAAATAATAAAAACAAAAATGTAATTAATATAATGTTTAAAAGAAAATTCTAATCCTTGCACTAGTTTTTTAACAACAAAAATAAATTTTTTTTGTTACTAAAAACAAAGCTTGATATCAGTCGTAACCTAAAAAATTTATAAACCTTAGGAATCAATTAACAAATATACAAAATTATTTGTAAACATCTAATTCTAATTTTACGTCAAATATTTAATATTATAAATTTTTTATATGAAGAAATATGAAAAATATTACACGGTAAAATACACAAAAATTTAAGAATTCATTAAAATCTTAATAAAATCTTAAAGAAATTTTGTTAAACAATTTAAACCTCTTTTGAAAAAAATAATGCTAAAATTAATTACACAATAATTATAAATTAATGTAAAAATATTTAAATAAGTTGGAAACTGAAGTTCAATGTCGTTTTTTTTTTGTTGTATATATTAATTTCGTTTTGTTGGAAGTTTTATTTATTCACTATCTGAAAAAAGGTATAAAAAAATTTCATTTAAATATAATTAAAATGATAAGAAAAAGTTTTTCTTCCATAATTTCTCAACTAATTTTAATTCTATATCTCTAAATTTTACTGTTTTTATAAATTTATGCACTATTGCAATCGTTCCTTGTTCTCTATATAAAAATTGATTAATTTTTATGGATTCTCCTAAACAGAAAACAGCAAAAACAGTTTAATACGCTTAGACTAGAATATTTACATTATTGCAAAGAGAAATAAAACAAAGCGTTTTTAAATCCTAAATTGTTCCTTATTTAGATATACATATATATATATATATATCTATTGTTTTTCTTAATCTAATCCTATTAATCCTATTTGAATTTTTAATAGTAATATTTAATAATAACCTTGACATAATTATATACATCAAAAATTTTAATATTCTATTTTTATGCCAAAATTTTTTCTAAATTCTTATTTAAAAAAAATTTCTTAAATATTTCAATGACCTATACTTACGTCAATAATTCCTAATATTATCTGCTAAAATGTCATTTAAAAATTGCAATTTAAAATTTTCATTATTTTCAATTTGTTTTTTTTTTTAGTAGTTTTTCTGCAAAAAAATTACTTCCTACTGATATAAAAATGCAAACAAAAAATATAATCTTCACTTTTAAAGTTAAATTTAATTGATATATTTTTTTCTTTCTATTTTTTAAATAAGTTTTTTAATATTTTTACGATTAATTTTAATCAGATGATGATTTGGTATCATTTAAATTTTCCACTGTTCCTTTGGGGCTAATTTCTTAATTCATGAAATTTGCAGCTCTTGATTATGGTTCTTTTTTTTTAGTTTCTTATCCAACAGTTTATTGAATAATTGTCAATCAAATTTAATTTTATAATTTCATTTTTTCTGTTATTTTTTTCGTGTACTATATTATAAGATAAGATAAAAATTAAATTATTTAGTGGAAGAAAATTATACATTCTCGTAAAATTAAGAGCTTTTGAAAGTAAAATTATTATATATATGTAATAACCTTGAAACTTATTATTTCTGTCTAAAATCAATTTAATTTATCATTCCATTATTACCGGTTATACAAAAATAAATTTATAACTTAATTGCAAGGACTTATTTATTTGGTTTATTTCTCGCAATTAAATTTTAAAGCATAAAAACTTCTTGAAATACAAACAAAGAAAAATAGTATGGCTTAAAAATTTATAAATAAAAGCTATATAAATAAAATTGTAAGATTTAAAAAAACTTTTTTTTGGCATAGACAATTAGGCTGCCTACAGAGCGTCCGCTTGCAGCTGAGCTGACAACGATTTCCATTGCGATAATCTAATCTTTGGTAAGCTTGTACTCTAAACATTTTCAACAGATTCCTATTGACTTATCCATAATAACGACTTCCATATCGAAAAGGGTGCCAGCTCGGCTGTTGCCCGGCACTTTTTGGGTAGCTTTACAGCTTACCCACAATATCCAGACATACACAAAGGAATATTTTTCAATCTTCGTAACTTAACTCCGTAATTTGTGTCATGTTGTGTTGTTTCCTGATCTGGAAGAAAAAACAACAGCAACAATTGACAACAATAAGAAACTAAATATTACATTTGTTTATTAAAAAATTTATATTTAAATTTTGTAAACGAATTTTGTTTAGGAATTTCGTTTAAGCATTTTTTAAATGCTATTAAAAATTTTTGACATAACGCCCTCATAAAGATAAAAATAAAGAAACAGCATAAATAGAATTAGATGTCGTTCTCTAATGAACACTATTCAAATTATATTTTTTGTAAGGACTTCTAATGTAATTATTGCAGTCAATATAATTCTGACTGTAAACTTGCCTCAAAAATACTGTCGAAAATGCTAATCTAGACACAGCTTTAATTTTTTTAAAAATAAATTATATATACTACCGATGTAGAAATAATGACTTTTTCGTTTAACCTAAATCTGTTTGTATAGGAGGATATTCATTTTTTTGAAAAGTCACTAACAATAAGTCTTAAGGTGGGCACCCGCTTAGTGCGTATATCTCAGCGGGTAACTTTTATGACGTCATAGACTCACGCTAAAGTTCCCCCTCATATGTGGATATTTTAGCGTGAAATTCATTTGTACGTCATTTTGACGTCAAAAAAGTTACCCGCTGAGATATACGCACTAAGTGGGTGCCCACCTTTAGTGTCGGCTTACAGCCGAACTGACACCGATTCCCATTGTGATAATCTAATCTTTGATTGGCTTGCACTCTGAACAATTTCGGCAGCTTCCTATTGATTTACCAATAATAACTTTATACATAGTCTTCGATATTGAAATCGGTGTCAACTCGGCTGTAAAGCTGGCAATCTGAATACATTTTTTAATGTAATCTCGGAATCGACGTCAGCTCATCTATAAGTCGGCACTCTTTGTCCAGCCTAAGAATAAGGCAAATAAGATGGGGATTTGTAGTTAGTAATTAAAAGCTAAAATCTGGTATATTATTTTAAGTGAAATAGTATTTTATTTTCTATTTCATATTGGATTTTGATTTTATCATAATTGCTTCTTTTTTATATGTACCAATAATCCAATAAAATATTCGCCGTTTATTATTTTCTTCTTTTTTTCTTTTTTAATACAGTCAATAAA
This sequence comes from Acrocera orbiculus, assembly GCA_947359355.1. Taxonomy (NCBI): domain Eukaryota; kingdom Metazoa; phylum Arthropoda; class Insecta; order Diptera; family Acroceridae; genus Acrocera; species Acrocera orbiculus. The sequence goes on from OX375759.1 coordinate 7,498,306, forward strand.
CAAAATATCGCGAGAATATCAAAATCAGCCAACAATATATCAGCCTCGGGGCTTATTTGACCAATATATATTATTTAAAGGTAACATATAAATTTCAAATTCATAATAATAAAAAAATTGAAGCAAAATAAATTAAATTAAAATGTTTTTTTAGTTTTTAGTACTAAATCATCTTAAATTTCTAGTTTTGAATCTAATTTTATTACAAAAACAAAAACGTTAAATTCAAAAATTAAAATAAAAATCAAATTTCGTTAACCTTGTTATACTATTGTTGTTGTTGCCTTCTTTTTTCCATTAGTTCAACGTACTTAAAGACGTAAGTTCAAGGTAAACCAATTATTTTATACCCTTTATTATGCAGAATTTGATAACAGTTAACAGTACATAAAGAAATGATATTTTAAAATTTTGTAATTAATTTATTTCTAAATATTTTATTTAAACAAAATTGCAATTATTGTATTATTTACAATTAAAGACTTTAGCAGACGATTATTTTTACATATGTATCAACAAAATGCCATTGTTTTATAGTCGCTATAAATAATATATTTACATATGTATAAACATATATATATATATATATATATTTTAGGCGATTTTGTTTTGTATATTAAATATGTACATTGTACCTCAATGTTTTATATATATATATATAAAAATGTCGACCTTAATTAAACAATGCCCTTCAATTATTAAAGTAAATTTTTTCTATTATGAAAGCTTTTGTCCTATATATTTATAAATTCTGGAATTCTTTTGTTTTAATATATATATTATATATATATATATATATGCGTAATATAGAGAAATATACATACATGCAAACATATATGTATATGTGTATTAAATAATAGAATAATATATGATGATCTATTTTGTTGTGAAATTTATTGAGTAGGAGAGAATGATGATTCAATTAAATTAGTGCAAAGTTAAAAATTTTTACGTCAATTGCAACCATAAACTTTGAACTGATTTACTGCGTATTGAATAAGATAGCAATACTACTACGTATCCTAATCAGTTATTTTATTTTTGCAATTTCAATTTCAAGACGGTTTTTCACATAAACGGATATGCGTATCAGTTATTTATTGATTATAACAAAAAATAATCAAAAAAAAAAAAAAAATTATATTGTTTATTTGTTTAATATGATTAAATATAGTACCAATATAAATAGTACTGCCAATAATAATTATTTTTTTAAAATAATATTAAACTCTAGTTAATATTTTATTTATAACAAAAAAAAAACGCATTTCAAATCTATATTAAATTTTAATGAATCATATTTAATATTAGACCTTCAAAATAATATCTAATTCTAATACGGAAATTTTTTACCTTGACTATAGCTAAGATCAAAGATTATGTTTAAATTGTTATTGTTTATATTGTGTATTTCAAACTTTTTTCAATATAAACAATGTAAAAAACAATTACTAATACTTTATTATGTTTATCAATGATTTTATTAATCATTTCGAAATTTATTAAATTTATATTTTATATTTATATAATAGTTTCTTGATGCAACAAATGCAATAATAATATTATATAAAATTAATTTTGTTGCATATTATTTATATTTTTGAAAAAAAGAAAGAGGAAAAACAAAAATTAATATATTTTGCTTCGTTTTGTTGACTTTTAAGATTGATATTTGGATTGTTTTTGTGTTTTTTTTTTTTTTGCATTTAATTCGGTATACGTAAAAGGGAAAAACCTTGTTTACAAATTTTTTTATTATTATTATTATTTACTTTCAATTTGTAATGAATTTTGTAAATATATTTTTCATTAGTTTAATACGTCATTAATTGAAACATTTTTTTCAAGAAAACAATTTACAGTTCTTTGTAAATATATATTTTTTATATTTAGTTTTGTTTATAATATATTTATTATGATTACAATGTGATGTTGCTTCATTTTCTTCAGAAATATTGTTAAATTAAATATATTGAAATATTTTGCAAGCATATTGAATAAATTTTCAACTAAATTCTATAAAATTTTTGTTATGAAATTATCAAGTAATAAATGAGTGGCAAAACATTACCCGTCATCTTTCAAAAAAATCAATTTATAATAATCAAATTACCACCGGTGATTAAAAAATAATTTTTTTAAATTAAAATCAATTTTTAATTTTTTGCTAAAGAAAATTTTATTCAAGTCACTGCCACATAAAACCAAAATATATTTTTTACTGCCACCGGATGTAGTGAAATAGAAAAAATTGTTATGCCCTTAACCTGCTAAAAGTTTTAACTTAACTTTTCTTCTCGATGATCCTTTTTTTAATTAATTTGTCATTAAGTCAAAAGAATGAGTTTCAATGAAAAAATTTACCTTTTTTTTTCATTTATTAATCTTCTAAATAGTATAAAAAATAAAAAACGACATTGTAGTTTTTGAATACCATTGATTACGTACTTTTAAAATGTCGTTTCGAAAAAAAGAACGCATAGGATTAAGCACTAGTCGCTTTAATTCAAGTAAATGTATAAAATTGCTTTCATAGCCATAACCCACAGCCTGAAGTGACTTAATAAGAACCACAACTTAAGGAACCGAGTTTAAGGGGATTTACTATTGGAGCATGGCACATGAGTATATATCATATTCCCAATAGTGGAAAATATCTATCCTTTTGATGAAAAAAATCTCATCAAAACTACCAAAAAATGTTTTATTTTTGTTAATTGAATTCATGATTTATATAAATTTTAAATAATTAATTATAATATTTAACCAGATCTAGTTTGGATTATGTAAGACAAATCGATCATTTTAATTGATTTAAGTTTTAATTAATTAATTTTTTCTTCCTGGGTAGATATTTTTTTAAAAAAAATTTTAACTAGTATTTAACTTAAAAATGTTTACATATAAAATATTCAGCATATAAATAAAAAACAGCTATTTCTCATATTATTAAATTATCATTATTCAACATTTTTAGATTATAAATGTCTTTGGTTTCTTTAAAATTTTGATCCCTTTAGCTGATCTAAGTATATTTATTTGACTTATTTCTGTAATCAAATACTTTAAGTTGCATATAAATTTTGACAATTTTTACATGTTCAACTTTTTGATTTAGCTGAACTCATTTCCTTCTTCAATTACAAATAATTTCCTTTTTTTTTTTTTCATACTTTTTAAGAGATTCTTTTTTATGCACAACAAGAATTTTTATAAATCAACGACTGTTGTATATAAAAATTTTAAAATTTTCCATTCATCTTATAAACTTTTGAACTTTTTTCGAAACATTTTTTGTACCCTTCTATTCCACCAGGCTAGTGATATCTCAAAAATTTCATTAAATCAGTATAAAAAAAATGTGTTTCTTTTGCAAATTACTAAAAACAATTTTTTTTTCTTCTTTCAAATAAATTTGAAAATAAAAAACTTATTATATAAGTATAAAATCTATAAAAGAGAATCTTTTTTTGCTGTTTGTGTGATTAAAATTTGTATTTATTTTCATTAAAATTTAAAAAAATTTTTTTCATATTCATTTTTTGTAAACTTCATTGTTTTTATATCCCTTACTATCAGATCACACGTGTGGCTGAGTGTGAAACAGAAAATATTAAAAAATTATTATTTTTTTTGTTTTTATTAAGATCGCATGAAGCTGCCCCTAATTCAGATTGATAAGGGTCAATAATATATATATATATGTGTGTACGATACTTCGATATTGTATTAAAAAAATTTTATAAATCTAAGAATAAAAAATCTAAAGATTGATCTGCTTTATTTAAAAATATGCATTACTTTGAGCAGTCTTCGTAATAAATTACAATAAAATTAATGGCAAACAATTAGTATAAATCTTTTAATCAAAAAAGTTTTAAAATTTGTAAAAGAACAAAAAAAAAACTATATTTTCTTAAATTTTATAGTATATCTGCTTGAAAATAATCATTATTTGAAGCTATGCACATATGTCATTGCTTCATTTAGTTCCATGCGCTTTTCATAAGCCATTGAAGGTATTATCCCATTAGTTCCTTCTTTAAATTTTATATCAAAATTTCAAAAGAGTAAAAAAATATTTTACTTTAAATTATAACTTGAGTCATGGGAGCTAAAACGAGCCATATGAAGCTTGTCTTATTGAAGAACTATTTCTAGTAAATAAAATTCTTGATTGATTGTATTTGTTTATTGTTAAGCTAAAAAGTTAAAGACAATAACCGTAGCTGTATTCATGTTAAAAATGAAAGTACGCGTTTTTTTCAGATAAAAATAATGATTTTTCGCCTTTTAGATACTCCATCAGAATGTCAACAATCGATGAACAATCGTTGACAAAGAATTTTTTATAAAAAATTATTATATCCTTATTATAAAAAATTGATTGGCTTATATATCATACAATTTTTACCAATATTTTTTTTCAAAATTTACTGATTTTTATGTCCAGTTAATGTATTTACTGGATTTGAAATTTTATAAAACAGAAAACAAAAAAACCAATTAAAAGACATCATTTTGCTATGATTAAGGAATTAAAGACCAACTAGCATATCATAACACTTACTTTTAATACTATGTTGTCCCCACTGCGGCGAAATATTATATCATATTAAAAAATATTCAGAATTCAAAGGGTTAAAGATACATCAAGAATTGAAAAAAGTCCTAGCATATTTTATTGTTATTTGTTTTTAAACAAAATTCTAAATTTTCTGTGTATTTTGAAAATTTCTAATTCAATAGAATTCTCATTTTAATTCAAAGTATCTAATTAAATTATATCCGGTTATATTTTTGCAATTATATTGATTCAATTTTGATTTCTTGTTTTTGTATTAATTTCTATCATTCTGTAATATCATTAAAAAAATACGAAATAAAAGAAGAAAGAAAAATAAAAAACAAATAACAAATATATAAACACATAAAACACAATAAATTAAGTTATCAAATGTCCTTCATATTATCATTCGCATTTGAGGCACGCTCCTTTCTTTCTACTTTGTTTATACAAAAAGGCGATAACCTTTTTTTCATATATTTTATTTTTCTAAGAAATATCAATTTTATCAATTGTCATGTAATTTATTTAATTTCAATTGACTTTCGTTAACTAATATATTGACCCAGAATAAAATTATATTAAAATATTGACACAATGAAGCTATAGAAATATTCTATTTAAATATTTTTTCTATTATAATTATGATAATATGCCATCTTATATGGTGACCTGTTTTCCTTCCTTTGTTTAATTTTCTCACTGTATAATTTTGTTTAAATAACATTTTTGTTTTATATCAATATTAAATATCTATATATAAATTTAATTATAATTTTTATGGATACAGGTAAAATTTTAATAATTATAAATTTTTAATTTTTAATATTATTTTTTGGCTTGTCTAATTTCGATACTAGGCTTAATTTTAGGAAATGCACTTTAGGTCGCATAACTTTAGTTAAAGATTTTTGTTATTTTGTTGTTGTCTTACTCAACAATGTTGCTCTGACTCGATGATAGTTATATAGGGTTGGACAATAAAGACGCAGGAAAGTAAACACCAAAAAAGGATGCAAGAAATATGATTTCAACTAAATTTATTATTTATTTTGAAACTTTCATACATTTATGTATGAAAAATAATATCACTCAAATCCTCACCACGACTCATTTTACAGACGTTTTGATACTATGGTAAAAATTTTCGACGACATTTTCCAACATGGTCGTTTCAATGGCATCATTTATCTCAGCAATAGTGTTGTTTCTAAGGTCTTGAATGGTAGCTGGCTTATTGATGTAAACTTTGCTTTTCAAAAATCCCCACAAAAAAAAGTCAAACGGTGTTAAATCGCAACAGTGAGCAGACCAAGGCGCATTTTTGTTACGTGAAATTAAGTGTTCTTCGAATTTCAACCTCAACAACTCGATGTTGACGTGAGTGATGTGGCATGGAATACCGTCTTGTTAAAAATTGACGTCCTCTATACCGAAGGGATTAATTTTTGGGAAAAAAATAATCAGTTATCATAGCCTTCACACTTTCTTTCACAGCAACAATATTTTCTGGTGGAGGCACAAATTTTGATTTGGCAGACTTAAGTAAATCACCAACTGCGCCAGTCGACTCAAATTTATGCACTAAACGACCGATTGATGACTCATTTGGACGGTTATGAAAACCAAAAAAATCACGTAATGCGCGAAACGTATTTGTTATTTTTGCACCATTTTTATAGTGCTCTTGAATAACTTTAATGCATTGTTCGATTTTATACGACTCCATAGTGATAAATGTCAAACACTCAACTAACAAACTGACATATGAATGATATAAATTCAAAATGGCGTCCCTATCAAATTGACGTTTACTTTCCTGCGTCTATATTGTCCACCCCTGTATATCCTTTCTGGAATTAGCGTGTTATATACACACGTATACTTTTCCATATAAAAAAAAAATCATTTCTTGACTGGCAAATTACTATTTATATGACGCCATCTTAAAACATATGATGAATATATCAAGTGTCAAATGTACTGAAATATGGTTTTAAAAATGTTTTAACTAATAAAGTAAAGAAAATAACTGTAAAAGATAAAAGTTTTTAAAGCATTTTGGAAAATTGTTTATTTGCAGCCAGCATTTAAATTATAATTTTAATATAAGTCAATATGAAAATTTAATTTTGTTTTATTTGCATAACCTTAAAATTCACAATAGATGTCAATTTTCACTATATTCAGGATTTAAAAAGCTGTACTACCCTATATTAAAATACTATGTATAACTGTATGTCAAGAAACACGATAAAAACTTTTGCTAAAAAGTTTGTTGTATACATTAATTCTTTTCCACTTTCATATATATATTATATTAATATTATTTGCCCTAAATAAATAAACAAAAAATCAAACTTTTTTCTTGATTACTTTTAACAAATATTAGAAATTAATATCTAAACTATTATTTTTGTTACTTTGATAAATATCAATGAACGAACAAAAATTTTTTTGTGCATTTATCTATCAATGATCCTGAACTAGTTTCATTTCTAACTAGATTAAGCTAGAAATAATTTGCTTTGATTAAAATTAGTTTTAGCAAATATCTGAAATAGAATAGATTTTTGTTTATCTTTAATTATATTTAGCCAAATTAAGATAATTTTTATCTATTTTTCTTTTGAAAAATACGCTTAAAAAATTATATCGTAAATAGAAAAAAAAATTGGTCTGTATGGACATATCAAATTTTGGCAAACTTTTAATTAATGCCAGCCAAATAGAAAAAAATAACATGTCGATGCCCTTTAGAATTTCAAGAATTTTAATACATTAATGAGGGCTTTAACATTTGAAAAAACTTTATAATTGATTTTAAAATCATATATTATTGTACAATTTTTAAATATAGATTTAAATTTGTCAATGTATTTGTCCATTTTTTATAATCATAGCTTTCAATGGTTTATTTTGACTCATCAGACTTTTGATTTTGATTCTAGAATTAAATGATCGAGATTTATTATAGCTTAGTTGCGCACAAAAACATTTTTTTATTTATTGTTGTTTTAATTTCAAATGACAAATTTTGTAAAGAATGAAAATAAAAAATTTTCCGTATTAGCAGAAAATGTTATAAGGAAATGAAATAAAGATCTTGACATATACCATAAAATTTTGAGTTTTTGTGTATAACAAATGAAAAAAAAAAATATTATTGAGTAACTTTTTAAGAATTTTTTGTAAAATTTTTGTACAAAAACTTCAAGGAATAAATACGAGGTAAAGGATTTACCAAGTTATCTTTCAAACTTAACTTAATTAATAATATAATCATCATATCTTAGGTTGCTTACAGAGTGCCCGCTTACAGCCGACTTGACACCGATTCCGATTGTGATTGTCTAATCCAAAGTAGGCTTGCACTCTGAACACTTTCAGTAGATTCCTATTGGTTTACCGATAATGAGTTAATAGTCTTCGTTATCGGAATCGGTGTCAGCTTGGCTGTAAAAGTCGGCATTCTGTTGACCGCCTTAGTCTGAAATTATTTGAAATCAAAAACTACGAATGAATTCCGCTTCCATTTCGCAACCGCATGCCTTTAGTCTATATAAGCATAATGGAAGTGATTTTTGATCGTGCCAATAATCGATGCTATACATTTATGTGACAAATGTTGATCAATTTAATACAAATAGGACATTTCGATAGACCCTTAAAGTCGGTTGAATTTGTTTTTACTGTACCCAGAAGCTTGAAAATCAATAAACTCAAAAGTTTTATCACAATTGAATTGAAATAAATGCTTATTATAATATTTCAAAAGAACAAAATATTAAACCTTAACCCTTTATCTCCTTAATTTTAAAATACATTTCTTTCTTTAATACATTGTGTCCTTTTCCTCATTATTTGGCCTAAATCCATATTATAATTTTTTATCTGTTTAATTAAATTTTAGCTATTTAGCCTTATGAACTTTTTGACTTGTGATAATTTTTTCTATTCCCTATAGATCAGTAAAAAAACGTAAATTAGAATTAATTACTTAAAGGTGACTAATTTCAATTTCTTTTGAAATTTCTAATATATAATTATCAACGAAAAGTGTTAATTTATTTTTCTTATCTTTTGTCACGTTTATTTTATTCTTATTGCCAATAATAAAAGATAATTAAAAAAATGACAGTGTCAAAAAAGGCATAGCTAACATGAAATTAATTGTATAAAAAATTTTTCTTATTAACTTTTCAATTAATTTTTTTTTTTTTTTTTTTTTTGTTTGATAATTTTTGTCAAAAGACAAATTCTATTCCAATTTGATTCTAAAATTACATTTAGATTTATTTAAAATTTAACAATTAATCATTGGTTTGGATAATTTTGTATCTATTTTGAAAGTTAGGTGAGAATGTGGTCGATTAGGTAATTTTAGTAGAGGATCCAATGGAAGTAGACCTTCACCTACCTGCTTAGTGCTTAAGAGTGATTTAATATCAATTTTAGTATGTTGGCAAACATTTTTCGAAAGGGTTGCCTAAGAATTTCCTGGCCAGGCTAATTTTAATTAGCAAATAAAAAATTGATTTTTTAAATAAATTTCGACTATTAAGTAAATGAAAAAGTCATGTACTAATCGAAAGTACTAGGCGTGTAGATGATCTCGTCGTATGGTTGCCTATTTTTTACCTGGCCAAACTATGGGGTTGCCAGGTATAAACAGGTAATCAAAATTAATAATGTTCACTCATGTGCTTAGTCAATGAATCTTGTATCAAATTAAAGATAATTTTATTCCAAACACAATGAAATAAGGTTGCCTACATAAAACTTGGCCGAAATTGCGGTTGCCGATTTTTAAAAATCTAAATATTAGTGCAAGCAAAAGTGAGATCCGAGCAAGCTATACCGTACGATAAAAAAGGACAGGACATTACAGCTGTGTGCAGTTCGGTCGTTGAATGAAACAGAGCGCGCATGCTATTTGTTCGTGTATCTGAGAAAGATAGGTATAGTCAGTAAACGCTGCGCATTATTTGAGAGCAGCAGAATTACATAAATATAACGTAGTTGTTAAATAGTAGTGTGGTTATTATTGACAATAAATTAAGATAAAAAATGACTAATAAAGAGTGTTTTTTGTGTAAGTGAGATGACTCTGTAATTAATTTCAATGAAGAAACTTTTAAAAATTGTGTATTAAAGTTAGGTTTTCGTAAAAAAATGAATACGGTGAGGGTGAGTTAACCAAAGCGTCACTCGATTACGTTGGATACCACACCACATGCTACAAAAAAGTGATTGTTTTAAGCCAAAAGTATAACGAAGCATTTGATTATTTTGCAACTGATGTTGGTGAAATGCCACAGATTCCAGAACATTTTGACGAGGTAATTAAATAATTTGGGTATTTAATTGAAGAATTATTTATTTTCAATTTTTATTCCATTTTCGATTAATTTAAAAAATTCCTTGTCAAAAAAGTAGTTTTGTGTATTATTTGCTAAAAAACAATAAATTTTATAAAATTATTCGTAATTAAACTTGAAAGTTCTTTGACTTATCTGATATTAATTTTAGAGGATTTTTCTTAAAAATATGTTTACTATAAAACTCTTTTTTTTTGTCAAATTGGTTGTAATTTTCAATTACCAAAAAAATTACTTTTTATTCATTTGATATTTCTACTTCTTTTTCTTAAGTCCATTCTTATTAGAAAAAAACGATTTCCATTGTTTCAGGAGCCTTCAATATCAACAGCTCTGCAAAAGAAAACCAAGAATATTTTTTGAAAAAAATAAAAGGTTTTGACTCAAACACAATACCACCATGCTGGATATCTCTGCAACCAAAAATTTTACGTACAATTTTCGTAAACTCCATGTGGCTGAATGCAACAGAACCAGAGTATATTAAACTTAAGCCTGAAAACTGCGGTTGGTTTTTAGATGATTATTTAAAACCAACAGGTTTTATTGGGGACTAAACGCCACTAGCAGTGGAAGATATTGTAGAAATGACGGAAGAAAAAGATGATGATGATTTTGCCGAGATTGAAAATGAACATGATAATAGCGATGAATCAGACTGCGTAAAATGTTTTTAATTGCAATGAGTTATTAAAGATATTTTGTATGTTTATTATATTTAAAAAAAAAAACTATTTTTTCCTAAAATAAATTCTTTTATTATGTAATGCCATTATATTTCATGTTTTTTTCTTAAAAAAATTTTGACTTTTTATTTTGCTTCTACTATACTGGTTTCCTCAAATAACATAATAAGTTTTCTATATAAATACATATTACTATCATATTCTTTATTGAAATTAAATTTATATTACTGAACACATTTATAAGAAAACAACAAAAATACGTATTTATACGTGGTTTTTTTAATACTCACTGTCGCACACTCTCGCTCGCTTAAAAATCGGCAACCGCAATTTTGGCCAAGTTTTATGTAGGCAACCTTATTTCATTGTGTTTGGAATAAAATTATCTTTAATTTGATACAAGATTCATTGACTAAGCACATGAGTGAACATTATTAATTTTGATTACCTGTTTATACCTGGCAACCCCATAGTTTGGCCAAGTAAAAAATAGGCAACCATACGACGAGATCATCTACACGCCTAGTACTTTCGATTAGTACATGACTTTTTCATTTACTTAATAGTCGAAATTTATTTAAAAAATCAATTTTTTATTTGCTAATTAAAATTAGCCTGGCCAGGAAATTCTTAGGCAACCCTTTCGAAAAATGTTTGCCAACATACTAAAATTGATATTAAATCACTCTTAAGCACTAAGCAGGTAGGTGAAGGTCTACTTCCATTGGATCTTAGACTATTTTACCTATTAAGTTTTAAAGATGAAACAAAAATCTACAATATTTTTTATAGAAAAGTACAACTTTATTGATTATCATAATTTTCTTTAAGTATTTATTTATTATATCGCCTTTCTATTTAGTCTGTATCAGGCATGAAAAAAAAATTATTTCCTACTTTAAAAAAGTCAACATTTCCAACGATAATTTCTTCATTTGAGCCAAGTTGGTTCTAGTGAATCTTTTCAGTAAAAAGTAGTCCCTCAAGACCAAATGTAGTGGATATGATTGATTAGGAAGTAGGTTATTATTACAATGATACCAGTAGTAGTAGTAGTAGTAGTTATTACAATGGTAGTATTATTCTTAAGAAACTAATTTTGAAATAATTTTCTTTTCTAGTTCTTTTCAAGAAAAAAAAAAAATTACTAAATTTTGAGTAATTTTTTGAAGTCTCTCTTTCGAGAATTACTTTGTAGTAATTATAATTGTAAAGTTAGGTTAAATCTGACTGGAAATTTGATGATAAACATTTTTTACAACAACAAACAATGAAAAAAATTTTAACAGATGAAAATTTTAATAATCTAAGAATACTAGGGCCCAGTATAAATGCTTATTTTTGTATATGGAGCAAAATGTAGTCACTGTAAACGTATAATAAGTAAGTCTTCTTCTTCTTCTTTTTGGTTTTTTGCAGCCATACCATATTTTTCATAATTTCTAATTTTTTCTAATGTTTCTAATTTTTTCTTATGTTAAATTTATCGAAGTTTATTTCTATTAAAAAATCAAAAAGTTGTTTAAATGTAATACTGAGAAAATGATATCACAGTAAAAAGTTCTTTTATTTGTATTTAAAAAAATAATTTTTATATTTACAACAAAAACATACATACATAAATAAAAAGATTAGAATATCTATCATTAGATTAAATTAAATTAATAATAATATGGTCAATATCCTTTAAAATAAATTAGCTTCAAAATAAAATTAAAATTTTAAGGTCGTTAACATTTAATTAAAAAGTTGTTAACTTTTCTAATACTTTTTTTAAAAATTTCCATAGTAAATTTTAATTTAGCAAAAACTTAATTAATAAAATCACTTCTGATTTTATAATTATATTAAAATATATATGTTTCACATATATATATATATTAATGATATTCTCATGACATGATCTTATCTTTTAATTTCAAGGTTTTAAATCCAATAATTCTTAGAGTGATATTGATAACCTAAGATTTTTAGTCAATTTTAACAACATAAATTCTTAACATAATTACCTAAATAGCTACTATGTACTTGAATATTTTTTATAAATAATAAAAAAAAAAAAACATAAAATAATCGTAGTACTTAAAAAAAGGTCATCGTATTGTTTTTGAGAAAAAGAATAACAAATTAACTATAAATCTTTTGTTATATATATGTATATAAATAGACAAAAAAACTCTTTGTTCAGAAACACGTCATTCTTAAAAAATTTATCAATTAGTTAACATTGGATTTTTTTAACTTCTTCAAAACACAAATAATTACACAATTTTGATATAGCAAAATCAAAAACAAAAAAATTAGGTCTGATAGCATTTTGATGAGAGTATTCGTTCAAGTTTCTATAATAATTTTAATCTTTGTTGACCGCAATAATATTGTGCGTAAATCTTATATAATTTTCTTTATATTTATTTATTCAAAATACAAAAAAAAAAAAAAGAAAGAAATTTAAGAAATACCGCAATAGTGTTTAGAGTATATCTATCATAGTATACAATTTGTCCTTGCTGAATTAGTTATTAAAGAATTTTATCGTTTACGGAAGAAAGAATTATAAACTGTTTTGAACTTGGGTTATCTACATAAATATATATATATGTAATTCTAGCATAAATAACAAAAGAAGGAATTATATGAAAATATATCTATAAAGTTCCAAATTTTATAATTCGGTATTTCATATTTTATTTTTTCATTTTTTTTTTTTTTCATAATTAACGAATAACATCTTATGCTAAATATTGTGTTAAATTTTAACTCCATTACTCTCTAGAGCAAAAGGAGTAAGTTAGCAAAACTTTAAAGTTTCGAAATTGGTACATTCGATAACTCAAAATCGATTTGAAAAATTGCAGACTACTTCTTACATAGTTCACCTGATAATGACGAGAGCTTTTTTTTTATTTTTTGTTAATTATTATTAATTTTATAACAAATAATTCCATTTTTCCAGCTACCAAAAATTGAAAAATCAAAAATCCCCTCATCTATACCTCAAAAAATAATTTCTTTAATAAATAAATTTTGAATTTTTTAATTTTGGATGATTCTATTGTAAGTAAGTTATGATGGCCACAGAAAGACACCTTTTTTTTATGGCGTCTTCAAATATTCACTACCCATTAGGGAAAGTAGAGCTATTTCATCAATGAAAGAGGCCTACTTTTCAGATATAACAAAAACTTTCTTGGGGAAAACATGAGTGAATTTTGTTAGAAAAGTGGTTATGGCTACTTTCTGCCGGAAGAACTCTTCGATAAATTCTTGCAAAAGTTTACAAATTTACCAAACCATCCTCTTTAACTACATTAGTCATTTCAATACAAAAATTATCAAATCCACATCAACTATATAATGGCATTTAAGGGGTATATATGTGTCTCTGGCATTATCATTTCTACGACTTTTTGTTTTTGGCTAATCTCAATGATAACAGTACATCTACGATTAAATTTACTATACCAGAGGGGATATTGATTGTACTTCAATACCAAATATCAAAATAAAATGATCAACCCATTCAATAATCAAATCATTAAAACGCTGATGAGTCAAATCTCTTTTTGGTTATTTTTTTTATTTTGGTTAAGACGTATTTTTGTTTTTTTATTTTTGTAAACAATAAACACGCCTGAGTACGTTTTCGTTAATTTGTTTTCAAAAATATTTTATAGAAACATTTGGACAAAAATATCCTACAAAATATTTATGTTAAATTAGCTTGCGGTTTGTTAAAATATTGAACCAAAACAATTATAAATCGATAAAATTTAAATTCAAAATATTATAACAACAAAAAAAGTCTAACTAATGTTATTAATAATTATAAACGATAAATCCTATATTGGTTTTTTTAAACTTAAACTTTTAGGATATTGTTCTTATGAAAATTTATATATTTACCTGATTTTCAGTGATAAACTTCTTTTCCCCCACACTTTTCACTTAAATTTATATAAAGTCAACAAGTTGAACAGTAACTAAATAACTTGAATTCACTTCAATAAGGACTTTAGTTATTGTGTAGGTATGTATTTTTCTTGATAGTAAAATTCGCCATTTTACAAAAATAGAGAAAAAAGTTTATTTTATACTCATTTAAATAATATAAGGACATAAAAAACAAGGACCTTTATAATATCTGGTTTACCATCAATACACAAAAAGTGCTTCTCTTTTTCTATTTAATTATATCAGCTGATTAAATATTTAATTATTTTCTTGTTATTTTAGTGTTGTAGGAATAGAATTTAGTAAAATTAATGTTAACAAAAATAAAAACTATAGACTAACAAATATACCTAAAGTTACATTGTCGCAATAATCCACCCCCCATGTCTAATAAATCAAAAATCGATTGAGTTTTGTAGTTTGCTTTTTTCTAAATGTAAACAGGCCCAATTTCTTACTTTATTAGTTTTGAAATTTTACTTCCGAAATATATTTAGATTATTGTACAAAAATTTAAACAAATATTAGTATATATGTGTTAGGTAGTATCGAAACCACATTCGCAAAAGTTATTACGCTTGAAATTTAAATACAAAACAGTTAATAACTGATATGAAAAATATATTAATTACATATATATCATTACTTTTGATAATTTATCTATTAAAAAATGTTTACATTAAAGATGTCATTTTTTTTTTTTTTTTGTTATTCACTATGACGCATTTTGGTTAAAAATTAAAATAATTTATTTTAAATATTTAAATATAATTACAATAAAAACTTGAATCAAATATAAAATAAATTATTATTGTTATATTCATTATTTTATTACAAAGTATGGAATTTTTTTTTTTTTTTATAAAAACAAAAAAAAACTTTTTTATTTTAATAATCATTTAATGATATTTAATGTTTTCAATATTATTTATTTACTTATTTAAAAGTATTAACAACAAGTGCCGACAATTTACAGCAAATTTAGATAAAATAAATTAAAATTTATCGTCAAGTAATTTATTTGTTTAACATGAAATTCAAAGTCATTGGCCGGATATATTTTTATCTTAAATTACTTAACAATCTTTTTTGTATAAAAATGATAACAAAAGGAAGAGATTAAACATTCAATTCTTTTAAAAATCTATTATAAATCTGGTTTACCTTTAGACATTGATGAATTTGAGAGTAAAAGAGATTTGTAGAAGAAAATGTATTACAACAACAAGTATATACATATATGTATTTTTGTTGTTGTTTAATAAAAAATAAAATGAAAATTAGCTAACTGCTTTTTCTTTTTTTTTTTTTTTTGGTTAATTCAATAATGATGTCTTTATTTGCACTTAGTTTCTGTTCCATTTTATGATGAAGCCCTTGGTAGTCAATTAAATAAAATGTTTGGCTGTGTAATTCTATGGAGGTGGGAGACAACAAAATAAATTGAATATCCTATAAGAATAAATATTAAAATCCATTTGGTTAATATTACAATTTTATTTTTTTGTTTTTGGAATAATTTATACGTTTTGTGAAATTTTGAATTTTATGATCTAAAATACAAATACAAATATTTCAACTAAATACGTATACATGAGCCGTTTATTTTGAAAGTGGTGCAAGTCCACTTTTTGTTATTTCGAGATATTTAAAGGTTTGCATTTGCAGAAAAAAATATTCAGTTTTATTAAAAATTACAATTAAATTAGACATTTTCAGTTTATATATAGGTATAATTTTACTAAGGATTTAACATTTTAAAATATTCATGATTAACGGGAGGTATATATGGTAATAAATCCATCATGTCCTTGAATTTCTCAGAAGTAATTGTTCTCCTTTCTTCATACATTGAAGATAATTTTATTTTCTCGAAATTACTTGGTCTTCCACGTCATTGTGACAAATCGATAATTTTAAAATCAGCATCTCGTTCCATCGAAGTTTTGTAGAATATTTTGTATGGTGCATCTCTTGTAAATCTGATCCAGTATATATTTAACCAATTCACGGTTTCTCTATCGGTATTTTTTTTTTTAAGCCGCTTTCTCCAGAGGTTGGGTTGAAACAATTTTTTCGCGTTTTATTTCATGTATTAAAAATTTATTATGTTTTCGACAATTTCTTATTAGTTTATTGTAATTCTAGGAAATATACAAGGAAGCGGTTTTCCGAATGGTCATTTTTACCACTTCAAAATCAAATAATTCCAAGCAAAGATGGACTTGCACCACTTTCAAAATGAACATATTTTCAATAATGTTAAGAGCTGAAACTTCCACTTCCCAAATACTAGAATCTAAATTTTTTTTTACTATAAATTGTTTGCGCAGAATTAGATCATAACAAGTTTTATCTATAACTACCATTATCTCCATTTTTTTTCAAAAATAGACTTGTACCACTTTCAAAATAAACGGCTCACATTTAAACAACTGAATTTTTACATCAAAAGTCAAAAAAGATATCAATTTGATCTCTGTTTTGTATTTTTTGGATCTTTTAAAACAAAAACAGATTTTCTTAGTGGTAGTTCCGTATAGAAGTAGAACAGAATTCCTAGAAATGGAATAAAGTTATGTAATCTACAGTAATAACAAAAAAATTACAATGTTTAAAATATATTAATTTAATTTATTGTAAGAAGTATTCATTTTGAGAGTTTCATTTGTTTTAATTAATTTATTATTATTATTATTTTTCTAATTAGTAACTATCATAGATTTGTTAGTTTTGATGGTTAGTAAAAATTTATTATTTTTACTAGTTTTATCAGAATAATAACTGTGTATGTTAATTATAAAAAAAAAAAAAAATTTAACCATTAAAAAATAAATAATTTAATTACTGTTTACTGTTTGTAGTTATTAGTCTTTTTATTTTTATTTTCTATTTTTAAAAGTTTTCTAAATTAAAATTTAATATTGTATTCCTAATTAGCTTCCATAGATAATAATAACCAAAAATTGCACGATTTCGAAGAAAACTGTTAAAATGTTAAATTATATTATATAATAATATATTTTCTTTAATTTTTAAAATTTCAAGTAAAAATCTCAAATATTTTCTAAGTTACAGCTACTCCTCTGTTAGACTGCTTACAGAGTACCAGCTTACAGCTAACATTGATTCCCATTGCAATAGTTTAATCTTTGATTGGCTTGCATTCTGAACACTTTCAGTAGATTCCTATTGATTTACCAATAATGACTTTATAGTCTTGGGTATCGGAATCGGTGTCAGCTTGGCTGTAAAAGCTGGCACTCTATGGGCAGCCTTAAAAAAGGCATGTTATAGTTTTCTTTAAAGGCATTTTTCTCAAAACTACATTTTTTAAATTTGCTTCCATTCGATACCAAATCATTCGATCGATATATAAAAACATATTCAATAAATAAATAAATATGTATAAAATTTGTAGTATTTACAAAGCTAATTAAATTTTAATTTTCGTTATGAATTAATTTATCATTAAAAACTGACCTACCCCTATTGGAAAAGTATCAATTGAAAGATCACATTTGATAATTTTCCAGTACTAAAAACCAAAAGAAAAAAAAAACGGTTCACTAAAAATTTATCTCAACACTTATCTAGCTACTTATAGACTATAAAAATATATTTACACACGTTAATTAGTTGTGTTGTAGTTCTTTTGTTATTGTTTTTGAAGCACGTTATATTACTCAATCCGATATACAATAATAAGGCAACCTCCCAAAAAAGGCTAATTATATTTCATCCAATACTTAAATAATTAATTTTTTATTTCTTTGATTTCTTTTAACAATTAAAATTAATAATTTCCGTGTTACAAGAACTAATTTTTTCTTCTATTTCAATTTTATTTTTTTGATTGTGTACATTTTCTGTTTTTATTTTTTGTTGTAGTATTAACTAAATTTTGTTTTTTTTTAATTGGTTTTTATGTCATATAATAAAATATTAAAAATCTTACCCATTTAATCTATTGCATTTTTAGTTAACGGATTTATATACATATTTTATAAAGAGAAATAATTAATCTATGCTGGTCAACAACTTTCTAGATAAGAGCCGCAGGCAAAATAACCACTTTTTACTATTGGGATGGCTACAATTTATTTTTTAATAGTGATTTTAATGGAATTTACATTAAACTTTAATAAAATAGATGTCGTTACTAATTTCTTCTTTTTTGTTATTGTTGATGTTGTTTTTTTTTTCCTACTTTTATGCTAAACTAAAAGTAAAGATATCTCTGGTAATTTTATTAAATACTACATTTATTGGTTACAAAACGCAGAAAAATTTTATAAAAACTTCCTTTTTTACTAGTAAAACTTGTTGAATTAAGAAAGTAATAAATAGTTAAACGGTTAGATACAATTATTGAACTTAATTGATGTATACTCAAGTGATCAGTAGATCTCAGTAAAAAAAAAAGATAATAACCTTGATTTTTTATTGGTTTTTTTATCATTTTTGTAACCAAAATACCGAATTTTTTTTAAATAAAATAAACGTTAATTTTTTTTTTTATAAAATTAATCATGAGTATCAATAAAAAAAAAAAACAATTTTCTCTCTTGTAATTGAAGTGAAAGAAAATATTTCAAATGTTTCGGTTCAATAAATTTAGAAAATAATGACTTGAATGCATTTTGAAAATCTTAAATGATTGTATATGTTTTTAATTTGTTTTCTTTTACAATGAAAACAAAATTTTTCAATTTAAACACATTTTGGTTACATATATATACATACAATATATAAATTTTATGTTAGTTTTAATATTTGACAAATCTTATTAGACAAAAAAGCTTGAAAATAGATTACAAATTAATTAAATTTTCCTTGATTAAAGTTTAAATTGTTAAAAAATATTCTTAGATAGTTATACTTTTATATTTAATAAAATATAACATTAGAAAATTATTAAAATTAAAAATTTAGGTGTTACCAATTTTTGTTAATCATAAACCATTTCCATCTTTATTTATGTTATAAATACAGACACAAATTAATCTATTATTTCATTGCCTTACACACAGGAATGAAGCATTATTGTTTTCAATTATATCCATAAAAAAAAAAAACATCTAATTAATTCATCATCTAAAGCAGTGTTTCCCAACCTTTTTTTCCTCGCGAACCAAAAGAAAGGTCCGAATAAATTTGACGAACCCCCTATGTAGTCGTTAATAACAGTTAAAAAGAACAATAAAATTTTATAGAATATATATTTTTCATATTGCATTACAATTGATTAGATTAATCGTGAAACATTGAAAAAAAACATTAATAATATTAAAATGATGGCTATACAAGTTGAAAACAAGATAAATTTAACAAAATGGTTCTTATGTTTATGTACTCTTAATGGGATATTTGTGGCTGTTTGATAGAACAAAGCAATTCAAAGTTAGGCTCAATATCTGACAATTTCAATCTTAGATCAGGTTCTGCATTTAACCTGTTTCTGTAGTTATCTTTCAAATATGTTATGTTGAAAATCCTTTCTCGCATAAATATGTTGTGCAAAATGGTAATAGAACTTCAATGGCTTTTTTTGACAGGACAGGATATTCATTTTGTATACTGAGCCAGAAGTTAATTAAAGATTGATATTTAAAACTTGCTTCTAGAGAACTGTCACAAGATAGCTCTATAAATGTTTGTAATAAAAAAGAATAGTATTTTTTTACTTGAATAAGGGGTATAAAATTGTTGATATAATTTGATAATAATGAAGTAATTTTGAAAAATAAATAAGGAAAAAAGAAATGAAAATATTGTTTTTTTTTTGCTTTTGATTTTAAAGGCGTTTTAAAAAATACGCCATTACAATATTATCTTCGCGAACCCCCTCTGCATACCCTGCGCACCCCCAGGGGTTCGCGAACCACCGGTTGGGAATCACTGATCTAAAGTATTGGATTTTTTAAGGTGGGAGTAGGGTATTTAATTTTTTTTTTTTAAATTAATGTGCAGTATATTAGAAATATTGTATAAAAGCTCAAGTCGATCGGAGTTAAATTACCGAAGTTATGACCATTTGAACATCCTTTGATCTAGAGCAGACAGTGAGTGAGCAAAACTTTAAACAATTTTTCTGAGACTTGTTATTTTCGATCGTTTTGAAATTTTGCACACTACTTTTTGACATAATTTTCCAGCTAACATCGAGAGCTTTTTTTTTTTGGAAAAATTGTTAGTTTTATAACAACAAATAGGTCGATTTTTTAAGCGAAAATCGCTATTTTGACTTCGAAAGGCTACCAAAAATACACAAATTGAAAAAAAAAGAAAAAAACTCCACGATGTTACTTCGAAAAACATCTCCTTTAATAAATAACTTTTAATTTTTTTGTTTTAGATGATTCTGTTACGAGTTATGTTGAACACAGTAAAACCATTTTTCTGTAAGGCGCTTCAAGACATTCACCGTCACTCACTCACTTATTAATATTTTGAAATTTAAAATTTTAAAAAATATTATTCAAATATTGTGTTATTATATAAAAACTAAAAAAATAAACTAGAACTACCAAAAAAAATTCTTGAAAACATGCCTTTTTTTGAGCGAATTAACCAAACTCCCCCCCCTTAAAGAATGAAGCCAATTTTTTTTACTGAATATCATTGTTAAAAAATAAAATATGCATTTTTACATGGTGCTCTTTATGAAAAATCTTAATATTCAGACAAAAATGACTGTTGCTATTTTAATTTTTATGCCAGTAGCATAAATTAGTCTTTTTTTTTGTTGTAATTTATAGTGAACATCACTTGAATTGCATAAGAAACTAAAGTTATAGTTGGATACGGTTATTATTTTAAAAAAAATGAACAGATATTCTCAAAACTAACTTAAGTAATTTTGATATAAAAATTATTACAAGTTCTTTTAATTGATGATGATGATATGTAAATTTTGTTTTAACTTTTTAATACTGCAAAAATGAACAACTTGGTCAATATTTTTTTAATTAATTTGTTACAATATGGTTTTTTTTTTTGTTTTTTGAAGTGTTTACAAGTCTATTTCAAATTCTTTAAATTTTATCTCTTTTTAAAACTATAAAATAAAGTTTTCTTATCGACATAAGGTCAATATATTTCTATCTGACAAGAAAATATGATACGGATTTGTTTAATTGAAACTATTTACACATGAATAAATAAATAAATAAATAAATATATAATAAAAATTTAAAATTATTATAGCATATCTTGTTGGAAACAAAGAACCCCCTAAGGCGCACGATTTTTATGTTATCAGTTTAACTACTCCTTGAGAAACTGCCTAAAATTAAATACTATTTATTATGATTATATACTATCAGAAAGGCCGAATGAAAACAAAAGAATAGTAAATATTAAAGCTAAAGACTAGTGAAATAATAAATTAGTTATTGATTAATTTTTCATTGTTTTTTTGTGGTTCGTACAGTTATTAAATTTGATATATTTTAAATTAAAATTATTGATATTTTAAAAATAATATTTTTTTCCATGCCTTCATTGAAGAATATAAAAATTGATTACAATCTTTAATACAAATAATATTAGCAAAAATATATTTTTAAAAAATCTAGAACTAAGGAATTTATTATTCAATATAATTCATTCTCTGAACAACACAATCATATTTTTACTTTTTTTTATAGGAAAAATTTTTGCTTTACCTTTAAAATAGGTGTCCGTTTGTCTGCGCAGTTTCTTTTTGCAATTTTTAAGTAAACACAGGAAGGAAAGTAACTCATGGTTACTTTATGCATAAAAATATGACAGAAAAGTAGCTATGATGGTTACTTTTTATGTACTCCTTTTTTTTTTTTTTTATTAAGTCATTGTAAGCAAAGAAGGCATTCATTTTGAATAAAATATTTCTATATTTTTGTTATCTTAACAGCTTATCAGGCAAAATTTTATCTTATAATCAATACAAACAATTTAACAGCCAAATTATATAAATTCATGTTTAAAATGAATAAAATTTAATTAATTTATTTTATATTGAAAAAATTGTTTTTTTTTTTGTTTTCTTACAGCTGAAATGACAAATGATTTTTTACGAATTGTAAAAGAAGCAAGAAGTCATTCATTAGGACCATTTAGCCCTTCTTTTAATATACAAACATGCCTTTTAGAAGGTTTACAAAAACAATTACCATCAGATGCACATTTACGAGTTACAAATCGTTTACATATATCAGTTACACGTGTTTATGATGGTAAAAATGTAATTATATCAAAATATACAAGCCGTGATGATGTACTTCAAGCATTACTTTGTGCATGTTTTATACCAGGATTTTCGGGTATTTTACCACCAAAATTTCATGGTGTACGTTATATGGATGGTGCATTTTCTGATAATTTACCAGTTTTAGATGAGAATACAGTTACAGTTAGCCCATTTTGTGGTGAAAGTGATATATGCCCACGTGATCAAAGTTCACAATTATTTCATATTAATTGGGCAAATACAAGCATTGAAATATCTAAACAAAATATGAATAGATTTACTAGAATATTATTTCCACCATCACCAGAAGTTTTATCAAAAACATTACAACAAGGTTTCGATGATGCTATGAAATTTTTATATAGAAATAATTTAATTAGTTGCACTCGTTGTGTAGCTGTTCAATCAACATTTCTTGTTTCTGAAACAATACAAGCTGAATCTTATGATTATGATCCAGAATGTACAGAATGTAAAAAGCATAGAAAGGTAAATTTTTTTTAATAATATTATTAATTAAAATTAATTTATGTTATTTTTTTTTTTTATTATAGGAAGCTTTAGTTGAAAGCTTGCCAGAAACTGTATTAAATGTTATTCAAAATTATATCGATTCAGCTAATAAAGGTCTTGCTAATTGGATACTAAGACGAAGAGGAATTAAATTATTAAAAACTTTATCATTACCTGCCACAGTACCTGCAGATATTCTTTATGCAACAATAATTAAGTAAATAAATTTATTTATATATAATTAATTATTTGTAATATAGTTGCATTATTTATTATCATTTATTATTTTATTTTTTTTTATTAATCTAACAGGTTAATTCTTTTGCAAGCGCATTAAACGATAACATTGTTCAATTTCGGTTATAAGCACATTTTTAAGTATTTCATTAAATTAACAGAATTATTTTAAATTATATTTAATATCTAATCAATATAAATTTCTAGACATTTTTATCGTTAACCTTAAATTTATACAATAGCCAATAAATATAACATAAAATAAAATAATGATAATATAAAAAATTAATATTTCAATTATTGTCTCATATTCTCTTTGTAATGTTTAAAAAATTTAATATTTTAACTTCATAATCAAAGATAATTATAAATTTTCTCATATTTATTATTTTACATATTTTCATAATAATTTTTTCATTTTATTGTTAACTTTTATTTTTTTACTTCTTTTTTTATTTTGCAGATTAATAGTAATAGCACCAATAATAACAAGCCATTTCCTTGAATTAACAAAAATTTTATTGGAACATTTAAATGAGATTATAAAAGCACGTCGTATAAATACAAAAAAGGTAAGATAATTAATTTAACTAAAAATTATTATAATTCATAATCATAACTAACAGAATTATATGAATATATCTAATACGGAATCAGATACATTGAATGGACAATATATCAACCATTTCCTTTCAATAATGGTGGAAGATGGGTAATTTTTGTATTGATTTCTTACAAATAATATTTATTTTTGATTTTCTATATTTAATTTCAGGCCTACCGATGTATCCTACCCTTCAAATTTTTATGATGTTGACACATTTGATCATATTCTTAAGATAACTTCACAGCATGATGCTGTTTATGCTTACTATTATATGGACGATATAAATAATGTAAGTATTTATTGTTATTTATTTATTTTTTAGTTTTTTTTTTTTAAAAAAATTTTTTTTTTTTGTTTTTTTTTTTTATAATTATCTTGTAAAAAAAAAGAATAATTTAACAATATAATCAAATTAAATCTGTAATTTTAGATAAATATTACACAAATTTTCGATATTTCTGAAAACAAAAACTCTCAAAAGTTTGTAGAAACAAAACCAAATCTAGAAAATATAAATGAAGATAATTTAAATGAAAGAAGAAATAACTGGAATAATTCTCCAGGTATTATAAATTTTTAGTGTTTTATAGAAAAAATTATTATCTTTTCTTAGAAAATAATTTTATGATAATAACATTATTAACAACTAAGATAGTTTCTACATTTATTCAATTAAAAGTTTTCATTTGATTTTTAGATTATTTACAATTTATCTTATAAATTAAAATATATATTAAACTTTTTAATACGTTGAGGATGGCACAATTTCTTCTAATTCACTTTATCCGACGACGGCAATGAAAAAGCCTTGCACAAAATTTTGTTTAGCAAAAAATTCAAAAAAGTTGATTTTAATAATAAAAAAAAAAAATTATTTTTAACCATATGAAGATTTTTTCATAACCAACAAAACTAAAGCTAATGTATAACCACCAATGGTACACGCTGCTAGATAAAACATTCTCGTGTGTGCATACATACACCGTCCTCAATGTGTTAAAGAAAAAATCCGTTTGTTTTTTGTTTTCGAAATAATTTTAAAATTTTAGTTTTCTTTTAAAAATATTTTAGAATTTACATACCAATCAGACGATGAAAATGGAATCATGATTGAAGAACAATTAAGTGGATGTAGTGATCCTGAAGATGATCGTTATATATCACAAAAACCAGAAAATATTAAAAGAAATTCTGATAAAATTACTCCATCATCTACTTTAGACATGATTAGTTAATATTTGCATTTGTTAATTACTTATTTTTGTTTACAAAAGAAAAAAAAAATTAATTTGTGTTGATCACTTCAAAGAAAAAAACAATTTGTTACCAAATTTTTAAGTTTTTACTTTAAAATTATTTAAGTTTTTAATAATAAATTTCAATGCTACAAGGATGTAGGCAATCAAATATGCTCAAAGCTATATTTATAAAATATGTATTGATATATTTTTTTTTAAATTTAACAAAAACAAAAATATAATTAAAATTAATATTTGCTATATTAACATATTTTGACAAATAAAAATTTATTTAATATGTATATATATATATATATATATACATATACATATATATATGTACCTTTTTCTTGTCAATTTCTTGCATAAAATGATTATTTTATAATTGTAAAAATTGGTGATGTTAGTTAAACAAGGCTGTGTAACATATTTATTTTAATATATACATATATATATATGCATATGAATTTGTGTATGTACATATATATATATATACAATTGTTGTTATTGTTTAGCTATAAGGGGAAATCCAAATATTTTACCATTTGAAGATTGTATACAAAAAAGACTATTAGTTTGATTAAAATATTTTTTCATTTTATATTATGAGTTAATATATATATATGTCATGTTAACTTAATTTGATTAATACAGCACTATATCATGCTACTATTATACATTTCATAGATATACAAAATAATTTAATATTACTAAAATATTACAAAAAAAATTGTCTGGGCTTTTTTATTTAATATGATAATCATTTTTTATGATACAATTTATTTTTTGAAATAATTCTAATTCATATTCTCATTGTATACATCTGTTATAATTAATAAGGGATAATCTAACATTTACACACACACACACATGCACAAATTCACTAAAATTTTTACTTGCAGTAAGAAATTTTTGTTAGCTAGATTTTTCTTTAATACAATTGAGTTAAATACTTGAATAAATTCATTTTAAATGTCTTTTTCAATTTTAATTTTAATGATAATTGTTTTATTTCTTGCTATTAAAAGCCTTAAATTACTATAAAAATATATCAAATAAAAAAATCATATGCATCTGTTTTAAAGTTACATAAAATGTAATGATTAATATGGAAAAATTTCATTTTTAAATAAAAATTACTTAGTAAAAACTGCAAAGTATTTTGTATTTGTTTTTTTTTTTTTTACGAATAATGCCAAATTTTTTGCTGTAAGCATACATTACCTTTTCTGTAATATCCATCGCAAGTAAATACATATATACTCGTATATTTTTTGTTTTGATATGATATGAACAATCCAAGAATTTGAAGATAAAAAAATTTCCAGCCATATTAAATAAGTTTTTAATATCTATGAATTTTTGATTATATTTCTTTAACACAGGAAAAACATGTGGACAAAAAAAAAACACAGAGAATATTAATAAAAATTTTGTATTTAACTATAATAAATATATGTTATTAACAAATATTATAATATGAAAAAAAATTATATTTATAATGTTTTTAAAGTTTTTTAAAAAAAAAAAAGAAAAAAAAAATCAAGTACAAACATAATAATTATAAACTTAATACCAATGGAATATATTTTATAAATTATATAATATAAATTAATGTATAAAACTGTTATAAACTATTAAGAAAAAAATATAAAAGTATTTTATTTTCTTTAAAATCTTTTTTTATAACAAATAAATAATTTAAAACTAAGAAATTTAATATTAATACTAGCTTAAACTAGCTAAAAATTAAAACTATTACAACCCAATATATATTATTAAAAAATCCCCCCTTCACCTTTTTCATTATAAATATATTATGAGTTTATGTATAAAAAGAAAACAAAAATAAAATAAAAAAATATTAAAGACGTTAATTGTACATAAAAAAAAACTAATCTATTATAAATCTAAATTATTAAGATCTACTAATATGTTATTAACATATCAATAAACAATATCTTATTAAAAAAAAAAATTATATAAAAACTAAATTGCAATTATTGTTCATAGAACTTACTTATAAATATATCATAGATATATGGGACCAAAATCACCGTACCATTTTTAATAGGAGACAATATCCTTCTTTTTCTTTAAAAACCATAACAATATTAAATGCTATGGTTAACAAATTAGGATATATCTCAACTATATACATTAATGGTTTGGCAAGTTATTTTCAACCAAATTGTGAAAAATAAAAATTAACTCTAAATAAAGATTTTAGGAAAATTATAAATAAAATTATTCTAAAACATCAAAATACTTAATTAAAAACCAGAAATTACCTTCTGGAATTATTTCTACTTTATATATATATATATATATAGTCTAATTTTAATGAAATTATTTCACATAAAAGAAATATGCTTATATTATTAAAATAAGTATGTAAAAAAAAAATAAAAATTTCTTCAAATTGAATCATAGATTCATTTTAAAAGATATGCAAAATACACACAAATATATGAAATATAGCAAGTACTGTGCGCGCACCCTTAATTAATATCACACTGTACTTATTTATAAACAAATAAAATATATATATATATATATCTTATAGACTCTAAAAAGATAATAAAAAAAAATAAAAATACTAATAATTAACATAAAATATAATTATTGTTTTAAATGCAATATGGATGGCAAAATTGATAAACTAAACGTTGTGATCTTTCAGTTTTTTTCATTATACCCTTTTTATAATATTGACGTATTGAACGTGATAATTTATCATAATTCATAGCTGGACGATTTTTTCTACGTCCCCATAATTTAGCTACTCTAACTGAATCTTCAATTTTAAATACACCTTCAGTACGATCTAACCAACGTATAGCTGTTCCATAAATTTGTGGTGAACTTAATAATTCTTTAAGAAATTGCCATAAATGTATATGAGAGCCACCAGAACGACCTGGTTTTGATGTTATTATTGTTTGAGTTGTTGTATTTGTTGTAGGTATTTCTTCATCTTCATCTGTGAAATTATTATAATAAATTTATAATAAAGGTAAAATAATTTTTAATAAAATTTTAACAATAATAATGTGTACCGCTAACACTAATATAAAATTTTATTTTGAAAATAAGAAATTTTTTTTTGTGAATATATCAAAAATGCATCTACATTTATATATATAACTTTATGTTACACAAATTCTAAGCAAAGATATCTGCTTGCCGTGTGAAATAAGCTAAAGATGAAAAACAGTTGTTATTTTTTTTTTTTGACGAAGCACAAGTAACCTCAATGAATAAATATTTTTTTAAAGAGGTTAAATGCACCGAAATTGCTTTAACAAAAACAGTACGAAAAATTAAACTTAATGTAGTACAAAATATTCCCAAATTATATTATTTTTATTAAATAATGCAAAGCAAACAATTCCTAGCTGTAAAAAAACATTTTATTTAACATTTGAAGTTTTTTAAATGAGTAGATTAACATGTTCACTACCAGCACCGCATATTATGGTCGTATAAGTTCTTGCATATGAGCTCGCCGCTGCGCAAATGTGCAGCGTATTTACTTTTTCAGTTAATAACAAATTCTTATACTTATTTTTAGCTAAAACAAATATAATGGCCTTTAAAAAAGAACAAAATGAATCCAGGTTGAACTTAGATTATAAATATAATGGTTAAAAAATTCAATGCCATTTAAAGTCATATTACATATTGTATGAAAAAAATTCCATGGGCTGTAGTAAAAGATTTTTTTCTCAATCACCGGTAGGGAACGTCTTAAACTCAAAAAAATATATTAGTTTTTACTACTAAATATATCTTCCATGTACACAAAATTAAAGCAAAAGCAATATTTTACCATTTAAAATTGAGGTTTTTAGACAACAACAGCAGCAGATAAACAAAATTCGAAATTTTCCTCTCTATGTTTAAGTATAATTAATTCAAAGATAAACATAAACAGCAGGTCCAATTATGATTAAAGCCAATTAAAATTTTCAAATAATTAAAAAACTTCTATTTTTTATACATACCATCACTAATATCCATATTTTGTGTTGTTAATTCAGAACACCAATTATTTGGAATTTCATCGTCTTTAGCTATTATTGTTAAAAAATTATCTGCACAAGCTAATTTCCAAATTTCTAGTTGTGCATGAATTGTAGCTCCAACCTAAAAAAACAAACCCAAAAAAAAAATTATATGCAAAAAGGAATATTTATTATATATTATATTTTATTTATCCTTTAAATACTAAGGTAGTAAACAAAAACAACAAAAAATAGTAAAAATTGACCTTGTGTTTTTATTTAAATTCAAAAAAGAAAAAAAGTTTGCTAGTTGGCAAACAACTTTGAATATTTTCTGTTTGATTTATGTTTGTTTTTTTTTTCTTGTCCAGAAAAATCAAGAATATATACTCTCATTTGAGATTTATAAGGGAAACAAAATAACAAAAAAAAAAAAAACAAAAATCTTTACTTTTAGCTTCATGCAAATAAAATATAGACCCACTTGAAAAACCGGTTTTTGATATATTTATTTGTTTTTTTTTTGCTTTGCTTTTCGAAGCTATTGATCGCAATTCTAGTGAAACTTAAAATATAGAAAAATATTAGATGCTTTTGGATTAAACAAGGGTTAAATTAAATATTTCTTTTTTACTATGAAAAAACAAAAAAAAAAAACAAATAATATAAATATACAAAAACAAAACAATTAATATTCGTCAAGAAAATAATTAGTGAAACTATAGAAAGTTACTCAGCATTCTAATAAAATCGAAAAACTGGTATTAAAATATCAGCTATTAAGATTGCTATGTGTCAAGTTGTTTCAAACAAAAAAAAAAAAAAAACAAATATAATATTAACTAAAATCTATGTTATAATTAAATATTCAACTTTTAAATGCAATTAAAAATTAAAAGCATGTCGTTACATTATTTTTTTTTTAGCTCTCTACCTAGTGTTTTTTTTTTGTATTTCATAAAACACTAATAAATTATAAAGTTATTTTTTTTTTTTGTTTTGTCTTTATAGAATTTAATATAACATAAAAATATTTTTGTTGAATCAGAAAGAAAAAATTTTTTTACACAAAACTATTTCTATTTAACAAGTGGATAAAGATTAGGTCAAATATAAAATTTTTAAACAGATTACGCATTGGAAGGTGAAAGTGACAGAGTTGTTGTTGCCTGCCTGCCACGTTACCTACTTTCTATCTAGATTCAGCAAAAAAAAAATTTATTCATAATGACGTCAGTAACAAAAAAAGATTTTAAAAATTTCAATTTCTTTAAAATATTAATAAAAGTGTTATACATGTATACATATGTATATATATATAAATATGTATATTACCTCTGGTAGTCTTTGATTGAATTCTTCTTCAGTTAAACAAACTAAAGCTGCACCATTTTCTGTAAACTTTTTTTCCAAATCTTCAAGTTGTGGAAGATGAAATTGTTTAACAGTTGATTGTATCCATGCATGTACTTGTGTTGTTGTCCATTGTGTTGGATCTATTTAATTTGAAAATATTTAAATGGAATTGGAAAAAAAAAAAAAATAAAAAATTGTAACTTCAAAAACATAACAAAAACAAGAACTTTTATCTATTCTATTATATTCAAAAACAAAGAGACTTGTTTCACTTTCAAAATGTTGTAGACCTTGAATTATGATGACTCAAAATGCATAACGGAATAACAACTTCTGTTGGTAAATGTTGTTTTAAGACTTCTTAATTAATTACCATGATAGCAATTTAAAAAAATTCTTTAAGTTATATTACTATTTAATTTTATAATTATTATTATTGTTTTTTTTTTAGCGAGTATTGTTTAATTTTATTTACTTCTAAAAATTAAATATTATTTTTGCGATATAAAGTTTGAGAGCCCCTGAATCTACAGGATTTAAAGTTTCAAAGTTTATTTCATATACCTTGCTTGGGTATTAATATTTAAAATTATCATTTTTTGTTCTACTAATATATTGAATTCAATAAAAATAAATAAATTATTAGCGATCAAATACAAAGTTGGTGAAATTCAACTGATTTTAACTCGTAAACGAAAAAAACAAGACAACATGTTCATATTTTTCTTTTCCAATTTAACTTCTCATCTATCTATTCTCATAGAAATTTCATAAACTTTATCTTTAGATATTCAATAATTGTATAAAAATTTATTACTTCCTAATGCAATGTTAAAATAAAAAAACAAAAATTCTTTTAGTTATTATTTTTAAATAAACAAATTTTTTAATTACATACCCGATGATATTTTCAAAGTTAGACACATCTCTTGAGCATCTCTTTTAGCATGTTCTAATGCTAAAGAAATGACTGGTTCTATATCTTTACTAATATCTAAACCACCAATTAATGATTCAAGTGCTAATGGTTTTAGATTATGTTTTTTTTGAAATGTTGTATCTTGTAAATATTCACGTAATAATTGATGATCCTGTTGTGGTTTTTTATTTTGTAAATTTTTTATTGATTTTTCATAAATTGTATTAATATTAATAAAAGTATCTGGATCTGTATCTGGTTCACTTTTAATATCACTATAAGGTGATGGTACACCACTTGATTCTGGAGGAGATGGTGGTAATATATGAAATTCTTGTTTAATTTTAAAATTCATCCAATTACAATCAACAGATGGAGCTGGTGATGGTGGTAAATTTATATTTAATATATCATGTGATGGACTTGATATTGGTGATGGATAAAATTGATATTGTTTACGTAATTGTTCTAATAAAACTGAATTTTTTGTATTTAATTCATTTTTATTTTGTTTATTCCATGTTTTTTCAATTTTTATAGTTGGTTCTTGATATATTGTTGTTGGTATATAATCAAAATTTGAATTAATTATAGATGTTGATTGTTGTGATATTTGTTTTGTTGATTCATGATTAATTTGTATATCTGTATCATTTGGTAATAATGATAAATCAAAACTATTTGCATATACTGTAAATACGTCTGGTAGAAGACCAGTACCGTTTGATATGGTATTTGACATCTGAAAATTAAACAAAAAAAAAAAATTATTTGTATAATTTATTTACTGAACTTTTTTATAATTATAATTATGCAAGGTATAGTTTGTTAAATAAGGAAATATTAAAAGAAAGAAGTGGAACAGAAGAAATATTCATTCGTTAAGTAAATTAGTAACAGAAATAAATTTTTTGTTATTTTCATTTAATATTTACCCAATATACAATTTTTAATCTTAATTAGGGCAAAGTTTTACCGGTAATAACAATATAAGTCACATTCTGAGCTTGAACTTTAATGCTAGAAATAATTATTTACATCTATTATGTTCGCTGGTAGGTTCAGCCCCCTACATACATAACTATGAGTGGAACATTTACAGTTAAATTCCTAAAGTTGTGGTCCCTTGTTAAAGTAATTTTTAACCATATAATATTACAGTTTCGGATTAATAATTTAATATATAATCATCCAAAATACTGTACAAAATATATTTAAAAAAGTAACCAAATTTATTACAATTAAATTAACTAAGAAAATTCTTATAAATATTAATTTACCTAAGATATAAAATAAAAACTTAACCAATTTGCCATTGAACTTATATAAAATTAATTTTATTTTTTATATAAAACTAAAGTTCCTAGTATAGCAGTAAAAATAACTGCCAATATATATTATATACTTTTCCAATAATATTTTATATATATATATATATATATTTATATATATTTATATATATATATATATAAATAATATGCATATAGTGATCAAGTTCACATACTGGGAATTTCCAAAGAGATTAAAAATTACGCTATTGGAAGAATATCTAAAAAGTTTTATGACATGAAATACTTGCAAAACTGATTACGTATTTATTAAGGTATGCCATACATTAAAACCAGTATTAAATGTACTGAAACAAAAAGAAAAAAAATGAATGACTTATTTTATAGCGCCTATATATACATACATTAATCACATTAATCTTAAATTATATACATATATATTTTTATGATTTGTATAGTATTTAAAAAAAGAAAGAGAGAGAAAGTATGAGAATATAAAAACCACAAAAACAAAAAAATATTAATATATATATATATATAATGGTCTTAGGATTTCTTTGATTTACAAACAATAAATTAAATTAAAATGTTTTAATTTGCTAAAGTAGAAGATACCGGATTTCAGGATATGACAGTCTTGCACAATAAAAAAAAAATTATTTTTCCTTTTCAAATAAATAATTAGTTGCTGTACTGTTTTTTTACTATTTTTTAATCAAGTATATGAAAATTTATTTTATAATTTAATTTGATATTTAGTTATAAAATAAACAATATTATTTTGAAATAAAATCTAATAAGAACTACATAAATATATCAAGAATACTTCTAATTCTTTGTTTTTTTTGGTTTTTGTTTCTTCAAAACTTTTGACCAATTTTTGACTCTTTTAGTTACTATTCGGATAATTTATCTTCAAAATTTATCAAAAATCACCCATGATTTTAACTTCTTTGATATCCTCTGCTCCAAAACCTTAATGGCTTAGTAAAATTGTTGCCTCTTTTGTTCACTGACAAAATCAAAAATTTCAAAAATGAATTTAATATAGGAATATTGAAAATTAAACTTAATATTTATATTATAACCAAGTTTATTGTAATTATAAAGCATATTGTTGACTCTTTTTTTAAGCAGTCAGGACTTTTTTTATTTCTTACAAAAATCTTCTACAGCTTACTTTAAATGACTTTCAAGTGAACTACTTCAGTTTTATTTAAAATTTGTTCTAACAATAAGTCAGCATATTTCAGTAAATTTTTTTATGTTAGGTCCTCATAAAAAATTTCTTAATCGCCATTATATAATTTTGTAAAATTTTTTAATCCTTTTCTTGACAAACCGGAAATAATCTTTCACTGATCACTTTGTGTGTTAGATAACTTGACAAGTTAAAAATGGAGGTTTTTGCTTAAATAATCCAAATGAAATCATTAAATTTCTTGTTTTTATGATATGATAACAATTTCAATTACACTCACATATACCACCATCAATCACAAGCAAATTTCCTTTGTTCTTCTCTACAAAAAAAAAAAAAAGGATAAGCTATCCATAATTATAGACACCAATTCAGACTATATTTCAATTTAGTAGAAATTAGTGGACTCATTAAGCATTTGATCGCGCCTAGCTCTATTGAGTCCTATTGGCATACCAGGAAAAATTCATTTTCTAATAAAGTTTGTAAGGAGTACAAGAATATTTTTTATATTTATTGTCTTTTTGCAAGACAATGAGAGATTTCACTTTGTACTATTAAAAATTATAATAAAAAATTTTTAAAATTTGTTTTTTCATTTTTCATTCATCAGACATGGGGATAAATGTGCTTTGAATTTTCAAAAAAAAATTGATTTTAATTAAATAATGACGAAAGAGTTTTGGTAAATTATTTTACTTGAAATACGAAACACTACAACAACAACAAAAAACTTGAGCTAAGTTTGAAACAAATTATATTGAAGATTATTAAGGATTTTTATTGAAAAGTGATTAGTTCTGAAAATCTTATCAAATCATTTTATTGTTTTGTTTTGTTAGCAATAAAACTTAAATAAATAATTTTTGTAAGCTACCATAATATTTTTTAATTATAAATCTCTAATAAATGTAGAAATTTTTTCATATTTTAAATACAACATACTTTATAATAAATCTCCTCCTCCATCCTTCTTCCAACAAAACAAATCAAAATCACAATTTATATAATTCAAAATTCATTAATATTCAGTATATTATTTTCTTAGGGAATTCCATTTTATTTATTTTATCAGACACAATATAAAATTCCTACATAGTATGCAATTTTCTTTCTACAAAAGTAGGTTATGATTTAATTAATAACAAAAAAAAGACAAAGTTCCACTTAAGAAGAAATGCGTACATATTCAGTTAATACGCGATACGAAGAAATTGCACAAATATAGTTATAAAAGGGCATCCATAATATCAAGAATTATAATATTTATAAATGTATAAAATAAAAAAATATCATCTATTCCCTAGGTTTAGTGGTCATTGACCATATTTGTTTAAAGATAATAATATTTGTTGTTATTGCTTCGCATTTTCCTAGTAAATATATAATTTTATTAAACCCTCTCCTCTCCTCCCTCTCTCCATTCAATCGCAGTTGATTCAAGAAAAACGAAAAGGAATTCATTATATGTACGTACGTAAAGGTGTGGTAAATAATGTCTGATATGAATTTCATATTAATGTTGGCCTTAACAAGCCGGCCAATTTCTTGGAAATTCCGCTAAATTGTGAAATTTTATTCTCAGAGAAATGTTATATACCTATACATATATATATATATATGAACGTATATAACTTTTTGTTTGTGGTGAATTTCTTTATTTTTGCTTTTTGCATATATTCTCAGTCTATCTGTACGCAAACATTTTTATTGTTGTTTTTGTTTTCTTTTAAAATTGCTTATAAATCTTATTTAAGAATGAGTTAAATATTTGAAAAATTAATATTATTTTCTATTGATTAAATAAAAAGATACATTTTTGTATTACTTTTACATATATGTAATATTGTTAATATTATAACTGTACAAAAAAAAATCGTTAGTTTATAGTGATTGACGTTGAAGAGAATTAAAAGAAAAAAAACTAAATATAGTTATCATTTGAGCAAAATATATATACTTAATATAATTATTTAATCCTGTTGACTAATTATTTAATTTTACTTTTTTTAAGTACTCCAATTTTTAATATTAGCTTCTTTTTATTCAAATGTGAGAGTCACAAAATTGAATTTTTAGTATAGAAAGTTAAATAAAATATAAAATAAAAGAAATCTAAATTTTTATATTTTTAAGCTAATTGTTTGTTTTGTTTTTTTATTCTCTTCTGACATAAATTTTTAACTAATTTCAATATAAATGAATAAATTATTTTCAAATGATGTAAAGTTTAGAATTTATCATTTTAAATTTGTCAAAAATATTATAAATGTTTAATGGGATAGCACAAATATAACAGCACAGGATATTTTACAATATCCAGGATCATGTTAACTCTTATTGTTGCATGGCTTTACTACAATTCTAATTAAATTTCAAACATTATTTGCAATAGTTTGAATTAATTGCAAAAAATCTTATCTACATGTGTAGTAAACATTTAATAATTTTTTAATAATAATCATGTAGCATATATTATAACTAAAGGAAAATAGTACATAGAAATTGGATAAGTAAATTGATGTAATGTATATTAAGGATTGCAAGGAACTTAGGTAACTTTTTTAGAGTATTATATGTATAAATACGTTACACTAAAAGAAATTGTTGTAACTCAAAATTGGAACTAAAGTTAGATTGTCGTTTTGTGTTATTTATTTTGATATCCATTTTGTAATATATATATATATATATATATATATATATATATATATATATATATATATATATATATATATATATATATATATATATATATATATATATATATATATATATATATATATATATATATATATATATATATATATATATATATATATATATCTGTATGTGTTGTTAAATATAGAGAATATATAAAGATAAGACTAGATAAGATAACTTGAATTTCCAGTACATATTCCTTAGATAATTATAGTAATTGCATTCATTTAATTATTTTATCTAATTTAATATAATATTATTTAATGTTAAATTTGAATTTTTTTAAAAACAAATTCTTATTTCATGTTTCCATTATGAAACTTACACAATTTTTAATTTAAATTAAAAATTTTGGAAGCCATTTAATTAAAATCTTTTTAAAAATTGTTTATTCGAATATATTCTTAATTAATATTTTAATTTAACCAAAAATTCTTTCGACAAAATGTTTATATTAATTACTTTTCTTAAATTTAAAAAATCAGTATTGTTTAAGTGTAGACCCTTTTAACTACAAATATATTGATTATAAAATTCTTAAAAAAATACTTTCAAATTTAACTTTATTTTATTATTATTTTAAATTAGGAACTATGTAAAGAAAAAAAAAACAACAAAAAAACATTCTACAGATAAATTAAGTAAAACAAAAAATTATTTTATTTATTTTCTTGTTTTTTTTTTTTTCTTACATAAATATTTACAGTTATTGACTGAACCATAAAATCTAATTAAAAAAAAAAGCAAAAAAAGTTATCTCTTTTTGCATAGCTATAATCAAAATTCTGATTTTTAATATGGCTACATTAAATTTTATTTATTGAATTTTAATTAAATATTTTATAAAAAAAAAAAAAAAAAAAATATAAAATTTTGAAAATTTTAATTTAAAATTTTTTATAAACAAAAACAAACTAAAATGGCGTGTACTAATTTTTTATTGTATATAAATTTACATACCTCAGTTTTATCCATGTAAATTTGTGAATTATCCATGATCTCATTCAATGAAATGTTTTTTATTTGTTTTTATTATAAAAATTCTTATTTCAATTTCACTATACTAGCACAAATATAATTTAGTTTTAATAATTTCATTTAATATTAATGTTTA
Source organism: Acrocera orbiculus (assembly GCA_947359355.1). NCBI lineage: Eukaryota > Metazoa > Arthropoda > Insecta > Diptera > Acroceridae > Acrocera > Acrocera orbiculus. The sequence goes on from OX375759.1 coordinate 7,536,311, forward strand.
AATAATAAAAAATCAAAAATTTATTTTATTTTGGATTTTTTTTTGTTTTTGTTCTGTCTACAAAGATTAATACAATTAAAACTTGTTCAGGCGCCAAATATTTATTGATAGTAATTTTTCATATTGTATATATACATATATACATTAATTGTATATTAAAGATAAAAATTTTAATTTAAACCAAAAAAAAAATAATAAAAATAAAACAACAACAACATCAACAATAACAACAACAACAAAAACTGAAATTTAACCAAAAAAATAATCTTATTTTGCTTTCTTTTAAATTAAAAACCAATTTGAATTCTTCATCATATCACATAAAATTAGTTACAAAGATCACATATTGTTTAGTTTTTTTATTTTTTTATATTTTCTTTTATTTCAAAAAAAAAAAAAAAAACGTAATAAAAATTAAGGCACAACACTTTTCGACCGTTCACCTCAGCTTTCTACTCAAGATTAAGATTTTCTTTCCACGACGTAGTAAAACATTTTAAAATGTTTGGTAGTAGGATTGCGCGTGATCATTTGCGTTCAAATACGAGTAGTAAAGTATATATATTATGGAGAGCTAGAGCAACTGGTTTTTTAAAATTTAATTTCAAGTTGATTAAGCAACGGAAATGAAATAGGTGCAAAATTATTGTCACATGTCTTCTTTTTTATTTTTATAAATATTATGGTTTAAGAGTTTAAACCATGTTTAATTGCAAAATATTCAAAAAAAATTAACTAATATTTCAAAAAGTATATTTGCTAGTTTTAAAACAAATTTAAATTACAATTTACCTTGGAAATATGAGAGTAGATATTCAAAAAATTTAAAATAATCAAATTTCTATGTAAGGAAAATTGTTTATGGCAATAACGTTTAGATATTTCATATATTTTAACATCTTTATATTACTTTTAACGATTTTATACATTTTTGCAAGTTCAAGTCGCATTTTTATCATTTGCAACTTATTATATAGCGACAAGTGTCGATCAAAACCATACAAACAGGTAATGTCTCTTTTGTCACATAAAATCATACATCAAGTTGATGAAAGTAGCTTAAAGTGTCTTCAATAAGAATCAAGACCTAAGAAGGATAGAACTATAATTTTTAATCTATTAATTGCTATGAAAAACTAGGCATAAATTTATAGAATTCAATTTTTATACAAGCTTGTCATATAAAATTAACTGATTTTTTTTACAATTTCGTGCAAATTTTCATTTTAGATCATTCTCAGTCCTAGAAATCTTTAACGTCTGTTAGTTTTACATATACATATATCCAATGCTGACTACTTACATAAATGTCAAATTTCACCTATCCCGTAATCTAAGTACTCACAGACCTGATACCGATTCCAATTGCAATAATATTATCCAAAGTAGGCTTGCACTCTGAATACTTTTAGTAGATTCCTATTGATTTATCCATAACGACTTTATACTCTTCGGTATCGGAATTGATGTCAGCTCGGCTGTAAACCAGCATTTTCTGGGCAGCCTAAGTAGCTAACTTACTAACAAATTTAACAATTTCGACAATTTCTAGTTCAGAAATAAACTTCATAGGAAACTAAATCTTGATGTTATTTTTTCGTCAAAACATTTTGAAAACTCGAGCTGGAACAATTTAACATAATTACATCAATTACGCACCGCTGCGTATATCTCTGGTCCCACAAGTTGGATATGCCGTCGCGATAAGTAGTAGCAAGTCACACTCAACTAACCCCGCATACAATGTATTAATAAAATTAAAGAAATAATAAAAATTTTTTAAAAACAATTTAATATTTTTGCTTTTTATTATTTTTTTTTCTTCACATTCACTTAAATAATTTTTATCGGCTTCTTTATCCTAACTTATAATTGTTAATTAATTTCAAAGGTAATACAATAAACAGGACTTTATTTCTAGCCAATTAAAATCTTAAGTAATAAATTTTCCTTTAAATTAATTCCCGGTAGATAATATATAATTACCCAAATCAGAAGTAGCAAATAATTTCATGGTACCCCTCCCTCCAAAATAAATATAAATAAGAATATTAAATTGCCTGCATTAGTTTTCTGTAATCGAGTAATCGAATAATGTATAAAAACAAAAATTGTTTAAATCAAACTTGAATAAGTAAAAAAAGAGCTGTGAAATTTATGCCTGTTGCGGTTATTGTACGAGCCTTAGTAAGTCTACAGAGTTTTTAGTGTTATTTTAATTTTGAATATTCAGAGTTTTTACATTGATTCATACAACTCTGATAATAATATTATAATTAGGTAAAAGTGTTGACCTGCGCTTATATTGACCTAAACAGTATCCAATATAAATATCATAATGTCTGAAGAATAAAAACCAAACTAAAAAAAAATCCGATGGAATATTTTAAACTATTAATTCTGAAATTCTAAAAATCTACTAAATAATAATATAGTTTTTGCATAAAAATTTTTAATTAATTTTTTTTTTGTCCTTATATCAATCTAAGCCTGTTGAATATTTTTTCATTTCTATCATTCTACTTGAAATATTCAATAGAATTTCTATGAATTAAACACACACACACACAAAATTCAAAGCACATTTAATTAATTTTATTTATTTTCTTCCCAATTTTAAATACTTGGAGGTTATCTATTTGTTTTGCTAATCTCGTCAAAAGTTCATTTCAAATTGCACTTACGAACACTTTAATCAATTTATCCTTTTAATCTAATTAAAATATATAAAATTAATTTTGAGCATATTTTATAAATTTCAATTTAATTTATTTTAGTAATCATTCCGACTTTTAGTGTTAAAACAAAAATAAATAATGTATTTGCAATAATATATGTTGCGTGTCCACATAGAATTTATATTCTTATAGTCCTCAAGAGATTACTCAGATTTCTAAATTATAAATGAAGTAAAATAAACTCGCTGGCTACGCGGTTATAACGATAAAAAGAAACCAAAGAAAACTGAATCTGTCCTTATAGTAATAATGGCTCTAATTATTTTCATTAATAAAATGGCTAAAATCAGACCTCAAAATTGGAGGGTTTAACGCGTCACGTTAAGAAAAGATGTTTAATAATTTAAATTAAATTAAATTTTAGTCAAATAACGTTTTATGCCTGGTGGTGAATTTATAGGATTTAAATATTTGGTTTCCCTCTTTTGTTTAGATTAAACTTAAAATTTTAAATGATATAAGTTATAAAATGGCTATTGTTAAGGTGTAATACACTGGCCAAAGATACTAGACAAATGTACTACCATTTTGGAATATGTCTGGGAAATCTATCAAATAAAGTTATCTAAATCTAATTTGTTTTTCTAGTTCATTGTTAAATGTACTAGACAAGTCATGGGCAGTACCGAGGGGAAATTTTTGCGTAATTTTTTTAACTCTTTCCTTCGGCAATATATAGTTTAATAGTAAAATAATTGTGGAAGTTAGGTTAAGTTTGATTGTGAATATGATGTAAAACAATTTTTACAACAACAAAGATAAGCACAAATTGAAATACTATGTACTAACCAAAATGTGTACTATGGTCCAGTATAAACACATATTTTTATGTATTATGGAGAAATGATAGTACATTTATCTAGTATCTTTATGGCTACTGTAAACGCAGCACTATAAGTTATTTATTTCACAAACACCGAGTAACGGAAAAATAAAATTGATATCACACCTTTAAAGTTTGAATACATATATTTTAAGTATGATTATCATCATGAAATTATTTCTTCTTTGAAGTCTTTTCGACTTCGAAAACTATTTTCAATTTTGAAATGTATTTACCCTGTATTATCCTTTATTGATGCCGAAATTCTTAAGAAACGACGGGACGGAAGAGCAACACAAAACTTAGTGCATATTATTAAAATGGGCAGAAAAAATATACAAAAAAAAAAAAAAAAAAACAAAATTTGCCGTAAATTTTTTCAATCTGAATAATTACTATAAGGTTATTTACAAGAAAGCAAAAGTACTCTTAATAATAAATGTTCTAATATAAAAATTATTTTTAAGCTAAAAAAACCAAAATATTATATTTTTTATCTTTCAATCAGGAAAAAAAAATTTTGCTAATAAGTTAAATACATTTACTTATAGGACAACAGATTACTTATACATATATGTATAAATAATGTATCTGTAAATTATTTGTTGCGTAATAATTTTTTTCTTTCCCTTAAAATTCGTTAAATTTTTTCTTTTTTTTGATAATTTCCAAAACAAATAAAACTTTAGGAAAACTACAATTAATACAATAAGCTTGCTCATATAAATATGTATGGATTTTAAGTTGACACTTTCGCAGAAAAACTAGTTGACAATTTGAAAAAGTATATAAAAAAAAATTAAAATTAAAACTGCTACCTGAACACAAACAACAGGGGGCGGCGATCTTCTACTTGAAGGCCGAAAATCTATAAAAATTGAACTCCTCTCTTAAGAATAAAAAGATTTCTTTTTTTTGGTAGAATGTTTTTTCCTTTTGACAGTAAAGAACACATTTAAAACTAAAACCCATAATGTATAGATGTATGAACACAAAAAAAACACAAAAAAAAAAAGACTACCAACTTTTTTGCAGATAATATCCCCATAATAAAAACTTCATCACGACTTCCATTAAATTTGATACAACAAAAAAACAACAACAAGCAAAAAATTCTTTTGCTGCTCTGGGGTTAAACCGGTTTCATGGTACTAGTATTTTATTTTATTACTCCATATTATGTGATCATGAGTCACAAAGTAAATTGTTTACAAATTATAAGGCCTTAATTTATTAAGAAAAAAACAAAAAAACTTACTTAATATCCAGGATATGGGGAAATAAAAATTTTCCTAGCAATATTTACAATAATTAATAAGATTATAATTAATCTGAAAATGAAATAATAATAATGATTTGGATTTGGTTTTTTTGATACAAAAAATATGTCTAATAAAAAAACTAAAAATAAAGAGCTATTATTAAAATTCATATCATACAAAAAACCTCCATTATGCAATACAAATAGAGAAGAAATTTTTCTTCAAAAAGTTTGTAAATTTAATTCAAAAAGTTAATACATACTAAAATTTCCAAATCGTCAAAACTCTCCCATGTAAAAGCATATGGGAATGACGATTTGTGAGCAAGTTTTTTAAACATATGCTTTTAATCGCTATCCTTCATATAATTTATAGAGGGCGAGAGAGCCATTTGACGACTTGGAAATTATAGTAAATAATCAGATAAAATTTACCTACATAAAAAAACTTGCAAATATTGGATCGGGTAAAATTACTTACTTAGAAAACTTATATAAACGTCAGTCTCAGTAATAGATGTTATTTAAACAGATTATTTTTAACTTGATTTTCATAAATAATTATTTTGTATCAATAATTTAAAATTTTTAGTAGATGAAAACATTATGAAAAAATTATTCTCATTTTTTTTTGTTTTCAATAAAATTAATTCAAGGCCTAAAATTTTAATAATATCCTTCATGGCTAAGTTTTGAAGTTTTACATTTTAAATAATTAGGAAGACATTTGTAAAATAGCTAAAGAAATTTTTAACTTTTAAAAATTTACTAAAACCCTCCCCCCCCCAAACCAATAAATTTAAAGATGAACAAAATGTTTTAACTATTTCAATAGAATAAATAGATATAATTAATTTATTTTATTTACAGTTTTTTGTTTAATATAGTTATATAAGCAAAGCTTACATATCTAATAACTTCTACAGAGTGGTATGCACGCGTAATTTTCTTTAAATTATTTTAAAGAAAATTAGAAATATTTTTTTTAATGTGTTAATAATAAAAAATAAATTATTTTTGATCTGAAAAATCTCTTTTATCTATCAACAATTTGTAACTTTTGTTTAGAGTTTAACAATATACAAAATTTATTTAATTATTTTCTTTCTAATGTAGTAAGAAAAAAACAGAATAAACAATAAAATATACTTTTAAAAGTATAAAAAAAAGAAAAGAAGAAAAATGATGAGAATTTCTAGAAGCTGACAACGTTGATGACATAATTCTCATTTTTTATTATTTTGATTTTTTTTATATATTTAATAAAAAAAAAATTCAAATTGAATTTTATCATTTAGTCAAATCCATTGTGGAACGTCTTCGTTTTTGATTACCAATAGCTGCAGTAGTAGCTGCAGAAATACTTTGTGAATTATTTGCATTTTGCAAATGTTGATTTTGTTGTGTTTGTAATAACGTTTGTTGTTGATGTTGAATATGTTGTTGTTGTGGTTGTTGTTGTTGGTGAACACCAACTGAACTTTGCTTTTGCAATTTCAATTGCAATTTCTGTGTTGTCATAACTATAGGACTTGCAGTAATATTTGCTGTTGTAGTAATTTGATTTGAAGCTATAATGAAATAAATTTTTGAACTTTTAATGGGCTAAAACACCCAAATTTTAATATTCATGTGTATACATATACATATATATATATATATATATAAATAAAAGAAAAAAGAAAACTTTATTTATCATAATAATCGTTTCAAAAATAAAAATCTTTCAAATATATTTTAAATTTGTTCATTTGTAATTTTAATTTGAGTACATTCGGCACATTTAATGCTGTTTTTAAAACATTTCAGGATAAAAAATAATAATAATAATAAAAACTTAAATTAATTACAAAAAAGAAAAAAATTAATTATTTGTACATAGCTTCAGTTGATACATACAAATATTTGCGAAACAAAATGTTCTTGTTTACAAGAAAAAATAATAAAAATAATAATAAATTATTTCTAATTATATAAAAACAAATTATTTCTTTGTGTATTATGTTTGTAAATTATATCAATTTCAGCAAAAAAAAGAAATATTTGAATAAGCTAAATGTTCTTAAAATTACATTTGTTCATATATTTCAAATAGTTTTGAAATAGTTTATTTATTTAAATTAATAAAAAAAAAATTTAATGACAAATTAAAATCAAATTAAATAAAGTGATGCTTAGGTAACAAATTGAAACATTTTTTTCTCTCGACAATTCGATTTTCTTTTTTTTTTTTGTTTTGTTTTTTTTTTTTTTTTGACATAGTGGTCGTAAAATAAATCCTAATTTAGTAAAATTTTACTAAATTTCTCCATTAAAGTTATTTTCTATACCTGCAATAGGAGTTGTTATTTTCAGTGAAGATCCAGAAAGACTTCTTTGAGGTACTATATGACCACGATTAGTTAAGTGCTTGGCACCAACAACTTGAATACTACGTGATCTTTGTTGTAAAGCTCCAACAAATTGAATTGGATTTGTTCCACTTGTTGGACCTACACTTATAGAATTACTACTACCACCAGTATTATTTCCAGATTGTTGTATTAAATTTGCATTTACTATTGATTGATTTGTTTGACCAGTTAATGCTGTACGTAAAGCTTGTTGATTTATACCTTTTACACCAGATGCAACTAATTGAGCTAAAATATAAAAAATTTATATTATTAAATGATATATATATTGTTATTTCTTTTTATTGTAAATAAAATAATATTACCAATTGGCAGTGAAAGCATTGAACTAGATGAAGCATTTTGTACACCATTTCCATTAGTTGCATTAGTTAACATCACAGTTTGTGTACCTGTAGCAGAAACAGGTACAGCTGATACTACAGTATTACAATTAACAGAATTAGAAACATTTTGTATTGTATTTATTTGTGTAGAACTAGTAACTGGAACTGATACAAGTAGACTTGTTGCTTGTTGTGAATTTCCTTGATTTCCTGTTACTTGATTACCACTTTGTTGTTGAACAGCTGCTGCTAATCCTGTTCCCGAAAGTGATAATGATATTGGCTGTGTAAGTCCGGGTATTTGTACCTGAACATTTTGTATACCTGGGAATGTTGCCATTGCACCCTGAAGTGAAGATAAATTAATACCCTGAAGATTAAGTGTTGTTGTCTGTGCTGTTTGTTGAACATTTTGTTGAGGAGATGGTTGTTGTGTAGGACTTGAAAGTGGTGATATTGAAGCAGCCGGAGATTGAACATGTTGAACTATAGTTTTTGCAACATTTGCTTGTGTCTGTTGTTGTGGAGATAGGACTGGGCTACAACTTATATTTGTACCACTATTCAGTCTTTCTAATAAAGTTTGATTATTTAAATTTGATCCACTAGCATTACAAAGTGTCGATTGTGAATGATCACTACCAGGAGATGGTGATGTAGCTAATAATGCATTTATTCCTGACAATGCAAAACCAATATTTGATGAAGCTGATGCGTTTGATGCATTCGAATCACTTCCAGGAGATGGAGCTGCAGCAGCTGATTCACGTCGTATTGAATTTGATGTTATAACACGTTGATTAGTATTATTTATAATCTTAATACTATTGTTATTATTATTATTGTTATTATTCAAATTTATATTGTTATTAGTAAGGGTTGCTGTAGTATAACCAAAATTATTACTAGACATTACTGCTGGCGGAGATGCTAATTGTGAAGCTAATGCTGACATTGTGACACGAACATTTTGTGTTTGTGCCATATCTTGTGATAAACTTACAATTAAATTTGTATTATTTCTATTTCCACTATTTATTCCAGTTGTTTGATTACTATTAGAATTGGCACTAAATGTATTCACTTTTCGTGTATTATTAGATAGTAAACTTTGCATTATTTCATTCTGTTTACGTTGTTGTGTTTGATGTAAATTATCTGTAGTTGAAACATTTTGATGTAAAGGTTGAACAAGTGTTGTTCCTTGTTGAGTAGCAGGTACTGTAAATGTACTATTTATAACTGGAGTATTTGTCATTGCAGCTGGTGCACTATTTAAAAGGCTTAATATAGCAGCATTATTGGTAGATTTTTGTTGAGATCCCTGTTGAACTAATCCAAAAAAAAAAACATTTTACAAATGTATATTTTATAATTCTGTATAGTAAATATTTAGTATATCCCAAAAAGAAATTTAATCAAAATATTAAATAGAAATTAATTTACTTGAATTTTGAATTGGTTAAAAATAGTTAAGTGACATTAAATATAACTGAAAATTTTTATTAAAAAATTGATTAACTAAACTGAATTAATTTTGATATGAAAATAGAGAAATTTATTTAATATCATATGCTTTATTTGCACCCGGTTTTACAGTAGAAAATTAATTATCGCACAACTTAACTTCGTGCTTAAGTTAAATCCCCAACATTCATAACTTAAAATTGGCTTAGCTGTTAACTAATTAGAAATTTTACAATTATAAAAATGAACTGTGAAACATTAGGTAAGACTTAAATTTTCAAAGAAATTTAATTGAGTTAAAGCTTAAGACTATACTGTAAAACCGTACATTATTAATTGATTAATTGATTTTATTTTCAGAGAAACAAAACTCTGCTTTTAGTATAAAAAATCAATAGGACAATTTTTTGGAAAATTCTATACCTGTAGTATGTTGCTGTTGCTGCTGTTGTAACTGATTAGCTGTATTCATAAATCCTGTAACAAGTGCATTAATAGCTGGATTAGTAGATTGAATAGTAGTAGCCGCCTTATTTTGTTGATTTGTTATATTTGGAGATGTTTTTAATTGTGCCTGCTAAATTGTATATATAAAAAAAAAGAAAATGTTTTTATTTTTAATTTTGATATCTAAATAAATTTATACCAATATAGGAACATTATTTCCCAATTGTGTTCTTAATGTATTATTGGTATTTAATTGTGAGGTAGCTCCTAAAATTTGTGTTTTTGGTTGTACTCCAGTTGTTTGAATAGTTAAACCTGTTGTTGTACCAGATGTACCTTGTTGTTGTACTAATACTAATGAACCATTACTAAGACTTAATTGTTGTGTCTGACCTTGAATATTTAATTGATTTCCATTTGAATCAAATATTTGTTGTTGTTGAGGTCTAATACTTTGTACGGTACCTCCAGTTGTAATACCAACAATATTTGTTCCTTGTAAATTAATATTTAATTGATTACCAGGCAGACTATTTGCATTTGTAGCATTTAATGCAGGAGCTATTAATTGTGGTGTTTGTATTGTTTGTTGTACTTGTACTTGCTGTTGTGCAGCTATTATTTGCTGATTATGTTGTTGTAGTGCTGCTGCGATAGCTGCTTGTTGTTGTTGTTGTTGTTGCTGCTGCTGCTGTTGTTGTTTTCTATGCTCTGACATACCAGTAGTAAAGGATACTTTTGGTGGTTGCCCTGGAACTATATGTGTTATTTTAACAGATTTTCTACCTTCTTCAGTAAAAATTTCTGTAAATTGTTGAATATAACGATTTGCTCGGGTTCTTGTACCCAAAGAAAACTGACATGCCTCTCCATTTCTTTCTCCTACTTTGTAATCTCTTAAAATTATAAAAATATGAAATTTCATTTAAAATTTTAACCAAATTTTACATATAAATTTTATAAATATAATTATTATTATTAAAATATATTTTTTAAAACGTACCTATCAACATATAATTCGCCTAAGTACTCTGAATTAGCTGGCCTTTGAAGTATTGATAATTTAATATGATATATACGTCCTCCTTCTCTATCAGTTTCTAAAATATATTCTTCAAGTAATTGTGGCATACAATCAATTGTTTTTCTTGGTCTATCATATGATTTAGCAAATTTATCAACAAACATTTCTTCTGGTATTGATAATGGTGGATAATTTAATGATGGTGCTCTAATTGGTTTAATAATTTCAATTGGTTTTTTAGGTAATTTTGATGACAGTGAATTAATTGTTATAGTATTCATTTTATTATTAACACTAGTTGAACTTATTCCAATTGTTGGTCTTGGTCTTTGTCTTGCCCTTTGTAAATAATCACTAAGTTCAAGTCCATAATTATGTGTAAATTGATCAATTTTTCTTTTACGATTTATTGAAATCTGTGAAAATTTTTTCATTTGACGATTTAAAGGTCTTGTTTTCCATATTTGACGTAAATGTTGTGAATGTATTGCATAACGACCAATATTTGGATCTGGATCTAAACATAAAGGTTCTGATGTTGCTAATATTAATTGACTTTCTAATAATAGCTTATCATCACCACTAATATCATAATTTATTGATAATTTATTAATATCAGAATATAAAGTTTCATTGGTGGGTTTAAGCAACACATGATATATATCACAGCTATTTGATGAAATTGGAAAAGTTTGCCGAAAATCACGTATTTGACATATAACACAACCAGAATAAAAAACATTTGGATTACGAGTTTCTAATAAATCTGAAAAAAGTATTGGTAATTCTTCATTATCTATACTTGTTAATAGATCATCTGTTTCATATGGCCAACGCATTATTTCAACTAAATTAGCATCTTCATCTATATCATTATCAATTGAATGATTAACTAAATCATTGACATTTAATTTATCATCATTAACGTCAAGATTAGTGATTATATTCTTAGTGTTGTTAAAACTTAAGATATCACTATAATTATCTCCTTTTGAGTCAATAGTATCATTAACATTGCTATTACTGGAAGCTATTATATATTTGTTATTCCTATTATTTATATTAATATTATAATTACTATTTTGTGTTTGTTTTGATCGACTAGAGCATCCATTTGATCCATTTTTACTATTTTCTCTTCCAAATAGTGGTCGTGAATTATTTTCATTTAATGGATCTGTACCGCCAGGCCCATTTCCATTTTCTCCATGGAATCTAGTATAATCATTTGATGTATTTACATTAATATTGTTGTTATTGCTAATTGATTCATTTAATTTATCTAGATTTTTATCATCTTGATAAAATGCTAAAGAATATCCCTTATTACCAGGATATAAATTTAATATGATTGTATGTAACTTTTCACGCTCCACTAATCTTTCCAATACAAATGAACGTGTTCGGTGCTTTCGCTAAAAAGTAAAATATAGATATAAATATACTTTAGAGATATATTTTTTATTTTAAAATGTGTTACAAACAATATTTTTCATTTCTACTTTCATCTATGAAAAAAGAGTCTTAGAATTTTTAAAAAAAATTTAAGTGTAATTAACAATATTAAAATATTCGATGTTTTAATTTGAAAAAACGAAACAATTTTAAAAAACCAAATTACTTTTAAAATCGAAAAGATGTTAGAAAAAATAACAGAAATTTTTATAATTTTGACATAGTTTTCATTTGTATTATTAAAATTATTACTTCTGAACAAATCACATTTTTCAGCATTTATAATTTTAAAGAATTTGTATTGAATACTTCTTTAAAAATAAAGTAAATTGAATTAATGCTTAATGAGTTCAAACAATAAGACTCTTAAACGTTCGACAAAGCACATCGTAGTATTAATTACTGCCACGAGGTTAAACAATCAATAAAGAGTACTAACTAGGAAATTTTCAATTGAAAAACAAAATAGAAGAAGAAAAAAATCTTACCCGACTTTCTTTTATTGCTTTTTCATCATGAATTAGTAAATATAAGTAAAGCTCTCTAATTTTATCGTGAATATCGAAAAATGTAGAATTTGAACGGGAAACTGATGATGATTGTGAAGTTTCTAAATTTTTAGATTTTCGGTTTGAAGAACTTGTAGCTGATGTCAAAGCTTCATTTTGTAAAATTTTTTGTGGAATTTTTGTTACAGTATTATCTTCTATACTTTTAAATTCATTAATTGGTGAATTAGTTTTAAATAAATCAATATTTAAAATTTGATTTTCTGTTGATGTTATTGTACTATTGTAACTAGGTAATGAAGAAAGATTAGCTTGAAAATTTGACTGTAATGTTGCTGGAGAAATACTATGTGTATTTATTGTAGTATTAGTTAATTTTTGTTTTTTATTTGAAGATGGTGAATTACATAAATTATTAATATTATCAGTTAAATGTGTATTCCTTTCATTTTTAATAGAATTTGCTGATGGTGGTGTACTTAATAACATTTCTGGTACTACCGGTGATGGTGAAATGATTGAATTAATATTAGATAATAAATTTGGAGATGTGATTGTATTTGTAAGTGAAGGCTGCTGATGGCTATCATTAACACCCATGACAGCCAATAAATCATGATCAATAATATTTGAAGGTATTGTTGGATAATCTGATGGTGAGTCTGCTTCATCAAAAAGATACGTAAGCTGATGATGATGGAATTGATGTAAATTTGAGATTGGCGATGCATTATGTAGTAAATTATGTTGTGAATTTGTTGTTTGTTGTGTATTTATAGACGGAAATTGTTGATTTTGTATTTGCTGAGTTTGTCGTAAAACACTTGAGTTTCCACCTTGAACTGATGAACCCTTTAGCTTGAGCAGAGCATCATTTATTATAAACTAAAATATAAAAATAAATATATGTATAATATGTTTGGTTTTTATTTAAAAATATATCAAATATTTCTCATATTATTTACTTAGTACACAATTGAACATATTTAAATTATTTAGTTTGAAAATGTTAGTTAAACAAAGATTTCTTAGTCAAATTTAATTTACTAGAGAATCTTTACTTATTACATTTTTACAGTCTAGTTTTTTTTTTGTATTAAATTTTTATAGTAGTTATTAATTTTACTATGGAATAAGAATTTAATTATGTGATACGTAAAAAACAAGCTTAAGATATAACAATAGTTTAAGAACCACAAGAAAAAATAATTCATTGTGATGATTAATTAAATAATTATCATAAGTTCTCTTTCTTGAACACTCCTTTATTTCTAAGATACATAAATTAATAAATATAAATTTGAAATTTAAGCTAGAAAAGTTTGGATTCATAATTAGACATATTAATGAAATCAACGTAAAGAATTGTGTAGTAAAAAATTTTGAATAAAAATAAAACTTTTTGTAAATAAAAGTGATAGCTAAACATTAAAAACAATAATGCTACAAATATATCTAAATAAATAGCTAAATTTGAGTAATTATTGTTATCTTTTTTTATTTTACTCTAAGAAGATTTTAGCTAAATAAGTTTTATATTTTTGTTAGATATTTTATTTATCTTTATTAATAAATATAACAATCAAGTTTTATGTTTTTACCATGTAATAACAGTTACGGTAGAAAACATTAAATTCAATCATAGATTTTAAACAATTTTTAAGAATATGGCAATTAAGTAATGAAATAAAGAAAAGAAGTTTAAGTGAAAAATTGTCCTAATTCAAATTGTTTACAATTTTATTCCAAATAGTAAATAAATTATTCGAAATTTATAAAAATTTTATTTAAATAATTTTTGATTGAAAATATTTAAGACGTAAGATCTTGTATAGTTAAATATTCTATAGTCCAATCATATTTTCAATTGTTATTATGATTTTAATTTAAAATATTAAATAAAAAAAAGTAATTAAATTATTATTTAATACAAAAATGTATTATAAATAAATAATAATTGGTTAATTTTTCAAACTTAATTGAAAATTAATTATTTCGAGAATACATTTTAAAATATTTTAATATCTAGCTAGACAAACAATTTTAATAAAAAATTTTATTTAATTTTCAAAAATAACAATAAAAATTAAAATAACAAACACAATTTGTTTATATAAAATAAAAATTTAAATACTTTTAGAAAAGAACTTAACTAAAAATTTATTTTTCTAAATAGTGGTAATATAATATTTAGATTTAGATTTAGGGAATATTATTGAAATTAATGATATAAATAAATTTTGAAATTTATGTTTATATATTGAAAAAAACGTTTAACTTACATCAGCTTCTTGGCATGATGAATCCAAACTTTGCATTGTGCCTAGTCGTCATTCAATATCTTTAAATTTTTTTCTTCTTATACGGAATTTATAAATTCAAGATATTTTACAGCTGTAAATGATTTTGAAAAAAAAAACCAAAATTAAGTATAGATTAAGTATTTAAATCAGCGCAAAAAAAAAACAAACAAACCAAGTTAAAAGGACAATAAAAAAGAGCGTAACTACATTGGAAAATGTCACTGACAAAATGTTTATAATTACTCTTTGAATTTGAGTGCTTTATTGTAATTTTCTATTAACCATATAGAATATAATTAATTAAATATTAAGTAAAATAAAATATTTTATAATTATTATAGAATAATTTGATTGTAAACATTATTTTTCCAAGTGAAAAAAATTGAAGAAAACTTTAAATGACTTGTTTTGACAGATGAACCACTAAGCACTCATGCACTCAGCTTGTCGACTTGGAAGCCTTTTCTTCTTTTTTTTTTTTTTTGTTTTAAATATTTGTTACTCGCATGTATTTTAATATATATATTTATGCATTGTAAGCACGTGCGTAAATAGAAGTGTGTAACTAAAACTAATTGTATTTGTTCATTTTATTTCAATTATAATCCTACAAGCTAATTAATGTTTTTCTAACAATAATTTAAAATAATAAAATTTATTATTTTAAATAAAACAATAAAATAAATAAATAGATATATCAGATTGAACGCATCTCAATAACTTTAATTACTGTCAATTCCTACCTTACAGCAAATATGAAATAAAATTGTGAGAAATATTACATAGATATGTTATAAACTAACTATATATATTTTGAATATTTTGATTATATTTTATTCTTTTTAATAAATGTAATTTTTGGATCACTTAATCCCGTTGTTCCAAATTGTATATGTATCAATTATATATATATATATAAATAATAACACCATTCATAAACATACTACGCACACTATAATCCATATTTTTTTACTTCGTTTTGTGAAAATTGCACGCAACTTTATTTTATTTTGTAAATTTAGCAGCACAGTAAAGACTTTTAGTTAGATTAACTAAGATATTATTAAAAAAAAGAAAAATTTTCCCATGAAATTAATAAACTATATCACTTTAATAAATTTTTCACATTTTAAAGCCAAATAAATACGAAAACTAAAATACAAAAATTAATTTTCTCACGACGGCCTGTCTGCTATACAATCTTTTACAGTTTTCTATGTGTTCGAAAACACATATGTGATATGTTCACGCATACGCGATTGAGGGGAAATTTTCTGCTGGGTTTATACAAATTATATAAACATACGATAGAGACAACTACGTAAACTGACCGACAGCTGTCAAATTACAAATACCTATTCTTTTTAAATAATTTTGTTTCTGTCTATCTCTGTCTGTCACATAAAGATATACTTAATTTTAAGAATATATATATCTCCATTTTATGTAGCTCAATTTTTATATTATAATGCCTAGGACTCACTAGCACTTAGCGTGTGGAGACGACTTAACACAGTAAAAATGGAGAGTTTTCCTAAATACCAATCGGAGTGGACTCACTAGCATAATATATTACTTTTTTCATGGGCAGAAAGCAAAATGCCAAGGTGACAGTTCTATTTGTGATTTATGTGTAGAGATTTGTTTTAAGTACAAAATTCAATCAGCTATATTTGACGGTACCTCATGAGGTTGCTTCATTTTGGTTTTTGGGCTAGGGAGACACAAGGTAAAGGGAGAATTCGCAATTTTCGTAGATAATTTTGAGGCAGAGAGCATGGTTGACTCACGGGTGGATTTACCAATCAACAGAAAATTTTGTTTTAACATTTAATAATCAGGCTATATACCAAATTAGTGGAGAGTAATAGACCTATTAGCATTTAGTGCTAAATTTGTGCCGCTAAGCGCTAGTGAGTTCTAAGCATAAGAAAAAGCGAACTTCACTTCATGCTTGGGACTCACTAGCGCTTAGCGTGTGGGAACGACTTATCACAGTAAAAATGAAGAGTTTTTCTAAATACCAATCGGAGTGGACTCACTAGCATGTTACTGTTGTCTTTGACAGAAAGCAAAATGCCAAAGTGACAGATCAATTTGTATGATTTATGTGTTGTTACTTGCTATAAGTACAAAATCTTAATATCTAATGAATGAATTCTTCCCGAATTACAATATTCCTTTTATATTCTTTGAAAAACCGACCAGCTAACGGTAATTTGTTGCTAATTCATGCCTGGGACTCACTAGCGTTTAGCGTGTGGAGACGACTTAGCACAGTAAAAATGGAGAGTTTTTCTAAATACCAATCGGAGTGGACTCACTAGCATGTTACTGTTGTCTTTAACAGAAAGAAAAATGCCAAAGCGACAGTTCGATTTGTGTGATTTATATGTTGTTATTTGCTTTAAAGTAAAATTTCCTTTATATTTATTTAAAAAAGTGTTTATGAAGTGTTATTAATTTAGGCTATATACCAATTAAGTGGAGACTAATGGACTCATTAGCATTTAACGCTAAATTTTGTGCCACTAAGTGCTAGTGAGTCCCAGGCATCACAAATATAAAATTCATAATATGTATGTTTCGCTTGTATTCATATAATAACGTGGGTAAAAACAAGCTTCCAGCTGAACACGCCCACGCAAATCGAAACAAATGACTTGTCTGCTTATGTGCGCTTAATCCCAGTTTTCAGATTTTGCCTGGTTCTATTGTTCAAATCCATATTTGTCAACATATATATGTTAGAGATTTATTTAGATGAATTAATTTCAATGTCTGTGACACATCTATCATGCCCGTATGACAGTCGATCTATGTTCTTCTTCTTACCACAGAACTCTCTGTCTTCCGACCTTTTTGATCAACCCCGTTTTGTTCTGGGTGAAGAGCGTTCAGTACAGACGATATGGTTGGTGGTTAACGATATGGTTGGTGTCTTTGCTTTCATAATTTCCTAACATATATACATAGTTTTTTTTCAACCATACATTAGTTCTACAAATGAAAATTAAAAAAAACATGCTTTCCAAACTTTCCTAAAAATATATCCTCTTTATACTTGCATTTGCATTTTTTCAAACAGCATTTTTGCATTTCAAATTATCAACGCGTATGAACGCGTGAGAAATGAAGGCACTTAACCCGCACTTCAAACTCCTGATCGCCTAGTGATATAATTAAAATATATTCAAGTATAAATTTTTGAAACGTTTTTATTTTGGTGTGGTTTCTGGCTTCTGTCCAAGTCTAAAGGCTTTGTGTGGGATTTTCCTTAAATGAATTGTTCTAATTCCAGTTTGGCGAGTCCAAATTTCCATATAAATTTCATTCAAATTAGAGTCAAAATCGTGAAAAACGCGGTTAATTTGCTCCCAGGTTGGTGACAAATCTTGATTCCTGATATCTACACGGCATTTGCGCAATTTGCTCATTTCATGCGTTGACACACGTCAACATATATGGGGTTGACGTTTCATATAAAATGCGCACCTAGTAGGCAATAGAATAATGTAATTGATAGTGGCTGCGTTTTCGATAGCACTTTTATAGGAGTTTTTGAGGCAAGCTTATACTGACTGCAATAATCGCTTGACGTTTCTTTTGAATGTTTTATTTTATTAAATTGACTTACTGTAAACAATAATTGCAATAAAATTAGTTAAAAGTTACAAATTATACTATTCTAAGTGATTTTTAATGTAATTATTGAAGTCAATATACTATTGAGTGTAAACTTGCTTTAAAAACAAATATAAAAGCTGGCAATAGTGCGTTTTTACTGAACTTAGTACTTAGTATTTAGCACTTTTTTTAAGTATTTTTATGGGAAATTTCTAGTTTATTTCTCACATAATAGTGCGTTTTCACTGAACCTAGTGCCTAGTACCTACTCAATAATTATTATTGACATGTATGGTTGAACAAATATAGCCAAATATATATCTGATTGACATTTCGATTAAAAATATATATGACTTTAACTTTTCGAAGTTACGGGTGAGAAATATAAAGAGCTTCCTGCAAACTCTCTGTTCTTTATACGTCTCACTCTTAACTTCGAAAAGTTGTACATGTCATGACGACTCGTGTGTCACCCCCCATTGAGGGTATTTACATTAGGCCAGCAGCTGTCAATTTCATTGGTAAGCGGAGGTGAAAGGTAAGACGGAGTTTCGAAATTTTCGAAAAAATTTGAACCCCTTCCATAACTTTTCGCAGTTTTTAGCGAGACATATAAAGAGCTCTCTGCAAACTCACTGCTCTTTATACGCCTCGCCCGTAACTTCGAAAAGCTGTGCAAGTTATGACGACTCGAGTGTCATCCCCCACTATGATTAACCATAAATCACTATTAACTTCACAAGTATAATCTAAAAATGTCAATAAAGCAAAAAAAATGAAGGTTCCAATTAATTGCGTATATTATATATTTTCTTAAGAAAAATGGCAATTAATCTATACAACTTTTAAATTAAAATTAGTTTTTTATCTTCTAACTTATTTTTTGACATAATTATAATTTGTGTAGCATTTAATTTCAAGAAAATGTCGATTACTGTTAATCAATTACTCCTGGACGCTCAAAGATTGGCAAATCGTTTAAAAAGTTTAGATACCATAAGCAATTCACTTTTGGTTGATGCCGAAAGCAATAATAAGCAATTAGAAGCAATGAAACAGGTATAAAGTTACTGATATAAATATCATATATTTAAGTTTTTTGTATTTAAATATCTGCGTTATGCTTCCGTTTTCAATAATATTTATAATCTTTAAAGAAAACTATCTGTTATACTTTTATTGTTCTTTAATTACTTTGTTTTAGTTTTTTTTTTTTTTTATAAAAAGTCATAGGAGAATGTATAAAATTCTAAATTTTAAAGTTTCAGGAGGATATTGACTCACTCAATAAATTATCTCGTAATATGTCAAATACTGAAATGATATCTCGTATAAATCAACAAAACCCAACGATTCGTGAAATCCGTCAAGAAAATCGTGAACTTAAAGCTTCTCTGGAAGATCATCAACGTGTATTAGAGATTATTATGCAAAAATATCGAGAACATACAGGTGATAAATTAGCAGTTAGTCATATTAATTTTACTGCGGTATATAGTTCTAAAATATCTGAATTGATAAAACTTCAATGTGACAAAATTAATCATTTGGATGCACTTATTAGAAAAGCAGCATTTTTAGATGATGAATTAATTAATGCTGAAATGGAAAATTTAAAACGCCTTCAAACTGAAAATGAAGGCTTAAGAGAAATGTTACAAATATCAAATCAATTTGGTTCATTAACTTTCAATGCAAGTATAGAAGATAAAGCAATTCAAGCTGATGTTGGGGAATCATGTAATTTAAATATAAATGAAAATAATAATAAACATACACAAAATGATACTAATGCAAATGAGATGACTGATGAAGTTGTAGAATTTTATGGGTCATAGTTAATCTCGTTAAGTTTGTTACAAAATAATATTCAAAATTTTTAAATGCCAAATAAAAAACATTTCTATATTTGGTTCAAAATTTATAACATTGTTTTGTTTCTTGTCATCTGATTCATTTTCATTCAAAAAAAATTCATTATTGATCTTATTATTTATATAAAGCACTGAAATTTGAAACTTTTAACTTGTTATAGTGCGTTTTCACTGAACCTAGTATTATTTGTACGGGAAATCTAAAGTTTATTTCTCAAATAAACTAATTTAAATCTATAGTTTGTTAGTTTAAACTGTTTATATAAAACATACTAGTTTTAAATTAGTTTATTTGAGAAAAAAACTAGAGATTTTCCATACAAATTCCAATAAAACTAATATTACGTACCAGGTACTAGGTTCAGTGAAAACGCACTATTAGTAATGTTTATGTGTACAATTGATTAAAATAATCTGTAGACTTAATATGAACAGATATGTTGCATAAAATTAATTGAAATATCTGGTACTCATAAACCTGATTAGTTTAAAAGTTTTTTAGTATTTAAAGATCAAATATAAATATCTTAAAAAACAATTTTTCGAATCTTTCAAAATTTTTAAAATTTTTTTTGTTTAGCAAATTGTTCTTGTGTAATTATATTATTTTTTAATAAAAATGTATATTTATAATTGATGAGATTTCTTTATAAGTTTTTTTTTAATAAAAAAAAAATCTTGGTTTAGATAAATAATAAAACCACAAAGACAGAGTTTTTAGTATATACCTTTAGAAATCTTAGTTCTTCTTTATGCATCATTTATAATTAATGATATTGTTCTCATTATTATTATTATTAATTAAACATGTAACAAAATTTTTTTACTAGAGCGTGCAAAGCGATTAACTTAAAAAAAGTTTTATTTATTTTAATAAAATTTATTTTTTTTGTCTTTTAATATAAATTTTATTTATTTTCAATAATTTATAATGGCTGTCTTATTTACAAATCCGAAATTCCATTTCATATATTTATTTTTTTTATCACATGTATTAACATAGACAGTTTTTGTAAAAATATTAGCTTCTAAACATCTCATATTTTTACCATGAATTAACCATTTATTTTTGTAATCATATGTCCATAATTGATTTCCTTGTTGCCTATGGCATGGATATAATATCACTGATGCATTTTTTGAAGATTCTGAAACATCTAAACAATTCCTTTTTCTTTTAAGATGAATATCTTTATATATACTTAATGCCCAATATTGATTATCTTGTGGATATATTAAATCTTTAGCACAGTAAAATAAGCCAACTTTACCAGTGTCACTACCCATATTATCAAGACAAAAATTTTTATTTTCATTATTTTGTATGGTTCCCTCTGCTAAATTCAGTGGTTCCAAAAATGGATACGCTTTTGGTAAATCAAATGCTATATTTTCAATAAACCATTTAAATGATTTACATTTTAATTCTTCACGTTTAGCTTTTTGTTTTGTTAAATCTCCAGGATCAATATTCTTGTATCTATTTAAATTTCTTTTATATAAATATTGTTTATATTCGTCCATCCAAACTTCAGCTACTCTTTTATAGTTCTAAAAAATTTAACATTTAATATATAAATTTTTTAAATTGTTCAAATCTAAATTTATTTTTACGTACTTTATATAAATAATCTGATTTTATTGGATTTTTAATTATTCTTTTGCTTCGATAAATATGTCCGACACGAGAACATGGAGCATCTAATAATTCTCCGCCACACATCCAGATTTTAAAACTTAATTCATATTGTTCTCCACCCCATATATCTAATCCTTCATCATATCCATCTAATTCCCAAAAGAATTTTGCAGAAATGGCAAATAAACCTCCAGCCATAATAGGGCTCTTAAATGGCTTTGTTCGATCAATTAAATTTTCTGGTAATAATGGTAGACGTTTATAGTTAAATTTCCAATCAAATGCACCACGTGCACCTTCATCTTGAGCACGATATTCAAATGTATTATAATCGATAACATCTATGAAAGGGCAAACTGATGCTTTTGAATTAAATGCAATTGGGTCTAACAGTGGCGGAAGCCAGTTAACATTTGCTTCTATATGAGAATCCAAAAATATTAATACTTCACCTCTAGCTAATTTTGCTCCAGCTAAACGAGCTCGAATTAGTCCAGAACGTTCTGAAAGATGAATTATTCTAACTTTTGGTAAATTTTTTGTAACAAAATTAATAAAATTTGAGTTAAGAAATTCTTTGTCACTAAAATCATTAACCAGAATTATTTCCTCAATTAGTTCTTCAGGTGATCTATTTAAAATACTGTAGCAGGAACGAAGTAATACACTCCAATGTTCATTGTTGAAGGGCATAATAATACTTACTTTGGGTAAATTTTTTCTATATTGCTTTGCAATGCACCTATAAATATCAATCATTGTTTATTGAATTGTATTTTTTTTTAAAAAAATTAAATAATGATAATAATAATGAAAAAAATCAAATTTCAATGACTTTTCAAGATAATAAAAAGAAACTTTTACCCTGGATATCTAATATCTGGTAATGTGCGATTTACTGAGATGTAATTACTTAAAAGTGCATTATATCCATGCTGGTCAAATAGATTTTTTTCTAAATATTTATCAGGTTTTTTGAGAAAAGCTTTTTCTCCATTTTCACCTAAATTCTTTTGTTCAAATTTATTGAATTCTTTTAACAGATCATTTGCTTCATCTTCTAAATAGTTTTGTTTAGAATAATTTAAATTATATAATGAAAGCTGTTTTAATTGGGAAATTTTCTCTTTGTCTGGCAAAGGACTGTACATAAAAATAACAATAGTAAAAATAATTGTTAAAATAAGAGTAGTTATAATGCTTATTCTAACAGCACGAATTCTCTTTATTCGTCTCCCTAAAACAAAATGTTTTTTTTTTCTTATTTAGTAAAAATGTAAAAATTTATACTAAATTTACCTTTAATTGCCATAAGTGCACAATATAATTTTTTGAACTTTATTACTTTGAAAATTAATTAAAAATACTAATTTCAGTATGTATCTAATAAATGTTGTCTTGCATTAAATTTTACATTAATTGATCTGTCAAAACAAAAATCTTGGGTATTGTTATGCTAATAATTTCACTAAAATTTATATAATTTATTTGTAATTCTTAACATAATATTAAGTTGTCAATAAATTTCGAATGTCTAATAGCCGGCATGGTTGGTAAACTTAGTAGCAATTTTGGGATGATAAAAATTAGCTAATATTTTTGAGAATTTAATTTTAACATCAAAGATAAAAATTGTTTTATTTTTTTATAAAAGCTAAAACAATCTTACGTATACGTGTAAACAAAATTTAAATTCACAATACTATACACGTTATAAAGAATTGTGGCAAAATTTGACGTAAGTAATGTAAACAAGTTCATTTAACACTCCGTGGAGTGCAATTCAAGCGAAACGAAATCAGGCGCAGTCCACATTTATGTTTTAGTCTTCCCTCTCCCCATTAATCAGTTTTAATTTAAGAAACTGGTAGGCTAGTTTTGGCTAGAATATAAGGGACTTAAATACACTATATTTAATGTAATACAGGGATTTTAATAAATGCGATCACAAATAACTTAAAAAGACTAAAACCACCCATTTCGAACGAAATTGTTTCAAATTTTGGAAATTAAATACCATAATATAACTAAATAAAGTCTTGATCGTGCTCAGAAACTGATGCTGAGCATCCCAAATCAAGAGATGAATAACAGGTCTGACAAAGTGGATTTACGTGGCTTAGGCAGATTGGTTCATGACATTTCCCACATTGGTAATTTGTCATTCTTCTTAGATTTTTTTCAATCGTATACATATGCTATACTTGCGTCGTTTGGAGGTAAAGATTGAAGAACTTTCACAGTTTTATTGGGTTGAAAACCTTTTCCACCCTCCGTCGGGTGCATAATCAAAATACAACAAAAATTTTGAAGGCCATAAAGTGTCATTTTACTGACAAAAAACAAAAACAAAACAATTTTGTTCTAGCTATGGCTAGAGCAAATACATCACCCGTTTTACAACCTTGTCCGTCGTGCGAATGAAAAACGCATTGGTCTGTACAAGGCTTTAGATATTCTAATGCATAGGCATTATTAAGGAGACTATTAAGAGTGAGGTTTAGGCTGTCTCTAAATTAGCGATTCGGACAACGATTTATTAAGGCCCTAGTAGACGTCGGACATTTTCCGGAACATTGTCCGGGTACACTGTGCACTGTAGACGTCGGATATTCATTTGCCCGGACTTAATTTTAATAACTTTTTAGAGTGTACTGTTTTGACAGACTAATATAATCAAAATTTTTATTGGAAGTAAAGTGAAGTAAAATTTGTTGATGCATCAACAGGAAATGACAGCTTTGTTAGACTCTTTTGAAACCCTGACACACAGGGTAATCTTAAAAACTAAAACTAAAATTATATATTTCTTTCACTATAAGTTTTATAATATATGTCTATTATATTCAACCTCATGCCATGTATTGAACACTGTTTATAAATTTACCGCCTGTCAATTAGAATGCAAAAATTGTATTCTTTCAAGCAAGTTTTAAATGTTTACAGTTTAAATCTGTGTTATTCGTTAGTTGGATTAAGTGTTCGATTTATCAATATGGATTCTGATATAACAAATGAACAACAAATTTTCTTAGATAAATTTTCTGAAACTATACCATCAATGAAACCAAATTTAATGAAAGGTGATTGTGGTA
The DNA here is from genome assembly GCA_947359355.1 of Acrocera orbiculus. NCBI lineage: Eukaryota > Metazoa > Arthropoda > Insecta > Diptera > Acroceridae > Acrocera > Acrocera orbiculus. The sequence continues at coordinate 7,561,313 of OX375759.1, forward strand.
AAATTGGTGTTATTGGTGGATCAAAAGAATATACCGGTGCTCCCTATTTTGCCGCTATTAGTGCACTTAAAGCTGGTGCTGATTTAGCACACGTATTTTGTACTTCAGCAGCGGCACCCGTTATTAAAAATTATAGTCCTGAGTTAATAGTACATCCAGATTTAGATGATGATGACGCATCAAATATTATTGAACCAATGCTTACATATCTAGATTGTGTGGTATAATCTTAAATTTTTAATAATTTATGAGATTTTTTTTAAAAAAAAAAAATTTATTTCTAGGTCATAGGACCCGGCTTAGGACGTAATGAAAAAATAATAGATACTGTTATTTCAATAATTTCTTATTGCATAAAACATCATAAACCAATGGTAATCGATGCAGATGGACTTTATATTATTGCACATAACCCTGAATTGATCAAGGGTTATGATCGTGTAATTTTAACACCAAATGCAAGAGAATTTACACGACTTTTTGGAACTGGAGGTGAAGTAAACGATTCTATTAAAAGATTAGGTGTATCAGTTTTACAAAAATCAATCAATGATCAGATTTATGCATATGGGACAATATTTTCATGTCCTTCAGGAGGATCTGGCCGTAGATGTGGTGGCCAAGGTGATGTTCTTGCTGGACTTTTAGCTACATTTTATAGTTGGACATTAAAATCAAATGTTGAAAAACCAATTATTTTAGCTGGATTAGCTGCTAGTGTTCTAACAAAATCTTGTAATTACATTACATTTAATAAATTAGGTAGACAGATGCTGACTAGTGATATGATAGAAGTAATTGGAAGTACATTTTCGAAAGTTTTTGATTTATCTAAATCTCATTGAATTTGATTTTACATTAAATTGAAATTATGAAAGTATACTTTTTTCGCAATTACAAAATAATGATTTAATGTTTTATATAACAGTTATTAAATTTTATTTGAAAGTGAAAAAGAAATTGTTAAATATATATGATACTTTATTGGAAATTATTTAAAATTTTAATCATGGTTATTGTATTTTTGTTTCTATGAAATATATGTATATATATATCACAAAATGTAATTTATAAATATATTTACGAGCTATAGTCCTTTGTAATATCTTTTTAGAAATCAAAACTAAGGATAAGATTCATTTAGGTACTCAAGCTTTTTTATTCCCGGGGCCAATTGAGACTATGACATCCTTCGGCCAAGTAGATTCATTCCATTAGTGCTCAGCTGGTCTTTTGTCTCTCGTGCAAATAGGCTTATACAGTTTTTATATAAAAATTCTTATTTCAAGTGCAAATTTTTATTCAAATTAAAATTAGTTTTAAAATTATATTAAAGTTGAATACTAGCATCATTTATTTTTTATTTTTATTTTCAAGCCAAATATTAAAAATAATATATTAACAATAATATAATTTAAATAGATTTTGGTTAAAATAAATATTAATATTAAGCTTAAGTTTCAATTTTGTTATATTTGTTTATATATTTTACACAAAGATTAATAATAGTTTTATATTTCCATTATTTATAGGTTTATAATGGTTTTTGTTTTTTTATCTAAATAATTAATGCATTTATTGAAAGATAGTTTATTTTAATATTCATAAAAGCTTGAGAAATTGCAATTACTATAGATATAATTGAAAATAATAAATTAAAAGTTTTTAATCTATTGTTTTCTTCAAAAAAAAAATATTATTGAAGAAATTTAATATTTTTAGAAAAAAAAAATACAATCATATATATATAACTATGGTTCATAAAATTGATAAAAAACAAATGGTAATTCTTTTAAAATATCACTAGTCATCATACTTCTACCAAATTTTGTAAATGCACAGCAATTACAATGACGGATTAGTTTTGATGCAGCTACACATGCAGTTATTGCTGGTTGAGATGAATTATATTTAAGAGCCCAATAAAAAAATAATCCTAAGGCTCCAGCCAATAAACTTCCTTGACCTTCACATCTTCTACCCGAACCAATTATATCACATGAAATAGATTCGGGTATATTTTTTGGATAAATAATATCCTGTTTTCCTTTAACTAAACAAGTGACACCAATTGATTTGAGACAACTGATATTATATTCAGGGCTACCCATTCCAACTAAAATTTGAAGTTCTTTAGCTGAACATACTAATATTACTTTAGAATCATAATCTTGAAATATGTCCCAATTAACTTCAATAACTGTTAATCCTTCAGATGTTAAAATAATTGGAATATTACGAACTTTACATGCTTGTATTATATATTTAACTTTAAGTAATGTATTTACATCTTTATCAATACCAGCTCCAATGACCTTAATAACATAATAAAATTAAGTATTTTAAAATTTTAAAATTAATTATATAATAAATATAATTACCAAAACATCAACATCTCTGGTAATTCTTTCAACCATAATAGGTCCTGTTAAATGGTTAGATAATGAATGAACTAATAAATCAGGACTATATGATCTAAGAGCAATTGGAGCTTCTCCAAAGCAAAAAATATGCACTTTATCGGCGCCAGCTCTAAGTGCTGTGATTCCAGCAAAATATGGTGATCCGGTATAAACTGATGTACCTCCAACGATTCCAACTCTACCCATATCCCCTTTAATATTTGATTTATCTATTTTCGGAATTATATTACGAAATTCTTCAAAAATTTTCTTTGTAGAATATATTTCACTCATTTTTAAATATTTTTCCAAATCTTTACTAACTTAATAAATTATTGTTTTGATATTTCTTTAATACACTTTAAGATTTTATTTTCAACGGGTCTGAAAACTGTGATTTACTTTTGAAATGGTTGATAGACTAAAAATATATATTTTTGAAGGCTTAGTGTTTATACCTTAATATTTGTTACACATTAAATAAAAGAGCTAGCCAAATTTGTATTATTCTAAAGAGCGTTATATTTTAGTAGCCTTAAGCTTTAAATAACTCTTAAAATTTATTTTACTGTTAATTTTTAATATAAATATTATTTATAAAATATTGAATTCTACTTTAGCGCTTTAGCAAATTAAAGTAAAATTTCAGCTAAGTATTTAAAACCATTCATAATACCAAATTGACTCTTATTTTTTTTTATAGCGTAATTATCTTTAATTCTTTTAATATTTTGTATAATACGTGCCATATTTACGTTAGTGTAATAATTACACTAATTAAAATATGAAAAACTCAAAAAAAAAAAAAACACTCTTTGCTACTAAAACATTACTACATAAATTTCTTTCTGGGTAAATATGATCTTTTTCAGTATAGCTAGTTAGTTAAAATACATGAAACTTAATTATACAATAACCAAAAATTCAATTTAAATTGATTAAAAATTTATTATTGACATTTTAATTTTAGTTGTACAAAAAAATTTTTTTAATGAAATTCAATTATTTAGCGAGATAGCAAGACATTTATTAAAAATCTTTTCGAAGAATAAGTCCGAGAAAATTATAAAAAATGATGCTCACGAGACGCACTGTCAATTATAGTACAGATGCAAGTTTTTACCTCGAGAATGATATCATTCGAAAATTTTATTCCGTTATCAGTGTTATCAAATCACAATGTTTTCAGGAATATATTACTTACATTTTATATAACATATACATATATAATCATAGAGTACATATACACATATACATTCAATGTGTTCATATAATAATTACAATTGTATTCAATATCAAAGTAGGCTTTTGTTTTGCTTAGGAAAAAGTCCTAACCATAGTAAAAGTTGAATAATAAAAATATTTCAGTTGTTTAGAATGACAATGAGCTCTCACACAAACTAACGGGATAAATATTTTTCAACCGTAATCCTATTCATGTCATTTTCTTTATAGAATCAAATGTGGTTTTTAGTTTTATATTTCGTATTTGTCATAATGTACGTATCAAATGATTTATAAGGTTTTTGAAATACATATATACATATTATTGAAATAATTTAATATTATTGAAGGATAAAATGTAATAGTAAGTAAGGTTTTGGTTTGGTGTTGTTGTTGTTCATTTGAATACCAGAAATGTATATTATTTGAGTGTTGATTGTTGTTTTGATATTAAATATTGAATTTTAAATCTTTCAGAAGTAATGGTATGGAGAAATTATCGAAAAACAACAACAAATTTTCATTCTTCATTTAAGCAAGCTGTAAATTCGAACGTAGAATATATAAATGCTAAATATCTATAGAATCACTGGCATAATTTTCATTAGAGTCTGAATTTTAAAAATTTTTCGCGAAAAACACTAAGGCCATTTTTTCAAGTTATTTCAAATTATTTAAAAATTACTCTCATAAAAGGCTGGTAATTTATTTTTGGTGTTTTTATTCTAGACTTTAGCTAAGATTTCCCATTTCCCATTTTCCCTAACATTTAACATATATTTTGCTAGAAGGTTAAAAAAATTTCATGTCATTTTCGCTATTTGCACTAAATTATGCGTAAGTCTATCAAGAGCTTAAAGTTATGAAAGATTTAATATATATATATACCAGAAACGAAGGCATTAAAATTTAGCATAAGCATTTAGCATGTAAGCCAAACTTTGATATAAACCTTCTAGGAAATCTATGGCAATTATTTTAAAGGTTGAAATTAGGAAGCTGAGAAAACAAAGCTGGCATTATACAGTAAAATACATATTCAAATACTTTAAGCTTTATTGAAATAGGAGGGCTCAGGATGTTTTTGATAGTAAGGACGAATCACAAAATATTAATAAAGACTAATTTAATATCATTGAAATATTATTTATTTGTATTTTACTTCCTTTGATTAATTAGAATGTAAAAAACTTATTGTCTATTTTAACATATATAAAAAACGAAAAGTGTTTAAATAAAACCAAAGCAAACGATTGTGTCTAAACCTGTGAAAGTATATCCTTTGGTATCTTAATTTGTAATATACTTAACTAATATAATATCAAATTTATATTGAATAATCACCTTTCTTAGAACGTTTAATGCATTAACACGTTCGCTACCAGCACCGTGTTAAGGCATTGTATTAGTCCTTGCTTTTAGCCCGCCGCCATAAATGTGCGGCGTATTTACTTTTTCAGTTTATAACAAATTCTTTTACTTATTTTTTAGCTGAAACAGTTATAATGGCCTGTAAATAAACAAAATGGGTACAGGCATACCTTAGCCAGCTTATTCACTTATTTCGCTTTCTTTTTAAGATTATAAATATAATATTAGAAAATTCAATGCTATTTAAAGTCATATTATAAGAAAAAAATTCCATGGGCTGTGGTACAAGATTTTATTCTCAAGCGACGGTAGTGAACGTGTTAAATTTTTGATTTATGTATATAAATATGTAAACTATATTTTTACTTTCATATTGCCATATTTTCCTTTTTATTATATTTAATATAATAAATAAATAGATAAATTGATAAATTGATTTATTTCACTATGAATTTCTAAGGTACTTTAAAATTTAATCAAATTAAAAGTGATACAAATAAATTCTAACACCTTAAAATTTAAGTGCTTTTTATTACAAAATATTTAATACTTTATTTTAGAGTATTTATGTTAATGGATTAAAATCTTAAGAGAATTTAATTATAATTTAAATACATATTTGTTTGTTAGTTAAACAAATATTCTATTTAGCCCTATAAAATTTTCAAATATAGATTTAATTATTAATTATGATAGGACTAAATAAAGAAACTATTATTTAATTGAAAGTGCTAAGTATATATAATCTATTATGATAAGGATCTAGATTCGTCCATAGTAATCAATAAAGATTATTTACCAATATAATTTAGTTAACTGAAAATATTTTAGCTAAATATTCATGAAGTTCATGTGCCTATTAAACCTTTAAATAACTTAACTATTAAATTAATATTCATGAATAGTAATTGGTTTCTATCCTTAAATAAATATTTTATTTATCTTTGAAATAAATACATATAATATATCTTATATAAATAATCAATATGAAAATTTTTATAATGGTTTATGTAGATAATTTTTGAAAAAAAGGTTCATTGTCTTAAGTATAGGGATATCTAAAAATAGGAATTTAATTAAATTTATGTGAATAAAGGAATAGATTAATAGAAATCAGAGGTTTAATTATTTTCTTTTTGCATGGATCTTTATTATTACCCAACAGCTAAAATTTTCTCTTAAGTCTTTTTCTTTGGAAATGTATTATTCTGGTATTCATACTGAAAAACCGTTTCCCAGAAATCTGAATACTATTTTCATGAAAATTTAAGTCCTCATTTGAATACATATAGATTTTGTAACAATTCTAGTAACTAATTCTATCCAGTATCCAGTTTATTTTTGTGAAGAAGTATGAGATCAAAATGAAGAGCTTATAGAAAAATATGTGATGAATAAAGTGAGAGAAATTTTGCTAAAAAATTATATTTTAATGTGACAATCTTAAAATTTATTTATCAATGTATGAAAATCCAAGATAAATGTGGATTTCTATTAGTTATTCTTAAATAAATATTTAAATTTGAAATAAAATATATTTTATAGCCGATATTGATATAAATAATGGAATATACAATTATCTATGATTATAGTGTATATATATGTATGTTACATAAAACTGATGAGATATTCGATATCTATAATCTAGATCTGTGCAAACATGAACAGAATAAATTTAACATAAATTGAATCAAGATCCAATTTATCCAATACACCTGTCGGCTTTCATTTTCAATAGAATGAAAATGAAAAATTTATAAAATTATTGAATCAATGACATTGAAGTGGGTTTCATCAATATTTTATTAAATAAAGGTAGATAGAAGTGTATCATGACAAAAATTATTATAGAGTTGTTCTTTAAAATGTGTCCAAAAATCTATAAAATGTTTAGTAAATTTTTATTTGAATCAAAAGAGCCGAAAATTTTATATTATTTATAGGAAATAACTTTGTGTATATATTTATTTTGTGTATGTAGTAAGCATGTAAAGTATTTTATATAATAAATTTTTAAATACAAATCTAATAAATTTTTTAAATTTCAAATCTTTGTTTTCAGAACTCAATTATTGTATTTGATATTATAGAATAAAATAAATAAAACATGCCTGTTTTTTATTGAACAAATATATAAAAATTTGCATAGCTATGTTTAAAATTTAAACATTATTAGAATTCATGTTTTAGAATTTGTCCTTTAAAAATAAATATGCTAATATTTTAGTTATGCGCAGTTTTATTAACAAAACTAACAACAAGAAAATCAAAAAAAAGAAAGAAAAAAGAAAACAATAAAATTCATGTCACATCTGCATTGAAATTGAAAATATTATAAAAAAATGTTAATCTACCGAATTCTAATTTTTAATATAATTTTTTTAAATATGATTTCTTTGTAGGAGCAGTAAATGCGGTTTACCCCTAAGTGTGCTGGAAAAAAATATAAATATTAATATTGTTTTTTAGTTACTGTTTTATTAATTTTAGCTAATGATTTAATGGATCCTATCTTAAATTTTGAAATAGAAATGAAAAATAAAGTTCATAGCAGAATTTATACATGTATTTTATATTTAAGGAGTAGTTATAAAAGGATCTGTGGTCTGTTGTAAGAAAATTTACAATCCAGTTAACTTGTCTTATCAAAAATATTTTTTTGTTTTATATTTGAAGAAGAATTTCGAACTAAATTTAAAAAGCTTTCAGAAAAATGTTTTGTCAATACAAAAAACTTAGTTTACTTTTGGTTCTTGTCTCTTTCTCTTTCCTTCTTTTTTCTATATGTTTATCTTTTTTTAATTAAATTTCTTCATTTATCTAGTTCTCCGTATGAAAAATTTCCAAAAAGAAGGTGTTTCACTTAAATCTTATAAAAGTATTGTTTTACCAATCAAAAAACAAATACAAACTAACAATAATAAAATTTTTATACAACAGAAAAACCAGACATAAATTTAGATTGTTGTTTAAAAAACTCGAAGTAATTTCATGGTTCGTAATATTTTTAATTTTAAGAGTAATATGTTTTTATTATATATAAGAAAAAACAAACCTTTTCCTTTCGTTTGGATAAAATACTGTTCAAAATATTTCATAATATATAGTCTTTTATTTTCAAAACCCTTGTATTTTCCCTTATGATTAAATATTATTTACTTACTACTACCTTTTAACTTTTTATCTTGACTCAGTTGGGAAATCACGCATTAATTTAGTTTTCTTCGAGGAATTTTTGCCTGCTTATAATAGGAAATTGCATAAGTGAAAAATTCACAGATAGAGCATGCAAAAAGTAGCCATAACGGCTAATTTCCATCCCCTTTTCTAATAGAATTTATTGAGGTTTCATCCGAAAAAGTTTTCGTCATATATGAATTCATTGTTTTAGCTCTACTTTTACTACTAGAGAGTTACAAGGACAACCTGTTTATAAACAACTAAAATTGTATAAGCTCATAGCCCCTTACCACTCAATTTTTATTGATTGCTTATTATAGAATAATATTTTAAAAATTATTTAAAAAACAAAGGTTGAGAATTTTAGGGATCCATTTTTTGTTACTAATAAAGCTTAAGAACTGAATACAAGTACAAAATATTATGGTTGATATTATTAATATATGTGACAAATAAGTAATGAAATGCCTTAATTTTTTATAGCAACTGGAGAATAAATTATTAATAATGAAAAGAGCATTAATTTTTATATAGTTTTACAGGTTTATAAAAGATAAATAATCTACCAAAGTCATTGAATGTGAATTAATAACATTGAAAATTAGAGAAAAGTACTTTAAGGCTTAGCAAATTAATTGTGCTACAAATTTGAACAGCACAAGCAAGAAGTATAGGCTGATGAATTAAGGATACTTCTCTTTAGAATATTTACTAAAACATATACATATATACTTTAGTTTTCCATTTACTTAAAAAGTGATGACATATACGTGAAAATAATTTTGTATGTAAAATTATCTAAAGAATCAGTTAAAGATTTCTATTTAGATAAACAATAGACATCTTGTTTTATCTGCTTTAAGCTTGAATCTTAACATATTTATGTATTGATAGTAATAAATTAAATACATAAAATTTTATAAATGAATTAATTTCAATATTATAATATCACTTATAGGATAAAGGAATATATTATGTTATTATTATAATGTTATTCATATCCTTATATTATCTTAACTAATAAAAGCCCTGTGGAGTATTAATATGGGTAATATAATTGGTTGATTATTTAAGTGTTTACTTTTTGTTAGCTAATTAAAAGAAAAGTGTTTTAATTTAAGCCCTTCATTATAAAAATATAAAAATTTAATTCTAATGTGAAAAAATTTTTTAAAAATTAATTTCTAAATAAGATAATTCCCCATTTGTATAAACTTTTTCTCCTAAAAATGGAATGAAGTTTTTCTTGTGCAATTACAAAAAATACATCTTAAGTAATTAATGAAATTTACTTTAATATAAAGAAAAATGGCTTTTTTTCAGGAACGAAACAAAATTGTCTTATTTTGGCTTATAATCAGCCAAAACTAATCTAAATAATACGAATGAAGTTCATGTGATAAAATCAATAGAACTGGCTAAAAAACAGAAATCAATAAATTTTTGTTTGCCAAAAATTCAAGTTAGTTGACTTGTAGCAGACGAAACTATCAATGGTCCCATAAATTTAATTCTTGTGATGTGACGCTATCGGACTACTTTTTTTTAAAGGTTGATAAACCATCTTCCATTGATGGAATCAAATATAACACGTGTTATTTATGGAATATCAGCCGATATGCGTTACTAAAAACAAAAAAAGAAAACCCTTCTGGAAGCTTTTATTAGATCATCCATTGTATTTAATTGCTTAACTTAAAAGGATGTATAATTTTTAACATCGATATGAATCAATTAAAGCTTATAAATAAAATAAAACTATAGTTATACCTTAAGATATAACAACTAATCTAATTGATTTTAAGGAATTAAGTTAAGCACATAAAAAACAAAATAGGCCAATAATTTTAATCAGATCATAATATTGGTTGTTTTTTTGTACCTTGAATTTATTCAAAGCAATTACTTAAATCCTATACACTAATCGTAATACTTGGTTTTTTTTCTTTTTTTATTAGAGTTAATGATTGTGTTAATGCACAATTTATATCAGTTTACTATTCCGAGATACCAAAAGAAGACCAAATATTTACTTTACCCTTATTTATATCCTTCTAGAAGACCGTTAAACATCTAATGAATAATTTATGAAAACTTAAGTAAAAATCCATCGTCTACTTGATGACTAACATTGAATTTATGCAACTTTGCTATAATGTTAAATTCTTTTTCTATTGAAATTTTAGTTTCATATTAGTTACGATATCCTAAAAGGATTGAGTCATCATCTGCAATTCATGAAACGTCAACCAGAGTTTAAAGCTAATTCAACTTGACAAGTAATTTTCTGGGCCATTACATCAACTTTTCCTTAGAACAAGATTTTTAAAATAAAAAATAAAAGCAATTGGAATATATGTAAATTTTTTAGTATTGATATTAATGCATCGTCATGGATAGTTTATTTTATGTTCTATTTTTTATGTAGATAAATTTTTTGTTGTTTAAAGTAATATTTCTTATCTTTAGTAATAAAGTATTAATCAAAATTTGATTTAGAAAAGTTTTAATTGTTTAATAATGTTCAAATCTTGTAAATTTTATGCTGCAAATGAAATTCTTTTGTTTCTTTTGTGAGTATTTAAAGATAATATCATCTTAATAAATGATAAAAAGGATACTAAAATGTTTTTTATTTTTTTTAAAGCTTAAAATTTGACAAGGGTTTTTGGAAATTGAAAAAAAACTTACTATCTTTTATAAATAATGATTATTATAAATTTTAAGGTAGAGCAACCTATTTTAGTAAGGAATTTTGTCAGAGATTTCATAGTAATGTCAGAGTTTGTATGTATATTGTATGTATATACAATATTGTATATTTTATGTGAGTAAAGTAAAATTTTATTAGATAAAAATGTTTCTTGCTCTAGAGACCTAGACTGGTTTAATTTCAGTAGCAATCTAATTACTAAAAATATAAATTATGGAAATCTATGTAATATTCTAAATATATATAAAAAAACAAATTTAGTTTTGATTGGTTCCAATATAGTGAAAAAAATTATATTTTTTTCATTAGTAAAAAGTTTAAAAAAAATGTTTACTCAATATTTATGCTTGAAAACATTTTGTTTATTTATTTGTAATTATTTTTTAAAGCTACTGTTTTCAATAAAATAACGATAAATTAGGTTTCATATTAACATTTTTTTGTACTTATTCTTTTCAACGAACTAAAAAAAATTATCATAAAAACAATGTTATATAAATTAATTTATTAGACAATAAAAAACATTTGTGAAGAAATCGTTTAATTACTTTTCTTTGTGGGTAGCATAAGTTGACTTCATTTTAATTTGAATAAATATTAAGAAGGTTGAACTAAATTAATTATTTTCTTATTTATATTAGCAGTTTAATAAATTGTTCAAAATTAGTTTTGTTATAAACGTGCTCAGAAAAATAATTAGTGATCAAACTGTTACCTATGGTTATAGTTTTTTTGTGTATTCAAGATAAATTCAAAGGGTAACTTTGATAAAAAGCAAAACAAATTAAGTTTAAGTAGAACATAGATAAAAAAACTTCAAATGTGGTTATGTGTAAACATAAGCTTATGTATTATAAAAGTCGTACATTTAAATATAAAATAGGACACTACTCACTACTTTCAAATAATTCTCTTACCATTTTTTAATTTATTTACATAAATGAAATTAAAGAAAGCGAAGAAAATTTGTCGAAATTAATTCTCACATTTTTAATATTTATTTATTTGGTTTTGTTTTTTTTTGTATTGATGTGGTGCAATTTCACTTGAATTTGATTTGGTTGCAAGCTACTTTAATGGGTAGTTGAATCTGTCGGAATGCATTGTTTTAAATAGGATATTTTTCGTGAAGATTTATTATGATTCCTTACGTCCTAAAAGGATGAAATATAAATAAGTAAAAACTGATTACTAAACTTTTCTAATTTTCATCATATGAAAAATATTTTTTTACCATGTTAAATAAATATACGAATTTACCAATATTCAGATTGTAATTGATGCTACGAGTATGTGATATAAACCGCTGAACTTTGAACAATAATAATAACATACATACATTACTTTAAAAAAAATAATAGCCTTGTATGTACTGTTGATTAATTTTTGATATTTCAATTAAAATTATTTGTTGTTTTTGAAGTATCAACTTTTGCTGATTTAACTTTATTTATCACATTATTCCTTTTAAATTGCCCATCTGTGTGAGATGATGTGGTTTTGAGGCAATGTGCGATTTTTCCGCTGGTTTTCTCTTTTTGTCTTAATATACAAGCAATATTACTACATTTGTATTAGGGTCCATTTAGCCAAGAATTTGAATTAATAAATTAATGAATAGAGGGTGAATACTTTTATTGCTATCCCATTGTTTATATATAGGAACATTGGTGGTTTTTGTTATTTATAGAGCTGGTATACAAAACAAAAGTTTTATAATGCTTTATGTTTTTGTTTCTTATATCATGAAACGAATTTATTCATTACAATAAAGTCCTTATGAAATTGTACAATTTATGGAATAATAATTATTTTTGAGCATAATTATGAAAAAAATATTTAAATAAATAGGTTTCTTAGGTAAAAACTTTATTTTATGGTTACCATACATCAGAATAAAAACTGTCAATCAATCCCATAAAAATGAAAAGAATTGCTTGTCATATAAATTCGTACAAATCTATGAAATTTTTTGAGGAGCGACCACAGGATTAAATCGCTATAGTCTTAAAGCAAAAATAATATATAAATAATATTAAGAAGGTTATATTTTGCTAACCTTGTATTTTGATACATTATAAAAGAGTTGTAGTTATAACTGAGAGCCAAACAGAAATAAAATTATTTAATTATATTTTTCTTAAAAAATTCAAAAATTAAATGATGTTAAAAGTTTAAACATTTTACTAATTCTTGTAAAAGTATCAAATATATTTTGGAATCAATTTGAGTTATCATAATTAGTTGGCAAAGAAAACTTTTGGAATGAATACCACTATAAATAAAAATTTAATAAAATTTAATACAGCAACACCGTTCAAATTGACTGTTTCAGTTTTAGGTATTACCTAAATTTATAATAAACATAAATTTAATTTGATTTAGTTTTTTTTTTTTACAAATAAACAGCGAACATAGGTTAGAAAATATTTAAGAGCTGTAGTACATTAAAAATACCAGGATAAATTTTTTGTCTGAATATACCCTTGTTCATTTTCTCCTTTTAAAATGAATAAAAAAACTCCAATTTATTCCCATTGAAAAAAATATGTAATCCATCTTGTTAGCTTTAAAAGGCTATATATAATTTACTGTATATAAATTTACTGTGAATTTTTTTCATATTTTAGAATCTGTTAAAGCTTAAGATTTGATTTTAATGCAGCATTAATTTCATATTTGTAATTTTTTTGCTGTTTTAAAAAAAAAAAAAACAGAAATTGTATTCTTTGTATGCTTTATAAATATTATAAATTTCATTTAAGTCATTTGTGCATGAAATAACAGTACAATAAAAATCTGATTTAAAATTTTTTTAATTAGAAATAATATTCAAAAGGGAATCTAAAATGAAATTTTGTACAAAAACAACCATGCAAAAGTATCGAAATATTTTTAAATATAAAAATAGGTCATGTCATAGGATTTCATCATTGAAAAATTTAAAAAGAAATCATTGAAGTCATAAGCTCTACCCTAAGATGGATAAAGTAGAAAGATACATATGAGATATGAAAATATGTGATAGTTTCCTACAATTTATGGGGATATATTTCCAATATATGCCATTTTATGAATGTTCCAACTATTTTTTTCTCAGTTTTCAAATATAGTTCCTACATTTCATTAGGTTCATGTATTCATTCTAGGAGTATGACAAATAACATAGGATACGTATTATAAAATTCTAATGTATTTTTCTTATGAATCTGTCACTCTTGTTTATAAAATAATTTAAAACTATTTTGTTTTTTACGGATCAGATTCGAAGCTATCGGAAAAATTGAACTAAAAATTGGTTTAAATGTTTATTTCATACAAAAAAAGGTTTACAATCCCTATAAATAATTATGAAAATCAAATACTATTCTATATTTTGCTCAAAAATTAATGTTTAACACATAGCCTAACTTTCTAAATGCCAAAATTAATTCTATTTAATTAATTAAAACTAATCAGAAGCTTATCTCAATTTCATTGACATATCTAACTTTTTTAAATTATCGGCAAGTATTTATCAAAATTGTCTTTTTTAAGAATCAAACGTTAATTTTCATGATTTCGTAACTTTAAGTATTATTACTAATTCAACTATGGGAGGATTACTCTGGTCTAATTAGCTCACATACGTCCCCCGTCTAATGAATCTAATGAATACATCCTAAAAATATTAAGAATTGAACTCTTATTAAGATTGTAGTATCAATATTGAATATTAATGCGAAATACAAAAATTCACAACTAGAATAAAGTTATAAAAAAATTTAAAACTTTCAACAATTTATATTGCATATCAATTTCATCCTTTTGCAATATTTTTATACTTATTAAAGGAAGAGAGGAAAAAATTATTTATAAATTATTAAATATTCTAATAAAATTAATATCTCTGTCAAAAAAGGTTGCTTTAGAGTAAATTTTAAGTTTATGTTCTTGTAGTTTTTGAGGTTTTGATTATTGTGGTGTTTTTTTTTTCAACCAAACCTTTTCGGACTTAGTTTAAATAATTAAATGATTATAAAGGATTTTAAATAGTCCTAGTATGTGTTACATTCTCGTAATTTAATTTAAGCGGCTTAATTGTTTCTATTAACTAAGAAAATTTTCAAATATAATAAATAAAAAATTCTTAACAAAATTTAAGTAAGAAAAAAAAATAACAAAAAAAAAAAGCTCTGAAACTAATTTAAGTTTAAAATTCCTGCTTTTATTACAGAATTAATATACTACGTCCCGGATTAGTGCTGTTTGCATGAATGATGATGAATAAATGACAACAGAAAAACCTGAATTTAAAATAATTAATCCATTAAACATATGAAGTTTCAATTAGCTCAAAATTGAATACAAAATAACAGTTTTCGAAGGTACTTAATTTGATAATTTAATAGTTTTAAAATTATTTTTATTCATACTTTAGATAATTTTAAAGCAACTTGCAAAATTGAAACTATTTAAGGTTCCAAACTCTATAATTTATAATAGTGAAAATATGTTGTTTAATACAAAGTAAAATTATTTTTTTATAAAATTATCCAAAATTAGAAAAATTCACAAAACAAAAAAAAAGTAATTCCTTTTATTTATATTAGTAAAATTGTATTAAAATAAAAAAAGTAAATGGTAGAGTTTTAAATTTCAAAGAATATTTTTGATCAAAAGATTTACCTTATGGATATCAACAAAAAGGATTCGTTTAGTTTTTTAAGCCATAAAACCTATAAACATATCAAGCCAATTGAATGCATTTAGGCCTTAATGTCAACCTTTATTTTCTACTTACTTTTTATTTTAGATATTTTGTTGTTTGTTTTTCCTTTTTGTACATTTAGGATATCAAAAATATCTAATTATAGATAAAATTTGTGACAGAATGTCAAATAGGATTCTGTACAAATTGTTTATTTAAAATAACAAGCATTTAAATAGAGGTTAAAATTAGGTTATTGTTATTTGAAGGTTTTTGTGGTAAAAAAAGTTAATTCTTTGTTGTTTGTTGTTTGTTTTTGTTTTGAAATACCAAAGAAAAACCACGTGGATAAAGATATTTTCTTTTAAATATATGACATGCGCTAAAGGTATCTAAAGAGCTTTCTAGTAGTTGAATTTAGTTAGAAGTAAGCCGAATACTGGTCATGGATATAAACATCAACAGGATAACTGTAAGTTCTATACAGGAACAGATTCTATTTAGTCGATTCAAGGAGTTAGTTAACGGCTAGCAGCCATTAGATTAACAAGCGTATAAAAAATTATATGACTATATTCTGTTTTACAATAAATAAAGTTTCCTTTTTTCAAAATAATTCGTTGATACTGTTATCTAACAATTTTGTTTTTCTATTTTGATATTTAAATAAAATTTGTAAAGTAATTTTTTTTTTTTTTGAAATTTTATTTAAAATTTTAATAAATGTGAGTGATGTCTTTTAAATATTTTAAATACTGTTTCTTAGCTTTTCATTTTTAATTAAGTGTTAAGCTTTAATATTTATTGAAAAAAGGACTTCAAATCCACTAAAAGTACTTACAAAGTGAATTTATTAAATTTATAGCAACAGGTTGGTGTTGGCCTAGTATTATAAATATATTTTATAAAGCAAAGTTAAAAAAAGTTTATTTAACGGCTTTTTAGAAAAAAAGTGATATTTTTAAATATTAAATAATTTAAATAAGTGAATAAGTATAATTGTTTATACTTACACAAGTAAGTAGTTTTATTTTGAGATCTTAATTAGCAACATTTTTTGTTTTTCTTTTCACTAAGCTGAATAAATTTTTTATGATATTCAGTGATTTGGTTCTGTTATTGAAAATATAAATGAATTTTCTTAAGTGGTATATAAAACTTTTCACAACATTTATAATGTTGTAGTTATCCTTACTTTAGCTAAAAAATCATAGAAACTTTATGAATTATTTTTACATCAATATTAAATATAAAGTTAAAAAATGAAATACTTAAAACCTTGAAGCTAAAGTTTACCTGTAGTTCTCCTCTATAAAATAATTTTAATTAAAAGAAAAATAATACTATTAATTCTTTTTTTATATAAATTTCAAATTAAGGTTAACCAATTTTCCGGAATTAAATTCAAAATAAATCATACAAAAATTAGTTTGACTATTTATATCTTTATAACATTTAATTTATCTGAGAACTCTAAAAAATTGAAAAATTCACTGCTGAAATTGAAATTAAAGATGATAAATTATTATTTAAATTTTTAATAAAAACAAAATAATATTAGAACTGGAAATCCAATATATATTCTACAGAATTTGGTTTTATGACAAATAAGAAAACTTTTTAGTTTAGTCTGCTTCAATAGACTGCGAGATAAGCGAATAAAGAGTTAAGGATGATGATTTCTTAGTTTAATATGACAGAATATGTAAAACTATGTATTACAGGAATAATTACCGAAAAATTTGAGTTAATAAGGTCGCAAAGTTGTAGATTAATGTAACTCTGTAATAAGTGTTTCCAGAATGATATCCATTAAGAAAATTTCTAATTAGTATGTTTCTCATACATGAATTCATGTGTGAATCATGTTGAAAAGCTCACTTGAAAAATATTTATTTATGTAGCATGCAGAAAGTCACTATGATGATAACTTTTGTGGCCATTTGTTAACAAAATTCATTGATATTTTCCCCGAGAAAGTAGGTGTTATGAATGAAAATTAGCTCTCTTCTATTACTGAAGTAGAGCTATTTTCCCTATTGGAAAAGTCCAAAATCAGGTAAATAGATGATCTCTAAAAAAATATTGGACTCTATCATTAGTTTTTTTTACGAGGAAACAAGTAGTATCTGTTAAAGAGAAAAAAAGAAAGAGAAGTACATAAAAGACGACCTTATTAATGGAAAAGGGTCCCACTAAAACTAGATCTGCTCGAAAAATCAAAGTTGTAGAAAAAACAATACAGTGTTTTTAGTATTCTACCAAAGATTACAATAATCCTTAGGTGCAAAACTTTATTAGATAACAAAATCTCAAGTACAAGTCGTGTAGAAAAATATACTTTTGGCTATAAAATAGACCCTAATTTCAGTGATGATATATTTCTTTTGAGTCAAATCTCCTGTCCTATAACATTTATTTAAAATTTTAAAACAAACAACAGTCGCGATGTGAACTTGATGTACTGAAAGTATCCAAAAAACCAGAAGACCAGCTACTTATTGACTTAAATATTAGAAGTATCACAAATTTGAAATGGTTTTTGTTACACGAAAACAGTTTAAATTAATTTTAATATCCTCAAACTAGCTAGAGCGAGTACTTGTTATGCAACCATATGTTTTTTGCAGGGGTCTATACTCCTGAAGACCAAACATAGGCACAATTTACCAGGTGTCTTGTATGGCTCAAAATATAAGGGGGCTGCATGCCCCCAGAAACAGAAAGGGCTAAACAGGAGAAAAAAAAGAACTCGATACAAAGTAATTAACCCCCTTTTATTGTCCATCCCTAAGGTTGGACCAGCTGACTTATAATAATAAAATGGAGTTAGGAGGAGGATGTTATTTTAATATTGCTGCTATAGATCAATCAAAATAACCTTACACAAAATTACAAGCTAAAAAATTTTATTTAAGTATTATTTTTGCTTTTATTAAAGTTTTCAATAACTAAATCTTTTCTATATTTAAATAAATTCCACCTGTATTACTTAATAATGTATGTTTCATTGAAAAAACCATTGGTATCTGTGTTTTATCATAAATTTTAACACGAAAATTTTTTAATATTGTTAACAAGCCAATACGTGTTTGAGCCAATCCAAATCTTTCACCAATACATATTCTTGGGCCATCGCCGAAAGCAAGAAAACTAATTGGATGACAAAAAATGTTCCTTTTTCAATAATTTCATTAGTTTCAGGTACTTTATAATCAGCTGTTGAACGTCTTATTAGAAAAGGTACTGAAGGATATTTAAGTAATGTTCCTCTTAGTTTCATATGTTATTTCATCATTTGTTTCATTTAATACATTTTCAATTACACGTACTTTATCTTGTATATCCTCATTTAAGGCTAATTCATATAAACAAAATGACATTGTTGATGATGACGTTTCATATGCTGCTACAAAAAATAAAAATGCTTGTGCAGCAATTTCATCATTTATTAAACCATTTATTTTAAGACCTAATAACAAATCCATAAAATCTTTACGATGTATATTTTTTTTTTTCATAATATTCAATTGTTTCATATACAATACTTAAAAAAAATTTCGATTCAGATTTTCTAATTAATTTCATATGAATGTTTTTAGCTATATTTGGAAATAGTGTACGAAATATACCTGATAATATTGAACCTTTCATTAAGGAATACCATTTGTCCATATTTACGAAATACAATACGAAATATAATAAATAAAGTTTACTATTATTAAATTGTTATTCTTTTAATGATTTACTGCAATGAAAATGAAAAACCAAGCTAAACTAATGTTCCGAGTAGCTGCTGTGCCACAAGTTTTACATCATTATCGATTCTTGCCAACGGGAAACTGATAAGAATCCCGTTGACAAAATTCATTTTTGCTAAAAACAAGTCCAGTGCTAAAAAACCAACAAAAAAAGTTTTTATCACTATGGAAGCGAGTTGTTATTCAAGAGAATTATTGAAGACCGGGAAATACAAATACTCAAACAGTTGTCCGTTACATACTGATGTAAAAACTGGCAAAAAGTGTAAGGAAAAAGTTGTTTTTCTTATTAATTAATTTAAATTTAAAGAAGTAACTGACGCTGCTTGAGTATTTTATTTGTATTACTTCTTTAATACTATTCACTATTTAGCCTTGATCTTAATCAGCTAAACGACCATATTTCTTTTATATTGTAGATTATTTTAATGTTTCAATTAAGCAATTTTAAATAGTTCAATATTTTGATGCTAAGAAAAAGACGATAAATAAGGTATAAATCACAGCTGTTACTAATTCACCTCGTGTTTTTTTTGTGTTAGATTTCATCTCTTAAATTTCATAAAATTTTTGCAAAAAAACTTTTTTTGTTACAATTTTTCATATCGATTATTTATTGGTATTAAGAAGAATTCTGAAAAGTTAAATATCATTTTTTATTTTATAATTTATTGTACAACAAGGAAAAAATTTGATCTATTTTTATGAAAATTAAATGAATATTTTT
Source organism: Acrocera orbiculus (assembly GCA_947359355.1). Lineage (NCBI taxonomy): Eukaryota > Metazoa > Arthropoda > Insecta > Diptera > Acroceridae > Acrocera > Acrocera orbiculus. Next base: position 7,581,381 of record OX375759.1, read on the forward strand.
ACACTTGTCTGCCGAAGTATAAAAGTAAGAGATATTTTCAGATGATTTTTCTTTAGTTTTCATTTATGAATACTAGTCTTAAAACTGCTTTGCCTTTAGCAACTAAAAGAAAACATTAAAGGGCCTGGACTCTATTAAAGAATCAATTAAAATTACTTGTGCAAAGGTAGGGATGTAAAATTTTTCAATCTTGTAGTGATATCATATTAGTAACAAAAACAATTTTAATTTTTTTTATCTAAACTCAGATTATATGTATAATTTTTGAAAAAGTTCTTTAACCTATGTTTTTATAAGACTTTTAGCTTCGTTTTTTTCGTTTAAAGTTTTCTTAATTACTTAGGTCATTAACTTTCAAACCAAAGTGGTAATTCCTTTTTTTTGTGTCTTATATATTTCCTTAGCTTTGAAGAAAAACCATAAGAAACGCTGGAATGAGGAAAATGTTTTCAGGGTAGTATCCATAAAATTACGGTGTATCCTATCTTTGTAATCACAACTTCCGAATCCCCAAAACAATCAGTAAATGCTGTTGGATTGAATTAAAAAAAGACTTTATGTCTATTATATACATTTATAGGTACAACTTTATTCAAAGTTGGAAAGTCAAGAAATTCTTTAATGTTTTTTTTTGAAAATGAGAAAATGTAGGAAGCATTTTCTATATATGTATTTACATTAAGAAATAAGCAAAACTATATCATATATAAGTTTTATAATTTGATTAAATGGACAAACTTGTGCTAGATATGTCGCCAATACAATGGCAATAAATTTATCAATTGTGTTTTGGCCATTTTTATAGTAAAAATTTTCTTTTCTGGTATATATTGCCCTTAAATATGTCAACCGTATTTGATTTGTGATATAAGTGTTATTCATTTCAAATATTTCTACAGAAAGAAGTTCAATTGCATTAAATCATGATGCTTCCCATGAGCAAAATTTCCTTTTGTCAAAAATTTTTCATTTGTTATTGTAAATGTATAAGATTTAATATTTTAATTTTTGATTACAATAAAAAGTAGTTGTTCAAAAAATTTTATTATAGATAGTAATTGCTTTTATTAAATTTTTAATAGTTCATCTTTTGTTCCTTGTTTTGTAAAAATAAAGAAATCTTCCTTATCAGTGTCAAATTAAAAACTCTTTAACTATGGCTACAATAACATTTATGTCATTTAAGAATATATTTTTGTTTTAAGTAAATATTTTCTTGCATTAGATTGTTTTATATTTGTTTCAAAGTTCAGAACAACGCAAATAAACAAAGCTTGTGAATAAGAGTTATTGTTTTGAAAAAAGATATCCTTTCTGAAAGTTTTTGCCATCAAAATAAAAAATATAGAACACTTAACAAATTCATTTATAGAATTCATTAGAAGGATTACAATACTAAAATATAAAAAATTCATTAGAATATTAGTCATTAATATAAGTAATCAATAGAAAGGATGAATTTATGAAAGGAATGAATGAAATGAAAATTTTAACTTTCATTTTTTTGATTATTTTTTTTCAATTTAGAAGAAAAAAAAATCTTCTAAGCAAAACAAAATTCCAAAGTACTAAATTCTAAGCATTATGTGGAAATAATTTAAAACCGAAAATATTCAAAAGGTTTAAGGGATGGAAACCATTAAAACCGAAGATGCTAAGTTTAGAAAGCTAAGTTCTGAAAGAACCATTGTTTAATGAAAAAAATAAAAAATAAAATAAGAAATATATATTTCTATTTTCAGAGAAAGAAAAGTTTTTGAAACTCTTTTAAAATTTCAAAAAAGGACTCTACTGGACCCTGTTCTACATTTATATATATATATATATATATATATTTGTGGGAATATACATTAAGAAAGTATTAAAAAGACAACATATTTCCTCAAAAATTTTCTTATACTTTTAGTTGTTCAACTGTTTTCTCCTTAGTATTTAGAAAAAACAAAATAATAAAAGGATACCAGTGCCATAGAGGTTAATTTTTATAAATTTTGAAGGTGTATAGAGAGAAACTCTATGCAGTTCTATTCATTTACAGTAGGCATTGTCTTTTTAGCACTGATACCTTAAAATGCATTGTTAAATCATGCGATCAAATATTTCTTGTAGTCGTTTCCTTAAGGATCATATACTAATAATATTTTTTTTTTAATGAAAAGCACTTGTTCATAGCTTTTGTTCTATATATATTGCAACTTATTCTTATAGGAAGATTTCTTGTTCTTTAATAAAAAAAAAAACCCTATATTAATTCACACAAAAACTTTTTATAAAATAAAACTAAGTCTATTGTCTTTTTTTTTCAACTTCAATTCTAACTAAATTTTAAATGTTCTTTTATTTAACTTTTAATAACTTGAATACTTAGTTTCACAAATTTAGGGACAAATAACAAATTAAATTAATTCAGTTTCAGATGCCTGAATATTTCACCACATTATATCACATTAATATTCCAACAGATGCTTTATATTAAAACAGTCAAACTTCCGTCAAATTTAGTAAAGTTTTTTCATTTTTTTTTTTTTTTGCATGAACAATTGTGGTTTTTCTTATTTTCCAAAATATTTAGAAAATTTTAAAGTGAAATTTTTATCAAGCTCAAATGAAGTTATGAAATGATAGAAAACTTATTTTCAATTTTCTGTTTTTCAATAAAAAGCACATCGAATAATTCAAAATACATTTAAATTATTCAATGGAAAAGTTAAAATAGAAAAAAATAAAATAAAAATGTTTTTATGTAAAACTTTGAAGAGATTAAATTAGATTTTATGTGATCTAACATATTTTTAAAAAAGAGGAATAAAATCTACGTCTTACACAAGGGCTAGGCAAAAAAAATAAAAAAATTATTTTTTATAGATAATAATATTTTTAAGTCGAAGATTAAAGTTGATAAAAGAATCAGCAGGGCTTTAATTATTTTAAAAATAAAGTTCAAAAGTTTTATTCAAAATTTTTCTTCTAGTTGAAAAGTAGGAAAAAAATTAAGTTATTGTTTATTATTTAAGATACCTTCTCTAATAAGTTAATAAAAGGGAAAGAAAAATGAATAAAGTGCACTTGAATTTTAAAGGGTTCAAAAAATGTTAGACTAAGTGAATAACACTAAAACACAAAATTACAATATTTTATAGTAAAAATATAGTTAAAATCTGTTAAATTTTTCTGTTATACCAAAAACATATCCATTACGCACACTTGTTTATTGTGCATTTGATAATTTTGCATTATAAACGAGTTCGCAAATGACTGATGTACATTAACTAAATGTTTTTGAAACATCTCCGGTATTAGATGATAAGCTTATTAAACAATTTTTTCCATTTAAACTTTTCACTTAATCAGTTTTCTTTTCAGTAATTAGGATAGCAATATAATAAATTTTTTCATTATACCTTTTTTTTTTGTATTAGTAGAAAATAGAATATTTAGATCTAAGGTTTTTCCTTATTGAAAGTCTCAAAATTAAAAACACTAAATCTGGTATCATAGCTATAAGCTTCTTTAAATCTATATTATCCTTTTTTCCCAGTAACGGTTGATAAAAGAGAAACTGGTTAATCTTTTTCGATAGCAACCCCATTCAATTAATATAAAAGGTGGTTAAGTGCTGTAGTATAGAAATTCAATCTAATTTTAAATTTTAATATTGTTAAATAAATTATTTAAATATAATGTTGCCCTTGTAGTAGTACAAAATAAGAGAAAGCAATAATTTTAATCCACTTTTTTGCAATTTATTTATGCCTTATTGATGTATAAAAATTATTAAAATTTATAAGACCATCGAGGTAGCTTTTGTTTTTTGCTTCGTTATTATTTTTGTTGGTGCTATTTTTTATTCAAAAACTAGTAAGATCAAAATTAACGCTAAAAATAATAACAAAAAATAACAAAAAAGAGTGGAACATAAAGAAGGAAAAATACCGCTAATAAAACATAGGAATCAACAGGAAAAAATCAAAATTAACACTAAAAATAATAATAAGAAATATGTAATAAAAAAGAATTAGTTTCCTTTCATTTGTTGCAATTTTTTTACATTTTAAAATAATTTGTGAAATTTAACAATAACAATTTGTCAAGAAATTAAAGTAGTTTGTTTTTTAAATTTATTTTCTCATGGGCATATAGACAGATAAAATTTAGTTTAAATACAAACATGTTTTACTTACAAGGAAAGGTTTTCCGGTGTTTCCCTCCCATTTTATTCATTTTGTGATATGTTATTTTACATCGAAATTTAAGAAACAGGTATTTTTTTTTATCTGCTGAGAAGCAGTTTCAAGGGGTGAAATCAACCCCTAAAGGGGACACCAGAAGATCATTCCTTGTTAGAGAAGTAATTCTTTTGATTTAACACATTAGAAGCCTTTGAATTTGAAGCTGTGAATTCGGTAAGAATACTTTGGTGGCATATTGTAATTTCAATAACTATATTAGCTTAATAACCATTTAAATTCTTAATTATTTATATTTTGATATTTCTCAATAAAATTTTTTTTCCAAATACGAAAAATTTAACACAAAAATCAATATTTTCATTACAAAATAAAAATTCTATCTCAAGCTTTTCCATAAGTATTTTGAAAATGTTTACTTTATCAATTTAAGTCGGATTCAATATTTACATAAGAAAATAAAACAACAACAAAAACTCTACCTTGTTATTCCCTCTTAGGAAATAAAACCGAAACAATTAATTCCAATTGATATTTCACTTCCTTTCTTATTTTGTTAGTATTTTGAGATACTCTATTCTTTTTTTTTTTGTAGTTGGCTGAATGTTTCAATTATATTTTTTTAATCTCTAGTTGAGAAACATTTTTATCTACTATTCTCCATTGATTGTATTTTAAGAAGTTTTTGCTAATGCAATCCTTTGTCTTAAAAGGATAAAATTAAATGCTTTTGTTGTCTTACTTTTTGGGTAAAAAAGAAATCATATTGGTTTATTTACTTTTAAAATATGTACTTTGAAAGTATCTATCTTAGTTGATATAATATTTTTGGTTTTTTTCATACACTAAAAGTTTTATATTTTATAAGTAGAAAAGTTTGTGCTTACACTATATATATATATACATATGCCTATATATTTGTAAACTTTTTCGATAAAAGATATTGTATTGAAAATACAAAAAACAAAAACAAAAACAAAAAAAATGTGCCTCTTTGGAGCATATGCTTTTTCCAATTTTATTATTCATTCTACTAAAAATCTACATCGTATTTAACTTTAATAAAGTATTTTATATTTAATGTGGATCAACGTTCATGATGGACTTATGTCCCAGGGTATTTATAAAATTGAGGGCAGAGTATAAGGTCAAATAAGCTGTAATACCAACTAAAAAGTGAATAATTATGTCCATTGTAAATTAGCAAGTCATTAAGATACACATCTAATGTAAATATAGTAATTATTTCTACAGCTGTCAAAAGGTTTTTCTCATTTAACTAGTTTCTTGGTGTTTTATTAAAAATAAATTTATATTTAACTTAATGAAATTATTTAAATTTTGCTAATAGATTTTTACTTTTTATATAGTTTGTAAAAATAATTATATTAATTAACTACAGTTGGTAATTTTCATAAATTGTCCATAATTATGATTTTATAAAGTAAAAAATTGTATTTAGTATCTAAGAAACATGTGAATTTTATTTAAATCATTCTTGGAATTTTTTAAGGAGCTTGAAAAAATTTATTTGGAGTTTCTTAAAGAAATTAATATAAAGATTTTGGAATTACAAACTTTTTTTTTGATAAAGTTTTCAAAATCAACTACTTGACTCATTTTAAATAATAAAATATTGTTACAAAGCTTAGCACATTGCAAAAAATCAAATTAAAAATTTATAAGAATTGTGGAATGTTTTAAAATTAATATTTATTCAATACAATTCTCTGAGCCCAACTTAATTTAAGTTCAAACTTAAACTGACCTATACTGACTATACTTTCATATGAGCTATTAAAGTTTATACATTTTTTGACAGCATAGTTAGACTACTTAATTTAATTCTCTGGCTCTTTGATTTAAAATTTATTACAGTATATATTAAAAAGGAGTTTACTCAACTGGTGAAAATTTTTTACTTTATTTTACACTCAAAAATTACTTTGAAAATAAACATTAACAAATTCTTAATTTGACTGCTGAACTTACTTATTTTATTGGCCTATCACAAAAAGTTACTGCCAAGATATTGTTAGCAGTTAATCATACAAAAATTATTACTGAGAAGAAAATATTAAGTTTTTAAGATATTAATGAAAACAGCTCGTGAGTTAAACTTTTTTTGCCTCATCTTTTACATTTGTTTTGTAAAAATGAGCGTGAAACGATAAAATTGTATAAAGCTAGATTATTTAACTCATAATTGTGCTTATAAAGGATCCCAAAATCATTAACAATAGTCAAATTTGGAAAGTGAAAAAAATTATGTTTAACGGTTTTTTTTTTTCAATTTTCGATTAATTTTTAAAATGATTTTTAAGACTCATAAAACGCTCCTAATTCAATGTTTAAACTATTTCTTAGACGATTGTGCTTATATACTATATGATTCCAAGGCTATTGACAATAATCAAATTTTGGCCATAAACTGCAATTATTTCCATCCTTTATTTAGTCCATATTGACTTACTATACATCTGAGTTTAAGTTGGTGACCCTTCCACGAAAATATGTTTTTTTTTTGCTTTAATTTTTAACAAATTAAAAATATAAATAACCTCAAACCATTTTGACTTAAAAACAGACTTTTAAGTAAATTATGTCAAATTATGACATAGACAGCCTTGTGATAATTCGAATATTTATGTCAATTTAACTACATTCATCATCATTTTATAAATCAAAATATTGGATCGATAGTTATATTAATGGAAATGAATGTTTTTTTTTTCACAGATTTACAATTTGAGCATGTTATAATGGAAGTAAAATACCATTTAGCAGCTGGCAAAAATATGAAATCAATAATTTTATATCCATATGGACCAATTTCGGGAACAGGTTGTTGTCGTATGTTACATGCCAAATATTTAGCACTGATAAGTTCAATTTATGCTTTGGTAAGTAAAAAAATTTATAAATTCTGGAGCTGTTATAAGAACTTAATTAATTTTATCTATTTTGTTGAAATCCAATTGAATATTTTATCAACCTGATTTTCATTCAAAATTAAAAAATAACTATTAATTTATGTTTATTGAATGATTTGAAATCGAAATGTCTGAAATATTAATATAGATCATTGTTCATTTTAAGCTGCTTTGAATTTTTTTCCGTATATATGGTTCCAATTGAAATAAATAAAAATAGCCATTTTAGAAAGTTAGCATTTACATTAAAATATATATTAAATATATAAACATGATTTGTTAATAATAACAATTAAAAGCCAGACAAAATATTGTGGGATAAATCTGATTATATTCCAGAGCAATTTTCAATACCTTAATTGATGTTGCACAAAAGCAGACTAAAATTCTACTCAATAGTATTTATTAGATTCTAGTCTAGTATATAATTACATGATCTAATCATGTATTTTGTTTCTTTGATATGCTCTTGTTGGAAAAGTTTCCTCATTGCTAACTATTAAAAGACTTTGTTTCTCATGAGTAGTTAAACAAAGTTTACATTGTCACTTTTGTTAACTTCTTTCATACTTCATAGTCTTTTTAAACTGTATCCATAGATAGGTTCTAGTATAAGCACTGGCCTCAGTAAGAGTGTGATTTAAGCAGATCAAATCGCCCACTTACATGGTATTCATACAAGCACTAATGATCATATTTTGCCCTTAATGATAATACTTTACATCATACAATTTCGGAGGCATACATAATATTATTAATATTTTTATCTGTTAATAATGTCATTTGAGATTTGACAGTACTTCCATTTGCAGACTTGATTTAGATTTTTGCAAATTGGTTGCTTTAATCAATTTTAACCTGTATTGCAAAACAAAATCAAACAAAACGTAAATAGATTCCTAAAATTAAGTTTCCCTCAATGTTATGAAGCGATCAATGGCTCTCATATAAAAGTAAAACATTTGAAAGCAAAAGCGTCTGATTAAATTAATTTTAAATAAACGTATTCTGTTATACTATTTGCGGCTGTTGATTACCGCTACCTCTTTATCTATGCAGATATTAGAACACTTGGGAGATTAAATGAGTCAAGTATCTGGGTAATTTTGAATTTAAAATTCGATTTTGTATGATTAACTATTTTCAATTATGACTGCTTAAAATATAAAAATTTGATATTAATTATTGAAACTCTTCATAGCTATATATAAACACTATACCGCTTGCAATGGTTAATATTTATTTTTCAAAAGAGAAATACACTATAAATCATATTGTTAAGATACAGTCGCCACGCTTTAGTGCTGCCAGATGATTATTTTAAAGCTAATGAGGGGTGGCACACGAGTCGTCATGACATGCACAACTTTTCGAAGTTAGGGGCGAGACTTTTTTACCCGAATTTCATAAGATAAACTTATAAAATAGAATTATATGTAATCCTGGTAAAGACTTTAGAAAAATTTTCACCCTTATGTCTTAATGATATTTTCATAGAAAATTTTATTTGTTATACATAAACTTCATAAAATACTTAATATCTACCAGCTCCTAAATCAGGTTATTTAAAATTGTTTACTTAAAGAGCAAGGAAATAATAATCCTTATGGCCATTTTATTGTTCTTACTACGTCCATTAGGTCATTCATACAAAAGCTTTGTTAATTATTTTAAAGATATTTTTTTTTAATGAGAAAATCGTAATCGGGCCCTTGGGATGACAATCATTTCAACAGAAAGAGTCATGTATTTCTTTAACATTCAGACAGGTTTCAATTATAATTAACAGTTCAATTAGGACGTGTCTGACAATTTTTCTGATTGGTAGGTATATCTACTATGTGTTATTTAGGGGAATATAATGGGCTGTCATCAGTCATCTGATATAAATCTTACATAAAATAAAATCCCTTGGAATCTGTAGAAGGTAGTTTCTCGAAAAAAGCACAAAGGAAAATATATTTAAGAAAATAGAATTCCTCCTCAAATCACAAACAAATGGGAAGAATTTAAGAGATTTCTTAAAGCTTAGAGAAATAAAAAATTCTAATAAAATTTTTTACTTTTTGCAAATGCCAAAAAGTTTATACCTTAATGCATAGTTATTATTTTATAGATAAGAAACAAAATTTCAAGCAAATATGATTTTATTTCTTTTTAAATTTTTGGTGTTGCTAAGTGTATAAATTTATAAAATACCATTTAAACCCCTCTTGTCAGCATTTTAACTAGGTTTGATAAGTAAAAAAGATTGTATCTAGTATTTCGAAATTTTAAAGAAATTTCACAAAAAAAAAAAGAAACAAAATTAGAATTTCGCTGATGCAAAATTTTTATCTAATTTTAGCAAGCTAAAATGCAATAAATAAATTTTTGTTTTATTTTTCAAAACTGCCAAAGGCTCTTTATTTCAAATTACCACCCGCAATTCAGTTAAAAAAAAAAAAAATTACATTTCAGAGCTCAATCTAGGACTGAGATACTTTGCCATTTTGAAAATAGATGAAAATTTTTACGAAAGGGAATTACGAAGTTAATAACTTTGGTTCGTAGTCTCATAAATTTGATTTATTCTTTATATCTTTTAGAATCAGTCATTAGATATAAAAGAAAATTATTATCTTGGTTTTTTATTAAACAAAAGTAAAGCTTAAAATTTAAGAAATATTGAAAATTTTGTTTAAATTTTTAATTCATATATTTAACATTTTTATGATAATTGATAATTAATTTGGTTTTTAAGTGATTCATAATATTATATTCAAGTAAAAAAACACTACACTAAAGTCAATGTTTTTACCTACCGAAATATAAATCTGTTTAAAAAATCAGCATCAAATTATTCTGAAGAAATTTGAAAATTCTCAAACCAGTCTTATCTGTGGAAATAAAAAAAACTTAAGATTTTATCTATGCAGAAAAAAAAACCAGAAGTTACAGAAGCAGAAAATTTTAAATTCCATGTGCAAAAAGAAAAAAAATGTTTAGGGGGTTGAAATTATCTTTGATGAAGCTCCATATTTAATAATGAAGACTTTTTTATCTTGAAATTCTACTTTTGCATAATTTATTTTTTTTAAAAGACACCAAACAGTTTCACTGGAACCATTTCAATTTGATTAGAGAAAAATTAACGAAGTTGTTGGTATTTAAATGTTCGTTGCAGAATTTTGATATTTTATAACGTAGCATAGCTGTCAGACTACCGATCAATAAAATAATCCCTTAAAAATGTTGGAGATGATTCAATGACAAGCTCTAAAGTACATAGTTACAATACTTTTTCACGAAGGACCTTCAAAGATTCTATGCCAACAGCTTATTTATTGAAATTTATCTTGAAAATTTAATAGAATATAGTTAAAATGTTATTTTATTGTGTAATAATTAAAGAAATTTATCCGCATTATTTGTATCTTTAAAATATATTTTTTATTCAAATTGATCAATTTGTTTCATACGAGATCTTAAATAACTTTCAAAAACAATTTTTTCGGTACAAATTTCCTTTTTACATGATTTTTAAAATTAGTTAAACATAAATAAAAGTAATAGACTCCTTTTAAATTCTTTGCTATTGGTTACATAAAAATTGAATTAACTTACTTTTATCCATTAACTTTAAATGACTTCAGGGACTATAGATTTACTTTCAATGAACTTGATGGTCAAATTAGGAATTTTCTATGTACACGAAACGATATAATTTTGAAATTACATTTTTGAAAGGTATTTTATTATACCAACAATTTCAATTCTTTTTATATTTTATTAAAGGAATTCAAAAATACTTGCTAGAAATTGTTATTTAATAGTGTAGTAGAAATTCGATTAAAATTTATAAATTACGATATAATTTAAGGAAGTTGTATAATTTTCATAGACCTTTTAAAATTTTTTTGTAAGACTTTGGATGATTTTATATAAATTTGTTTGTTAAAACAAAGAATTTTTAAAAATGAAAATAACTATATGCATATATATATATATATATATTTATTTATTTAACGGGTTGGTAATTTAAAATTTTTTAAAATATGAAAGATACGTATTTTCTTGATTAAGTGAAGTTCTATTACAATGGAAATAACAAAAAAATATAAAAAATTTTCTCTATAACTTGAGTTTCAATATTTTTGAAATTATAAAACCAAATGAGTTAAAATTTAAAATCAAAACTATTAATTATTTGGGTGAAAAAGGGCTAAGTCTCCTATTTATTATAGGACAAAATCAATAGTTTTCACCTTAATTTTGTAATAATATTTTATGCATTTCAATAAATTTAATTGCCTGTCAATTATTATTAAGGCAATAAAAAAATAAATTTACCTGTTTTTCGATATCTCTTAAAGATATCATCAGTTTTTTCCATTCAAGAAAATCCAGATGTGCAAATATTACATGGACTCAAAACTATTTTCAAACAAATTATAGCTTTGTATCAAATAAATGAATATAACTTTAAGGCTTAGATAGTTTTCTTGTAAATATTTTGTTGAATTTATCAACTTTAATAGTTAATTAACAATTTTAGAGGTAAATCGTTTACTTTGTTTACTTTTACAATAAGTCAATAAACTAAGTCTTTAAGCATTAATATCATTATAAAATTTAAATCTATTTTCTTATTTTGTTCTTGGATTGAAGAGTAGGTAACAATAATTAAAATACAAATTTCATAAGTAAGGTGTACAGCAAAGCAATTTGAAGAGCATTTAATTGGTTTTTGTTTTAGCTTTTAATAGCCTTGGTAGAATAAATCATGGAAGGAATAGCTCAAAAGTCTATAGAAAAGAAGTTTTTGAGCCTAAAAGTTAGCTTTAAAAATTCATTTAAAAAATAACTGATCGCTAATTTTGGTTTTTTTTTTAGAAAATTTCGGTACAGGTTTAAAATTTGATGTCAATGTTTTTAAAAAATAATCGTAATTACTAATAAAATAATCCCAAAGTTTTTTTGTGAAAAAGTTGTCAAGATGAGAATTCACTTTTTAAAATTAAAATATTTGGTATAAGAAGTAACATTCTTTCTATGAAACATACATTTGTATGGTTAGTGAATGAACCATGCTGGAATTTCAAATGAAACGCTACAAATCTATTTAATTATCAGAGAAACGTAATTAAAAAAAAGAAAACAATCCACATGAGTTTATTTTGATCAAATATACAATTTGATAGACATAAACCAAAATTAATTGATTTATTTAACGCTAAACTACAAACCATCCTAAATGAAAGGGTTTCAAAAATCTCCATCGGTTTGACTACATATTAATTACATAATAATACAATATACAGATTTTTTTATTGTTTTATAAAATTTAAATTTAAGGTATTTAATTAAGGAACATATTTTAGGAAGAAATAAATAAAAGTTTTCCTTTCAAATTCTTTTCTAATAGCTCCTTAAGGAAGAAAAATTAAATATGAAAACTACGTCGTCATTTTGACAAACTTTTATGATCCAAGGTAAAGTTTTGATACATAAATACTTTTTCTCTATATCTATTAGTTTTTCCTTTTTTCCCCTTACCTAACAATCAATTTAATTAATTATGTCTAGCTAATGGAAGACGCAATATAAAGAATAATGTAAACCAAGTTCTGTATTTTACTTGGTTGTTGAATTAAAATTTGTTATTATAAACAAAAGCATAAATATTAGCTTGCATTAAATATAAAAATAAGATATTAAAACTTAAGAAGTGCTTTTATTTCTGTTTTAAGAATTTTTAAAATAAACTTCTTTTAAAGAGAATCTTAATACATAGTTTTGACTATCTTAAACGATTTGATTAAAGGTTTTTTCTTATTTGATATTTATTTAACAAAATAACAATTTTAGCTAAATGTTACAAGAAAAATAAACAATTATTCTCTAATAATTTATTATGGAATAGTAGAAAAATAAAATATTGATAAATTTCTTATTAAGTTAATATTAAATTCAATATATTAACATTTAAATGAATTTTTTACACGAAAAAAGTAAATACAAAAAAAGGACTTATGAATTATTAATTTAAATGTAAGAACATTCATAGAACTCCAAGTTTAATTTTTGTCTTTGCAATAAAATATTTTATTTAGAGTTCAAAGTACTACTATAACGATAAATAATAAATAAATGATGAATTAATATTATAGATTAGCAGCAAATAAGATTCAGTTTAATCATAAATCAACATAATACATAGAAAAAAAGTAGTATTAGTTTTAAAATTATAAAAAAATATCTTTACCAATAACTACTCATGCCGAAGAGGAAGAAAATTGTTAGCTTCAAGGAGATTTAAGCAATGACATGTCTAACGGGTAACACAACCCAACTAGAAAATTGTTAAGGATAGTATCAGGAATTTATCCAGTTTCCCTTATCTGTAGTCCATTCCATTGATCCAGGAAGCATCAGGGAAGTAACGCCTCATTGGACCCTAACCGGATCAGGTTACCTGATGCTCTCTGGAGCAATAAGCCTGATTCAGAATGGAATACAGATAAGGGAAACCGAATCCATTCCTGATACTATCTTTAACAATTTTCTAGTCGGGTTACATTTAACCTAAGATTCCTGAAATAAAAAAAATACATAAAATTTACCTGTAGCCTGTAGCCTATGTCCAGTATATAGGTTAAAGCTTTTGAAAAAATTCAAAAGTATTTATATCCTTCTTTCATTGCAAAAGCGCGAATTATATGATGTTTAATTTTTACAACTAAAAAACACAACATTAATTTGTGATTTGTGAAACCTTATTAAGGCAATCATCAGGCTATCGAAGTCTTTTCCTGAGGAGGACTGCAATAGTAAAAATTTCTGGATCAGTTCCTAAGCAAGGATTGATCTAAAGCATTTAATTAAGTATAACCTGATCTAATCTGGATCAAGTTCAGGTTTCCCTTAACTAATTTCCAGCCGGGAATAGATCTATAGATTTATAGTACATGTTCGATCACTAGACAATAACATTTTTTTGTCAAATTGAAAACAATTTAGCATACATTTTTATATAATTTATTAATTTCTACTAAATTTATCGAGTGTTTATTTTAAAAAAGTTTTTTGTTTTTTATTTTTGCTAAATTAGGTTCATACAATTTAACTTAATTTTTTTACAATACTTAAGAGTTTTCTAACAGCATATCGATATATATTAAAATGCCATAAAAAAAGCACGTTAAAAAGTTTATAGAACTTCTTTTAGTTTTTTTTAGAATGAAAACTTTTAATTAAAATAATCAGACTTAATTCTGAAAACATATATGAATAAAAACAATAAAATTAACAAACTTTTGTTTTAATCTCTATACAAAGTGCTCGTAATTGCAATTAGAAAACTATAGAAAGTAAAAGATATGAGCGTAGAAAACTTTAGGAAAAAATCTGAGAGCATAATTTCTAATAATTTTCATTCTAAAGCTCATATGTCAACAAGAATAAAACTAAAAAAAACTTTCTTTATGTTAATTGCAAATTCAGTATGCTATTTATTATAAGCACTTCAAAATAAATTCTAATATATACCATTTTTCGAGCTATTATATACATAAATATTTATATATATATATATATATGTTTGTATACATGGCTGTGTATATTGACAAACTGATGTCTACCCTTGTACAACACTATTTATTGTTCTAGCATTTAAATACGCAAAGTGATTGTGCTTGAAAATTTTACGCTTTACTGGTTACTTAAGGGCAAAAGAAAATATATATGTATATTTGCTTTTATAATTTTCCCTCTTTTAGCACTCTAATTTCAGACTAAAAATGGATGGGATAAACAGTTAATCAAGTGTAAGTTTATTTATTATTACCATAAAGAGACAAATAGTAAATGATTTTTAGACAAGGATATCCTTTTTTTAAATAAAAAATGAAAAGAAAATCTAAATACTGTGTTATAACAGTTTAAAATGTCAATTCTTGTTGGATATATGAATCAAAGAGGAAATAGAAAATCACTTTTCATTTTTCCAATTAGATTTAAAAAACGTTTAGTTCTAGCTATATCCTTGAAATATTTAGAAATTGCAACTTTAAAAAGATCTTCTTCAAAAATGATAACAAAAGTAGATATATATATATGTATATGTTTATATTTGTATTTTTGTTGTTATTTTGGTCAGTAGTTTATAGTAAGCATTGTATCATCGTTGTCACTCAGCTGTTGTTGCTATCAATGGATTTATTATTATATTGTAATAATATTTGTACAAAATGTGTAGTTAAATACATGTTTACAGAGAAATTAATAAAAATATTTACAAGCAAGCTATTATTATTTTTTACAAAGTTAGTTTGCGTTTCTTGGCTTCATCAGGATAATATATCTCAAACAACAAAATTACTAATACAATATATTCTTCCACCTAGACACAGCTACCATTTATAATCTCTGCTTGTTGAAAAGCCTATTTTAATCCTTTTTAATGGAGCTTGCAAATGGATGGAAAATCAGCTAAAAAAAACTTTCCTAGCGAAAATTATATTTTTAATGTAAGCGTATCCAGCCCACACAAAATAGTTGCAAAAAAAAGTGCTTTTAGAAAAATGTTGAAAAAGAAAAAAAGAAAATTTAGTCTACAAAACAAATGATGATGACTGATGAGATTCAAAATGAAATTAAAATAAAAAATTGGTCATCAAATGCAGTTTTTTCAAAATATAAATTCTCACAAATAATAAAACTCAACAATCCTGTGGAGCTTTTTTACTCAACAATACAGAATTGTATTTTGGTTAAAAGCAAGAGTTGGACTGAAAGTGAAGCAAACATTTCTAATTTTTATTTCTCACGAAAACAAAATCTAACACCAATCCTGACATTTTTTAATTATTTAATATTTGCCTTTATGTTGATAAATACTCCTTTGGTATCAGTCCTGTAAAATCATAAAATCATAAATTATTTAAGTAAATTGCGAGTATTGCAATAGTACTAAAAAAGCCTCCTCTTAAATATGCTTTAAAATAAAAGAAACAAATTAATTCATAAATTTTAGAAAAATTAATATTTCATAGTTACTTATTTTTTTATGTAGCATTTACTTGATATTCTTTTATAAGGACAAAAAATTTTTTAACTAATATATTTATCAACATCAGATAAAAATATTTTGTAAATTTTTTTTCTTCAAATATAAATTACAACAATAACTTTTGATTCTATCCTGTTATTTGAATCATCTTCTGAATTAAAAATAAAAAGAAGTTCAACCTTTGCTCAGTAAAATTATATATATATATATATTTTTTTTTTGTCTGTGATAAATGGCATGCAAAATGAAAACAAAAAAAAAATCTCTAGTGTATATTATGAACTCATTTTGTTAACATATTCAAAGGAATTTTAGTATCTGTAATAGACTGAGTACAATTCTAGGAATGAAAGAATGTAAAGAATGTAAATATTAGGCAAAAAATTGGTCGGAGTTAAAAATTTATTAAATTCCCTAAGCAAATTTGAAAAATTTTTTTTCTTTAACAGACATTGTTTTTATTAACTTAAAAGCAAAATTCTTGGCACTCACTATCCATTTTAGATGGTTTAAAATCCATTTCAAACTTTTATATTAATATCTATTATAACATCAATCTTTTACCCATTTTATCTCACAAAAGGCTGCTTTGAGGCATTTATTACACTTTTAAAAATATATTTTAATCATATAATATTCTGTGGAAAATGCAATTTTTAAATCATTTTTGAAAAACTAAATTTCTTTTTCAAGAAAACCTTTTGAAACTTTGTTTTTTTTTGCAAATTTTAAGCTTTCTAAATGAAATTTCAGACAAAATTTGTTATTAAAATATTTTTTAAGTAGTTTATAAAATAAGAAATTTCTAAATTTATATTATTTGTTTTATCTCACACATACAGTTATATATTTCTTAGTACAAAAGTAAAACTTTTTATATAATTCTTATGTCAAAGTAGTTTGAAGTTTTAAAGGAAATTTTCTTCTTTAACTTTATTCAAATATAGATTTATAAAGTTTTTATTTCTTTGAAAAGTGTCATTCAGAAAAAATTAAGGTAATATTAAAACTTTTTTTTAAATATTTTTTTAAGGTCTAACACATCTAAAGCAGTAACTGCAATAGAAAAAATTTGAGTCTTGCATTCTTAGTAATTGTTAATAATTGTATAAAATTATTAATAATTGTTTAAAATTATAATTTGGTATACACTACGCTTTACTTAACCTCGTGGTATATTTTTTTTTTTTTGTAGGATAATTCGTATACTTTTATTCTTTAATAAATACTTTAAAAACCAATTTTCTTTGAAATCTTCATTTTCTGATACTACCCAAATACTTCAAATTCTATTGTTGACTTTGTAGCTATTTCAGTTAAAACACAATTCAAACAAATCTGGTTTTATTTGATATTATTGATGTCACTTCAATATGTATTGGACTATCATTATTATTGCCATAAGTGAAATGCATGCATGTGAGTTGTTTATTTTGATAAAATCTTAAAATCTTTTAAACAGTAAAAAGCACTTATTGTTAGCCTTAGAGTAAACATATTTAAATATGTAAACAAATTTGTCTCATTTTGTCAAAATATTACATTTTACTATTTTAGAAATAGATTCAATTAATTGAATTAGTTGAGTTAGTTTTTAGAATTATATTATATCAAGTTAGATTCTAGTTAAATACATTTTTTAATATGTAATTAAAATTAAAAAATTTTAAAAGTCTTGTAAATATTTCTATAATAAAAAATCTTTTGCTTGATTAGCATTTATAAAATAGTTTTCAAAATTTCGCAGAGTATTTTAATAATATCATAATAAAATTAAAAGATTTATAAATTATATATCAAAAATTAAATTAGTCCTGGAGCTTCAATAAATCTTTTTTTTTTTGAATATATTCACATTAATACAGAAAAGAATTGGACATTAAAATATTTTTCTATAGAATAGGAATATTTATTTTCATGAATAAGTAAATATTTAATTTATTATTTTTTTCAAACAAATTTGCTGACTTTGTTAATATCCTTTATATGGTAAATTTATTTCCCTTTTTTTGAATTATCCTTACTTAAAATATTCAGAAATATTATTATTAATGTTTTATAGTTTTCTTTTCATTGAAGTAAAATTTTCGTTAAAGCTTAGGGGTTTTTTGTACATTAAGTTTAAAGTTTTTTTTTTATTAACTATGTTGTTGTTTAGCTAATTACAAATAAATTATGATTAGCTTAAATTATGTAATAAATTTAAAACAAATTTTTGTGTTGAAAGTTGAAGAAAACTATTGATAAAAATTATTTTATTTATATGAAATTTAATGTAATTTATGAAATTTTTATGCTGACTCTTGTAATGAATCGCTTTTTAAATATGTTTTCAAAGTAAACATTTATTATATTCTTTAACTAGAGTAATAGTTCGAAATAATAAAAATTTTTAAATAATCTGAAGCAAAAATCTGGATTTGTTATTTTGAAAAATTTACTTGAAAAGATATATTTGTTTTTTAGATTTTACTTCACACAGGTATTACTTACAAAAACTTTTTATTCTCTTATAAAATAAGGTAAAAGTTAGATATTTTGAGCTTTTGTTTTTTTTTTTAAATTGTTCCATTAGTTTTTGAATTAAAACAGTAGATGGCCATACAAAATTTTTACTTTGTTACGAAGAAAATAGAAATTTTAATAATAGATTTTATTATAATTACTACTTCAAAGTTTGACTATTTTCTGAATATTTTCTGTTTCTATTTAAGTAAATACTAATTTAGGTTAAACTGCTTTTAGTGATCCTTTTGTTAATAAAAAGCAAAAATATCAAAACTTGCTATTTAAAAAGTTTGTGTTTGTGTTAAGAGAATGATACAAAAGTCAACAAAGATAAAATCTATTATGATGAAAATCATTTATTTTTAGATATTTTGTTTATATTGAACTTATGAAACAATTTATAAACATAGTTTTGTTATTTTCCATCCTTATTGCTATTATATACTTTAAGGATTTAACATCTAACAGATAACAGATAGCTTTCAATGTGTATTTATGCCTTAATGACTATCATGAGTTTCTTAGATATAATATACACATTTGAGCTTTGTTAGAAAAAAGAAATATAGTTTCACAACTATTATTACTACAATATTTTCAATGTATTGAATTGTATTCAAGAGAACTTAACGAAAGTTAATTTGTAAAATAAACTACTAGTAAACAACAGTAAAAATAATTTCTTTTGGTATTAATATTCATATTTAAATTAATTGATTTTTTCTCATTCTTTTTATTTTTTTAAACTATTTAAGGAAGTTTCACATTTATAGTAATTGATTAGGTTTTTGTAAATATTTCGCTCTAAAACAAAAAAAATATTGGCTAATACCATATGACAAGCTTGATTGATTAAGGAAAGTTCTTATTAATTGATATAAACTATCTTATCATGAAGAAAGAAGAAAAATTATGAAGTTATGAAAGTTTTCTGAAAGTTTGTGTTTGTATTAACTAAATTTAATTAGATTTATTAACTATGACAAAAATTAGTTCTAGATTTTCTTAGAGGAAAAATATTACTGCAAAATTAAAAACTCATTTAAGACACCAACCAATAATCTCCGTTTTAATCATGTTTCATTAATCGATATATTAATTAATTAGTATATCTTTTGTTGTATGACTTTATCCATTCACTTATTTTGAATGATAAAAATATAGAAATGGTTTTTTTAAGATGTTCTGTTAGCCCTCGTTGCGGCCTTGGTAGCAAGACTAATATGCGCAGTTTTGTGGGACTTTAATAAAATTACAATATATGTATACAAAAAAAGAATACTAAGCTAAAAAAAGTCAAAGATTTAAAGCTACACATACTGACCACATGTTACAAAAAGCAAGAAAAAAAAAAAGAAAATAAATTAGGTCAACAAGGTCAAGTCTTTTTTTCCTATTTATCTTTTAGCTGAACAAGCTGATTTGTAATTTATTTAATTTAATTGGAAAAGAAGGAATTGACACATCTTCAAACAACAAAGAAAACTTAACAATTAATTCAATTTAATATTATAAGAGTATATATGAAAAAGTTTCAGCAGAAAGATTAACAAGATTATATTTATCTTGAGTCCTTTTTAATAATAATTGGTCTACATTTGTTCGATCGGAGTCAAATTCATTCACGTTCCGTTTTTTCTCACTTCAAAATTTTAAAAATTACCTATTAATATTTAATGACTTTAAGGATGAAATCAAAGATGTCTTTAGCAAAACAAAAACTAATCAATGATTTTCTGAAAATTGATTTAAGAATTTCTTTTTGATGTAAATTAATCTCGTTTTTCTTGAAAACCAATACAAATTAGGTTGAAAAAATTTGTAACATTTAATCCTTTTAACCAGTATTGTTATATTTTTTTTAAATTTTCAACAAAAAAACATACTTTCACGATATTTCTTGCCTCAACAGTTTGCTTATAAAAAATATCTTAAAAAAAGGGACTTCAACAAACAAGAAAAAATCAATAGAACCTTTTTGGTAGTTTCAATTCATATG
Organism: Acrocera orbiculus; assembly: GCA_947359355.1. Taxonomy (NCBI): domain Eukaryota; kingdom Metazoa; phylum Arthropoda; class Insecta; order Diptera; family Acroceridae; genus Acrocera; species Acrocera orbiculus. The sequence goes on from OX375759.1 coordinate 7,602,060, forward strand.
TTTATTTTTTTGTTTTCTTTAAGCGTAAGTTACGGTTGAAATGACAAAAAAAAAATATGCTGAAAAAACTAAATTTGTTATTTATTAAGCGTATCAAAAATAAAAAAATCCAAAGTTATAATTCATTGTTGGTCTAAGCTAACAGAAAAGTAGGAAACTCATTCTCTCTGGTTGTAAGTAAGCAGTTTGTAAAAATCTTGAGATATAAAAGTTTTTTCAGGCAACTAAAAATTAAATCAAATACAATAATAGTGTATTTTTTTGTTACATGAATTTATGTAGTAGCAATTTTAAACTAATTTCATTGTAAATAATATTGCATTTTAGACTAATGATGGCTGGTGACTAATTTAAATAATTCTTACAGGTTGCAATAGTGGGTGTAAAGACTACAAATTCTGAGACTTAATTTAAATGCCTAAAATAGATTTTTGTTTTGTTCAGAGTTTACAATTTCTTGAATTTTACATGCTTTGTTATTGCTTCTTATATATCTTAAAAATATATATCTTAAATTAAAGCCTCCAATATTTTTTGCATAGTTATAAAAAACAAAATTATTGAGAAACAATCACAAGTTTTATAGAGAAATTATTCTCTAAGCCAAGCGGGATTAAGAATCAAGTGAAGTTTTTGAAATATTTTGTTTATACTTTAAAGATGAGCCTAAACAATTGTGTGCTTTTGTTACTTTTAAGATTTTGAAGACTTTTAATATAAAATTCCCTAACATAAAGCTATAACTATTTCCTTTTTAAAACTTTGACTCACAGTTTTTGAAGAAAATAATACATGTTGTGGTTTAAATATAAGTTATCACTTATATTTCTGTGAAAAAGTATTTAATCCTGTTTAAAAGAAAGAAGTCTAGTTTAACGAAGGGCTCTAGCATTGAATTTCTTAACATAAGGATGTCAAATTGCATTTCCAGGTTATTACAAACAAGTTTTATTTTATTTTAATAAAATTGAATAAAAAAGTTTTAAGGAAAATTATATAAATAATTTGGGTAAGAAAGTAGAGTAACAGCTATACCGGAAAATGCTTCTTTTTTTCATTATTAATGTTCAGGAATGTTAGAAAAAATTCACAAAATCTAATGATGAATTACTACTTGTGAAATTTTAGCAAAATTTCCTTTAAAAATTTTAATACATATTCTATAATTTTTTAATAATAAAGTAAAAATTTTTCAAAATTATAATAAAAAATGTTTTATTAAATTTCTTAGAAAATTAAAATTCATGGATTTTTCTGTCAAAGAAGATTTCTACTTACAATTTGAACCATATGATTGCTCTAATTGAGACAAAGTTTTTCAGCCTCATAGAGGCTACAATCCATTTAAAATCAATTTATGTACCAAATAGAAACAATGGTTTTGGTAAATATACTCATAGTGATTGATTTTTTTGGTTTGACATAAGCTAAAAGAATTTCTTCTGAAAGCATTTATTCTTATATTAATGTAATCTGTCATTAGCAAATTTTTAGCAGACATATTAAAACGTCTAAAAATTGCGTAACATCAAAATTTTTGTAATGTTGTGTCAATCTGGGATTAAAAATTTGATATAATTTTCTAAGTTATGTATTTCAAATAAGTTTACTCCAGGTACTGTAGTTTTTTTATTATTACAAAATTAATAAAAAAAAAATCGTCAAAATTTAATTTTTCAATGTTCAGGAATAAGACTTTTAACAACAAAAACTTTAATTTATATGCGATAATTCAAGGTATTTCAAGGGATTTAATTAAAACTGTTTTAGTCAATCAATGATAATTGAAATTTATTTCTTACATTTTGGTTAGGGTATCTAGTTCTGATGTCCTTGTGGCAGACTATCCATATTTAAATTCAGCAAACCGTCTTTATTTTGTTAAAATTAGAAATAAAGACATCATTTAAAAATTGCTTATTAATTTATTTTGGTTATTCATCTTTTAAAAATATTACTGCTCAATGTTTAATTTTTTATTGTAAGAATATCCAATAACAGTTCAATTTAAAACTGCTCTGACTGAAAAACTGATTCGAAAGATTGGCCTTAACAGATATTCATTTAACAAATGATGAACTTTCATACAAAGCAATAAAACTTAGAGAATAATTGTAGAGTTTAAAGGTTAACAAGGATACATTAATGTAGATTTAAAAGAAAATTAATGCATTTTGATGTATGTAATTAAATTGCTTTTAGTAATAATGATGGCCAAATAATCATCCATGCTAAAAATTTTTTAGTATTAGTTGAACAATAAAAGAATCAAAAACTTGATGTTCCAATTAATTTCCTTTAAAAAACCTTTTGAGAGGACAATCATTATTATATTTGTATATAACAAGATTTTTAAGCTCTTTATTTCTCTCCAAAGTTTGTTATTTTACGTTTTCTTTACATTTTAGTTCTTCAAAGATTGAAACGGGCAATTTGTTTAAGACAAATATATTTTGAGCTCCAGCTTAACTTAATTAATCTCAATTGCTAATAAGTTTTTTCAGTTTTTTTAAATCTAGAGCCAATTTGCTTTACATTTTTTGCCATTTGCTTAATCTAAAAGATAGTTTTTTGCTTTATATTTTAAGCAAACTTTGTAAAAAATTTACAAAGCAATAGACATGTCTTTAACGATTTACAAAATTTGATAGAAACGAAAAAACCAAGTTTAAAAAGGTGAAATTCTTTAAAGTTTCATAAGGAAAATTTTAATCATAATTACCATATAAAAAACTAAGCGTTATGAACTTAAGACTTTATATAATTAATAAAATATATTTTATTTATTTTTATTTTTGCAGAATATATCTTTGTTAATCATACTTGTTTATTCTTGGTTGATAAATATAAACATAAAAAAACAGGAGAATTTGGATGATGTTTACTATGGTAAATAGAATTTTATATAAAACAATTAAATTAATTTTTTTTTTATAGCTTAAAAAATAATTTTATATAATATATTTGAAAATGTCACTTTCATATTACATTCACGAAAAATAGCTTAAGTATGATAATTTTTTTATATCGTTAATTTCAGGAGTCCAATTGGCATATATTACTATCATTGCTACTCAGTTTTCAATGGTTGTTCTAAGTATCATGTTAATAGTCGGAATACACAGGGTAAGCTTCAAAGAATTCCATTACCCTAAATGTTCATAGCTAAGCATAGGATAATCGATTGCAATTATTTTTAATTAGAAAAACTGTTTTAGATACCTTTTCTTTTGAAGTAAATAAATTTTATTAATAACTTGCTTGAAAGTTTCGATATCACTTAACATTACTTAAAAAAATATTTTTGTAATGAAGGAAATGATAACTATAAGGATCAATTTAAAGGAAATAATACAACTTAGTATTGCTAATTAAGAAGAATTTTCACAGTTTAAGAGCTAGTTTATTTTTTCAGAGATATAACTCACAAAAGTTGACAACTTTTTATTTTATAGATTAATTTCATTCACTCGTAAATAAACTACATCCCTTTATATCGTTTTTAATATTTAATTTTAAAGTAAAAATAAAGGTAACATGAAAGAAAAGACTTTTATTTCGGATTTTTTTATATAACTATAATGAACTAAAATGGGAAAAAATAATTTATTATACCATTGAATGGGAACAAGGGGATAAGTAATGCTTTTTACAAGATTTATTTACAATTTTATAACACGAGAAATAAAAGTGTGGGGTGTCGAGAAATTATAGCTTAGAACAATATTCGTATTTTTGTTAAGAGAACAGAAAACTATAAAAAATGAAATCAAAACAAAACTTTATAGTTATAATTGAAAAAAAAGGATAATTAAATAGATAAAATCAGAGAAAAAGCCTTAATAAGGACTCCTATTATAAATAATTCGTTAAAATATTGATTAATAAGGCAGTCTTTTTTAATTAATAAATAATTAGAGCAAAATTTAGTACAATCAAAAATGTAAGGATACTTACTAAAAGTTTTTCTATTAAGAAATATATATTATATAGATAAAAATTGATTGAGTAATATCTCAAAGTTTGATTGGGATTCCCCATTATTATCTTAAGGAATTTGTCAAAATATTTTGCTAAATGTCATGATTATTATTCAATAATGACAAAAGATTTAATTAATTTATGAAAGATTTTCCATCTTCTATTTCCTTATGAAAATTTTTTATGACAGATTGATAAAAATTATGAGAGTTTTCGAATAAGTTTTGACCAAAGGTGACCTTTACAAATGGTTGAATTCTCAAAAAAATGACACATGCAACCATTTTGAAATTTTTCTAAAAGCTTACAGTATACATTTGAAAATGTTTAAATAACATTAAAATGTAGTCTCTAAATATAATGATATTAGGCATAATAAAATTAGAGGAAATTAGAAAGAATGAGATCCTTGAGTTTGATTTGCTGTAATATTCCACTCAAAAAAATCTTATTAAAAGGTTGTATGATTTTCTTTACATAAAGAAATAAAATGATGAGTCTTATAGACAAGAAGTAAAGAGATTAATGATAAGATCATAAATGTTACATATAACGCTCGACACGTATTTAATTTAATTGCCGTACATGTGGAATACTCTCTCAATCATTTGTATAGTAGGATAAAAATTTATCAGTAAAAATGAATGAAATCTATTTATTTATATTTTTTTTAATATTAGGGTAAAAAAACATATTCCAATTTTGTGTAAAATTAAAATATGTCCAAGCTGTTTTAAAAAATAGTTATAATTTAGTTTATTAATTAAAATTTAAACAATTTAAATAAAGTTTCATTGCAATAGAAATAAAAGGAAACAATATATATCATAGTCCCTATTTATAATTAAATAAATAAATAATATTTTTTACATTTCAAAAAACTATAATTTCGCACTGTATGCTTGTCTAAATCAATTGAAGTTTTATGCTTTTTCTTTTCAATAGCACATTTTTTTGTTGAAAAACTTTTCAATTTGCAATTTTTTTTTTTTGGAAAAGTAAGCCTTGAAAAAACTTTTAGCAAATATTTTTTCTTAAGTAATCCTCGAGAGAGTACTAAGCTTTATTGGTATTATCTTCATCAGAGATTTGTCAGATTTGGCTTATTATTATAAATGTCATATGCTTGGATTCTTTTAGTTCTGATTTTATTCATTTTAACTCAAATTCTGGATATTTTTCAATGACTTCTGGAGAAACAGTATTTATCGAAAGAAGAGGTAAAAATAGTATTCTTAATTGTTATTAATGAAATGAAGTTTATGAATGTTGGAGATCAATGTAAAAAATTTATTGATGTTTAGGAAGACTATATAACGGAATTTATTTAAAACCATTGTATTCATTTTAAAAGTCATATGTTTCTTATTATTTTGAAAATGTTACTTTAAATACATTTTTATTTTGAAAGTCTTATTTCTTTGGTAGAATAAAGATATTATTTATTTGTTTGATTTGCTATAAACAATGCGAAAATATGTAAAACTAAAAATTGGGAATAGCATGGATAATATCTAGAATGCTACAGATAGTAATTTTGTTGTTTATATCAGTAAACTGCTCTGCTTCAATTATTATAGATAAAATTATTATGAAACTTTTGATTAGTTTAACCACAAAAATATTATCTGTTTAATTTAAATAATTATCTGATTGAGAAGTGGTTATGCCAATGGAATATCCTCATCATTTGCTACTAATCGTAAGATTTCCATAAACTTTGCACTGAATTTATAAGCATTTAAGCGCCCTTTGCTCTAGAGCGTTTTGAAAATATCTCTAAAATCTATTAGTGGGACCTCTATAATTGTTCAAAATACATCTTTTTTGCTTTGTTGAACTTTATGCAAGAGATGCACATTGGTACAGGGCCAAGTTTCTTTGGATAGACGCTACAAGTAGACGAGTTGTGAATTAGTAGAGCAAAGGAGCAATCGGCGCATAAAAGCAAAGAAAAAAGAGTTTTCGACAACGACGACTGTGTATGAGTATAAAAGAATTACATTGTTTTCACCACCCCATCCCTTCTCCCTCCCGATGATTATTTTTTTAATATTTCATCTGAAGCACTTACTTCTTCCAAATCATAAAAATTGTAGACTATGTCACAACATATTCCATTATCGAGTCTTGTTTTGATGTTCCGGTTTCAAATTTTGATAACATTTTTCTCTGTTCCTCAATGGTAAAATTTATTCTTTTCCTGTGTGATATTAATAAGTCTTAGAAATAAAATATAAATTTAAAATAATGCGTAGCAGTAACCAAAGTCTCTAAGAAATAAACAGATGGAAATTGAAATTTTTGATACTGCCATGAAAATGACAAAATATATTTTATTGCGAACATTCTATTTTACTGAGTCAGTACAAAAATTCAAGTGCATTGCCTTATTTGAAAAAAAAAAAAAAACTACTTAATAGACAGCCATATCCTGTGATATAGCAAATCATGAATTAGATAACACAAAAAATGTATTATGTCATACATAATTTAAATAAAATTACTTTAGAGTAGAAAGGGAATATTTGATAAGGAACCCAAGCCTAGGATATATACCTACAGACGGGCTGGAAGATTGTTGAAATATCAACAACTAAAACAAGAAAAATAATTGTCGCTTAGGGCTTGTATTTCTAGATAGCCTGCTTGGGCATATATTTCAGTATTTTTTAGGTATTCAAGTTTTTTTCTTATATGTGAAGCATATCAAACCTAAACAAGGATATGAATATAGTATAAAGAGCAATTTTTATAAATTTATTATGTTTACCTAACACGAGATAATAAATATTTATAACAAAAATAAATACATGTTTGTTCTTTTACTATAAAATTGTATAAATTTGTAAACTTTCAGGCTTTATTTATACATCATAGCTAGTTTTTATGCTTTTCTTGTTCCACTTTTATAATACATTTTTCATGGTATATAGAATGAAAAATGAAACAACAACAAAAAAATTGTGTAGTCTAAATATTAAAAAACTGACTGCTGACACAATTTAATATTCTGCCATAGATATTCATCAGTGAGTGATACTTTTTTGTTATTCATATAGTTGAAATAAATTTAAACCCACTCAAGAATATGGAAATTACTTGATGAGTACCTTGACTACAAAAAAAAATTTATACAAATTTATATTCTGAAATTATTATTTATTAAATCGGACAAAATTAATTGGCATTTTAAAGCAATAAATTGTTTGATTTAATAGAAAATAATTATAAAAAATGGAATATTTTATTTTAGAAGTCTAATAAAAATAAATTAACAACAATATTATTGTCTTTTTACAATTATGAATAATTGTTTGGTTTTTTAAATATTTTATTTCATATTTGTAGGAGAATCCAGGTTTAGTAGTGCCTTGGATTATAGGATTTATAACTTTTATGGCACTGGAAGCTGTTTCTATGGTATATTCAAACGTTCTAAGAGATCATGTAAATAAAGTAAGTAGATTTTATATATGTAATTAAAAAGTAAATTAATTACAAAAAAATTTAATAGTAGAATTTTTAATTTTAACATAAATTATTTCTTTGAAACTTGAAGAATAATTTTACATTTAAAGTTGTTTTGATTGGAAATCTTTTAAAAGTGGCTTCCAATCAAATTATTTTCTTATTTATCATTAAACTAGTGATTAAGTAGCTGCAAGGTTTTAGTTCTATTTTTTATCTTTATGACGTATAGAAAATACTGTTTATATTCATTTGAATTTTAAGAGGATTGAATAACTTAAGTATGTTAATAAAAGCGATAAAAATTGTATTTGTGTACAAATTCATTAAATAAGTAAAATAATTTCTACTTAAGGGTATCGTTCGGTATTTAATTTTTATTTTTCCATTTTTTATATGTTTTTAAAAATAAAAAAAAATAAAAATGTTATGTAAAGTTGAGCGGTATAAAATTATCGAAGTTATGAGCATTAGTGTCCATTACTCTAGACTCTAGAGAGTTAGCAAAACTTCGATGTCGGTGTGCACCATAACTTAAAATCAACTAGATCAATCGTTTTGAAATTTTGCACTCTATATTTACACATATTTTATCAGGTAATGACAATAGTTTTTTTTTTTTTTTACAATAATAAATAAGTCCAATGCTACCAAAAAGTGAAAAATTTAAAAAAAATGCTCTAGTCATTATCTCAAAAAATTTCTTCGAAATAAATAAATTTTGAATTTTTAGTTTTAAATAATTCTGTTGCGAGTTATGATGGGCCCAGCAAAACACTTTTTTTTCAAGGCACCTCCAGACATTCGCTGCCACTTACTCACTTATTATTATTTTTATACAAAAACTTGGCAAAATATTGTTTAGATGTTGTGTTATCATATAAAAATGACTTAAATTAATCAGAACTACTTGTATTGCAAAAAAAAAATTCTTGAAGACATGCCTTTTTTTCAACGAATTAACTGAACACAGAACAATTTGTATACTAATAAATTAAGAGATTCACCAGCAAATATTCAATCAATTAAATTTTATATAAATTTCAGTACTGATTTTACTGCTTCGTTTTTCTTTTATTGAAAAGAGTTTCAAATATTTTTATATTTTAAATTTATTTTATTTTAGAAGTTGTTTTCACCTACAATAAGGCTGTCATAGATATTTAAGTAACTTCAAAAAGTTTTTTAAAATGATTATAGGGTAGCTTCAGGATCCGATGGTAATTTTACAGGGGTCCTATGAATCTGCTATAGTTTCAAGAGCCTAAGAATAATAATAAATTTCTTTGTTTTATATGCTATACATAGATACTAATAATTATGTAAAAAATCTCCTCTTTTGAAAAGAAATGTTATAAGCAATAACAATAGCCACTGATTATTTTGAATCCTTTAAACGAGACAATAAATCAGATTGGGTTAAGAGTATTATACTAATGAAGCTTGCGTTTGACTGTTCAGTAAATTTTTGATTTATAATAGGGAATTGTTTTCACAAGATATATTTTAATTATTATTTTATTCAAGTTTTTAAAATAATATAAAAATAATATCATAAAATTAAATTTTTTCAGGAGTTTGATGCCACATGCAAAGCAGAAGTGGCCTTTTTTTTCGCAAGAGCTTTCATAAATGTAAGTATTTAAAGGTAGACTTATTTTATATTCTTTAAAAAAATCAACTGTTTGTTTGACATTAAGAATTCTTAAGATCAAATAATCTTTGAAAAATGTTTTTGATAAAAATATCAAAGTATTTAACTAAAAGCTTTTCATAAATATGTAGCTCAAACGATTGAGTAATTTAAATTTAAACTAATCAGTAAAGTTTTGAAAATTTTTAATCCCATTTAAAAATGTAAAGTTTTTTATTGTCAATCTCCTGCACTGATTTTCTTAATGATGCTAAGGTATTCAATTCCTAAAAAAAGAGCTACCATGTAAGCAAAAGAATAGGTATGACCGGTGAACATCTTCTTATTCGGGTATTTAAAATTCAAAAATACCTTTAACTACTTTATTACTGGTTTTGTGATTTCCATTTCAAACGTGAATTGCTTAGGTAATAAGTTCAATAAAGACTGTCTCAAAGTGGCTGTAGTCCAGGAAAATATTAATGATAACGAAGCATTTCATGTGACATAATATTAAGTTGAGATATCCTTTGATATTTATGATACTTCATTCTAAAAGTCGTTACATGACATACCATGAAATATTGACAATCAAGATTGGTTCAAAGTGCTTGTAACTCAATAGATGATTAGGGTTCATACCAGTTTATCTAAAAAAATGATGAGCACTTGCATTTGGATAAACCTCTTAAAAAGAATACATGAGAATACAAAGAGAATCAATGATTAAACTCAAAGGAATATTCATCAATCAGATTAAGATAGTTCTTGACCAGTTAGCTTTTATTATAAATAAAGCGCTAATAAATTAAATTTTTTTTATTTATCTGTTGATATTTGCTTATATTTACGTAAAAACATTTTATAAAACCCCAAAGCCATAAATATTTTTATGATATCTAAAGTATCTACTAAGTAAATCATTTTTTTCGGTTAATCATATTATTTTCCAGCTCATGATTTCAGCTCAAAATCAGAAGCCAGGATAATGTAAATATATGCATAGATTATGAAAAACAATCAAAAATACAATATGCTTAAAATTTATAATCTTACTAAAATCATGTATCCTTAAACCATTAGTGATTGGCAAATTTTGCGGAAATTTCATATTTATTGTGTGAGAGGAGTATATTCTAAAGCAGAGATAGGCAAAATTTTTCGGTCGCGGGCCAAAATTCCAAAATTAAAGGGTTGGCGGGCCAAGATAAATTTTTCTAAAATTTTAAAAACAATATACAAGCATTAAACTTTAAATATGTTAATTAGATGAATGAAATTGCCATTTCATTTTTAAAAGTTCCTTATATTGAGGTTTGAAGTGAGATGTATTGATTTTAAGGAACGAGGCCAAATGCTCATCTATCAGTACTTCTGAAATTATTCTTTCTAAGGTTCATAGTTGAAAACACTTGTTCACATATATATAAGATGAAGCACACATAGCACTGATTTTCTGGGCATGAGATATTAAATTTGGGAAACTTACTTTCGATAATGATTTATAAAACTCTAACTTTGGCATATTTAGAAATAGCTGCTTGAGATGATTGTTAGAGGAGAACTCAATTAATTCAAGCTGCAAATCTGACCTCACTACTTCACAATTTACGTTTAAAGACATGGCAAATCTGTTTGAATGACACTGAAATCTGCGTTCGAACCCAAAATGAAATTTTTTCAAGCTTTGAAACTGTCTGTGCTTACTATTTCAGTGGATTTATGTTTTGTAGCACAAAAATAAAGAAAGTAAGAATATCATCAGTCCTTTGAAAAAAAAGGAAAAAAAAAAAATATTTAAAAAAAGTAGAAAAGGAGATGGATATACAATCATATTTCTTTTAATTTCCGTCAGACCGGCAAATTAAAAATCTATCCTCGGGCCACATAAAACCTTCCGGCGGGCCGTAGTTTGCCCATCCCTGTTCTAAAGAGTCTGGAAATTTATTTAAAACCAATTAAGTTGAAAAAAAAAATAGGCTTTGACATCAATATCTTTAAAGAAAAAAGGATAGCTTAGTATTACCATAACTGTATAATCACTTAATTGAGTTTTTTGTAGTGTAAAAATAAGAACATCCATAAAGAAACTTTAAAAAAAAGTGCCTGCAGCACTTCATATTACACAATATAAGAAAAAGATATTTTTTATTAACATTTGAAGATTTTAAAATTTCAAAAAAAAACAAAAATATAATATTGGATTTAATAAAAATGTCAATTTTAATGTATTCGTTTAAAATCTAAAGACCTTTTTCAAATTGAAAAAAAAAAAAATAGGTCATTCTTTTTACTTACAATTATTTTTATTACATGTATCTAATTCTATTTATACACATAAATGAATATTTACACCCATAAATATGTAGTTATAAAAGATATTTCATTGCCTTGGTTAGAATTAAGGTTTTTTTCGAAAAAACAATTTAGTAGTTTACTTTTTGATTTAAAATACAATAATAAATTTTAATTTAACAGAGATACTGGCCAAAACTTGCAAAATGACGTCTATATATCTTGAAAAGTTTTAATAGAAAAATAAATAAAAAGTAAATTTAAAGATTTAAGAATTTTGACAGATTATTTCACTTTGCAGTGAATTTATACCAATTGTACGCTTTTTTTTGACAAAAATTCCTTTGGTGAAAAAAAATTTCCTTTTATTTAAGAAGACTCGGTGGTCCAGAGCTCGAAAAACTTAAGGTGTTTTGAGGAATTTCTTTGTTTTTAATAAGAAGAATGAAAAATTATATTGTAATTGCTACGTCTTTTTTTATAGAAAAAAATCATTTTCCAAATTTAAAAAAATTTTTACTTAATTTAGAAATGGTCCTGAGTTTGACCTTTTCGAGGAATTGGACCCGGAAGGTGTTGTCGATTTCGGATCTTCTATTGATCTAAAAAATAAAAACCAAAAGGATTTTATTAATCAGTATGAGTGCATTTATACCTGAGACTAGAAGGAAAAAATTAAAAATTGACTAAATGGCGCGTTTTTTAAAAAAAAAAAGTCCAAAAACCGCAGTATTTTCACGGGTTATTTAAATAAAAAAATACGAAATAATTGAAATAAATGGAATGGTTCTAGTTCCGGCGATATCCATTGATTTAGTGAATGACATATTAAAATTTCATGAGATTAGGTATAACAGTAGGACAACATAATGCCGAAAAAAGTAGCTTTGAGATAAATGAGTTTAAAATTAGTTATTGATATGCTGTATAAACGAAAATATCATATATATTTTTACCAAAATTGAACAGAATATTCTTAAAAGACTAAACTTTCGAAATATCAAAAAAAAAAAAAATTATTTCGGGAAAGTTCTAGACCACCGGGTCCCCTTAAGCACATACGAGTAAAATAATATACAGTCAAAAATGTGAAAGTAAAGTATATCCTTGAAGCACTGCTACCTATGATACTTTCCTGTAATTTATGCTGACTTATCTTGCCATGAATTTGATGAATGGGAATCGGAAAAATCAAGGTTGATTTTTGCGTTTTGTATTTTATACAAATAAAAATTCAGATAAGTTTTGAGTATCTTTTTATTACTACAGAGTAATTATATTCAATTAATAATATCTTTAATTTGTCCCCTTAATTCCATGAAAATAATATTCAAGAATTGAACATTAAAAAAATATTATAAATTTAAAATTATTTGCAGATATTTGCTATATGGGCTGTGACAAAATTTTATAATTTATTACGATCAGGTGTAACATGGAAGGGGCCAGAAGTGATTGAACTCTGATATAATGGGAATCAATTTAATAAAATAGGTTCCGAAAGTACCACAAATTCTTCAATTGATGATAGTTTTAACAATGAAATAAATAAAAGTAATGAAAATATTACTGTAAAACAAAGTGAAGATGAAGTGATAATGAAATTATTAAATAAAAATATCCCGGAATCTGAAAGTAGTGATGAAGACATATACAATAAACCTAAAATTATAATGAAAGAAATGAAAACAGTAAAGTTATATGAACAAAATTTATGCACAAATGTTTGACAAAAATTATAAGGAAAAAAAACTAATATTTTCAAATTAAAACCAAAAAGTATTATTAATTAATTTTACTTTTTTTAACTGAAATTAATAGTTTCGAGGGATATTAAAAAAATAAGTATAATATTTTGAAATTGATATTAATTGCTTTTTATTTTATTCAAAATTTACTTGTACATATTTTCTTATAGTTTATATTTACATCGAGGTACAATTAATAACATTAAAAAAACAAAAGCCAAAACTTGGGCTTCCATTCGAATACCCTGAAATTATGCTAAAAAAAGAAATTTAAATTTTTTGAAGTAACACAAAAAATTGTAATTACTCAACTAATTAATAATATTTAAGATTTGAGGATTTGAGGATAATCCGAAACTTTATAATAAAAAAATTCAAGCAAGGAGATTTTTAAAATATTAGAGAAAAAATAGAAGATATATTTGATATTAAAAATTCTGTCTGAGAATTGATTAGAAAGTAAAAGTCTAGTAAGTATTTTTATTAAAAATTAATAAAAAAATTAAGTCTAGTAAGGAAACGCTTTTAATGAAGCTGAAAAGGTATATATTTGTTTATTTTTTATTTTAATTAATGGCAATTAGGATTTATTTTCCATAATTTGCAGGGTATATATATATAAGTTTAATTTTCCTGTAATATATAGATTACTTAAATAAAGATTAAATTTATTTATTTTTCTTGCATAATATAAATCTTTTTATTAATACCAGACTGACACATTGTACAGGAATTATAGTTAAAGAAATCATGAACGATGTCAAATTGCAAGCAATGATTTACGATTTTAAAAAAAAAAAACAAATTAAAATTGATTTCAATACACACAAAAAATAGACAGCAGAAATAAATTACCCTGAACATTTTTTTTGTTTTTGATAAGCTCTTATACATTTTAACCATGCATTGTCTTAAGTTTTTTTTTGTTTCTAGCCAAAGCTGATCTTATGCTGTCTTATGAAAAATGAGTAATTTTCTGGTGTGCAAAAAATCAAAGCTAAAATATTAGTGATTTTTTCAATTTTTGGCTTCAAAATTACTTCTAATAGAAGGCCTACCCTAGCCGAAATATTTGATGATGATTTGAAACTGAATCTACTGAGTACTCGGGTAAGCTCTTACAGCTAGGATTTTGCAGGTTAAGGTCCTTAAAACTATTGAAAATGATTTAATTTTTTCGATTTTTAATGAGAACTTCAAATTTGTCTTTGGTCCTTAAAAATACTTCTAAATCGATTTGTGAAATATTTCATACATAAATGTGCGTTTAATCACTAAAAAGAGTAAAATTATTAATTAAAATTTTTTTCAGCGATTTTATTAGTTTTCAACAAATTTTCCAATTTAATTTTTTGACTCTAAAAGTACCTCTAACAGGATGATGCCTTTGTAGAAAGGCAGGCCTAGCCAACCTAAGGAAATTGCATACTAAACTCGGTTAATTTGATATTATAAACACAGGTATATGTATGTGAAACAGTTATATTATTTAATTAATATTAAACTAAGGTAAATTTATTTTGGATTTTATTTTAAAAACCACAAATAGAATTTCAGGTACATGACTTTTCAGTACGAAATTCATTTAAATGAAATATTTAAAATTTTTAATTTACATAAATTTTTGCAAATATAACCTTTGAGTAAATATGATGGGTGCCTATATATCGTTTGTAAAAATTCCCTTAAGTAAGTAATTTTTTTCAAAATAATATGAAAAATCTGTTGTTGTTTTTTTGTAAAAATAATTTACAAAATTATAACTATTGTTATAACTAGGAAAAGTGATTATTATTAAATTAGTTAGTTGAGCTAGTTGAATAAGCACTTTAAATACAATCAATCTCATTAGCCAAAATTTAATAAATATATAATTTGAACACTTCACTCATTGTAATTGTCAAAGAGTAATTAGTCATGTTTTTGTTAGAATAATTCATGTACAAAAAAAATTAAAAACAAAATTACAAATAAGAACTTTAGGATGTTACAATTGTACTCATTTTCAACTAATTTTATAAAATTTTCTTTATATAAGTTAGTCCCTACTTAAATAAATCTTATAACAAAGACAACAAATATATTTTATGTTGGAAATCAGTAAGCAATTCATAAAAAATTTAAGAAAGTAAAAAAAATTGTTTTTAAAATTGAGGCCTAAACTAAAAAACTAAAAAAGAGCAAGCTGAGGACGTCATTATATCATTTGGCTCATATCATAAAATTTTTCAGCAATTTTGAAAATTAAAAATGTAACACTAAAGTTTGTTCCGGATTTGCTTACTTTGTTAGTTTACAATTGCTAATTTTCTAACCCAAAATCGTTAACTCTAATCATGTTTTAGAAACTTTGTTTATTGAATTTGACCTCTCGTAATTTTTAATAATTTTAAAGCTGAAAAAACTGATTAAAAAGTTCCATTTTGCTAATATAAGGGAAGCAAAGATAGTATCTCTCGTAGAATTTAAGGGTATAGTACTGTGTCTGATCAAGATTACTCCACTAAAGACAAAAACTATACTGATTAAAATTCACCTTTTTTTTTTAAACTACGTTTATTCTATAATTTAATAATACTTAAATTTGACTTCAACAAATACCACCACCATTTAAATACCTAGAGCTATAAAATAAAATGAATAACTTGTAAAACATTTACAATTGATAATATGTTCTTATATAAACATTAAAGGCCCTAAATTTGTTTGGGCCTAACACTTCATGCTTATCCCACCATGCTTCCTATATTTCCTTTGTCCAACTTTTAATACTTGAGATGAATTTATCATTAGTTATCGTGGCAACGTTAAGGGAACTAGATTCTGTAGGGTCACAGGAAACTTCGAATAAAAAATTTCACAAAATGTTTGTCAAATATTTATCTTTGTTATGCTAAAAAGTTTTAATAAAATATTTCATTTATTATACTTGAAAATATTTAAAGAAAATAAGCTTTTTATTGCCTTAGAGATCCATGCAACTCCTTAAGGTTAAGAGAAAAATCTATTTCTATTTAAAATAATAATATTTGATAATGTATTGAGTTATTATTAAGATAAATGGCTTCATTTAAAGCAAAAATTTTATTAAAATTGATTAGCTTAAGAAGAAATCAATATTATTTATCTAAATATCATAAAATTTAAGATAACAACATCAAAAACTTGTTATAAAGCCTTCAATATAGTATCATTAATTAAAATCTAATTGAAGAGTAGTTCCATTTGAGATTGGATACCCATTCAATCCTTTAATTTTGTTTGTAGATAGAAATCAATAAAAATTATCAGATTTTATAAGGAATCTTAGTTTTGAGAAAAGGATTTTTTATAAAATTTCATTGAAAATGTTTGCTAATACACTAGGAATTTTTTGAAAGATAAAATTAGAAAAACAAATTTTTTCCTTTTTTTGTGTGTGTACTAAAATAAATTGCTTTTTAAGATAGGGTAAAGGAAAATTTTTTTGTATTATTTAAAACAAAAAGTAAATGAAAGTAAACAAAAGATATAGTGTTGGATTTTTTATTCCTTGTGTCACTTAAAATAGTTTGTTATCCTTAAAAACTGCCCTAAAAAAAAAAAAAGAAAAAAGGTATAGGAATTTGAGCTGATTGGATGTTTTTTGGTCTATTCAATTCTAACTCAAGTTCTTAATGTCCTATATTAATATTTGCTTAGCTCTTTTTTTTCGAATTTTTTCTGTATTTTATTTTTGAAAAACAAAACTAAACTGAAAAAATAAATATAAAGGTACAAAGATTTTTATATATGGGAATAGATAAATCGAAAAAAATCAAGAACAAAAATAAAAAACAAAAATAAGAACAAGTTAAAACTGTTGAAGAATTTTGTTTTGAAATTTTCGATTTTAATTTAAAATAAAAAACAAAAGTAATATGAAGATTTATAAATAAATAAAAAAAATTTAATTTAATTAAGACTAGATTGCTGAAGCGAGTCAATTTGATTCACTAACGATTTTACGGTTTGAATTATAGAGTTTGAATAATTTTTTTGAAACATTAAAAATTTTTTACATAAATACTAATTAATTTCTCTCCGCAGACCTTAGTTCAAATAATCCATATGTACTATCCTTGCAATATTGTTAAATTTTTATTTGGCAAACGTTTACTATTGAATAAAACTGATAAAAAATCCTTCAAGTTTCTTGATTTCATTTTGCAATTTCGAATATTGTATTTTGTTAGTAATACAAAAAAATTTGTAAAAGTGAATCGAATATTCTTATGAACAAGTTTGCTGTGTACAAAGCGTGTACATATAATTTTACTTTTTTTATGAAAAAAACTTTGTTTTTGATGTTTAAGTCTAATTGACTTATTTCAGGCAAAATAGATATGTATCCAATATCAGACAACCTAATGTTAATTTATGAATCTTTTTTAAGTAAGTACAAATTTTTTGAAGAATTAAAAATCTACAAATCTTATTATGAAAAATTGTCATTTTATATGCAATTTCCTAAACTGGAGATTAAATACTAATCGGACTATAACTTATCAGAGTTTTGTTGCCTAATTTGCTGAGATTCCTCATGGTTATCTGTCTTATACACTATCTTTTACTATAGTGATTTTAAATAGATTTATGTCTGTTCAAGTTTAGTATTTATATTATTTTCATAACAACATATGACACTTGCAGTTTGTTAAGGTCTCAAATATAATACTACACTAATCTGTCATTATAAGCTTTTGGCTATATAGAAAATGCTTTTGTGTATATCTCAAATTATGCTCCAAATTAATTTATTGTTTAAATTTCTTCTTGTTTTTTTTTTTTTTTTTTTTTTTTTGTGTAAATAAAACCAAATGGATACACAAAATAATTTAGAGCTAAATTATTGCATTATAATTATGAGATTATTCTTTCAAGGAAGGTTTGGAATTACTTATTAGATATAAAATAAAACTATAAATGTATTGTTTAAAAATCGCTAAAGCTGACAAATAAAATAAATAGATTTTTTACCAAAATTCTAATTATTTATTATATTTGTATTGATTGTAATATTTATATTATTTACAATTAAAACAATTCTAGTAAGCTAATAAAATACTATTTTTAAGACCAAGAAAGTTAAATTTTATTTGTACCTGGTTCCTGGATTTCAATATGTATTTAATCATGTGTTCGGCAAAATAAAATAAAAATTTCTATTCAATATGGTTGAAAATGTGATGAAAGAATGTTTATGACTAAATATTAAAGTAATTCTGATGACTGCGAAATTATTCTTTATACATTTAAATTAAAAATTCTACATCATCAACCAGAAGAGGTTGGAGACAGAAAGAAAAAACTACCTTTTTAATTGCTTCAACCCAGGGATAAAAGTAAAGCTTTTTGTATTGGATCAAATATTAATTTACAAAATTTTTTAGAGATACATTAAAGAAACGTATTTAAATATAACAAATAAGCACAAATTAGCTTTTGATTAATAAAACTCCAAATGATAATTATAGTGTAAAAATATTTTAAATAAACTTTAATGGGAAATTTGAGACTATTTATTTATTTTTAATAATTAATTGGTCTCAATTCGTAGTTATAGATATTCGCCGACTTTATTTATTTTCATAGTGGTAAATAATTGCTCGCAGACTTAAGTACTAACATAAAGTGTTATGATTTGCATTAAGCTGGTATCTATATAATTATATAAAGTTTTTTGAAATCCATGTAACTTTTATAAAATTTCTCTGTATCCACATTTTTTAAATTTATTCCCTAGATTTTAATCGTTCAAAGTAATTTCCATTACTTATTGTTAGTTAAAGTTTTTAATATTTATTTTTTTTTTCAAATTTTTTAAAATACAATTCAATTAATATTGTATTAGAAGCATTTAAACCTACTATTTTTTATTAAATATAATTTATCTAAGAAAATACAAAGAATAAATAACAAAATTAGCTCGACTTTTTAATAAACACACTGCTAGCAAATGAACAAATGCAAGAATTTAAGATTTCATCATTATTTTACTTGATAGAACATTTTTATGATATAGAAAATTCTATAAAGAATATCCATTTATATAGAGTTTTTAATTCAGTCGCTGTATTTTAAGGAAATTAATTTAACTAAAGTCAAAAAGTAAAACATAAGTGCAAAAAAAAGAAAAAATAAAGTACGCCATATGTTACCTATTCCTGCCTTAAACGATATTATTTCAACTTTTAAATTTTATATGCAGATTCCACTTTTAAATAAATAACACATTTATTGGGCCTAAAATAAAGTTCAAGCTAACAAAAGCTTTAGCAGGGAAACGTCCGAGTGTAAAAGATTAATATATGTATGTAATTATAATTCAGTACACAATGCTATTCATATCATGTAAAGATTTTAAATACTGTTTGTGTTGATAAATAGGATCAAGTAATTTTTCATAAATTTTATAAAGTCAAAATCATACAACTATGTTCTTTACTTTATGTTCCTTGCGTATCCCATGTAGAAATTTTTATAAATCTAATAGAGCTACTATTAAAATAATAAAAACTTTGGTAAATATTGTGCAATATCCGGCAGATATAAGGATTCAAATTAATCAAATCATTTTGGCACTCGAAGAGAATAGAATAGTTTTGATAATTATCTGTGAGTAAATAAAGTCGAGGAGAGAATAAAGATGGTTTAATAGAGAAGCAATTCAAAAAATTCAGACACTTTTTACTGTTGAAAGATATAAAATTGGGTGCATTAAAACAACTACAAAATATAACCGCAAGAAAAAATAGCTCAAATCCGCTACTTGACTGTATAATGTCCATCATAAAGTCAACTATCAATATTAAATCATGATTTTAAGCTTATATGTAGATATTTATCCCTTTTAAAATTATTATGAGATTACAGATTTGTATTTTAGTTAATATTATGAATAATATTTATTTAAACATATTCTGGCAGAAATCATGATTTTCAGGTATAAAATAGCTTTCCATGTATATTTGTGTAGTGAGTTTTAAAATTTAAACAATATTCATAATTATTTATACATCCAAAATTTTATTTTAAATAATTAAATCTAATTACTTAAGTTAAACCACTGAAGAAAATAAATTAGCTTAAAAACCTTAAAAAACCCTTTTTTACTTTGTAAATTAATTATTCATGTGAAATCCTATGAAACCCATTTGCGTATTTATGCCCTATCCCACTAATTATGTTTTGTATAGTGTTAATTTATCAAGTGTTAAAAAATTAATAAAATTTCAAAATGAAACAAATACAAAAAGTGGTAATCCATCTTGTTATAAATTTTTTAAATTTACCCTTTTATTCAATACATAAATATTTAAAAACGGTAGATTCATAAAAACAATTCAAAGGAAAGAAAATCAATTTACATTAATTGTTTCTTGTTCCTGTTTACATCAGCTCAATTTTAACCTTTAGTAAACAAATATGACTACAAATGACAGCTTTCGAATGACATAATATTAGTATTAAAATAATTGATTATTGCACACCTCTTTGAATAAATTACTTTTATTTAAATTTAAATTTAATTAATTACACTCTTGAGCAAGTATTCGTGCTTTCCCTAACATCCTTACAATTCACAAAAAAAAAAAAAACACATATATTTATTTTTGAGAAGTTTTCTTAATACACTGATAAGACATCCTCACTGCTATGATAAATAATTTTGTACACATGTTCTCTTTTTTCCCTGTTTCTTTTTTCTTTTTTACCAAAATTTCAATGATAATATAAATACATTCGAAGCAAATCTGCTTAAAATGTCCTCTTCTATTGAAATCGATGTACTTTAGATTCTGAGTAGGAAAAAGTTTTACCATTGATTGAGCGTTACAAAATCCATCAGTAATAAGGATTATGGGGTTTTGGAACTTAGATTGGATTCGAATTGCCTTCCCATACATGAATAAGTAATAAAGGCCAAACGATACATTGATTACTTGATAACACACCCTCAGAGCTTATTGTGCTATGATCTTAATCTGAACAAAATTTATTTAGAAATCTACATCTAAAAAAGGTAGTAGGATTAAGGATCGATAGCTTAATATGAGTATGAAAAAAAAAAACACCAATTTTAATACTGATACGGAAAAGTTTTAAAAATATTACTTATATATATATATATATATATATATATATAATATATAATCTATATAAATAATAAAAAAGTTTTCTTTTTTTTAAAAAATCATTTCTATAATTAAAAGTTTTATCGAGAAATACGATGAAAAGAGAAGAATTTATATTTTGGCTTAAAATCAATAATAAAAAAAAGTAATGAGCGGACACATGTTGAAAATTTCAGTCTTAGAAGTTCAGCCTGGGGCAAAATTTTGACTTCGTGAAAGTGAAAAGGAGATGAGGATCCTCTATTCTTAGTTTATTTTTCAGGTCAATCAGCCAGTCTGCAATTTAAATAAGGAGAAGGGCTTAACTTCTTTACTTAATTTAGTGAAAATTCAGCAAGTGTATCAGTGGTAAGGACCTAACTTATCCCAATAGCGGAACATAGAAAACTTGCTACTACGCCACAACTGGTTTTCAGCTGTTTAAAGTGAATAATTGAATAAAGAATATTTATTTGTAAGTTCCTAAAAAATCTGAGATTTCGGCTTGGTGATAATTTTTTCTAAATATCCATTTAGCAATTATCAAACAAGAAAATGATACAATTTCCACAACAACATGAACCTTTTAAGAAAATAATTAACAATATCTATACAAAAGAAAGCATAAGGAATGGAAACATCAGATTAAAAAATAAAATCATACTTTTGAATTTATTTATATAACTTTTTGAATAAGGATTCTACCCTAGAATACTTTTAAATAAAGTTTTCAGAGATTTTAACTCGTATATCAAGCAAAATATCATAAATTTACTTTTTCTAAGTTGTATACTCGTATATATATATATAAAAATGTACAAGTTTTACCAATTAAACTTTTTGTTATTGCCATGGAATAAATAATAATAGAAAATGAGATAATGCGAAGTCAAAGACAAGCTATCAAAAGTAAAATACTTTTGAAAATTTAAGATAACATTTTTATTGTTGTAGAGGTTAACTTAAGAGCCAAATAAGCCAAAATATTGTGTTATGCTTTCGAATGACAGAATTAGATGATAAGATCAGAACGCATTGTTCTGTGACTGCAAGCAATTCCTAAGGATATAAAATTTGGGGAAAATAACAAATAAAATGTATAAAAGTAGTAGTAATAAATAGGACCCTCTGGAAAAATAAAAGCTACTTGAGTAGCAAAAAAATGCAATCTCAAGTCCACTTATAAAGCATAACTTTTGAGTAAAGTCTTTAAGTATTATGTTAGGAATTTTTAGATGGATGTCTGTAAAAATAAATCTCATATCTTTATTTATATAATAATTAAGGAAATTTTTTTTTTTTTTAAAAAGATTACAAACTCAAAGAAATAAGTTTAAAGTAGGAAATTTAAGACTTAATTGAGTTTTAGAAAATTTTTTGAAATAATAATGTAACTATTAACTATTGTCTTGGGGCTGACAAAAAAATGTCATTTCTAATAAAAATAATATTATTTAAGAAAACAGTTAGCTTTCAGAAGACAACTGTTTTGAAAAATGATTATTTTCAATTTGAGTTATAAGGCTTTACTAAGTTTTATAAACAATGCCAAAAATAAGGTTTCATACATGTTTGATGAATAAAAATATTTAAGGTGAATTGAGTGTTTAAAATTTTGTGAAAAATATTTTAAATTTAAATTAATTCACAAAATTAACCTTCTGACATATGGAATTAATTGAGTCACCAGAAATTATATAAAAGAAATAATTATTCTCTTTTTTTTTAATTTACGCTTAACATTATTAATTGTTCTGATTGCTAGTTATTTAATTATTCAAGGTAAGGAATAAATATGACTAAAAAGAATAAAATGAAAATAATATTTAAAAATATATCTCTTCTAGTTATTAAGGATGGTAATAATGCTCTTTACAAAACCAATGTATAATTTTACAATAGAAAGCGTGTATTTGTAAAATGGCAAATTTTTGTCTCATACATACATACATATATTTGAAAAGTTTTAACAATTTTCAAATTGTATTTTTTCTATCTAAATAGCAAGAGTCAGTGCACCTAGCTATTTTATTGTTGTAAATAAGTCTTAACAGATTTAGGAATGACTTCACATTTGCTTAACGCAATTAATGATATTTTAGGTAATGAACGGCTTTTTCGTTTTGATTTTCGTTTATGCCATTTTTCTCATTTCTTGCTGACGTAATCAATGAAGAAATGTTGATGTTACTTTTTTTATAAATTTTTTCAATAGTATATTTTCAATTAAGCGTATTATGAGGGTAAATTTCATAAACCAAAAATTGTAAAAATAATGAATAAATCCTTTCACTCTAAACTAAAGTTTTTTCTGTTATATCGTAAAAGTTTTGAACTTTCAATAAAAAAATAAGAACAAAATTATCTATTACGAAGGTAAAAGTAAAGAGGAAGCATAAGTAAAACTAGATGTCGCTTACCATAGAAATCTATTCCATATGGATAAAAAATAATTTATTGTCACCATGACGTCATTCTCCTAAATAAATGCTAAACTAGTTAAAGCCTTCATTAAATTTTTGTTAATAAATAAATTTAGATTGTGGTAAAGAGCAAACCTCATTTACCGTTAATTTCCAAATGTCTTTTGGAAAATTTTCTTCAACATAATACAGAAAATTTTCATTGATCTAAAAGAAAAAATACAAAATTTTAAAATTTGTTAAAATCTAATATCAGAACATCAAATATTCGTTATCCTTTTGATGCAATTATACAAGCAAATTTTTAAATTTACATTTTTTTTTAAATACGTTTAATTGAATCACATCAAAAGATTCATCCGATAGGAAAACATAAAATTACAGATAAAAAATACTGTAGAGCAGTTGATACAATAAATTTGATTTGCTAAAAAATTTCATAAGCTGTGAGCATTTTTTTTTCAGTCCATGTGTTTTATATATTTCTGATAAAAATTTTTTTATATAACTATTAAAAACATTTCTATGCATATTTTAAAATATCAAAATATGCATTAAATAAATTTTCTTTTTCTTTTTTTCAAATGTTTATAAGAATTTATATAAAATTCATTTAATATGTCATAGCATGTGATTCTATGAAACTTCAGATGTATAGTACTTCAATGGTTCTAATTTCTTAGATAGTGGACCTTATTCTTTAATTTTAAATAGTATTTGTTTTTGTGCTACTTGGTTAAAAGAAAATTAAAAGTAAATTAATCAATTTTCTCATTTTACTTCAGCTTGTTATGAAAGAACAAATAGTTTGGTGCTGCTTTGCCTAGGAAATGCTAGCCTTGTAATTGAAAACTGCCTTGATTATAAGTTATGTAAAGTTTGAAATTTTAGTAATTATTTTTTTTCTCTTTATCAAGGCTTTCTTTTTGTGTTTCAAATACTTTTTATTCTTTAAGAGGGTTTTTTCTATAAATCTTTTCTGATGGTACTATTTTAAAGCTTAAATAAAGTTCAATTGCTTAAAAACTAAATATCTCTATCTATAAATTACATTAATTATGAAAAACTAAATAAGCACTTACAATTACAGTTACAGTTAGCAATAAGAATACTTTAAACTTTCTCAGTATACTGAAAAAGTAAAATTATATCTTGTTATGTGACACTCTGTCTGATTACATAAGTCATTATTTTCTAGTCAAATAGAGTTTCAAAAACCTCAAGAATTATGTCTCCTTCGAATGCTTACTTTATTTGTAATCAAAAATTCCCAATTAAATTATTATTTTCAAATGTTCTAATAAAGTTTGGTCTTACTGATTGCCATTTTGAATTTATTTCTACACTCTTACATTTTAACATATGTTTTGGTTTTTATTCAGATCTAGTTAAATAGTTGTTTTTTCGATCTGTAATTGTACAAACTATATTCAAAGCAGTCAAATGAATTTTTGGTCTGCCGGAGAACTCTTTGCAAAAGTTTTTTTTTGAAATATATTACTATCAAAATGTTCGATAAATGAAGCAATATTAACCTTTTTAAGAGAAAAAGTAACAATATCAATAGTAGAACCATAATATAAAAATTTTACCTTGAGTTTTTTGGATGGGAGATAGTGGATTAAGATATCATTTTCTAATAAATTTTATTGTTGTATACTCCAAAAAATTGACATTCTACTATGACTAAGTAAGAAATAGATCTCATTCAAATAACAACACTATCTTCCCTACTGGGAAGTCATTCTACGAAGACTGGACCTAAGACATAAGGCATTGGTATAATTGTTCCTTAGAATTTATTTTTCACGTCCATTGGCGTAAAGAAAAACTTAAAACATTTGTAAAGCACCTTAACCAATTATTTTTTTATTAAAACTCTAAGAAATAAATTTTTCATCAGAATATTACCTGTTTTTATTTTCATTCTCTCTACCTTCGGCCAAGCTTTAATGTTTTTTTCTTAGAGCAGGCTTAAAAGTTTTAAATGTTCCCTACCTTTCATCATTGGATATCTCTACTTACCTTTCTCTTCAATCAAAAACAGTAACCATTCTACAATAACAACAAAAATTGTAATTAATGAAATTCTTTGATGTGCTGAAATCAATCTAGAAACTTCTTTTCAATTATAATACATGGTATTTTCAATTGTTGCGTAATAAATTTGGGCTTAAAAAATTTTTATTCTACTTAAAAAGTTTTAAAAAAAGAAATTACATAATTTAGGGGCTGTTTCTTATTAAAATTTTTTAATGAGGTGGACCTTATTTTTTTACACTTCTATAAATTAGTTTTTTGAAAATTTGAAGGATTTATTTAAAAATCGTACAAAGATATTTCATTTAAACAACATTTTAATAACGAGGAAAATATTTCAAATAAAAGATTTTTTCTATGTTATCGATAGGAATGAGGGAAATAAAATTTTCATCGAAAAATGGTGAAGTGTTTTTTTATCGTTATTAATTTAAAAGGAAATGCATTAAAATAATTAAAAATTATTATTATCATAATTATCATAATATATTAAATGATTTTTGAATGTTAAAAATGACAATAATAAAATCAATAAATTAATAAAGATCTTCATATACTCTTAAATAAATCAATTTAAAGGGAAAAACAAACAACAAAAAATATAAATCGTATTAAAAATTGGAAAATAAGAAAATAATATTGCTTTTTCTTCATCAATTTCCTAAATTTAAGAATAAGCATGAAGCCAAACAATACAAGTAAAAAATCAATTTGTAATTATATCAGAAAAATGAGAAGATCAAAAGAAGTATACATACATATATATATGTATATACAAATTTTCCACCCTATAACCAACAACAATAGAGCTCAAGATGACGCAGTTCAACAAACTTACAATTTGATTCTTTTTAGCATCTATTCTTGTGTCATCCAATACAATTCTGCCACGTGAAAGGATTTCAAAGCTGAAAAATTAGAAATACACTTGACTGGCTTCATGAATTTTTTATAAAAGCATTCAAAATATCCTTGCCATGGACAGAAGTGGACTTAGACACCAGTCTAACAGAAAAAAACCTACGTCCTTTAGTCAAGAATATATAAAAATAGATTAAAATAAAAAAAAAAATCATATATTTATAAATAGTTAATACATATTTATAATATAGGAATTTTTTATAAGACATTTATGCATAAAGAAATTATGAAAAAGTGTTTAATTGGTCTTATATTATGTTCAATGATATTTGAAATAAAAATATTCTGTACACCTTTAGATAATTTACATCCTGTGTTTAAAAGAAATTTCAATATGGATGCTAAAGTACCAAAAACATTTCATAAAACATCGTGTACTGTTGAAATTGTTAATCATGTACCAGGAAAATGTGAAAAAATTGGACATAATATGAGAGCATGCGTTGCTAATAAAGTTTTAGATTTATTTAATTCTGATTGTCTTTAGGTAAGTTATAAATGAATTTTTAATTGTTTTTAAATTAATGATATTTTCTCGGTATTTAATCAAACTTTACAAACTTAATTACAACTTAACAATTTGTTTATATTTAAATTGCTTCTAGTTATTTTGTGAAAGTTTAAAATTGGTTTTTTTTAGAACTTTTACAATTTTTAGTTGAATTATTTATGCTGATTTAAATACAATATTCAAACTTGTAAGTGTTATAAGTATGACAAAGTAGTGGCTTAAGGAATTTTTTAAATTTATTAACACAAGACCACATGCGGGCCTTTTAATGGAAGTATTTATATGGCAATATAATATTCAAGAAGAAGCGTAGAAGAAGATATTGGTCACTTTTTACCCAAAATGCAGACAATCATTTATTCATATAGAACACAACAAGCCAGATTTTGTTTTGAGCTTAAAAATTTATGTAAAAAAAATAATACTATAAAGCTCACCATATTTGAATTCATAAATATGTATTGATAAGATGTCAAGCAAGAGGCTATGAAATTCCTGTCTCATTCAATTGCTTGAGAATTTTTAAAAATTTCGAAACTCTTTCCTGCTTCATCTTTAAATCCTCACCTGTAAAAGTAGCAAGATTTTGCTAGGTTTACCCTGGTTTTAGTCATAAAAGTAATGTTTTAATCCTCATTCGAATGCTGCATTAATGTAGCTAAGAATTATAAGGTTGCTTTTCTTTAAATATTTTTCATTTATTTTTTTATAAAATAAATCACTTAATTCTAAATAGTTTGACAATAAAATAATATTAATTAAATCTTCTTTAGCTTACCTTCTCACTAATTGAGCTGAAGTCTTGAACGTTGAGAAAGATAGGCTGTTAGTTTCCCTAATAATTTTGCTTAGCGGCTATTAACGACTAATATGAGATGTGATTGTAGATTTAAATATTTTAAACTGTTTCAAAAGTAAAAATATTGTAAGCAAAAGAAATTTATTTATAAAAAATAAATAAATTAATTTTCTCAGTACAGAATCAATCAAACTGTGTGTCAATTTATAGTAACGGATTTCAGTTTTTGTTTGGGTTGTAATTAGGTCAAAGTTTCTTTTCATATACTATTTTTAACAAAAATTACCCAAAAATATATGTGATGCTTGTGTGGCTATTCTAGCTGTCAATTTTCTCTTTTGTTCTTTTGCTTGACTGTCAGTTATATTTTCACCAAAGTTTCCACGAGTTGAATACATGTGTCTGTGAGCATGTTTACAATTTTTAAGAATTTTTGCCATTATTATCCATAAGTTTTTGGCTAAAAGGAACACGAACACCATCCAAAAACAACCAAATTCACCTAATTTGGCCCCCTTGTGACTTTAACCTGTTCAATTGCATTAAAAAATCACCAAAAGGAACGCGTTTCACAAACCGAGAGGAGATACATCAAGTTTAAAAAATATTTCGAGGAGTGGATCAAGTCTTGGCATAATTTATCCACATATATATCAAAAATATTATAATTATTTTTTTAAATATTTGAATTCATTGATTTTTCAGTAATTTTATATTGTCAAAAAAGTAACTAAAATTTGTAAATAGTTACTTCAATTACTTATCAATAATTATTATGTCACATTCAATATAAAAGCAATTTAAAACTTTCCAACAATTGACAATATATCTTCAAAACTCTCAACTAGTTTTTGAAGGTAGTTTTCATTATATCGTTATATCCTTCAGTCTCTTCAATAAATTTTTCCTTATGTCCTCAATTATGTTAAAACGGTTTCCATGGAGCAGCATTTTCTGTCTTGGCAGCAAAAAACAGTTTTCTGGGGTCAAATCAGGAGAGTACGATGGTAATATTAGGAATTTCAATAATATTGTATAGATTTTTATACAAAAATATATTAATACTTTTTAATAGTATTTTACAAACAACTAAAACACATATCAAACCTTAATTATATTGAAGAAAACAATGACCAATGAATATTATACATTACGTAGTTTATTTCCTTAGAAATAAAGTTGCAAGAGGAAAAAACAGACAACAAACTATAGAAAATTTGTATAGGTCAAACATACTTATCTAGATAATTGTATCCAATAAAGAATTTTTTTCTTTAATGTCCTTCTTTAGTGTATTTTTTTTTGTAATCATTAATGCTTAATTCTATTGTCTTAAATTTTTTTTCTATTTTAATAGTTGAAATATTTCAATTAAACTCACTTAGAAGATTGGTAAACAAGAAAGAAATTAATATTTTTTTATCTTTCCTCTAATTTTTATTGATTAAACATCAATAACGCAGGGTAGTAACCATATTTCTTATGGTTTTTCAATTATCAAGAATTCAGAAGAAGAAAGATTCTTTTCAGGGATATGTCATTTAAAAGAACAAGAAATGAAACGATTATCAGGTAAAAACCAAGAGTTTTTTTTGGTGGGTTTGGCTAATGTGACATCACTTCTAGATCTGTTCATAGTTAATTGTTACAGTGAAGGAGGGCCAAAAAGTCAATAAAAACAATTCCAATTCTCAAATGTTATCTATTTTAGTAATTACACTCCAATATATGCCATTATCACTCGTCATGTCAAATTATATACAAACAAACTTCCTTTGATTTTCTTTAAAAAAATCATACTAACACTTACAATTTTGGCAATATATCAATTTATTTGAAACTAGCAGCCTTATTATTATTTGGTGCTAAATTTTATGCCTCCAAGCGCTAGTAGTATGTGCTAAAAAAAAATATAGTATTATATTATTATGACAAATACATATTACTGTTATTTGTGAAAAATTATTTTGTGATAGTAGTTTAGCTTTGTTTTGTTTGATTTAATTAATTAAAGGTACAAAATTAAATTTTCAGGCATGACGATCATTGAAATCTTTAACTGCTGAAAAAGATAATTTACCCTATGGCCCACCTACGCTTGATGCTAAATAAGTAATTAAAAATAATTTATTTATACTATAAAATATGTTATACAAAGTAAAAATAAACAGAAAATTTTCAATTAAAAAATTAATTATTTTTAAACATTTAAATTATTTATTATTGAAATCATTTAAAAAAAATGTTGCTTGTTTTTTTTTTTGTATTGCCTGTTCAAATGCAAAATATTATGTTTTTAATATTAGATTAATTACTTTTTAAAAATGATAGAAATAAAAATTAATTTCTCTTTATTCTTATCAAAAAAAAAATAATATAAATATATATGTACGAAAAGAGATAAATAAATCATTAAAGTTATATATGACAGTTCTATATCTTTCAATTTAACAAAATCAAAATTTTTCAATTATTTATCAATAAATTCCCTCAAAGTAGTTTACACTCTGAAAAAAAAAAAAACATTTAGTTTTTCAATTATTGCTTCCTCTGGGGTACTAGAAAAACAAATAACCAAGTTTTCCTTTTTGCTTATTTCATATACCCTCAATTTAACCCATATATACAGTTGGTTTGCTTAAATCGACCTGTGTATTTGTTTAAAAACAACACATGATTACAATTTGCTCTTAAAATGTAGTAGAAAATACACAGAGAACTCGATTAAGATAAAATTAGGTGAATAGAAGAGGTTTGGTAGCGATTTAATGGAAAAGATTGTAATTTTGAATTGAATATGTTGCGGTTGCTCCATAGTTTTTCACTTTATTTTATATAGAAAGGTTAGTATAGAATTTATTATATGCTTTAGACCTTTTTGAGATAATCAATAGCTTTTATATCCAAAGAAATTGAAATAATTGAAAGAATTTTATGATATCAAAAAAATTTTAAGCTTATTATTATTATTATTATTTTTTTTTATTTGTTGAAAATTGTGTAGAGTCTAATCGAATTAAAATGAACATTAAAAATGTATGAAAACCTGAGATTTTTTATTTATTGAAAAAAATCAATTTGCTTAAGTATTTCCATTCGTTTTTATCTCTTTTCAATTTTGAATACTTAGTTTAATTGTAAAATTATATTTTTTTCATTTAAATGAAATCCTTTTTAATTAAATGTAAGTTTTTTATGTTTAGCTTAGAATTAGGTTATCAATAAACAAATCTTAAATAAATAAATTTATAAGAAAAATATTTTAAACACTAAATATCAATTTGAAATATTTCTTCATTCAAATAATATATTGTTAGTTTTTTTTCGTAGTTTCAATTTAATTCTCACTAATTTGACAAAGAAAAGAAATTTTCAATATTATTTTTGTTATTTGTTATTTTAAGACGATTTTTTATGTTAAATTTTAATTTCATTTGAAAATATAGGTGGTTTTTTGTACCAAATACCAAGCAATCGACAATTTTAAACACTTAATCCTTCGAAGATCTACTCATAAATTTTTTCATTTAGTATAGTTTTTACTTAGGTCACTTAGGTCTATTTTTATACCCGGTTTCTTAGTTTTACGTAATTTCCATCAAAATAGAACTAGGTGTATTTTATTTTAATTTGCAAATTTTGAATGTTCATTTCCCCATTTTCATAATTAGTTACTACACCCTTCCTTCCAATGTACATCATAAACTTCATTTGATATGTTAACTTATGTAAATACTACACAAAAAAAAAAAAAAAACTGCAGCAAAAGCATTTTTCAAAGAAAATAAAAATATATAAACATTGTTCCATCAAAAATTTGTGTATTTTGAAGTTTTTCCCTTGAGCATTAAACCTGTCGTCTCTTATTTAAAGTAAGCGACATATGACGGTTTTTTTTTTTTTTGTTTTTTAAATAATTTTCATAACCATTTTCTTCATAAAAATCTCAATGGAATAAAATAGATATACTTTGCATAGTGATATTCTTCAAAAAGCTAGAAGGGATACATAGCACGTAGGGAAATGCTGATTTTGTTAATAAAGTCAATTTTCTTCTTTTTTTCTCTATAAAATTTGCCCCACTTAGGTAGAAAGATCATATTTAAAATACTTTTATAGTTCTCATTTTTAAAAGTACTAAATATCAAGTAAGATGAAATATGTCCTTCAGAATACAAGTTGAATAGTTTTCTTATATTCTTTATATAATATTGCTATATTAAATATTAATGTAATAAAAAGTTGAAACAATATTCAAAAAGTTTCTATAAAAATTCATGCAAAATATGTCTATTATTGGACTTAAGCCATTGGGAGTTTCACTATTTTGTGTATTTGAAAGAAAAAGAAGAATTTTTTGTGTTTCTTTTTTTGCATGAAAATCTTTCAAGTCTTTTAAGTCTTAAATTTTTATTTAACTAAAATTAAAATCTGTAATGATTATAACAATTTTAAAACCTCTAATTTTAATGCAATAACTAAAATAATGTACGGAAAAATTTTTGCCCAACATGTCCTTTTAATCCCGCTCTATGCGTCGGTGAATGCATAGTAAACACTATATAATAGTAGTAGACAGCCACAATTACAACTGTCTATATACCATGTGGTCTCCATACAAAATGTCTTTCCGTGTATTTTAATACAATAATACAATGTATTAGACGCCTGTCAGCAAAGGCTATTAAAGACTTACGTTCAATTATTTTGTAATTAAAATAGTTTAAATTATTTTCTTCTAAAACTATTTTCTACAAAGCACTTGTCATTTTACTAAAAGCTTTGGCTTTGGCCGATCTTTAATGAAAAGAGATTCCTTTCAGACTTTGGCTTGTTAAAATTTTCTAGTCCATTTGTACTTAAAAGTTCTTGATAATCAACAATATGAGTTACATTAAATTTTTACATTAGATAAATCTGAATAAAACTTAAATTTTATATTACTAACCAATAATTGACATTTTATTCTTCTATTGATTTTTTAATGGAATCTGTAACTCTTCTGATAGCCTTTCTCCATTAAGGATTGTACAGTGTATATTAGCCTCCCTCACAAAAACATCATTTCTCCATTGCAACTGTCTGTATTAGATAAATCTGGGTATATTTAGGTAGATTTAGGGAAACTTGATGGAAATATCAAAAAAAGTGTAAACATTGAATCACTGAAGCAATGAAATAATGCTTTAAGTGTTTAATTAATTAGTAAAATAACATAACAGACAAAATAAAAAGAAATAATAGTTTCAGAGTTTTAAAATCACGTCTGTAGTTTTGAACAAAATATTTTAAAAAAAGAAAATCTTAACCAATGGATACTAGTGAGAAAGAAGTGAAAAAGTTTGAGCAAAATCTTTATGGAACTTTGAAGAGCCATTGTGCAAGTATATGACATTAATTTCATGAAACTTTATCCAGCTACCCAAGATAAATTTGAGAAAAATGTTGACGGTTTTATGCAACTAGATTTTTTCTAATGCTATCGTGCTAGAGATGGTTGGCATATAAACCTACCAAACCGGATGCAATTGATTATTTTAGTTACAAAAACATCTATTCTACAATACTCCTTCCTGTGATTGACTACCAATATCGTTTTATGTATATTAATGTAGTAGGTAGCCCTGGGAGATGTAGTGATAAAACTCTATGGGAATTATCTTCTAGTAAGAAACACCGCATGGTAATTAGTTGTTTGAAAGAAACTCTCATAATTTCAGCGGGGTAAATATGGTTGTTATGCTAATTGAAGACTCTGCTATTAAATTGTCACAATACCTTATGAAGCCTTATACTTTCGGCCGAGCAAGTTTTCAACACATGATTTTCTTCTAGCAGAAGGGTAGTGGGAAACACTTTTGCCCATCTGAAAGCTAGATTTTGACATTTGGCAAAGGTATGGAAAGTAATATTAAGTATTCTTCATTTATAATCAAAACTGTTTGTAATCTACATAACATTTCAAATGAAGTGGATGAGAAGAAGATCACCTGAGTAAAGAAGACAAATAATTCGGAGAATGAATCAAAATATAAAAAATGGTAATACGCAAAACAGAGGAGTCCTAATAAGAAATGAAATCAAAGAATATTTAGGTATGAATAACAACTTATTTTTGTTCCTGAATAAATTACATCATACAGTTACTTTTATAGACTTCTAGCATCACATAAAAAAGGCTATAAAATTTCCATCGTGATGATTGGCCTCAGCTTAGCCCAACAGGTGTTCTTTCTGTCCTAAAAAGTCAACTATAAATTTTATTATCTAATAACTAAAATGTGGTAAAAATCTGCATTGCCGGGATAAATTAGAAATCCGGCTGCGTATTTCTTCAACATAAAGTAAAATACCCTATTCCTGTTCCCGCTGGTGCTTCATCTGCAACAAAATACCAGATTTTCTTTTCACTACTGCAGAGATCTGCAAGTTTCTTCTCCTCGCGGATTTCCACAGCACTTAGCCTCTTCCTAATTTTTCCACACTCCATTGTTATCTGAAGAAAAGATGAAATATTTTTATATATACATATAAAATAATTATAATATATTTTCAAAAATGCTACCATTTAATCCGCTTTTGACATAATAATAGATAGGGGAATTTTTGATTACGGACAACCTGTTAATTGACAATAGATGCCAAAATTGTCCTTATACAGCCCTTCAAAGGCTTTATTTTATATATCATTGCAACATGCTTACTACACGTGTACTACATATCTCTCTATACTATACAAAATTTATTAGTATTGTTTTATTTCATACAAAATTTCCTGCCATGTATTGGAATGATGTGTATAAGCCTCAATGGAGAAAGGGTATAAGTCCTGAGATTTGTTTAATTAGAAGATAAAACTCCTAGTATAATTTATCTTAACACTATATAAAGTCAGGACTGTTAGATTTCAGGCCAATAGAGGCTCATTACAGCCTTAGTAATAATTCTTATAATTTTTTCTTACCAACAATAAGAAAGATTTGATTCAGTTCTTTCATTTAATTTATGAATAATATACACAATACATAAGCATTTTTATATTCCTTATAAATTAAATTCACTTTAATTGTTAGAGAACTTCTGAATATTTAGCTTTTTATTAAAATTGTTAGCAAATCATTTCAATTAATTTTCGTTCAATTTCAATGTTGGAAATATTAAAGCAGCCATTTTAATCCTTTGAATTTCTATGCATTGCCGTAAATACTTACATTATTTAACCATAGCCTACTACGTGACACTCGAGATATTACCTAGTAATTATTTCTGAAAATTTGTTAGTTTCCTGTTTGTAAATACAAACTACAAACTATTAGCAAAATTTTCCGCAAGGTATAAATACACACAATTTGATTCTTAAATAGATAAATATAAGAATTACGGTTTAATGTATATATATATATATATGTATATATATTTGTCAAAAATAATGGTAGTAAAGTTAAATTATATACAAAAAAAAAAGAATAAAGGACGAAAAGTATTGATCTTTAATGCTAAAGCAAAGATAATATAGAAATATGTGAATTATATTATATTAAACTGATTAAGATTATCGACTTAACTGTTTATCTCTTTTTTAGAAGTCTATCTCTGAGAGTATAATGAAAATCAAGCTAAGATGTGTATAAATAATAAAACATTGAAATAAAATAATAAAAATTTCATTTTTATAAAGTAGGGACTTAGGCTGTGTCTAAATTAGCGATTTGGACAGCGAATTAATAGGCGATATTATAGTAGTTTTGAGGAGCGGTTATACTCAATAGTTTTTCAAAGTTTGACATTTTGATTGAAAATATAAAAGTTATGCCTTCTAACTAGTTTTATTATATTAAATTGACTTAACTTAAATAATTATGCATTATAAATGCATTAAAGTTAGTTTAAAGGCATAAATTATACTTTTCGAAAGACTTGTAACTTAATGATTGAAGTCAATATACTTCCGAGTGTAATCGCACCTCAGATCGTCCATAAAAAATCGCTATCCAAATCGCTAATGTAGACACCAAGTTAAAATATAAAATATTTCAAAGATTTAGGGAATTTAACTGTAGTGGTTTTCAAATTAAAGGACCACACCAAGTGACACTTCACAAGTAGAGTACTAGTTACGTGATCCCTTGCGCCCTGAGAATACCTACACGTTTGTCGTCTGACTTTCAGTTAACTGTCAGTTGACATGCATGCATGTTTTTATACGAAAACTCCCTTTTTGTCGCCTGAACATTAAAAACAAAGTTTTCCAATTGTTATTAGTTGTTCTATTTGTTAGTTTTGGTTAATTATTATTTATAATAATTTTAAGTGCTAGGTTTTGATTTTCAAATCAAATCAAAGCCATCAAATATTTTCTAAAATCGTATTAAAATTTTTTCCAAAAATTTGCTTTAAAAAGTTCTTACATCCGTACACGAATAACTTTAGAATAAAAATAAAATAACTACAATTAAAAATTATATAATAAATAAAAATCATCGATAAAAAACCCATATTTTTCTTTATAAAATTAGGAAAATTATATTGAAAAATTATACAAGGGTAAATTTGACCTCAAAATTGATTTTAAGTGTTAATAAGTAAACTGAAAATTTTATTAAAATATTCTTAATAACTAAAAACAAAATTTTGTTAGTTAAATTTAAATAAAAATCTCAGTCATTCATCTTATCATCATAATAATATATTTTAAGGTTTTTCACAACTTGTAGCTATTACTTTTATGAATTTTAAATCTTTTGACCTAAGGTATTCACCGTATTCCACTTTTTCCTATTCGTTACTTATCCTATTCCATCCTTATTATATAATTCTAAACCTATTGCAAAATTATATTTACAATTTAATTAATTTCTTTTGACATATCTTCAAGTATTTCCATAAGCTGCGACAAAAAGACACCAATGAACTCTAATTTCCCTGAAATTTATAACAAGCTTAGGTGGTAAGCACGAAACAATTAATTTGAACATTAGAGAATGTGACTACAAAAATGAATTACATATTAATTCAAGATTGGAATGAGTTTAAAAAAGGTCTTAAATTTGACACTTTTGTTTGATATTCAATTTAAAAATGCCTTTAATCAACAAAAAACCCTCTAAAAATCAATACTAAATGTAAATAAATTTATTATTATATTATTGCATTATATAAATATAATTTTAATTCAAAATATTAATTAACGTTTATTTAAAGTTTTTATATTTGGCTATTCTGCACGAAAAATTGTAATCATGTATGATTGAAATCATTTAACAATTATTATAAGGATATGAAAAACAGAAGAAGAAAGCAAATATTACTGTAATGTGTAGTAATAAAATAATAACAGATCGTAATAAAATATGGTTTTCAATATGTGAGCTGTTGGTTCAGTCACCAATAAATTTGATTCAAAATGAAAACATAATTTAATGTAACACATACTATAATTGAAAGACAACAAATATTAACAAAAATAGAGTAGTTAAGATAATCAATAAGAAATAGGTCAATAAGCTCTGTCATTCAACAATTTATTAGTAAGCACTAGACGAAATTCTGTTACTTTAGATTTTTATTTTTGATCGAAAAACCTTTTCAAAGTTTTCTCTAAAGCTCAGTTTTACATACCTATTTATACTTCTAAATATCCATAGAACCACTGGCATAAATTTCAGTCAAATCTGAATTTTTAAAAAATTTTTGCGAAAAAAAAAACAAGGTAACCATCAGCGATTTTATTTTTGATGAATTTTTCAAATAAAGTTTTGAGCTAGGAAACCTATTCTCTATTATTCATTAAACTACTTTTAACCATTTGATTTTTCATAACTTCTGAGCCAATAATAGTAATTATGTATGATTTATATATTTTTTTAAGCTAATAGTATCAGCTTTAAAGCCAAAAAATGGTTTTTAGAAATTCAGTAAATCGTTAGAGCCACAAATATCTTAGAAAATGTGTTGGGAATTTAAATTTAAAATTTTAAGGCTGATTACTTTTCAAAAAGTTTCCTCAGATTAATAAAAGAGTTTTATTGGAAATTCAGTTTGCTTATTTTATTATAAAAAACAAACCGGGCTCTAGATGCGGCTAATATTATCAAAACGCAGTAAAAACTTTTAATTGTAGCCAGGTTGTTTTTTTAGGAATGGCCTTACAAAAAGAATTAACTCTAGTTAAAAACCATTTGTAAAACTGTTTTCAAAGAAGACAATTTGAAACTTTGTGCAAAGTTGTTCTACACATTTTGATTACACTTTCAAATAAACACTTAAGTTACTCAAGAAATTTATATATTCAGATACTGTTATGAAAAGAAATTTTTATGTATCATGCCTATATATCATTAAAAGCTGTTTAGATTTTTTTTATCTTTAAAATCTTATAAAAAATTCAAGTTAATTAAATTTTGTTACTATATTAAGCCAAAAACTACGTCAAGTGAGAAAATAGATTATAAATCAATTTTCTTTTAAAAAAAATTGTCATATTAGTTTAGAAAATGAACTTATCACTTACTGTCAAGTGTAATTTTATTTAAGGTATCTTCAAAATAACTTCCTCTAGGTGACTGCACTCTATACTCCATTTGATTAAAGAAAAATTTGTTATTTTATGATATAAACCCGAAGATATTTTTTTATCTACAGTTTTCACGTTATCTTTAAGCTAAAACATTAATGTCATCTGATCCTTTGAAAATTTAATTTGTTTTTGTCAGCCCTCAGGTTACTATCATTTATCTTGTGACTTTCTAAGATTAGCTTGAATTACATTTATTGTAAAAAAGGAGTTTTTATTTGAACTGTTTTACTACTTACAATTAATCACTGAATATACCTAATACAAGTATTGTTCTTAATCATTGCTTAATAAATTTTTCCAAATATTGACTACAATAAACATTTAAATTATCAAAATGGATAAGAGAAAATACTAAAAGATATCATTGAATTTTATTATTACACATAATTCCAATTTGCAGGGACAAAAAGTAGCGAAATAATGAGTCTGATCCTTATGTTCTATGTGTAAAATACATTTAAGTTTTTTTGACTATAGTAATATTTTCATAATTTTCGATTTGTAATCAAATTGATTGATTTAAACTGTTCTCTTACATGGATGAATCTTCTCTTTTGTTGTTTTAATATTTCTAAAATAATTCTAAATCAACTAAGTGCTTATAAAAAATTTAAAAGTAACTAAAGGGTTTTTCTGAAGTTGTAGATATGTCTTAGAGAGCAATGAACTATCCAAATCAGAAAATATCGGGCATAGAGTGAAGTCCTTGGGGAAGCAACTTCAAGCAATTCTTAATCTTTCGAGTAATCAACTTCATACATTTCATGCTGATTTGCTTAAAGTTGCATAAATTGTATTAGATAATTAAAAATTTCGTACCATATCCTGACAAATAAGTCCTATATAAAGACGTCTGGATACAACATTAGCTGTAGAAAATCAGCATTAAATAGCTGAACAATTTTTAACTCTTGAGAAAATCTACAGTAGAAGTTAAAATTTTGTAGTATTTTGGTAGAGAAAAAGAGTTTTTTTCCTTTAGGTTATCCTAATAAAATTTTATAACTTTCAAATTATAAAAATAGATTAGTAAAAATCTATTCAGTTAAATAAAATTATAATAACATTGATATATTTGCTTGAAAAATTATTTACTTGATGAAATGAAAATTAATATGGTTACTATGAACGAAGAATTCACATAAAAAACATTTATCTAGACAAACTCTAACCATCCATATCAAGGATCACGTAACAATTTATATATATTGCTTGTACGTGGTTATAGTTAACGTTTAACTAGCGTAAAATTAAAGCATACCAAAACTTGTCTATTTTACTGTCACCATGGACTAGACTCATTTTGGATATATGTGAAATTGAATTTAGATCTGTTTCACTTCAATGAAGCTAACAACTTTTAAAATCGATTCTAAATAAATAGGAAAAGGTAAAAATACTAAATTGATTTTATTTTTTTTATTTAAAATTTGATATTTGTTTTATGTATTCTTTCTTTGTTATTGTTCTTGTTATTCTTTAAAAATTAAATTTATAAAATGAAAATACTTTTTAAGGAACAAATTGACTTCAATTTTATTTCATATTTTGTTTTATTTTATTTTATTTTTTAAATAATTGTTATAAGGCATTGGAAAATATGAACTTGTAATTTATTTTAATGTATTTAGAATCATTCGATTTATTCGGTAAATTGAATAGAAAAAAATTATTTTTATTACTTACAAGAACAAGAATACAAAAAGCATATTTATCAAGTATTCTTCCCTCTTATTATGGAAGTAATATGACCAAAATTCTTAAGTAATCAAAGTATTTGTTATTAATAATATACACATTATTTATATTTAAAAAATGGCCTAAGCTTCTAAAGGTTGTAATATCACAAGAAACAGCAGATCTTTAAAAAATTATTAAAGTCAATTAAAAACTAACTGCAACTAAAAGCTAGTTAAATTTGTGCATATACATATATACATAAGTAACATGCAATTGAAGGATATAACAGATATATTGCAGTTAATTTAATTAAAATTTTATAAATTTTTGTGAATAACTTTTTATACTTACCTATGTCAAAATTATATATGCCAACATACACAAGTTTATCTTCAAAAACAATGTTCTTTCCTACTAGGATATTTATAGGGCAGTTGATCCTTTTTTGCCTCAGCCTAATGGTGACATAAGAGTTCCCTACTGTTGTTATTCGCATTAGTTTGATCTTGAAGTTTTTTAATCATAAAATTAAAAAAAAAAACCTAATAAAAAAAAATTTTAAAAGTGAAATATAATACTATATAATCCTAAAAATAAAACGAAATAAACAAAATTATTCCAGTCTAGGATTAACTCTGACTAATTGGTTTACAACACTACCACACATTTGAAAGGAGAGCCAAGTTACGATAAAAGGAAACTTTCTTTTTTTTTGCTTTGATTTATTACTGAAAATGAAAACTTTGATATTGTTAAATGAACAAACCTTCAACTATTTTAATGCAGGTAGAATACTAAGGTCAAAGTCTAATATAAGCAATACTAATTAGACAGCATAATTAATTTTGTAAATAACTTTAGTTCAATTTTAATGAATTAATGTAACAAAAACATCTGAAATGTTCTGAAATTCAATTTTATAATGGACACATATATATATATATATATATATATATATATATATATGTAATAGTCGTCAAGGAAAATTTGGAAGCTCTTAAACAGAAGATATTTCGATTTATGTCAAACAAATTTTTCTAGGACATGATATATCTGTGTAGAAGTCTAATTTAATAATTTCATTATTTTGTTGGGATATTGATCTCTGGAGTCACTAAATTAATTTTACAACTGATATTTATTCATGGAAAATATGCCAAAAAAAGAAATAGTTTATACTTTTGTCTTGCTGGATGTTACATAAGAAATTTTTAGAATATGGAATTTTTGAATAAAGTATGAAATCTCATTTCTAAGTTATTTAATTTATTAGAGCGAGTGTTTCGCAGGAATGATATGTTATGATAATCAATGTCATATCAATTAAGCATAGT
The DNA here is from genome assembly GCA_947359355.1 of Acrocera orbiculus. Taxonomy (NCBI): domain Eukaryota; kingdom Metazoa; phylum Arthropoda; class Insecta; order Diptera; family Acroceridae; genus Acrocera; species Acrocera orbiculus. The sequence continues at coordinate 7,643,607 of OX375759.1, forward strand.
AATATAATGGTAACTTTTACTAATTACACAACTAATTTGGATAAAGAAAACCCTGTAGAAAGTTTATATGAGAAATTACAATTAGAATTGGATTAAATTGCTTTTAGGGCTAACAAATAATGCATCAAACTAAACGAATCGAACTCATCACATATTAACATCAATAATAATTAGACTGGACTACAGCCAATGACATAAACTTCCCCTTCATTAATTTAAGGAAATATTTTTAATGATTCTTATAGTATGTTTTTATATATTGTACCTTTTGTAGAAACAATTTCCAATCAAGGTTAAAAATACAATAAATATCACTTTTTTTGCTTAGTTTTTTTCTTACAAATATTTTACCATCACTTCAACTCATTAAAAAAAGGGGTAAGAGTTTCAGCGTAAAAAACAATACTTTTTTCATGAATTTTCTTCATGAATATGGATATATATGTAAATTTATTCAAATCTTTTGCACATTATTAAGTATGACTTTAACAACATTTTGTAATACATATTTTCATTAGAAAATTTCAACAAAGAAGCCGGTGACACCGCCTTCCCAAAGACGTTGTGGTGATAATATCAACATGAACATATCACACTACAACATCTTTGGAAATGAATAATTTTTGGTGTTCACTCTATCTCAGCTGAAAATTACCTGAAATCAAAAAGCTCATAAAATCTAGTCAAAGTATCTACGAATCCTCCCTCAAACGTTGTCTAATTATTTAGTTTTTTTTTAATTTAAAAATTGTTGGTGCTGATTTAAAGTGAAGACTGCTATTTTCGACAAAAAATTTCATCATTTGGGGGGAGGGTATATTATAAATAGAAATTGTGTACCAAGTTTGAAGTGAATCTTGTACTGTATTTTTTAAATGGCAATGAGCACCGACTTTGAAAAAGTAGTTTTGAAAAAAACGATGATAAAAAGTTTTAAAAGTTGAAAAAGAATGAAAGAATGAGTAAAGGAGTGGAGACTAACTAATCAATTACTTTGAGTTTTTTGTTCTGATTGACTATTTAAAAAGAGGAAGCAATTTAATGCCAAAAAAAATATAGACCAAATAAAATATATGTAGAAAAATGCTCACAAATTTTAAGGTCGTTGTTTAAAAGTTCACAATATGCAACATTTTATTATGAAAATCATCTTTTAGAAAATTAAACCATTTGATTTATAATCTCATTTCAAATTACGGTTATTCTCTATGTCAAATAGTCCGACTAATAATACAATAATTCCATTTCCTTATTCAAATAACTTTTAAGGTTTTATTGTTCAGTAAAAGACCCTTCTAGCCTTCTATATATTAAATATATATTAAGAATTTATAATAGTTTAAAAAAGCTGTAAGTTTTCTAGTTTTTATTTTTCACTGAATCCAACTGTTGCTTAAAATATAAACAAATTAAAAGGCATTCAAGAGAAAATATTTTGAATACATGCTTTTTTTTAAATTTAAATTTAATTTCTTCCAAAGAAAAGTTTAAGTAGTTTTGATGAAATATATTAAAAATCAACCTTTTCTAAGACAAACTCTACTTCCTTGGAAACTACAACTACAAAAGGACTTTACCTACTTTAAAATAACATATTTTTTCCTGAATTTTTTTTTTTCTTAATTTTTATGGTAATTTCATATGGTAATTTCATAATCATAAGATCCTTGTGTGTAACTTTAGGATTTTACAAGAATTAAGGTTATTTTAATTTATGAAATCTGTAGGAATTTTTTTTTGCACAAGAGAGCAAAAAAGATACATGAAAAACAAAGAAGTTGTAGTATCTTGGATGGCAATTATCTCTTATTAATTCGGAAGAAGCTTAAAGATAAAATTAATTAAATTTTTTGTAAGACAGAATTTACATTGGTTTTGTTTTTCTTCACAAAGATTCCTTTTAATTGTGAATTATATTTGGTTTTTATATAAAAATATTTGTAATTTAGTCATTAACTTATTTTTCTATTTGTATTTAACATTCTAAAGTATTAAACTAAAATGATTTCCTTTATTTTACAAGAAATAAGCTAAAGTTTAACTCATGGGAAACCATAGAATAGGAATAGGACAACTTTTTTGATATGAAATGAAGTTTGTGTCTGATTTGAGACATATAAGACAAAAAAATATAGCTCTGGTGTACTTTTTGCTTTAATAATAACTAAAAAAAACCATAGGTAAATTTTGCTAAATTATATTTTATTTGATTTCAAAAAAGAAAAATTATAAAATTCTACAAGAAATTATAAAGAGTCCTTGTTAAGAGAATAAAGAGAATGTATTTAAATACTAGAAACAAACTTAAGACGATAAAAAGGGAATTTGTTATAGTTATATTGGATTCAAGGAAATCAACTTATTTAATATTACTTATTATTTTAATCAACAAAAACTTACAGTAAAAGATCCCTTAACTTAATAGTATTTTTATAGACTTGTGGTCAGTTATTTATCCAGTGATCCGCTTGCCAGTACGATTTGGATTAAGAAATCATAAACTGCTTGGATGGCAATACAATGTAATTTAAAATTGGGGGATCAAGAGAAAGATAATGTCTCTCTAAATCAATACAATATAAAAAACCATGTTTTAAGGGGTCAAATTTTAATTGTTAAATATTTTAATATAGCTGGTCGAAAATCTATTTAACAAATTTCAAATTAAATTCATAAACATACATTACAAAATCTAAGGTTTTCTGTGTACATTGAACTATTAAATATTTTAATTGTAAAATAAAAGGCAGCAAATTCTTAAAATCAAATATTTTAATAAAAAAAGGGGGCAAACCACTGCAAAGCTAAAAAAATTTCAAGTATTGAAATATGTTTTATATTGAACGTTACATTGTTTTAAATGTATCTATATTTATTTATATATATATATATATATATATACATCATTTTTCATGCTGCTATTCAATATGCACATCTTTAAATTTTTCTATTTAAAAAATATATTTTTAAAAGACTAGTTCACATAACATGAAACACAAGATATAAAATTATTATTAAGATTAAGCTCCTTGAATAAATCTACCAATAACTGATTTAAGAATATATGAAAATAAGAATGCTATAAATGTAATTTTTTTCAGTTCTCAAATTAAATTTATTGATAAAGATTATTTTTATTAAGAAATAAAATATATATGAAAAATATTAAAATCATCCCCATGTACATCATTAAAAATTGATATAATATACAAATAAAGAAGTATTTAAAATCATAAAAAATATTCATAGAATAGAATTCGTTATATTTTTCTATTTAAGTTGGATTTTTATTTAATTATTCAGCCTTTTTATATTTAGATATAAAATTTTTTATTAGCGCAATACTTAAATTTCAGAATAATGCTTTTGTTAACTACAATTTGTGACTATATTTTATTGTATTAGTATTATTAATATATTTTTTTTTTTTTTGTTAAAAACTACACACTAAATTGTCTTACTTAGATTATTTCCTTTTATTTGTTAAAGTGACTCCGATATACATTTTTTTTCTTTTTTTTTTATTTGATTTGAAAAGATTTGAATGATTGACATCGAATTTCCAAATGATTTTGTATCAAATAAAAAAGAAAAAAAAATTAACTTAACGATAAAAGTTCAGACATTTAAATATAATTTAAGACTTGAATGATTCTTAAAAATATTAAAATAGGATTCTATACAAATACATATAGAAAAGAAAATGTAAAAAATGTATTTACTTGAATATTTACAATTATTGTTACAAATCAAAATGTAGAATAGCTGAAAAAATATAAATTAGAAATCACTTATAAGAGCTATTCACTTGAGGAAGCCTAAATTTAGTTAAGTAATCATAAAAGACCAGGAATTTTTAGTCAGGAATTTGAAAAATTATATATTTTAGATTTTAATATTGTTGTTTAAACTAGAAACTCTAAAATTTATTTTAAGAAAACTTTTTAATCGATACAATTAATAACTTTTTAGAAAATTTTTAATATGATATATAAAATCTAATTAAAACATATTTGTTGAATAATAGTAGACTATCAACTAAAAGATGGTATTTAAAATTTGTGATTATTTTTATGCCTATGCTGACACCTTTACTTAACTCTATTACCTTTGAAATTTACCTTGAAACTTTAGAAATTGTTGACAATAAGATTTTAGTTTGTTAACCTAAGTGCTGATGCATTATTAAAAGTTTGAAATCATAAAAACATGTGAATATAAAATATTTTTGATATTTTAATTGTTTTTAGATAATTAAAATTTCTATTTATATTTCAAATACTAAGATAAAAGAGTTAATATGTTGTAATAAGAAAAGAAAAATAAAGAAAACCCCTACCTATCAAGTCTAATTTATGAAAATACTTTGAGCTTATTGCTACATGGTACACAAGTATACATCAATAACTGCTACAAAAAATTCACTCACATTTCAATATGCATATTTACCTCAAGGATGGACTCATGCATCCACAAATAAAAAATTTACAACTGAAAATTTGTGAATGTAAAAAATATTCGTCTAACCTTTCCATTAATGTTAAATTTCTACTTATATTGAACAAAATTATTTTGATGTAGTTTAATTTATTAGTTTTTTTAATTTATTATATTATGAAATTTATAATTTAATTTATATCTTCCAGAAAAAGAAGTAGCTACTGCAATTATTTTAGGTTTAAATTATATATTCTCCTTAAAAAGTTAAAGTGATTTAATAAAAAAAATTGTTTATGTAAAAATAAAATTATACACATGAAAGCCTACCAAACAAGCTTCAAATTAGTGAAGAAAAAAACTTTTAAAGATTTTGTGGTTTCGTTGAGTTTCTATATTAAAAGAATAAAGCACACATTTGCACAAAGTCATATTGCTATATCTTTTGAGCTTCAAAATGTGTATAGTCCTATTTTCATTCATAAAAGACTTTTGTTAAAACAAAAACCATTTTTCAAAAGAGATTTAAAGTAAAATTTTCGTTAGAAAGATGTTACAACATTACTGGGAGAATACATTATTCAACATTAAAATATCCCTTTCATATAGTATTTAAAAAATTCATAGTTCTATTACTTTTCATACATAAATATTATTTTTATTCCTGCATGATAAAAGTTAAATTTATATTCATAGCCAAAGGTAGTATTAATGGTGATATAAATTTTAAGAATAAAAATTTTTTTAATTAAAAATCACCTAAGAAATTACTTTAAAAACAATAATGATAGCCTTCTAACTATTCCTATATAATCCTTATATTACTGAAAAAAAAACTTGGTATAACGATAGAAATCGTTAATTTAATATCTAATAAGTGCTTGATTTTTGTATTTTTGTTTTTTGATTTCAAAAATATTAAATTGAATTTGAATTTACTATGGAAACAATCTAATTTCATTTTATAGATTGAATAAATATAGATTAACACAAGTAAGAGCAATAAATTTAACAAACTTTTTCAAGTAAAATATCAATGATTAGATTAGAACTGCCTGTTAGGATGAAGGTGCTATTTTTGCTATCTTTCCATCATTTATATATATTTTTATAGAATATAAAAGTTAAACTTTCCTAGATGAAATAAATTTTGTGACAGATTTTTACATCATAAAAAAATGTATATATTTAAGGAGAAAATACAAATCTTTCTTAAAAATTTATAAGAGCCCTTTTATATAAAAAAAATATATAAAAGAGTAAATTATATTTATAATAGGTCAACAGTAAGGCATAGCTGACATTTATGATATTCTCAAATAAGACAGCCTTTTTTTCTCAACTACATACTGCTACCATTTAAATAGGTTTCGTTCGACAGGAAAAAAAAATTGGATTATGAAAAAAATTATTTTAAATTTCTGAATAAACTTGGAAATATTATAAAATCTCTAAACATGAATTAAGGGATATAAAATCAATTTTATATAACATATGCATCATATTTACAAAAAATTTTATTACTTTGAATAGATTTTGCTAAAAAATAAAAAATAAAAAAGGATAAGGAAAAGATGGTTGCCTTTTTTATGATATTGAAGAAAATTTATTTTTATTATATCTTTTAATATTTATTATATGAGATATCTAAATATCCAATATTAAAAATATTCTCGTTCACTTTTTGTATTTTATTTTAAAATAGTTTTAGAAAAAAATTTTCTTCTTATACATTAAATATTTACAAAGTTTTACTTATTAGAGTAGCAGTCTCACTAAGTAATTAAATAAAAAAGAAGAAAGTGAGAAAAAAATGGCATTAATATGTAAACAGTCTAATTTAAACAATTTAATTTAATTCAATTCCAAGGAATATATTTAACACGTTCCCTACCAGCACCCGGGCTATGCGCGGGTACCCTATTAAAGGTATTCGAATACAATCGGTTGATTGTAAATACCTTTAAAGGGGAGGACAAAAAAACGACTTGCTTATTAATATATAGATTATCGAATACGGCTGCTGCATCGGTGTGAACAATCACTTGTTTTAAAACAGAATCTTTTAGAACCTTTCCGCTTCCCTTTCTTTCAATATTTAAAACATAAGCATCGCTAATAGCTAGCACGTAAAATTTTTAGTTTGTTGTCTTTTTTATATAGTGACGAAAGCTTAATCTACCTTTGACTAACAAGAGTGATACTCATCGATTAAAATTTATTTAATTGGTGAAATTATTTTTTGAAAATATTTTACAATTATAACTTATGGCTTGACATAACGTGTTGTATCTCTTTCAAAAATGACAATCTAAAGAAGTGCGCAGTTTTATTTTGTTAATTTATTAGTATTTAAGTTGAAAAATTATTAATTAACTCACAATCTCTTAGATATCGGCAAAGAACCACCCCTTAAATTCTACCGCTATAGCCGCTCTTAACAAGCTCACTACACCTACAAATTACGTGAAACCTGTCTGATCAACCACAATCACGGAATATGTCGCAACCAGTACATATTCAGATACACAATAGATCATTTAAAACTAAGGCTAAGGTTATAACTATATTTATATTTTCATATCTTTAAATTCACACAGCAAAAATACTGTCAGCAATCCGTAGACATACACACATTAGTTTAACAAAAATATGTAAACTCCTTAATGAGTTATAAATAGCAGCACTTATTGGCAAAAATTAAAAAAAATTAATACTAAGAGGCATACTGAAATTAACAATAAACAATAATAACAAGAAATTAAAAATATGTTATTAGCTCGCTAAGCCGTCACACACAAGACACCTGGTAGATCGTGCCTATGTTTGGTCCTAAGGGGTATGGAACCCTGAAAATATTTCCCAACGCACCATTTTGCAACTTAGAATAACTATTAGTAAAAATCAGTTTCATAATTGAAATCTCAAATTATATAATCATAAGCTTTTTTTTTGGATAAAATTAAATTATATTTAAATAAAACCAGTCAGCTTTATCAAATTACTATATTTTTGGCTAACCATTGATAAAAGTACGTAAAATAAAATCAAATTAAAATGTTCAATTTGTTAGTTTTCAAAAGATAATTTAAACTTTTTTCTTTAATTAAATCCCTTCTTAATTAATTTCATTTAATTATTTTCATTTTTTATTTACATTTTAATTATTTGAATTCCTTTTGAAACCTTTATAAAACACTCCTATTTTAAGCCACTATAAAACCAATTAAAAATGGATCTCCTGAGATGTAATTTCCTTCATTTTCCCACAAAATACCGATTACCAATTAAAACAGCTTTAAAAAAACAAAATAAATCGAAGTAAAATCTCGTTTTAGGAAGCTTCCGCAAGTAATTTTAGACTTTAGAAAAAAAATACTATAGCTCATTAAATTTATATTAAAATTAGGAATTTATCCTACAATTAGCATAAAACTATATAAAAAGCAAAGAAACGGGAAAAGAGTTGTTGTAGTTTTAAATATTAATATATATTCAATTTAATTATCTTAAATATTGCTCATTCATTATTATATCCAAGTCAAAATTAATTTATTCAAAACTAATAAGATAGTATCCGCTTTAGAAAAATATGTGAATAACATAAGTTTTTATCAAGTCACAACTAGGATGAGGTCCGGCAAAAAATGCTTAGTGTTTGGAATCAAACATTTGCAGGCTTAAAGGTGTCAATTAACTACGGAAAAAACATTTTATTTAACATATTTTACATCCCTAAGAGTTTTTTCTTTTTGAATTTTTTATTTGTTTGTTTTCTTATGTTTTTAAATTAAACATTTTTTTATTATTTTAAGAGTAGTCTTACAAAAATTTCGGTGCTATTAATTTCGGTCATAAGTCATAAGTAAGTCATACAAATGAATAAGATGTCCTCATAAATCATTTTTATCATTTATTATTTTACAAATAAAACACTTTTTTATCTGTTGAAAATTTTTTAAAATACAATTAATCAAGGTGAAGCGTAAACATATCTCAGATTGAATTAATAGCAATGTTATCAATTACAAAATGAGTATTTCTGTTGTAAAGGTAAATTAATTGCGAAACTAAATAAAGAAGAACCACAAACAACAAATTTAATTGCTATTAACCCCAAATTGTTCATATAATTAATTAAATGAGGAGCATATGAGACTAAACAGTACAAGGTGGATTTATTTTTCAAAAAAGAAACTTATGAGCTATTGTATTATAAATCTAAATTTTGTGTAAATATACGCAAAAAAGGTAATTAATCGATCGCATATCTTCTTATAATTTATTTTGAATGTAGATAATAACTAACAAAAAATCACGTAAAATTCAATTCAACTTGTTTGTCTCAAATATTTACCGCATTTCTTGTGAATGGTTTATCATTTATATTATTCAAAAAAGTCTCTTATAATCCTATTTCAGTTTTATTTAATAAATCAGATGTGTTAGGCCTTGTTCAGAGTGCAGGCTAAAAGCCGATTTCAGAAATGTGAGATTACTGTTAGTGGCGCAGAGTTGGTTATGTATTACCAAATGCATACCTAAGATTCTTACTAAATAAAATAAACAAAAGTTTACTTTGGATTAAATTCTATGAAATAAAAATAAATTAATTCTTTTTTAGTATTTCTTAATATTTTTTTAAGCATTAATTTTCATTGCTTGTAGTTTATACTTTGTTATTATTGTTCATTGTCATTTTTGGTGTTAGTTTGCGTTTTTTTTTAACAAAAAAAAATATAACACTTAAAAGAAAATGATCACCAAAAAATATAAAATAGCACTAAAGACAAAATCAAAAAAAAAAAAAACTTCATCATCCATTTTTAATAGAGGCAAAGCCATATTAATTATTCTTTTCATAGTGCTATCGGATTTATGTGAGTTATCACCTTAAAAACTAGCATAATGGTAAACAAAACAAACAGAACAAATATAGTAATTATATTCGGGAGTTTTTCAAATACTTCAATTTCCAAATAAATTACTAAAAACTGAATGAATTAATTATATTTATCAAATCATTCTATCAGAAACAAATAAATATTTCTCAAATATTTTCAACATGCTCTTTATAAAAGCAAATAGATCTCATCCCTTCTAGATTATGTGTTCATTATATTTGTACTTTTACTTTTTATAACCAAAGATGCTAGGTTCTAAAATTATCAAACAAATAAAATAAAAATTTATAAACCAAATTACATGCCAAACTATTTTCAAAATATTTTAATACTTTGTTTTAATTTTTTATTAAATTTTGATTTCATTTTGAAATAAGTAAAAATCTATCAAATAGAATTAAAATTCATGATAAAATCTTCTATTGCTGAGACTCCGTTTCATTTTTACTTTCTGCAATATTTAAATTTGTATCCATTCTTTCAAACAATAATATAAGTTCAGTATGAGCTGTATGAGGAAACATATCTACAGCAATAGCCGTCTTAGGATAAAATGGTAAGCCTTTATAAGTTTTTGAAGTAGGTCTGCATAAACCAATCCAGTTCTGTAAAGCATTTTTGGGGCTGCATGATACATAAACCAAGCGCTTTAATTCTTTTGCATTCCTTATGGCCAAAATTGAACGATGATCTGTTTCACAAAAAACAAAAAAAAAAAAAAATATTAATACAATATGAGCAATATTATTTATAAAGAGAAAGTTTACGTAGCCCAGGTCGTGGAGGATCAACTATAGCAATTATATCTTTAGTATCTGTATCACTAACATCATTATTACATGCCTGATGTACAAGATTTGAAATATATTCATTTGTATTTCCCGCATAAAATGTACAATTTTTAATTGAATTCAAAGTAGTATTATATTCTGCATCTTTAATAGCATCAGCAATCAATTCAACACCATAAACTTGTTTGCAATAACGAGAAAAACAAATACCAATAGTACCAGTACCACAGCAAATATCCAAAACAATAGAATTTGGCTTAGGATTAGCAATATTGATTATTTCTTGATAAAGTAATTCAGCCGCTGATGTATTTATTTGAAAAAATGCCAAGGGGCTAATGCGAAAAGTAAGATCATGTAGCTTACTAAATATATACTCATTTCCTGATAAATGATCAACACTATTAAATTGCTCACCACTTTTTTTTCTCTTTAGATCTTGATAATAAAGACTTGTACAGATAAAATCAGTTTTATCATAATTATCAAAAAATTCTGTAACTTCTTTTTTTAGTTCAATTATTTCATCACTAGATAAATTAATTGAATAGACGCCAACAATAAGCATTATATCATCATTTAATTCTGTTGTGCGAACAGACAATTGCCGAAAATGTCCGACATTATGTTCAGGATTAAAAATTTGAAATTTTGATTGTTTTAAATATTTTTCAAATACTTTAGCAGCTTTTTTCATGATTAAAGGCAAATGTGGTAAATCATCGATAGCACCTACTTCTGTACTTCCATCAGCATAGGTTCCCAATCTAAAACCAACAACGATATCACCTTGAGAATTTTTACCTATAGCAAATTCAGATTTGTTTCGATAACCTTCTATTTTTGGCGATGGTTTAATTTCATCAAAACTGAAAGGAATATTCTTCAAATCATTCTTTGAAAGCCCTTTTATTAATGGATTGATTTTATAAATCTGCTTTCCAAATTCGATCAGTACATTTTCAATTTGACCTTTTTTGTATTCCAATTGTTCTTCATAAGTTATATTATACAATGGGCATGTAGCTTCAACACAAGTTTTTGATTTTTTAATTTCAATATCTTTATTTTCATCAGTTGTTTCTAGACGGCGTTTAACTAAGGGATCTGGTACTGCTTTAGCGATCTAAATAGAAATATTTAATTTTTAAACCAACAAAAAAAAAAATAGTAATACATTTGCTTTTATAATTTTTCCCTTCCAGAGGAATCCATCTAAAAATGTAATTGCCTTGTCCCGATCAACTTCATTTCGAAAGCAAATGTATGCCATTCCACGTCTTTTTGGTGATTTTATTTTGCATGGTTCAACCTTTGCGTGATTTCTTAGCAATTTTTTAAATTCCTTAACAGGAAAACAATGTCCGATCAATTAGAAAATATTAAAAACAAGAAGCTTACAGCAATTCCAAATATTCCTAAATTTCTCACTTCAACTTTAAAAATTTCCGACGTAAACTCATTACGTTGCGTATATGAATAGACTGACTCATCTAATCGAGAATTCGAATCTTTCCCATTCTGGAGATCTTGTTTATCTTCAACCAAAGTTTCAATATCATTCAAAGGAACCAAACTGTAAAAAAGAGCTGGAGTCAATATAGCTCTTATAATTATATATAAAAATGCCTTAATATATCAAAGAGAATATAACGAAGGCTACAAGAGGTAAGATGGTTTGAAAAGGCTAAATACAAATTCAAGTACATGTTACTTCCTGTTTTTTTTATACAAAATTGTCTAAATGTCATAACAAAGCCGAGCGCAACATTATTAAAGCTGCAGCTTGCCTAATAACATTACCGGAATTACAGGTAATTAAAATAAATAAATTATTTTACCTGTGATGGAAAAATGATATTAATTATAAAAGGAAATATTTATACACACCTCATACTTTTAGTACGTTTGAAAATGAAAATATTTCTTGATTGATTTATGTTACAAGTATAATTTTAACCAAAAATCTTATTTCCAATCGGAACAAGTTATTTTGACATTAGGTGTGTTCTAAAATCAAAATTCGATTACTTTTATTCATACTTAAGGGTATGTTTCATAAATCTAACAAATTCTTAGTTACTAATTCAATTTATTCACTTGGTGTATAAAATAAAAATTTCTGTCCAAATTGCTAATCGAGACACAGCCTTAAGAAACACCGCGACGCTGCGAAGGAAAAACAAAACTCCTATACACAAAATTATCTAATGTAAGATAATTGTATGGAAATCATAACCTTGAAATCAAGTTATAAATTGATAAAAAAAGTGATGTGAGCACTATTATGAGCAGATTTCAAAGTGTAAAATTTTATTAGCGGAGGTTTAGCCGACATATTATCAGAAAAAAGATGCCGGCACAAGTAAGCTTAGTACTGCCAATTGAAATGCTTGTCTTATAAGTATTATAAGAAGTGTAAGAAAATTTAGGAATAGACTTGGTAGGTTTTACAACATGAACTGTCATCAAAGTAAAAGGTAGGAAAAAAAAAAAAACAAAAAACATATTGTCATAGTTGAATTATCAAGAGGAATGGAGGCTGCTACTAACATAAGCAAAGACGATTTTGCAAATTCAATTGAGAATTATGAAACTCAGGTATAGCCTATTCTTATTATATGTAATAAATTATTAAAATCTTTATTCAATCGCAGTTAATTCAAGTTCAGAATGCCCTAAAAGAATCAAAATGCTCTGAAGAGCAAGAATCTCTAAAAGGTCTAGAAAAGGATTTGAGAACATTAATAGATTTGATTACTCCAAAATCTGAAAGTAATCAGAGATAATAATTTCGATTTGATAATATCAAATTTGTCTATGTATTTGTTAAATTCTAGATCCCGAAACAAAAATTGTATCAGATAATTTCGATAAAGAAATTTTGGAATTTCAAAAAGAAATTAATAAATTTGAATCAGGAAATATTGAGAAAAGTGATGACTGTCAACCAGTAATTCAAGTAAATTTCAATTACAAACCTTTAATTTTAGTATCAAATCGTTTTATTTTATTTTTTAAGGATGAAATTGAAACTATTGTTGGTAAGACATATTTGGCGCCATACACAACTAAAAATGGTATATGGGGTTTTCATAATGCTATGGTGTGTAGTGTAGAAAAAATATTAGATGATAATTTTGTCCGTGTGTTTTTTATTAATCCGATATATAAAGAAATGATACCATGTTCATATTTTCTTGATGGTGAATGTAAATTTGATGCAGAGAATTGTCATTTTTCTCATGGGGAACTAGTGCCTTACAATCAACTTCGAGAATATATTGAACCTAATTATATGAACCTCAAGAAAAATTCTTTAGTATTAGTTAAAATGTCTGATAAATTATGGCATCAGGCTAAAGTATTATGTGTTAATTTTATGGAAAAAACATGCATGGTACGATTAATTAATCAAAGTATAAAGAAAAAGTTTGATTTCGAAAACTTGCTTCTTCTTTCCGATGGTAGGATATAAATGATAAATCATTTGTGTTAATTTAAAAGTCTTAATTAAATTAGATCACGAAAATATTAATGAGCAAAATTCAGATGAATCATCAATGGATTCTGATAAAAGTTTTACACAGGAAATTCCTGATGAACTTGATATTACTGCACAATTATCCATAGTCCCAAGCAAAAGTATTGGATATTGGGAAAAACACACAAGGGTATAAAAATTAATTTAATATTGTAAAAATTTAACGATTGAATTTTTAGGGCATAGGATCTAAATTAATGCAAAAAATGGGTTATATTGAAGGACAAGGATTAGGAAAATATTGCGAAGGAAGACTTGATCCTATTATTGCAAATGTTTTACCTACTGGTAGAACGCTTGATTTTTGTATGCAACTAAAAGAAGTAGCTAATGGTGATGAGGATATTTTTAAATATGAAAAACTAGTAATGATTAAAAAGAAAAAGAAAACGACAACTACTGGTCCCTTAAAAAACAATCCTGATACTGATATATTTTCGTTTTTAAATAAAAATCTTTCTGCTCCAAAAGTTTCAAAAGATTCAACATTAAAATCGGTTGATTATAAAAAGGAACCTATTAAAAATTTAAATGTTGAAAGTGTTAAAGTTGCTGAATCTATTAAAAGAAAAGAAAAATCGGTACAAAATTTAAAAAATGCAATGAAAAGACATATCAGTGGTACAGACTGCTATAAAAAATTAGGAAAGCAATTAGCTATTCAAGCTGATGAATTAAGTAAATTAAGAAAATCAGAAGTTATGATAGCAGAAGAACAGAAAACTAGAAACAACAAAGAAAAATGGATGAAATTTTAATTATATTGAATTATTTGTTTAATTAGTTTAATTAAATAATTAAGTTTGTTAAAAAAAACTTGCGTAAAATGTCGATAATGTATTATAATCTACTTTAAGTATTTTTAACAGCTGAAATTAAGTTTTCTAATATAACTTAATTATTAATCATTAATTACAATATAAATTTAAGCGATTTACCCAAATTTTTTTATTTGATGAACTATTTAGTTAAAATTTGATAATTGTTGTTTTAGAGACAAAGATTCTTTTTTCATATGAAAAAATGTCTTTAAGTTAATATATTGATTTTTTTTTTAATTATTGATTTTAAAAAATACAACTATTGTTATGATTTTAGGTGGTTATTATTTTTATAATTTTTAAAATAATGAAATTAATTTGTAATTTTATGTATGTAAAATACAGTTAAACAGTACCTTATAGTTTTTATATTACTATAAGCCCCATGACATAGTAAATAAAACATAAATTTCGTTTGAATCAAAAAATATTAATTTATAAAAAAATGTAATATGAAAGTTATAATTTAAAAAGAAAGATTTATAATAAAACTTAAATTTTTTTAGCATTTAAATCAAGTACTAAGTAAATTATTATTGCAAGGTAGGTGACCATTTTGTTTGAAGATGAGTATAAAAAGCTCGTTATAGTGAATTATGTCCATTAACGGACATGTTAATAGGCTATTTATGGCTCAACTTGAATTAATTATTTTGATTTTAACATCCTACACACAAATTGTTAAATGATATATTAAAATTAAAGTTCGAAAATCGTTTCGATTTTGTAATTTTTTTATGAATTGTCCTACAAGATAGAAGTTGCAAGGAAATACTATTTAAGTACACACTTATAGAGTAAGTCTGTATATATCTTTAATGAAATTTATGTAATTCTATGACTGCTGTACTTAAGGGTACTATTCACTATAATTTCCAAATCGTCAAATTGCTCTCTCGTCCCATATAAAGTATATGGAAATGGCCATTTGTGAGCAAGTTTTTAAACATGTTTAAATTGATCCTGATACACAGAAATTGACTAATTTTTGAACTTTTAACAGTAAAAGACATAGATTTTTTCTTTGATTTCAGCTATTCTTTTTTTTTAATATAGCCACGAGACTTTAGTTCCTGATTCTTTTCTAACATTTATGACATACTTACTATAAATACTCATAAAATGGTTTTCTCATATCAATTAACAAATAATTGTAATAAATATAATAAGTAAAAATAATTACATATTATTTAACTAAAGAAAAGCCATTTGTTGAGCTAATTTAATTACAAGGCCAAACATCTAACAAATTATATTACAAAAATATTTTACTATAATAGATCAAATGTCTAAAGGCATTCTCTCTTATGTTAATTAAAAAGTAGTACACACCTTATTCAAGGGTGTGTAAATAAAATTTAATAACAATAATATTTAAAATTACGCATAAAACAACATTATGGAAAATTTGAAGTCTAACAGACTTTATGTAGTTGTGTATATTTTTTTTTAAATTTTTCTTTTTCGTTATTAAATTCAATTAATAATCAGAGGAAATCTTTTAAAATTCTTACCGGTTATTGGAAAAATATTATATCTTATTTTTTTTAAAAATAAATTTAATCCAGTTTCAATAGTACTTTAAACATCAGTATGTAAAGTTGTACTAAATTTATAGTTTAAAAATAAATAATATATATATATATATTTATAAAATGTATTTATTTTATTTTCCATCAATGAATAACATTTTTCTATTTTTTTTTTATAAAACACAAAAATCCTAACCTAGTAAAATAAATTTTTAAAAATAAATTATTTATAATGTTCAATGAAAGAATCAGATAATGGAATTTGCGTATAAGGATATTCATTTTTGATACTAGTATTTATATCTGTACACGGACATGTCCCAAAGAAAAATTTCAAATATTTTTTTTTTAATTTTTTACGACGAGAACTTTTAATTTTTGGTGTTTGCTCAATTTTAGAAATTTCATCAATAATATCAGATTTAATAGAAATATTCTTGTGTGGATACGATTTTCCTGAAGAATTATATGTTGATTCATCATCTTCATCAGTTTTTTTCTCATTAAAATGAAGAGTTCGTCTTTGATTTGGTAAATTAATTGTAACAAATTCATTTGAAGTGTTAATATTGGAATTTAAATTTTCAGTTTGTGTTGATTTAGTTACTTTATTATTATTTCGTAAAATATTTAATGATTTAAAATTTGTTGTTGAACTATCATAACGAAGTATACCGTAACGAAGTTGTGATAAATTTTCATCATCATCCATGCTATTAAAGTCACAATCTGTGTTTTCGAGTTCATTTTGATTTAATTGTAAGGGTAGTGAAGCACGATGCATAATTTTTTTACGTCGAAGATCTTGTGCTCTCATATTATCTATATATTGTTTAACTTTACTTTTAACATGTTGATATCGTTTTTTTGTATAATCTGAATGCAAATCCTGAAATGATTGGGATTTTTGTTTTTTAATACAAATTCTTTTACATTTTCTAATATCAACTGTAGTTCCCTTAGTAAAATCATTTAATTTTTCATAACTACTAAAAGTTGATGATGACTGACGTGTTGATGTAGGTGAAATATCTTCATTATCATTACTACTCTCTGCTGCTATATTTTCATCATTTGAATTCATTTTTTGTTCTATTTTTTAGGTAATAAATATTATTTCTTTTCTAATAATTATAACAAAGAAAATTTAATTTTACTGAAAAACGGTACTAACTGTCAGCAAGTAATTTTATAAAAGCTAATAGTGAATATAATTGTAATTTTCTAGAATTTTTATTATCATAGAAGAATATTAAAATTAAGTTATTGAACCGGTTATAATACATATTTAATTAGAAAATTGCTGAAAGATTCTATATAAACGATTTATTCACCAGTTGAATATTTGAAATAATTAATAACATGAAATTTTCCTCAACTGTTCAAAGTTAGAAATTTAGTGAAATATTAAGTAACTTAAAATTTTGTTATAATTTCTCGTGTTTATGAATATAAAATTTAATAAGGTCTTAGTTATTATATTTTTAAATAAAGATTACCAAAAGAAAAGAAAATCGGAGTATTATTAATATTTTGCACTTAAATATTTGGAATTTTACAGTTTATTGAATATCTTTATCCTGGTGCTATTAACATTGTCACCTTATATATATATATATACATATTTATATGATTATGCTATACATATATCAATTTGACAAGGTTTATAAGTCTCCATATAGAGAAATTATATGTGATGTTGAGTAGGTATATTTTATGAGCTAAAAATATTCTTAACAATTACTAAAGTAACTAAAATTTTATATGATTAGATAAAAATTAAAATGTATAATATACAAGGAATATATAATATTTTAATCATTTTCAGAATAACATATATTATTATAATGCAATTTTAAAATATAGTAATTATATGATAATTTTGCTATATACTTTTGCTGACCTTCGAGAGTTTGACAGATAAAATGTACAGTCTTTTGTAGGCTTTTGTCGATAACAGCACGACTTGAAAAACGATTTTAATTTAATAATATTTTATGAAGTGAATAATTAAAAACAACAAAAAAAATAATCATTTTTTCTCATCAATAATGTTACGAACATTTAATTTAGTTCATCGTTTTGCAAAAGCTGGTATTTCTACAATCCCGGCTCCTCAAACATCACCTGATATTCTATATACCGGTGTAAGTATAAAAAACACTATAAATTTTTAGATTATAATTGAAAATAAAAACAATTTAGTGTTAATAATCTAAGCATATTATCATAGAAAATATGAAAAGCACAATTTAAATAAATATTATTATAATATAAAATTTTGTATGCAAAATTTAGTAAAATTAAATTCAATATATGGAATAAAATTTATGGCTAATATGCAATTAGGTTTTTAAACTAACACTAGATTAATGAAAAACAGTTTTAAAGACTTAAAATACAATTATTATTATTTTTTTCTAATGAAATAATTTTCAAGTAAAAGCTCTTAGAAATATAGAAATTGTGAAATATGAAATCTTATTGTTTTGGCAACTCAAATCAGTTTTTTTAATCAACACAATTTGGTGCAAGAGATAAGAGTTCAGAAACCAGAAAAATATGTCATTTGTAAATTATTAAATCAAAAATTATTTAATAATTTAGTAATATATTTACTAGCTTTTATTATCAAAAAAGTTAATATATAATATAAAGTAATGAAATATTGCCATACAGCTAATAAAACTGCAGTTAATGTTAACTTGAAATTTGACATGACTAAATGAACACTCCCTTGGTTAACCTAACCTAACCTAAATTGGGTTGATTAAAAAAACACTCTCAATTTGTAGCTTAAAGCTCATTGTTGGGAGGAAAGCTATTTTTCTGTCACGAAAAAAGTCTTCTTTATCGATAAAAATAGTAATAAAATTTCTTCTAAAATGGATGCAAAATTCACAAAAGTACTTTTTACATGATCTTAGACCAAAAATTAAGCTTTTTTAGGAGTTCTTATTTAAAAAATTCCTGCAAGAAATATTCATTAATTATTATTTTTCCTTCTGCTTTAATTAAGTTTGTCTTTTAAAAAAGAAAAAAAAATATTTAACTATTTGAAGATCAGTACTTAACGATTAAAAGGTTAATGTATATAAGTATTAATACTCTCTTTAAAGCATAATTTTATCTTCGTTTTTGGAAAAGAGTACAAGCAGATAATAAAAATCTAATAAAAAAGTCTACAACTGAAATTTTATTTCATCAGATAATCTACTACTTTCGTCTATATTTTTAATTATAGTTTGGACTGAATCAAATTTTCGAAATACTCTCTTAAAGTACATCAAAACAGAAAATCATTGAAATATAAGCGCTTTAAAAACAACAACTATGACGCGATATATTTTGAAAATCTTAGAATAAAAGTTAAATATTGACTTAATTTATGAATTGTCATGTATGAAATTCACGTCAATAAATATAAATTATTACTAATTATGCCTATTAGATGTAATAAATAATACATAACTAATTATTCCCTAGTCATATCACTTCTAGGCTGTCTATAGGCTGGATTTCCTGACAGTAATCCACTTCCATTTAAAATATTTATATAGCCAATCAGTTGTTCACCTGGATAAAGTTCAAATATAAGTGTTTTCCCTATCAGGAAAACATAATATTGTATAAAAATTTTCAATTAAAACAAGTTTAATTAAATTGCATAGTAAACGAGAAATTTTTTAATTAACTGTTTACTTCTGGTGAACAGTTGTAATAAGTGGCATTAAAACTAGTTTTCTTATCGCTGCTACTACAATTTGAAACGATATCACTTCTAACATCACATTAAAAGTGATGATAACAGGTTATATATGGTAAGACAACTTTCCATTTATAGAGAAATGGTAATTTTAAATTGAAAAATTTTCTTTATAAAGGCTTCATATATATATGTACATATATTATTATAATATTGTATATTTTATTTATTATTAAAATATTTTAAAATTATAAAATTATGGAAAATTGTTAAACAATTACATAAAAGGTATTATATAAATAAAAATTTTTAAAATAAAATATTTTTCGATTGTTGAAATAGTTATAAAAATATATTTTCATCTGTTTTATAATTACTTCTTTTGTTTTAGTATTAATAAAGGAAGAAGTTGAATGCTTTTTGAATGATGATGAATTTTATTCATACTCATGAAATAAAAAACATTCTTCCTGAATGTAAACAGGTCCAATTAGTTATGGTGTCCAAGAGCTAGTGGATTTTTTACAAAAGTTTGTTTGTAAAAGCATAAACTTTGTATGGTTTTATTACATTTGAATATTTGCGTTGTACCTTCCTACCTGAATTTTAGGACTCATTAGGAAGTTATTGTATCTCAGATTTTCCATTTTTTTCTTGAGAAAAATAAGAAAAAAGTCTTCTTGAATTATATACATAGAATAAATTCTAATTATTTTAGTAATTAATTGTTGTAAACAAATTCGCAATATGTTTGCCAGTTATGACATGTTAAAGATACACCTTTTCACTTTTCTGCGAAAAATGGACAACATTCGTATCTAATATTTTTTGAATGTATTGGATATTTGCAAACTAATTGACAACAGTGCGTATTCATTTAAATTAAATTCGTATTTTAATTAAGCTATTAGTAAATCTAGTTCTTACATACATTAGAATTTAAGCTATATATATATTGTAGAAAAAATTTTTTTTTTTTTTTTAAATACAAATTGAGATACTTTGACATCTTAATTCTCTCAATATGAGCCTTTACAGACAACCTCTTCTCCGGCTATCAGATATGTATTAAAATTGAGTTGGATTTTACTTCAATTATTAGAATTGATTAATTAAACAAAATAAATACTTTTGCCTATATAAAGCTAAAATTTTTGGGAAAAATATGTTTTAAGTCATGCTCTGTAAGAATGTACGAAGATTTAAAAAAAAAACCGTACTTGGTATTTAAATGGAAGAATAAAGAAAAAAGTTCTTAAATCGAGTAAAATTTCTTGTTGCTTTAGTTTCCCAAGGATAGTTGAATATATCAAAAATACTCCTTATTTTTAAAATGAAGATATACGGTTTTATGTGTTCAAATTGAAGTCATATTAATTTATTAGATCAAAAACTGTATTAAAAAAATACAAACACTTACAGTTAAATTGTTTTTATTTTTAGATTTTTATTAACAATGAATGGCATAAAAGTAAAAATGGAAAATGTTTTCCAACAGTTAATCCTTCTACTGAGGAAGTAATTGCTGAAATTCAAGAAGGTGGAAAAGCTGATGTTGATATTGCTGTAAAAGCTGCACAATCTGCTTTTAAGTAAAATTATTTAAAAAAAATATATATTTTTATGCGTTTATTAAATTGAAATTAAATTTTTAGACTAGGATCTCCATGGAGACGTATGGATGCCTCAGATCGTGGTGAATTAATTAATCGACTTGCAAATTTAATTGAAAGAGATCGCAACTATATAGCGGTAAAATTTATATATTAAACTAAAATAATAATATTTATATTTTTGTTTTTTCCAATTTAAAGAGCTTAGAGACTTTAGATAATGGTAAACCATATTCGATGTCTTATAATGTTGATCTACCTATGTCCGTTAAAAATCTTAGATATTTTGCTGGTTGGGCTGATAAAAATCATGGTAAAACAATACCAATGGATGGTGAATTTTTTGTATATACACGACATGAACCAGTTGGAGTTTGTGCTCAAATCATTCCATGGAATTTTCCAGTATTAATGATGGCATGGAAATTAGGACCAGCTCTTGCAACAGGAAATACAATTATATTAAAACCAGCTGAACAGACAAGTCTTACAGCATTATATATTGCACAACTTACAAAAGAAGCTGGATTCCCAGATGGTGTAATTAATGTTGTTCCAGGTTTTGGTGAAACTGGTGCTGAATTAGCACATCATCCAAATGTTGATAAAGTAGCATTTACTGGATCAACAGATGTAGGAAAATTAATACAACAGGCATCAGGAAAAACAAATTTAAAACGTGTTACTTTAGAATTAGGTGGTAAAAGTCCTAATATTGTTTTATCTGATAGTGATTTAGATTATGCTGTTGAAACATCACATTTTGGTCTCTTTTTTAATATGGGTCAGTGTTGTTGTGCTGGCTCACGAACATATATTGAAGATAAAATTTATGATGATTTTGTAGAAAGGAGTTGTGAAAGGGCAAAAAAAAGAACTGTTGGTGATCCATTTGATTTAGAAACAGAACAAGGACCACAAATTGATAATGAACAAATGAATAAAATATTGTCATTAATTGAAAGTGGTAAAAATGAAGGTGCTAAATTAGTTACAGGTGGTAATAAATATAATGGAAAAAAGGGTTTTTTCGTTGAACCAACTGTTTTTGCTGATGTCGAAGATAATATGGAAATTGCTAAACAAGAAATTTTTGGTCCTGTTCAGCAATTAATACGTTTTAAAACACTCGATGAAGTAATTGATAGAGCAAATAATAGCAAATATGGTTTAGCAGCTGCTGTTATAACAAAAAATATTGATAAAGCTAATTATATTGTACAAGGTTTACGAGCTGGTACTGTTTGGATTAATTGCTATAATGCTTTAGGTGCACAAGCACCATTTGGTGGTTATAAAATGTCTGGACAAGGAAGGGAAAATGGAGAATATGCTTTACAAAATTATACAGAAGTTAAGAGTGTTATTGTTAAAATTCCACAAAAAAATTCATAAATTAAAAAATATATTTAATCGAAAGATACTAAAAAGATATTTTTAAATAAAATAAATTTAAAAAAAAACAACTCATTTATATATAAACATGTTTTACCTATTTTATGTAAATTAAATATGAATAACTTAATTTTACGAAAAACAACAGTAAAAAGTTAATCAATATTCAAATTTGAGAAATGTTGGTTTATATTTTTTGTAGACTCATGTGTTTTCCAATATTTTTCATGCATGAGGTAATCCCTGGAATAAGTTATCAATATAAAATTTAAAATAAAAAAATTATATAAACCTTTTTTCATTCATAATATTAATCCATATATGTTTCAATGTATGAACTTTTTCAGAATTACCACCGTAATCTGAAGGTAACATTTCCTTTGGTATAGATTTATAAAGTGTATCTGATCCAGGTACATGAAATTTAATCTATAGAATTTATGAAAAACAAAATTTTAATTATATTTCTAAAATGAAATATTTATTGAATATATTACCAATTTAAATATGTCACTTTTAATAAATGGCTTAAATACCATTAAAATTTTATCAAGAAAAACAGGACAATTAATAATATGAATTTCTTTTAATATTACCGGATGTGCTTCATGTATAAATTTCATGAATATTCTTAAAGAGAGTAATGAAACTTTTGTTAAATGCCGTAAACTATAACCTGCCATATCAAATATTGGTATTTCAGCTACTGCTGGCCCATATGAATCAGGAGTTATGAAACGGACATCCGCTAACATAAAAAACATTCTTATAGCATCTGAAAAATTAAACTGTAAAATAAATAATTATTAAAATCGAAAATTAGGCAAAAAAAAAGGCAAATTAAAATAACCTTGTCAGGATCAGTATCATGAATTCTATAGAGTAGAAGCTTGCAACCATCTTTTGTCAAGCCAGGAATAACAATCATATCCCTGTAATTAAATAAAAATATAACTTGTAAAGTAAAGTAATATATATATATTTCATATCTGTATTTGAAAAATTAAAAGGATTTCATCGTATTATCTTAAACTTAAGTATAATAAGTTCTAAAGCTATAAGACAAACATTCTAATTTCAGATATTTTAATGACAATCTTTTAAAGGTATACAAATGTTGCTAAAAGAAATTTATTTTTTAATTGACTTACGTTGCTTGTAAGACTCGTCTTGAACTATCATCGCATGGATCTCTTTTAAGAAATATATTCCCATGTAAATTTCTAAAGGTAAAATTTTGCATGATCAATGCTTTTGCATGACTCAAATCACCACGGCAGACATGAAGAAATTTCTCAAGAAATTTATTATCTGTAAAGATATATTAAAAATAATTAGAAACAAAAAAATTTAATTTAAGTCACGTTTATACACAAATTATTCAAAAAAGGTCAAAAATTTGCATATAATAAAAATAACTTTTAATTATTTATAAGTATAAAAACAAAAGGATCATGAATTAACATGTACAAAAAAAGTTATTATCTTGTTTTAGGTGTAGGAAATTTTTGTTTTTATAAAACACAAATATATAAATATTAATTGACCCTTTTCCAAACACAAATTGTTTATGAAAAGTTTTTTTTTCTGCTTAAAGGATACTAAACGTAAAAACAGTTTAATTAGAAACTAGGAAATTACTTGTGTAAAGAAGACTTTTGTAACAAACAAGAATAAATTCATTTTATTTTTTTAGACCTGTTTTATAAAAATCTATTCCAGCTACAGCTTTTTGCCTAGTGTTTCTTAATCATAACTAAACTTTTCTTTTGATTTTATTGTTAATTTTTATGATCAAGTTCTATCTGTGGTAAAATATAATATTTTTATTGCAAGACAACAAAAGAGTACAAGAAAGATCTATACACTAGATATACACTAGATCTTTCTAGGCTTATATACGTGTTACAAAAAATAAAAATGTATTGTGAGTTTGTACTAAAAACCACGTCATTTACTAATCACAATAAAATATATGTAGGGAAAATGATAACAATATAAAGAAAGTAAAAATGTTTGGAATAAGATCAGTTCAAAGAATAGTCAAAATTTAATTGAAAGTCAGATGTTATGGCCTCCGTATTTTGTTATGTTTATCGATTACCTTGAAAAAAAGAAAAACCATCAGTATTAATTCTGAAAAAACAGAAAAAAAGTGCTTTTATATCAAAATAAATATCGTTGAAGTTGAATCACCTTCACATCCACCGTTTTTTTCTAAAACTAGAAGCAACCAGTGGCCATTCCAAAATCTTAAAAAAATTGTTCCAAGGAAAAAGATTTAGCTCAAAATGACAAAAATAATAACCGTTACTGAGTTGTTGTAGCAAGGTCAAAAATTAATTGTTATTCATAACTGGTATAAACGGAAAAACGTTAAAATTAACGAACAAAGACTAAAAGTAAGTTCTATTAATCAATTTAAATTTGAATTTCTATGGGCAACCTGAATATCAGATTTAAAAGTTTTCATTAATTTCATTTTTTGATTGAATTTTAAACTTTATGTTTACAAATGAAGGCAAGAAATTATATTTTTCAAGACGTCAGGCAAATATGTGATTAATTTCAAATAATGA
Organism: Acrocera orbiculus; assembly: GCA_947359355.1. NCBI lineage: Eukaryota > Metazoa > Arthropoda > Insecta > Diptera > Acroceridae > Acrocera > Acrocera orbiculus. The sequence continues at coordinate 7,668,929 of OX375759.1, forward strand.
TAATTTTATTTATCAAGAATTTTGTTTTCAAAAAATTTTATAACTTTTCAAAATTTCTTTAAAATAAGAAAATAATAATTTAGAAATCAGATTCAAATTTTGTTTAATCAAAAATTATATTGAAAATAAATAAATATATTAATTTTACAAAGTAAAACAAATAAAAGTTTTTGTTAAAGTTTTTAAGTTATCCTTTTTTTTAGAATTAATAAAAAAGCTGAATGAAAGGATAAATTTCTGCTTACCAATTGTCTGTGGTAAATGTGATTGTGTTTTAAGCCATCCCTTAAGGTTTAAAATTTCAGCTTTATATTCTTTAGGAACAACCATAATTACTTTTTATATATATTTTTTCAAACAAAAATTTTCTTCTCTATTAATATTTTTATTTTTGCACAAAATAAAATCACTTAACACTCACTTTTCTTAAACTACAAATAATAATAATTCAATGAAAACATAAAACATATAAAAACAAAATATATGATGAATGTACATAGACTCCGTGTAATGTCTACTGTCCGTTGTGGACTAACCTTAACTACTATAAATGATAGATAACTATTATAAGGAGCTTCAAATATCTTTCCACCAAAATTATTTTCAATAGTCAAGATTATATTTTTATGCTGTTTACCTAATTTACACCTTTAGTTAAAGCGTAATATATAAAATTTGAAAATGGTGCAAAAATACTACTTTATTATTTTTTTTTTTTTTGTTTTCGTTTTATTTTATTAACACTGAATACTAAATATTCTGCACGTGGGTATATTTTAATTAGCTAATTATAAACATTTATATACAACATTCAAAATGCAAATATTTCTATTTAAAAATTATTATGAAATATTATAATATATTTATAATATAGTATCCATATTTAGATGTATATATTATGTGTGTTTTGGAAATGCATTGTATGCACTTTCTGTATTTGTTATGTAATTTTATTTTTTTTTTGTAAAAAAAAAGAGATTTTAATGTAAGCATAGTAAAAGTGAAAATTTTCATTTAAAATTCATTCCTTTAGTTTTATTTTATGCATAATTAATTGAATATATGCAATATGCTATGACTATAATCAACACACATTATGTTTTAAATATGATTTAAAATAACAATACAAGAACAAAAAAATAAAAATATTTTTCGCACATTATATGATTATAATTAGTTAGAGATGATGAAACAATTTACTTGAATAGAAAACTTAATTAAAAATATTACTATAAAAAATATACAAATACTAACATAATTATAAATATTTTATTATGGTTAAGAAGTTATTAAATGTAGAAAAAAGCCAAAAACATTAAATTAATAAAGCACCGAAAATTTAAGGTGTTTTGAGGAATTTTTTTTTGTAATAAAAAAAAAATGAAAAATGATATTGCAATTGCTTAGGCTTATTATTACGTCTTTTTTTTTATAAAAAAAAAATTTTCTTCCAAACTTAAAAAAAATTTTATTTAATTTAAAAACAGTCCTGAATTTGAGTCTTTTGAGCAATTGAACCTGGACAGTGCTGTAAAATAAAAACCAAAAAGATTATTCATCAGTTTGAGTACAGTTATGGTAGGTGTACCAGAAGGAAGAAATAAAATTTAAAACCGCGGAATTTTCACGAGTTATTTAATTCAAAAAATAGGAAATAATTGAAATAAAAGAATGGTTCTGGTACCGGCGATAGCCATTAATGTTGTGAATGACATATTAAAATTTCATATGTTTAGGTTTAATAGTTTTTTTTTTCGACAACATCATGTCGAAAAAAGGAGTTTTTTTAAGATAAATGCGTATAGATATGCTTTGGATCGCTCTTTACCTGTTAAAACGACTGTAGAAAAGAAAATATTATATCTTTACAAAAATTGAACAGTATATTCTTAAAAGACTATACTTTCGAAATATCAAAAAAAAAAATTAATTTCTGGAAAATTCTAGACCACCGGGTCCCCTTAAAGGAGTTTCACATCATGAGAATATATCAATAAATTGGCAAACTAGTCTGATATATTTTTGTCTGAATAAAGAAAAAAAATAATAATAATAATAAAATAAATAGAAATGGTTAATTGGTGATATACATATAAGCTTAACAGAATAACTATAATAAGGAGTAGTAGTTAATTGTCTAAAGATAACCTTATTGTAAAAGGCTATCTACGCTTTCGAAAACTACTTCAACAGTAAAAAATTGGATTTTGCAAGGTAAAAGGTTTCCAAAGAAAATGAAACTAATGGAATCAGCCAATATAATGTTTTAGAATTCGCGTATAGTTATTTATAACGAAAAATAGTAACTAGTGTCATTATTGCCATATTTGAGAAAAGTAATTAATATCAAAACAGTGCACAGATGATGTACACTTGCATAGTTTCAATTGACAAAATTATTGATTTAAAATTCAAATTATAAAAGTGAGCATTAAAGTTAATTCAAATTCTTAACATAAAATTTATATTTTTCTTGAAATAATAAAAAAAGTAATAGGTAAAATTAGAGAATCTATTAAAAAAACAGAAACGATTTGCTGCCTCCTTGATTCCTACACAAAATATCAACAAAAAACAAAATTTTTTCATTTTGTATTTGAATTATAATATTTCCCTTTTTTATGTTTGGTTTAATTTCTTTTAAGGGGTTATACGCAATTGTGAAGTCGAAAAATGACGTCTTTTTACAAATTTTTTACAAGCAGGTGTTTTATTGAATAAATATAAATGATAATTTCCCAAATAGTATCTACTTTTAATTATCTAATGAGACTTGGATGGAGTAAAAATGTTAAAGAACACTACTCCTATACACGATCTCCTGAAGGTCCTCTAAAAGAAGGCATTGGTCGGTGAGAAACATATTTTTATTTTGAATTATCTGAAATCAAAAAACGCGTATAGATTCATTCAGTGAATCGATGAATCAAGGTATCGATCGAAGGAATAGTCAAAATTTTAATTTTTGAGAAAAAGAAAAAATTTTCACGGAAAATTGTTTAATAAAATAGAAATAATTATCGCAAATCTATAATTCCTACGATTAATACCTGGAAAATATATCTGAAAATTGTTGTGATAAAATTTAAAGTTAATCGATTAAGGCGTTTTCGAGTAATCGTGCTCACCGGCTTTGAAAATGCGGTTTTGAGAAAAATGCGTTTAAAGTTTTAAACGTCAAATGTAAACATAATTATTGGTATTACTCAGAAAATATTTGGTTTGATATTTTCAGAGAATATACTTAAATATATGTACATTTCAGAAACTTAAAAAAAACAAAAGAAATTGATTTTTTGAAAATTCAAACGGCGTATAACCCCTTAAATGTCTTTTGCTGAAATTTTTTTACTTTGTAAAAATAAAAAATGTATAAAAGTTAACGTTTATTTTTTTGTTATTTTCTAGATTATACTTAATTCATTTGGATTAAATTCAGGCTAGCTTTACAGCTAATTTTCTATGCAGTCTGTAAAGCTTTCGCCAATTGACTTTCACTTAAGTCTTACCTTCATTGGTTATTTGAATGGTTCAATGAACTCATAAAAAAATATTTATAAATTTTAGTTTGCTATTGCCAAATATAATTGGATTGTTTAATTACTTATAGTTTTAAACAATGCTATTGTTGTTCAAAATTTTATAATATTGGTATAAGTAGTAAGATATTTATTTTGATATCTGATCAATACACTAGTACCTTAAACTCATTTATGCCTATATATGGATAAATCAGTTTTAGTCATTTGTCTTTTATTATATTTTATACAGCTAAAAACTTCCATTAATAATTGAATTTGGGCTCAATTGTGTTTAATTTATTATTGTACATAGATCTTCGAGACACTTCAAACATAATAAGTTAGGATTAATGGAATTAAAAATTTCTGAATTTTTCTCACTTTATGTATTGTATCAATCCAGAAGAATAAGAAAGTTTTTTAAATTCTGTCTTCTTATTCAGTCTTCTTTCCCATAAAATCTAAAGGATCTGTCTTTTCTCACGACATCAATAGAACATTTCATTAAATTTTCTTAAAAGAAAAAATTCTTTAATTCCTTTCATTTCCATGCATTGTTTTGGGGAAACCTGAAATTTCTTCTAGGATTGCCACAAAAGTGTTAGTTCTGCCTATTTTTTGCATGAAAAATTAACTATGATGAATACTTGCTCAATATTCTATTAATAAATTTTTTAATTGTTCATTTTATCATCACTCAGGAATTATTATATGAAAAATTCACTTATTCATATTTTCTCTACTGGATGTATTTGTAAAGTTGACTTGGAATTCTAGATAGCTTAAAGAGTAATCATAAAATATATTTATGATTAATTTGGTAGGATAATTACCTAGCTTTAGGATTATTATGATTCTCTAAACTAAATTTTCTATACACAAATCCAGTTTGAATTTTTTTTATCTACAATTTTAACCAAGGATAATTTTTGTTGGTTAGTTTAATCCAATTTTTTGAAACTATAGAAATAAATCAAGTTATGATATTTAGCTCGATCATCTTCCAAACCAAAATTGCTATTAGATGACATTATCTAATTAAACGACTGAAGTACAATTTTTTACTAATTCTTCATAAAAATATGAAAAAATTGTGTAAAAAATCAACCATCGCACATGGAGCTTTTTAGATGTTGACTTGTTTTTTTAATCAGAGAAGTAAAAAGTAAGACAGAATCTTAAAAATTTTAAACAAAATTGTTAATTTGTTAATATTTAGCTGCCGGATCAGGTAATATTAACCGTTATGAAAAATTATATAAATATAATTTTTTCTCATCGATTGTATGCGTGTTTTATATAAATATTTTTACAGCATAAAAATGACAAATTTTAATTAAGAGGCTGGAAGTCAAATACTAACACAAACTGACAGTAAAAAGTTTTTTGTAAGTCGTTTAAAAAAAAAACAGTCGGGAAAAAATATATCTAATAAAATTTTGATTTTCTAATAATTTTTTGGTCAAATTTGTTACGTTTATATTTTTTATGCTTTTGTTTTTTGTATTTTCTCAAGAATATCTCGTATATAATTATAATTTTCTGATATAAATGTCAAAGAAAGCCTAAATAAGATAGTATCTTATATTCTAATAGTTCTGTTATATTGTTTAAATGATAAAAATTATTGGATTTTAAATAATGAACTAATTTTTAATAAAAATTTATGATAATAAAGGAAAAATAGCTAACAATAATTTGATACCCTTCAATTACACATTGGACATTGTTTTTCTGTTTTATCGCTGACTTTAATATTATGACATATAACGTGAGGAGCGTAAGTTTTTTGGGGGTCAAACATTTCATTAATTGTAGTTGCTTTATAGGTTCAAGTATATAATGCCTAAAAGAAGTTTTATATGTAATTACTTAATAAATGCACGTTTGATGCAACAATTTTTGGCCTTGTAACTTTGTCTTTTTTTCTTGTTTTTTTTTGTTATATATAAATACATCGAAATACAATTAGACAGTGAGTAAATAATAAACTCTATATAAAACCAGATTTTAATATTAAGTTATGCAATTTGTAACATTGAAATTAAAATTATTGCAATAGTTTGTCTTCAAATTTTTTTTGTATTCAAATAATTTTTGATCTTGTTTTAATGTTATGTGGTAGTAAGGTCAGGTTAGGTTAATGATACATGAAATTTTTTATTTTTTTTGTATTTAAATCGTCCTTGATTTAGTTTAATTTTTTGTTTTAGTTAACATTAATGATACTAATTATTTAATTAAGTTAACTTTGTGTAGATTTATAGAATTCACTTAAATTTAACCAAAAAAATATGTTTAACTCTATGTATTAATAATAATTAATATTTTATGTAACGATCCCTATTAAAACTTTTCATATTATGTTTTGGTTATTTTTTAATATTTTTATTTTAAACTTAACAAAAAATCACAAACTAATTCGTAAAATACCTGGCCTACTTTGTTATATTATTTAGATATTAAAAAACTAAAAAATTAAATAATAATCAAAAATTAATTAAACATTATTACAGAAGAATTAGAAATATTTACTATTGTTTTCATTGTAAAGAAGAAAATGTTAAAAATTGTAAACTTTTTTAACTTTAAGTAAAGGTAAAGTGTATAACATAAAAGCGTTTTTACAAAGTACTTAAAGTAAATAATTACTTTAGGCATTTATTCACTGTAGACTACTTCTAAAATTTATTACACAGTCGTCTACGAGTGTTTTCAGTTTTTTTTATTCTGACCTTTAAGTGTTTAAAGTAGAAGTGTTTCACTTTCGCTAAGCACTTTTACAGTTTCATGGTGTTTTAGAAATAAAAGCTGAGGTCTTTCATGTGGACTTCAACTCTAAACTTTCTTTAAATGCTCTTCTAAAATTTTCAAGCCTTAACAATTTAGAGCTTTGAAAATTTCAGATTCTAATACAAATAAACTAAAACAGAGCCTGAAAGAAATTTTTTTTTAAATGATGCTATCAAATTTTATTACACCCAAACGAAATTTATTGAATTCTATGCTATTCTACGAGTCAGTCAAACTTTGAATAATTTAATTCAAAATAAACACCAAAATTGTTAAGTGTGGGATGTAGTTTTTATTGTAAAAATGTTTTAGGAATTTGATTACCTGCAATCAGTCATTTTATAATTTCTGTTAAAGATTGTGTTCATACAACTGGGTAAAATAAGCAGTTAAAAAGCTATGACACATTTTTGAGTGTTCAAAAGAAACAATCATCAAATCGTAATAGCAGAATTAGGTTCTAACTAACTAAAATTTACAGTTTATGTGACAAAACAAAACTGTCAATATTTAAAAAAATAGTCTAATAAGTGAGAAATTCAAATTCTGCATAACCGAAGTAAATAATGCTGGAGACACGCATACCCTTTCAACGAGATGTGTATCTTCAGCATAAGTAAAAATATTTTGTTAGATATTACATATGTATGTGAAAATGATAAAATATCTTCAATTCAATTTATATTTACTTTTCTACGAATAAGTAAATAATTAACAAAAATAATTATATAATTTTGCAAGGTTAAAATGGATATATTTTCCCATGTTTTGTGTTATAATTCTTAAAAAGTTTATACATATTCCATTTTATAGAAAATTATGTTGTTTTAAAGATTTCAAATTTAACTTGACTTTTATAATCCGAGCAATCATGCAACAACCAATTCACAAGTACCACGTATTTAACGTATTTGACACTCAAAGTTTTTTTTGGTTTTTTCTTTAAACTACAGAAGTGCTGATAATTTTACTCAAAAATCATGTCTTGAGATTCTTTTTTATATATTAAGTATTGAATAATTTAATAACTGCTTTATTGAGGATATTTTTAGTATGATGTTGATAATAGACTTTAAAACTTTAATAGTGATACTGGTATTACTTTTAAAGCTATTGCACTCGTATATAAAGACTCGAGAAATTTGAGAACTATATTTTAGCAATGTCAACAAAAACAGAAAATGTTTACATTAATATTTTCTCAAAATAAGCTATTTCATCTCATATTATATACCAAATCGTCGACTCTATATTAATTTATAAACAAAACGGATGTTATCTCAAACAATATTTATATATTTTAATTAAGTTTGCAACTAAGGTTTATATTGCAGAATCTCAACTTTCAAATAATTAGTTAACTATGTCATCAACTTTGACAATAAATGATCATTACAGATGATGATATCTGCTCACATATTAAAATGATATTACCATTTACAAAACGCAAATGGTAGTAAATTGATGTACACAGCTGAACACATTTAGGAAGTGATATTAACATTGGCTAAATTAATTAAGAGGTATTAGAGCTAACTAAACCGTTTTGTTTTTAAAATTTTCTGTTTTTTTTTTTTAATTTTTAGCGATTTTTTCTATATTTCCCAGTGTAATTAATAAAGTAATTTTTGCTTTCTTTTTTTATATGTATATTCTAATAATTACAGTCTATTTTCGTAAAAATATTGTGAAAGTAAATTTAATAAACTATGAAAAATAAAAATAAAAAATCAGCCCTACAATCTAGACTAAATTTTATTGTTGTTACTCATTGTTAGTCATTTATTTAGCTATCACAGATTTTTGACAAAAAAAGAATAACAACAAAAAAATGTATTATCAAAATAAAACTAAGGAGATATAAACAAAATTATATTTTATATGGATTACTATAGCGAATATAATTTGGTGTCATAATTTTGTCATTACGAAATCTATTCCGCTGTATTTGAATTACCGCTAAAATAGTGAAATTTCTATATTAAGACAAGAGCAACAAGAAGTACTTGATGAGTTCAAAATAATTTCAATTCTAATATCAATGCAAAATGCGTTACGAGCTGTTTAATTAAGCACTAATTTAAGTATTAAGTCAAAATCTATACATCAGTTTAAGTTAAGAAAATAAATTTTTGAATTAATACAAATCCGGAAATAAAATAATCATTTGATAATTTTCCTTGTACTTTAGTAGTTTATTTGGTCCAAATATTTAGTTTATTAAATAATAAATTGGAGATGTTTATAATGCCATCAGTTAAGTCAAGCAAATACTCAAATAGAGGATTATTTCAAAAGACTACTTATACCAAGTCCTTTTACATATTGTTTCATAGGAAAATAAATTGTCATTTCTATATTGATACACTATAATTGTAAAATAATTACTTTATATATATTATAGTATATTTCCGTATTTCAATCCCAGAATATCTGATTTTATTTAATAGAAATAAGTTTTAAACTATGAATTTGAATTCAGGAACTTATTGTCTTGTATAAAAATTCCTTTATCTAGCTAATTAATAAAGAATCACAATTTTTATGCATAAATTTAAATCCCAGATTATATAGTTATCTTTTACATTCAAATGAAATAAATATGATTCGTTAATTAGGTAGTTAAATATTAGAAAATTTAAAAAATAATTTTTTTTAAAAATTATATCAAGGTTCCATAAAAAATTTGTTTATTCTATACTACAATCAAAATATATTCTTTAAAGTTTTACACTGTAAATTATACAAGAAAGAACCAACAAGAGGACATTTAACTTTGGTCTAATTCAAATATAAAAATATTTAGTAGAAGCCGATCATTTAGCCAATGTTAATATCATTTAAGTGAATAAATTTTTATTATTGTTTAGGAAAAAGAATCTGTTTTAAATGTTAGTAGATATAAAATCAGCTAAAAAACTGAACAAAAACTTTCAACGAGAGAAAAATATGTAATAATAAACTTTATTAATGATTCTTTATATAATGTTAATTATTTACTGAGCTGGATTCGTAGATATCCTAATACCTTAGAAAAATGCCGATTATTAACCTTGTGTCTTATTATTATACTCTCATACTAGTTAAATTAGTATATTGGCTTTGATTTCAAATAAATTTATAAACGATTTTGATTTTGTTTCATAAATATAAAAATTCAGATAATCAAAGGTATACAATTTAAGATAGAAAAATACTATATTTTTCAGATAAAATTCATAGATATCTTTATAACTTTTCTTATATACTATGAAAATTTTAACAAAATTATATTTATATTTTCATTAACTTTAGTCAAACATATATATATATATATTTATTACATAAGAAACTTTTATAAAATATTTTTGTTCTACTCAACTCCCTTTTGTTTCCATAAGGAATCTTACTTTAATAAAATCTTAAAAATGCCAAATTATTTTATAATTTGAATAATATAGATGCATTCTAATTCTATAAAGGTTTTTTCAAAAAATATATTTACAATATATTTTTTTTTTTTTATTTATTTTAATTAAATATAGCGTATTAATACGCCTAACATAATATATGCTATAACAAAGTTTATATTTTATTGTAATGTAAAGGCATTTTAAAATGAAATGAATTATTTTAGCTAACAAATCATCAAGATTAAGATTATATTATTAATAAATAAATTTGGTAATAAATACGGATCTTTTTTAATTTTTTATAAAATTTTGATATATTGAAAAATAGGTTTTTAAAACAGATAACAAAAATTTTAAAATATTATTATTACCCCGTGCAATATTTATATAAAAGGAGTTAAAAAAACAAAAAATAACAAAATACAAGCTACGTCTGCCTTTAGATACCAATTATATTATACCAGTTAAATTTTAAAAATATATGTGTAGGATATTAAACACAAACTCTACGTTATTTCATAACAAAAATAAAATACATGTAGAGATAATACAATAAAAAGCAGGTACTTATATGTATTAAAATTTTTTTAAAGGATCACAAAAAACCACCAAATAAAAATATATTCCAAAACCATTTTTTAAATATAGAAAATTTTACATTTATGAGACGAAAACAAGACTTTTACAAGCAACTTTACTTAAAAAACAAAAAAACGTAATATATTCAGTTCGAAATCAGCTTAAAGCTTATTAAAATAATATATTTTGCATGAACTTATCATGTATATGAAAATAAACAACATAAATAAATTTCTGAAATTTAACAAAAACTTCCAAATAACATTATACTATAACATTTTTTATCAAAATATTCATTTTATTTTTTTACCTTATACTGTATTGTAAAACCAAAATAAAAGTTAACTTTTAAATTCGTTAATATCACCCAACAGAAAATTAAAATCATTTTTGTATTATATACAAAGAAAAATATAAAATTTTTTTAAAAATACTCTTTTATATTAATTTATTTTTTTTTAGAAATAAATTTTGTAATCATTTTTAAATAAATTGGTTTTTTTTTTGTAAAAAAAAATTTCAAACATTGATATTCTAATTGAAAGTTGAAAATAAAGAAGTTTTGTTTAGAAAATACTTCAAATGGCACTTATGATTATTAAATTTTTCTCTTAGGTTTCCAGCAGCTCCAAACATTTTAATATTTTACCTTAAAACAACTTAAATTAATATTAAATTATTTTTATTACTACAAAAAACAAAACAAAGAAATAATAAAATTATAATATATGTTTTTATAATGAAAAAGTTTTCGCCTTTTATATTGAAGTTTCCTATGTAAAAAAAAAAAAAACTGTTAAATCAGTAAAACAAAAATTTTTGGACAAAAATATAAAATTTAAGTCTTTGGTCCAATGTGAAAAAATCAAATTCACAGACTATTCTAGTAATATTATAAACTTATAGAGAAAGTTTTTTGTTCAACAAAAAGAAATTGTTTAAATTTCAAAACAAAAGCTATTTAATAAAATTTATATAGTTTCTTTTAATTTTTCAAATATGTTAATCAAAGTGGTCTATTATTTTTGATTACATACACGTACCTACTTTTAATATAAATCAATTATTTATAAACAAAACAAAAACTCAAGTTTAACATAATATAATTAAAATCTAAAATGAACTGATATCATTTATATCACTATCAATATGATTTGCTGCTACTTCAGCTAAAATAAGTAATTCAGCATTATTTTTTTCCAAATGGTCATCTTGTTCTATTTGTATTTGATTAGTTGTAATGGTATTATTTATCTGTAGAATATTTTCAGTGATATCAGATTGAGTATCAATTAATGAAAAATTAACATCACGACGAGTTATACTTTCTTTACGAGCCTTACGTTTTTGACTACCAACCATTGCATTCTGGAATCTTTCTCGAGCCTCTAAAATTTTTTGAAATTGTGGAATTTCATTTGTTGAAAAATTTTTAATATTAGCAAAATTTTTCTTTTTAAATGTATTATTTTGTCGTTTTTTGCTTATTTTTTTCTTCTTTTTTGTTTCACGTTTCCGTGATAGATAATTTTCAAAACATTGCGCTGGTAATGCTTTAATTTTATTATCTAATTCAAAATCAGAAGCATCAAATTGTTTACTTGATCCTTCTAAATCATTTAGTTTAATTTGGTTCAAATTATTATTTTTATATATGAAATTATCTTTTTCATTTAAATCATTATTAAAATATTCATTTTTAATAAAAGGCACCTCATGAGATTTACAATATATATTGTGCGGAAATATTTTATTTGATATTTGTTGCTTAGATTTAGTTTTTTTAATTAAAGTTTGTATTTGACCTGAATTAATAAATTCTTGATATTTTTTTCCTTTACATGCTCTCATTGATTTAGAAGGTGGTTGTACATCTTTTTCTTCATTCAAAACAATTTCAATATTAAGTTTTTTACAATTATCTTTTAAATTTTCTGATTTTTTCATTTTGTTAAATGCTTTGGTTTCAATATCAATTTCTTCTGGAGTTATTTGCATATTTTCTAAAACTGTAGTTCGTTCATCGAAATTTAATGATTTCATATTAAATCTATTATTGGCCATATTGAATGATTTTTTGGAATTTTCTTGTTTAAATGTCATTAAACTATTTAAATTACCCATTTGGGTTTCATCAGCAAATTTAAACATAGTAACATTTGATGAATCTCTTATATTATCATTTGTAAATAAATTTTTTTGATTATTTGATTGTTTTGGTGTATTTGATTGGGAATTATATTGATCATCTATAATATTAATGCTGGGATTTTCATCATCCCATTCAGGAAAATTATGATCAGCATAATTTGGTCTGGTAGTCAAAGTGCGTAGTGGAGGTGCAGGTAGCTTATACCACTTAAAATTTGGATTAGCCGAAAAAAATGCATCTTTATACTGTAAAAAGAAATTTTTTTGGAAATATACTTTTCTGTTTTTTTTTTCTTTTTTAAATTATTAATAATTGAATTTATTTTAAATTAATTCTATTTGAGACGAACCTGTTTAGCCAAACTTGTATAGCAACTTTTTTCTTCAGTACTTAATGTTGCCCACCAATCTCCAAGAATTTTGGTAACTGATCTAAATAATTTTATTAAAAAATATTTTAATTATTTTTTCTTAAATATTAAATATAAATTTAAAATTTTATACCTATTTTCAAGCTGTTTATATTTTTCTCTTACTATGGCTCGATGTCTTTTACAAAAAATCAAAAATGCATTCATTGGCCTTCTTGCATGATGATCTGGCATATTTTTATCATCTTCTTGATCTTCAACAATTTTATTCAATTTATTTAAATTAATATTTAGATTATTTTTATCTTTTTCATTTGAAATAATATCAATCTGATTATTTTCCAATTTCTCAAAATTAATTTGATTTGAATTCTGCTTAGATGATATTTTTGAATAATTATGCACATTTTCAATTAAACAATAATTATTTTCTTGTCTTTTATGTTTCATATTGATATTCGATTGATCTAGATCATTTCTATGACTAGTAGTAGTTTTATTAAAGGCACTCATATCTTTATTATTAAAATTATCACACATTTTTGTGTCCATATTTAAATTATTTGAATATAGAACAGTATTTTTTATATCGGATTGACTGTCTATGACTTTATCATCTTTGGCATCTACTTCATATACATCACTTTTTATATATTTATTATTCATTTCTCCTGAGGATTGGCCTTGCACTATATATGTAGAATTAGCACTTAATGAGTTCTTATTTTTGCTGCTATTATTGTTATTATTATTTATGCATGTTTTTATTTCATGGATATTATTAATATCACCACCAAAATCCATTTGTTCTTGCATTGTGCTTATCATTGTTATATGAATAACTAAAAAGAAGAAGTTTTTTTAAGTTGAATAAATTTAAAAACAAAAAAAATTTATTATTAACAATTTACCTTTTTATGGTATTTATACAACTTATTGGTTATATTATTTCGTTGTTTTAACATTTAAAATTTTTATTGATCGCCGATGGTTACGATTTCATCATTTTTATATGGTTGAACTGTTTTAGAAAAAAAGAAAAATAAATTCAAAATTAATTTTCAAAACAATGTCGGTTTGATTTTGTTTCATTTAAGACGAAGTCTACAAGGACTGAGATCCTTATGGAAACGAATTTTAATCGCACGATTTATAGATTTGTTTAGGAAGCTACACTAAATTTCATACAAATAGGAAAAGTCGCTGAAAGTTGGTTAAAGTCGCTTCCGTAAGGATCACAGTCTTAATGTTATCAAGTTGTAGAACAATTTTGATTATGCCAAAAATTATAATAAATTTTTAACTTTTTTTTGCAAAATATCTTCAAAAATAAATTAATAAAATAAATTTTAACGTTAATTGTTACAATAATTTTAATTTTAGTTTTAACCTAATTTTCTATATACTTCAAACTTTATATTTTCCTACTCTATGTCAAAATTAACTGACATCGGATTTAATTGATTTAATTTACTGCTATCTTTCTTCTTAATTTTATTTATTACGATCAACATGACAAGAAAATCTATTACGAATGATTTAAGAGTTAAGAGGAAGCATAAGCAAAACGAGCAGTAAAGCAATCCATGATATATAGTAAATAGTAACGAAATACTATGGCGAACAATTCAAAAAAAAAAAAAAATAATATGACGTTGTTGTCAAATCTGTCTACCCCAGTTTAATACAATATAACAGCAAATTTAGTAACTATTTGCGTAGTTTTAAAATTATCTAAACAAAAATTATCGTTGGGTATAAATCAAATTATTTAAAATTTTATTTATATAAAAATTTTATTGATATGAAACATATCTGCAATTTATTTGGTCAAAATTTTATCGGGTATAAGCTTCAGTGAATCTTTACTATTTCGAAAACAAACAACACTAACCGAAATGAGTAATGTTAAATTAAAATTGAAAAAACATTTTAGAATGCAATTAGAAAAAAAGAAAAAAAAACGAAGATGAAATTTGTTAAAATGGTCTAGCAAAGGTGTAGTTCATTAAAATTTATAAAACCTGACTCATCACTAGCAGCTGAAGTATATATACTGCAAGCAATTGAATGAAATTATGCAAAAATTATTCTCAATTAAGTAAAATATATTATAATTTTAATGGAATTTTTTTTTATATATATAAACACTTTAAGTATCATTTAATTTTCAAAAATATTTTTTTGCAATTGATGCAGTTTAGTTTATCAATATTCTGTGGAATTATTAAAGTTAGAAACATATAAAAATTGAATAAATATATTTTTGTTTCTTACTTAAAAAGATCAACTAAAAATTAAGCTAGTATTAATTTATTGTTAAAAAGAATAAAAACAATTGCTTTTATTCATCTAATAAGTTTTTGTCAAGAAAAAATGTTTTTTTCGGCAAAATCCATAATAAAAAATATTTTCTATCCTTGAATTCTACTGATGTTTTTTTGTTTTAACTACACATTCTTAGTGTTTGATACATGTATTTTTCTTCTCTTTTTTTTACCATTGTTCATGACCTTCAAATAATTTTACGGATGAAATTTTTGATTAAGATGGAGGAAAAAATTTAAAATTAATTTATAATATTTTTAAAAGAAATTTCTTTTTAAAAAGAATTATTTATGTATGTTATTATTATTGAGTTTAATAAAAGAAAATCATTTTTCTCTTTAAAATTGTCTTACACAAAATAATATATGTATATATATCACAAGTAATTACATGAAATTAAAATTGACATATGTTTTAAATTATTTAAAATAATATTAATTTAATTATAAAACTTACATATTTAAATATATTAAAAGATAATGTAAAATTTTCATTACACCTATTAATTCATTAAAATAAAGTATTGTTTCTCAACAAAAATTTTCTTGTAAAGCAGAAAAATAAATCTTTACAAGTATTAAAAAATTGCAATTATTAAAGCACTTTAGAATAGTTTAAAAAAAAATATCAGCTTAATTAATTATTATTTTCCTTTAATTATAGATTTACAACAAATTAAAATAGTCTAATCTACAATTTTAATAAAAAGACAACAAAAAAAAACAACAAAAAAAAAAACAAATTTATTTCATATAAAAATATCGCGTTTGTATGGTTGGCGTTTTTGTGTCGTATTTAAAAAAACAAATCAGCTGATTTTACTAATCAAAAGAATTGACGTTTCAATTGACACTTCAGCTTATAATACCTGCCATATTAAAAAATTTTTTGAAATCATTTTTAGATTTGACATCAATTGATTATAATTATTTTATAAACTAATGTAATTTTGATGTAATGAAATATTTTTAATTGTTTAGAAACTATTTTGTTTTTGTTTTACATTTAATTTATTTATCAAAATCATTTAAAAAGACAATTATTTATTTATTTTAACTATTATCCATATGGCACTACTAATTAATTTCAATTTTACCAAGTTTTCAAGTTCAGAAGAAATGGCATCTATACGCAAAAGCGGCATACAATTTATATATATATATAGATATATGCGAAATAATTATATATACACCAGCTTTTACTGTGTAAAATATATACATAAATATATATATATATAGATTTAATCATTTTATTAACAAAGATTAAAAAGAAAAAATTGAATACATTACCTTTAACTATTGAAAATTTGTACTTTATTGAAATTTGAATTCTTGAAATATTTTCACATTATTCCGGCAATAAAATTACACTAGTCTTGTAATTAAATAATAATAAAACAAAAACCCGATATGATGATAGAATCGAGCAAGTTTGTTTACTAAACATAACACACATACACTTGAACTTGGATTTTATCTTTTTTGCTATTAATTTTCACAATAAACATTTTTTCATAAATATAATAAGTATTTTCCATAAAAAAATAGTTTAATTTATGAAACAGTTTCTTTTTAGCAACAAATTCTGAACATAATTTTATAAATTTAAATGTCAAAATTGCAATTTATCAAGTCTTATACTAGCGTCCTTTTATTTTAGAAATTAATGTATATATGTTTGTAAACTGGTATAATCGAGAATGGAACATTTTGACAGAAACCAAAAGAGATGTGCAATTTTTTTTTAAGTGCGAAAACAATAAATTTGAGATTATTTGAGGTTAGAATTTATATAGATTATTCGAAAATCAAAAGAGAATTAAATTATTTTTGTTTTTGCTAGCCAAAGGTTTCAAGCTTTGAATAAAGCTAGATAGAGATATTATTTTTCTGAATAATTTTTATTTAATTCGAGGAGTGTTCATAAAATCAATATGAATTTCTGTAATTTTAGGGTTAACGGAACTGACAGGTTTATATAAAGTAATTCTGATTGTCTATATCTTTCAGTTTACATTTCTATTTACATTATTATTTGTTTTTTCAAGCATTTAGCTAATTAGCTTGTAATAAAAAGTTTTAAATAAAATTTATTAGAATATCTATTTACTCAGTTTTAGTTTGAATTTATATCTTTATATCTGCATAAAGTTTGGGATATTTGTAATTTTATCACCCATACATAACGTAACCATTCATTTTTTGACTCAAAACGGGACATTGGTTTATTTAGGTTAATTAACAGGTAGTCAATATAAAAAAAAAACACTTTTTTAAAGTTATTTATTCAGAAAAATCGGTTAGCTTAAAAGTTATGAATTAAAAAATATATATACCTGAAACTTTTAGTTATATTTGTATTTATCAGAGGAACAAATTTGCTTTGATATAGCTGGTGATGATTTTAAGTAAGAATGAAACTCTTGGCACGTTTGTTTTATATTCACCTTAATAATCAACATCTGAAATTTGTAACTGGGTCTTCTCAGATGGTCACAATTGGTTCATCACAGAAAATACTCTTTCTACTGGAGCATTTGTAGCAGGCAAACATAAAATATATTCAATTAAAATAGAAAAGTTTTCATGCTGAAGATTGTTGGCTTGAAAGTGTTTGAATACTTCCACCCAACGAGTTTCCGTGGAAACATTTAGATTATTCTATTCGGTTACTTTCTGCTATGTAATATAGTTACAAATTAATGAAAATTCCTCAAAAACTTTATTACAGTCAATATATTCCTTTTCAATTAATACATCCAAAGATTTTTTAACGTCTTCCCATGCGGGGACCTTTTTTAAATCTGCCCAATAAAATATCTCCATTTCTTGGGTAAGAAAGCAAGTCCACTGCTCCAGATATTCACGGCTTGTTTGATAAAATACTGTAGCCGCCCTTTTCACAAACTCTTAATTGACGGACCATAAATGAAAAAAACTGATTGGTTTCTTTCTGAGTCAAATTGTCTTTTAGTTGATTGATTTCTTTTGCAGCTTCAATTGCCGATACAGGCTGACCTTCCAGTTTCAATACAGCTTGATTAAAACTTGCTGACTGAGCGTGTAAAAAATAAAGCCACAATTCGGATGTCGGATCTTCAAAAAAGTTTTTTTAGTAACAGGGGACATTTTTCATTACTTAAAAAGTAGTTTTTTAATACATTTATACATACATTTCATACATTTTTAAAACCTTTTCCAAGGCAAACATAAGAGCAAGCCATCTAGTTTTGCTATAGCCGAGCATTTGTTGATATTCCCTCTCAGTTTCAGCGCAAAACTCCTTTAGAGCTTCAACTCGAACTATAACATAACATAAAACATAAAAAAATGAATATATCTTCACAATAATGCTTTCGTAATCTAAGGGTAGCCTGTCTGCAGCAGATTTTTTTGCATTATGAATTACATGGGCTCCACATCCAATACCTATCAATGCCTTTTTCAGTGATGATTGTAATTTCGTTAACACATGACGTCCGGCCGGCTCGACTACTCAAATTTTCACACGGTTTCAAAAAACGGGACAAAATTTTCGTCCCAGAGTTCATTTCGGGGACACCGGGACTCTTAACTATAAAAAGGGACAGTCCCGTTCAAAACGGGACGTCTGGTCACGTTACCCATACAAAATGGATCACTTTATCGAGAAAATATACTTTTGCACTGTTTCCTTTATTCGTATTTACTTTTGTGTAATGTAGGGAAATGTTTTTATTATTTTTCGTTCTTCCGTTTTTTTTTTTATTAAATTTGTGATAGAGTAAAAATTAACACAGTAATATTGGTAGCAGATTATCTCGCCTAGACTATCCGCCAAACAGTGTAAATTTTCCTTTTGGCCTTGTTTAATATACACTTAATTCTTGTTCGTCATATTCTTAATATTTTTTAAAATATATGACCTCAAAATTTATAACGAAATTTTGCTAATATGATTAAAAAATTAAAACCACTATTAAACTAGTAAAATTTATTGATATTAGCCTAGTTGCTAATTTCCAGATGTGGAAATTGACATTTTTTTGAATGCAACTGCTTCTATATAACGTTTATTTTGACGGTATTTATTTTTTTTGCGTGTTTACGAATCTTCCAAGAAATTAGTTAAAGTAACCTTGAACATATTAAAAACTATAAATATTTTTGGTAGTATTTGCAACAAAGAATAAGCACCTTGAAAAAAAGAAAAAGAAAACTTTGATTACAATCTAAAAACAAATTTAATTTTATGTAATTAAATCGAAATTATTGTAAAAATATACATTAAAATCTTATTTTTTTCTGTTCTATTTTTATTTATTAATTTCATTTATTGCTTAAGGTCTAAAACATACAAATTTTTATTTTGAACTATTCAATAAATAACATATGATAAAAGTTATATTTACCACAAACGATATTATCCTAAAATGAGTCTGGCTCATTAATTGTGCCCCATGTGAACATTATCCCACATTTAAATCCCATTAAAGTCAGATACTTATTGGTCAAAGCGAAAATATAAAAATTTTAACCAGCTATTAAAGAGATAGACAAAATATAGTACAATGAAACGCATGCTATTTTACTACCATACATATCCTATAAGGATATCTCATTCCGCAGGAATAGCAAAAACCGGAAAAATGTGTGCAAAATGGAAGTGGGTGCTGGCAAATTAGCTCAGGCTAAGCAGATTTATGAGTTTGGTAAACTCAACTATGTTCAGTGGTATATATATATATATTTACAAAGCATATTTCCACCCTTTAGATAGTCAAAATAAAAAAAAAAGATACAGATTAAGACAAATAAGGTAGCAGGATTAACCACAAATCTAAAATGATTTTATTTTCTTAGTAAGAAAATTCTAATTGGTTGTGGTTAGAAATATGAATTAAAGTTTTTCACTTTTAAGCTAGTAGTATAACTTTTTTTGTGTTGTTGTGTAATTTAAAATAACGGACAAATAACTAGAATAAATTTTACAAGAATTTAAAAATACTTTTTTAGAACATAAAAAAGCTTAAATTAACAATTCTTCTGAATAAATGTGTTAAAAAATTAATTTAAATTTTAAATGAACTTTAGAAGCTATTTTTGAAATTTATTATTACTTAATAATTTTCCTGAAAATTTTATGTAATTTCTTTTTAAAAAATTAACAAATCAATCTTAACAAGCTCTTTTCTTTGTTTGTTTTGAATTTTTCTATTTCTCAAATTATATTTTATATAAAAGTTTCGCTTGAGAGCTTATATGTTGTCGTTAAGTGCCTCTTAGATTGTTAATGCTCTAATAAACAAAGAAGTTTTAAAGTTTTGTTACGATCAAAGAAATATTTCATATTGCCTTGGAAGTTTTAGAAGCAAATGAACATTTTATGGTTTTTGTGTTAACTTGAAGTGTCTTTGCCTGTAGATATCATTAAAATATTAAAATATTGTTACAAATAAATATAAGCAGCCAAAAGCCTTAATTATATTTAATAAAGTTCAATTTTCAATAGTATTACAAATGATGTATAAGTTTTACAGGTTGTTTTTATCCATTTGCAAATAAAGTTCATATTTTTGTAAGTCAAATTCAACTTTTTGCAAATGAAATCCTTTTTGGAAATTAAATTCATTCACAGTAAGAAGTTCCTAAAGATCTTACTAATTAATTCAAAATTGACTTCAGAATGGTACTTTTTTATTCATAAGTCTTCATTGAATAAATATAAAATAAATTAAAAAATTTTTAATGTGAATAAATTCTATTGCCAAAAAAATTAAATTTTATTTGTAAATGGATGAAATTGAACTGGAAAAATTTTATTTCCAATATTTTTTATGATGCATTTTAAAACTTTAAATGAATTACAGGCTGTCATTGCTGTCATACATCTAAATAGATAAAAACAAGCCTACTGAGATAAAGTTTGCTTGCTCAGTTCACTCATTTTTTTTGTTCTCACAAAAATTAATTTTGTTTAGTACTCCTACATGTAAATATAATGGTTAAGGAGATTTAACTATGAGAGAAAAAATGTTGAAGTTAACATACTAAGATCAAGAATTATATTTTTGTGTTAATAACTATTTATTCCACATGAATCCAAAGATAATTATTTCCTAAATTGTATGATAATATACTCATTACATCTAATTAAACACAATTTATTTAGCAGACTCATTACTAGAGATGAAAAATCAATTTATTTAATGATCTCAAAAATTAAAAACAGCTTTGTAAAAGCTTGAAATATTATCAGAAACTTTGCTTGTAATGGAAAAAGGAACATCTAATATAGCCTCTACACATTCGGCAAGATAAGCAAATTCAGCAAATACACGAATGGTGTAGAGGGCGTATTTCCCTTACTTATGTTTGCCAGATTTTGGGATGTTTGTGCGAGTTCACTCTGTTGGCGAACTTTATACAAAATTTATGCAACCCAAACGTCATAAATGTCAAATGAAATGCAATACAAACATCAATATGAAAATGTCTGCTAATAATGCACAAATGTGTGGATGGATCTCCAGTGAAGGAGGAAAATAAAACGAATTTTATATGTGGCAAATGCTACGAATGTGTACAGGTGGAATAATATCTTAAGGTGGGCACCCACTTAGTGCGTATATCTCAGCGGGTAACTTTTTTGACGTCAAAATGACGTACAAATGAATTTCACGCTGTAATATCCACATATGAGGGGGAGCTTTAGAATGAGTCTATGACGTCATAAAAGTTACCTGAGATACTAAATATACTATTTATTTAATTATCATAATTATTATTTGCTTTTATTTTGTCTTATTGCTATTTAAATACATTAAAAGCTCTATTTCAGCAGAATTATGACATTGTTATATTCTATATTCTAATACAATGTATTATCCCACGGAGAAGCTTTTTTTTTGGGGTACGGGAGAGTTATATAGTGTATCAGACATCTATAGAGAAAGGATATAAAGCATATTGCTTAAGCAATCACATATCAAAAACTAAAGTCGTATTTAATTTTATATATTAGTTGAGGGATTTAGAGACAATGTAACTCGGCCATAAAGTTAGACAGCATTTCAAATCCATTCGTGCGAGTTTTTTCATAATAAAATAACTGCTGAAAACCTCCTTTTTTTGCTTGTAAGTTAGAAAACAGAAAAACATATACTATGTGTATGAGATACTGTGTCCGTAGCCTAAATGAGATTTATAATGTTAATTAATGTTAAATTATTTTTAAAAAATGGTGCCCATATTATAAATGATTTTTTGTGGTATGAACTTTAAGAAATAAATGAATCTTACTTTTAAGGTGCACGCTACGTTGTATACAGCTAGAATTCAAAAGTATTATTATAAATCCTTGAGAGATGTGCTTGTAAGAAATTAAAATTTAAAATTACTAATAACACAAAAAAGTTTAAAATAATAAAAACGTTTCATTATAATTTACAATATAAGAGAAACTACTGTTGATTCAATTGAAGTACACAAAATTGAAAGAAACTTATTGTTCACCTTAATTTCGGGAACTTTTGTTTTTATAAGAGATACTTTATTTCGAAAAGCTTTGTTTTCTTTGAGTAGTTCATTCCCCTATTACGAAAGCTTAAATAAATTTAAGTCACGTTTTCGTCTGATGAAGATTTCAGTTCTGATAGAGATTTTCAAAGTATGTAATGTTTTTTTTTCTTCTATTTATTCAAAATTATTTTTTCTACGAGAATAAAAATTCAATGCTTTTGTTTTTCTGTTTATTTTTTTCATATTTTTAACTTTTTTTGTTATATTTATCATTTTCGAAATAATTAAAAAGAAAAATTGCTTTCAAATGAAAATATATTTAAAATGTAGAAAATAATATTTAATTTTTTAAGTAAAAAAATCAAAAAAAAATTGCCTTGAATTTACCAAAAATTTAAATTACACTTGAATTTGGCTTAAGAATTAATTGAAAGATAGGGAGAAATTTTTGAATTCATTTATTTTTAAGATGTAATAAGCTTTCATAAAGAAAGTTGAAAGATGTTGGAACAATCGAAATAATAATTCAATTATTTAAATGAATTATAGGAAAATTAGCAAGAAAACATATCGAATAAGATACGAGTATATATATATATATATATATATAGAGTCTGCTATAACTGAGCTTTATTCAAAGTAGATAAAATTTCATTATAAAGGATATTAAAAATTATGATGTCATTTTCTAATTACAGAGCTTTAAATTAGACATTTATAATATGTAAGGATTTTTTGGTCTCTTTGAAAAATTATGTGGAAAAGTAGTTTAAAAATTTTTTATTTATGCCAGCAGATAGTAAGAATTAATACTCATCAATGAATAAAGAGCATGTACCTACTATTTCAAGTATTCATCAGATGTTTTATAGTATGAAAAACGATCAGAGCCTTTTTATTAATTGAGACTTATTGCTTTTCAATACTATTTAGACTAAGTTTTTTGCTTGGAACTACATTATGGATGTATTTTTAAGCAATTTTACTATATATATATATGTCTGAATGTTTGATATTTAATAATATGGAATGATGATTTTTACGCAAAAAAAAAACAATAATATATTTTTTTGCTGTAATTAATTAATGTAAGAATATTGGCTAATAAGCCAATAAATCTGGCACATTAAAATACAATATTACCTTTTAATTTAAATTAAATCTTCTTCTATTGAGAATTATTTCTGCTATAAATACAGAAATATGAAACTATAAAAAAAGTAAGAGTTTTGAGTCTTTTTTAATGATACCACTGTAGTAAGTAAAAGCCATAAAAGCAACTCCAGTTAATAATTAAGATTGCATATTTTTAATGCAATAATTAAAGATTTTCTATTCTTTTCAACATCAGTAAGCGCGTTAATCGCTTTAAAATGAGCTTTTTATTTTTGTAAAGCTATTTTTTGATATCCCGACTTTAATCCCTTGTTTTGAGAATCTTTTTTTCTCAAATTATTAGCGAAAATAATCAACTAAGCAGTAGGAAGAACTACTTCCTGATAATTTACCATAAGAGCCAAATTTATAGAGCTTAAAAAATATACGATTTCATAACAGTTAGTTGTAACATCGAAACATAGAGAATTTTAGACAATTGTACCTGAGAGAGAGAGAGAGTTTTTTTTTAAGTTAAGAAAAAATTAGGAATTGAATTTGGAATGAAATTTTTCATAAAGATCTAATTTGAGCTCAATGGTATCAATAACTTAAAATCATTATAAAATCCTTTAAACATTTATAATTACATAAATTTCATTATGATATCTATATATATCTATACATATATGAAATTTTTCAAAATACTGAATACCATTTTAGCTATAGACTTAAAATTTTCCATTAACAAATCATAAAAATAAGAAATTTCCAATTTAAAAGATAAATAAAATTATTAAACTAAATAATGAAATCTTAAAAAGAATTATTCAAATCAAATAAATTACATGTCAAGTTTCATAAAGAAGAAAAAACAACAAAAAATTTCCAAAAGGAATGGTAAATCTTTTCTAGAATTTCATAAGAAACTGCATTTCCACCATTTAATTTGTAGGCTAAAGTATTATAAAGGAATTTTAATTAAAAAAAATAAAAAGTAAAATAAAAGAAAAAAAAAAAAATCTTATAATGACATAAGTAAAGTCTTTTTCTACTCTATTTTTTAGCATAGGATAAAATCTAAAAGCAATTAATCTTCTTGTAGAAGATGAATGAGTACAAAGAAGCACTTTCAGGCTGGATTTACTAAAAAGATTACACGTCTACGCGAAAACCAATTTTATGATGGTTGTCATGCTATTTCGTTTTCTTTTTTGTCATTGCGTTTTTTTTTTAAAAAAAAAAAAAAAAATTTGGGTAATTGAACACAAATATAAAAAGGTGAGTGATGGAAAAAATTGTTAATGTAATGTTTTATGACAAGCTTAAATCATTGATTAGTAAAAAACGAGAACGAAATAGAATTCTATTTGAATAAATGAATCTAATTTTAAAATTGAATGAGTATGCTTGATTTTAATATTGTATTTTTCAGATCAAGGGAAAGCAATACACGTTTTTTTGATTACCTTCATTAGCTTTAATATTTTGCCTATTTTATTTGTACTAGGAGAAACAACTTAAATGCAATCGAAGACTTCAATATCACACTCAAAGTTATCAAAAATATCTCCGCATCATTTTTTATCTAGTTTAGTTTTTCCTTGAGGCTAAAATATTCGCAATTATTGCTTATGTAATAGAATTGCTATTAAAAAAACTAAGCATTTAATTGTCTAGTAGCAATTGAGAATGTAAAATTACACTTCTTAAGAGCTACTTTAAGTTTATTTAAAATTAATACCCTCCCAGCAACAATTTAGGACATCTTTGATTGTGGCTATTCGACATTAGAGAAAAGAAGAGAACAAAAAAAACAGAAGGATATCTCTAGTTTGATTTTTATGTTGATAGAAGCTGAACTGGAGTAAACCATGAGTAAACCTGGAGTAAAACGATTCCACCAGGCAAATCTAATCGTCCATGGCTTACATCGCAAAACCCATGTACTTATTATGTTTGAATCATTAAATATCAGAGAGGAATAAAGGCCTTCAAAATTTTCTTTTCAAAAGTTAACAACATGTAACAAATCATTAAACATTTCCACGTTTTATGTTCAACCTTTATGGATATCTTAAAGTTTTTTTCCCTCTTAAAACGATTTTAGAAAAACAATTTTTATTATTTATTCTTTGATAAATTCATAAGTTAAATATTTTTCTTTTTTTAAGAAAAACAAAAATTAAGTAATTAAGCAGTTGGAGCCAGATGTCTACACAAGGGAAAAAAAGGTTTAATTTGGTTCAATGTGCAAAATTAAGACTTTCATTTATCTTTCTTATTCAACTAACTACCACCTAAGAATTTAAATCATCAAATTTAAAAATTTTTAAATATTTTACTTAATCTTGTTAACTTTGAGAATTTTATACCAAAAAATATTCTTTTTAATTGTCACGTCCACACTTTAATTTCCACTAATTATGGGTTTCAATTCAGCCTTAGGCTAATTCAACCAAAAAATTTTTCATCGTTTACCAAATGAAAAATTTATCTTATCAATATTGATATAAAAAATGTCCTTCTATTTATGCTATCAAGATAAAGAATTATAGCTAAATGATAGCAGTTATTTTTCTTGTTATTTTATTATTATTTTGAAGATATCATTTAAAATGAAATTTACTGAATATTGTTTTTCCTGTTTTGAAAATGGAAAGTCCTTTAAAAGATGTCCTTTCTCCAGAGGCAAATAAACATTAATTACAGTACAATAATTCATATGATACTGGCAACTTGAGACATTTGTTGCTGTTTGGGTGCTTTGAAACCAAGAAAAATTTCAAAATGAAGAAAAATTAATTATGAAAAATAAACTGTTAGAAAAGAGATGAATTAGTTATCTTGGTTTTTAATTATATTTTTCCGGAAAATATATTTCCTTTTTAATTATTATTGTTAAATTATCAATTGATCTATTCATATTTAGGACGCTTTTGTTAAAATAAGAAATCACCAAAATTTTAAAATTATAACAAAACAAAATTATTAATAAAATTGCTAGAGTTTTTTGGGTTTCCTTTGTTATTTTTTTATTTTTTGTTTGTTTGATTTTTAACACATTTATTTTAAATGTGGGATTTTATAATCCTTAATAGACTTTGATGGTTTTATTGTATAATATTAAGAATTATTTTACAATTTTTTATGAAAAAAATAATATAACTTTAAAGAGAACAATTTTCCATCACTTGTTGATAAGATTTTCAAAAACTTATTTCTATGAAATTTTCTTCTTAGTACAAAAATAAACAAAAAATTATAAATTTCAATTTCTATTTCTATTTTTATCGTTAAAATTAAAGTGAATATTTCTGTAACCCTTTTATGTCTTTGTAAATGAGTCTGAAAATGAGGATTGTAACTATGGCTACTTTCACGGACCATACAGAAATTTAAGCTGTAAAGGTAATTTCGTAATTTCTAGAAATATGAGTGCACTTCATGTGTTAAGTTGGTTAACTATAAAAATGAATAAAACGATATTGGTGAATATAAACTTAGCTCATATGAAATTAAGAAAACAACTTAACTTGATCATTGATAGAATGGAAATATTCAAATGAATCTGCTGGACAAGAAAATTTACCAAAAAAAAACACATTATTAAAAAAAGAAAGGAGTTCAGAGAAATATTATTGATAATAAAATCCTTATCTACAAGCAAGTTTTTAAGCCAATACAGCTTAATTTAATTTAAGTTTTTCATTATTTTGATGTTATAGTCGTAATAATATTTAAATTTGTCCATTTTTTCTACATACCTATACTGACATATGTATATCTAAAAGTAAAACCATTATAATAAAAAACAAAGTAACAAAATTTTTATATTTTATCATAACAGAAAACTATAACAATATTTTTTTTAAAAAAACAGCTAATTTAAGGCAAATACAGAATTAAATAGACAATATGAATTTTTTTAAAAATAATATTCATAAATATCCTATAAACCTTACAGACATTACCATATAAATTTTTATTTGATATCTTCATAACAAAATTTTATATTTGAAACAATTTGTTGATATTATAATATCGTATTTAGATATAAAATTTTTAGGATAAATACAGGTTGAGTATTTTGTAGTTTATCTGTTTAATATTTATTTATCCTTTTAACCTATTTTTTTTTTTAGCAAGAAAATAAATGTTATATCCCATAAATATTATTACATTTACATAATATTATCTATAGACCTTTCGACAATATCCTTTTATTACGAAGAACAATTGTTGCTGGCATTAAAATCATATTTTTTGAAATATAAAAATAAAATAAAAATTTAACCAAATTTTCAAATAATTTGAAAATTTTAATCATACAAATAATCAAAAATATATTCATCTATATTTGTAGAATTTGTTTTATTATAAAACTTTACTATTCATTTGATATTAGATTCTTTTAACCCTTTTCCAGAGTAATTTGTAGCCATCTTCAGCACATGTTTATTTATTTTGAAGCGATTAAGAAAGATGTTTTATGAGTTTTTCATTGGGTCTAACAAAGAAAATATGGTTTGTTTTTGTTCAAAATTGGTTTTATTCATCAACGTAATCTCCATTAAGTGCAACACAATTATTCCAGCGCCGCTCTAATATTTAAATCCCACTTTTCTAGAACGATTTATATTTTACCTTAAAATAGGCTTCATTTTCAGCGCTAACCCCTTCAATCGAGCGAAATTTCCTACAGGGAAGCATTTTTTTGAGGTCTGCGAACAGCCAGTAGTCGCTAGCAGCCAAATCTGGTGAATACGGTGGATGTACTCAATATGCGGTCGTTTCTTTGTAATTTTCGCCTTCAAACACTTCAATAATGCTATATATAATTCATGAAATTTTGACAGTTGCCTTTTGGAGGTTAGTACTAGTTGAAAAAGAGGAGAATGTAATAAAACTAGCTCCATCTTTGTGTTAGGCCCGGGACTTTTCAGCCCATGTGTTAATTATCACAGAGATGACATCAGTTTTACATTTCATACGTCCCAAAGTAGATATTCGTAGTAATATTTCATAACCTCTCTAAGGCTTTTTTAAATTTATATTTAACAAGAAGCCATTAGAAATAATAAAATTAAATAAGACATGATCTAAAGTATACGCTGGCTTTCAGTGAAATGAACACAAAAATCATAACATTGCAAAATTTTGGTCAATGATACTGTTCCTTGGAGTAGAATGCTGACTAAAGCTTGACAATATTACTACCTGTTTAAGTGATAAAGGCTAATATATATATTCCTTTTTCATAGTAAAATAAAAGTATGTTAAAACGGCATCAAATTACTTAAGTAAAACTTGTTACATTATTTTATTTGTAATAATCCTTGTCGATCAATTTTTATTCTAATTTCAACAACGATTTTAAGTGAAACTGAAATCTCTTGCTTAAAATTATATTCAAAAAATTCATAAATTCTAAGCTAGTTTCAATATTATTTAACTTGTTTGGATTTCAAAAAATTTTGATTCTTAGTGTAGTTATTTTTAAATAAAATAAAGGTAAAATTGGAGCCATATTATAACACAAATTGAATGTAAGGAACTTTTTGTTATCTGAAAAATTTTTATATAAAAATTCCTAGACCCATTCAAGTTGTAAAAGTTTTAGAAAAACAACCAAAAGAGGTCCCACACTACTATTTCTGAATTATTTAATTTTTCTCTTTTGATATTAGTATATTACCAAATTTATCATAGCATTGTCCAGTAGTAGCTCAATTTACAAGTAAAAAATTCACTTAAAATCTAACAAAACAGACAATATTACACTTGGCCCCACATGATAACTAAACAGATACAAAGTCACGTACATAAAATTTAAATATTTTCAGATATATGGCTTGTTAGATAAAATCTTCGAAAAATGTTGTTAGTGACTCAAAGAAACTCAAGTAAGCCTTTGTGGAATAGAGTTAAAATTACTCTTTACTTTAAAATATATTTTAATTTTAATATTTTTCTATTTATTTGGATAGTACTACTAACTGTCAAATATTCAAGCAGGTAAACTTATTGCAAAACATTGCTTGACTTGTAAGGGACATTTTACAACGAAGAATTCTTTCCGTCTCTACGTTTTCCAATTTTAAATTTCTCAAGGTAGGCTGCAGTCTTCTTATTCATTCTTAAGCCAAATATTTGTTTCTAAAGAAATCATTTCCCTAAAAATATTTTTAGAAGAAAATTACGGCATCCTAACTTAGAAAATTTACATTTGCAAAACGCAACGATATACCCTATAAGACTGCTTGACGCCGCCGATTTATTTAAGCATAAAGCAAAAGTAGTCATTATCTTGGCTATTTTTTCCAAGAAAATTTAGCTACAATGGCTACTTTCTGCATACTTTATTGATTCATTTTTTACTTCATACATTTGGTTTTCCGACAAAAAAAAACACCTAAATTGCATATTTTTATTTCTAATGATAGGAAAAATAATTTTGAAAAGTATTTACATACTTTTGAGAAAGAAATAAATTGTTAATACAAATGTTGGCTAAGAAACATGACATTGTTTCAAGTTTTGGTTTTTTTTTTACCCTTTTAGCAAATAATTGAACTCTTTTATTTGGAAAAATTATAAAAAGAGATTAGTTTTTAGTTTTAGTAAATTAGTGAATTATTAGACTATTGAATTGAATGTCGATTTTTATATAAGATTACGATTAAACGATTAGAAACTAAGCTGACTTTTAAAAATACATATTTCATTTCAAACAAATAAAATAACAAATTTTTTACTTGTCATTGATTGAACAGGAAAACTAGGGACACCACAGGTGTGTTATATGTAACTACCAGCAAAATGTTACATTTTCGTTTCTTATATATGAGTATACTTTAGCTGTTAAATTTTATAGAGGAAAAAACACACATATATATATATATATATATCGGTTTGAAACCAACCTTCATTTTTATGGGGTATAAAGATCCTTAATCGCACTGTTGTGATTTGTGGGTTTGTCAAGGGCCATATTTCTAGTTTCTAGATCGTAGCAATAAGAAACGACGTGACTGTAGTATCTATCTGCCATAATGTCCTCTTAACAAGGATGAAATTATTTTGTGAATTATTGCATACTTGCACTCGTTTATAATCTTTGTTTTTTTTTTTCACAATTTTTGAACGTTGTTGTTATTCTTCTATTTCTTTTGCACAAATAAAAAATACTATAAAACTCTACAAAAAAAGAAAAACTAGAGAAAATTTAAAATGTTGTCTGACTTTGCCTTATAATATAAGATGCAAGTTTTTTAAAGAAATTTTTCTTATTTTCAGGAAGCATATAATTTGTAAATATGAAAATGATAAATTTAATTTTTAAGGAAGATAAATGATATTTTCTTATTTTATGATAAAAGTGCAATTTTCTGATAGATTTAAGGATAATATTAAGATTAAAATTTATTATTAGCTAATTAAAAGTATAAGCAATTTAATTTTTAGTTGTTTCCTTTTTATGAGTAATACGACAAACATTAATATAAATTTTGATTTTAATTTTTTCGAAGTTATCCATACACTAAATTTACTGGAAATATAAAGGCTATATTTTAAGAATTAGTCTCTTTTGTATGCTCTAAAAAAGGACTACTTTTATGATTTTTTATTATTTCATTACTCTTATTATTCGCCTAAATAAATTACTATTAGAAAAGTTTTTTTTATATTTACTATTAAAATTTATTTGTGTTGGATAAAAAAAAGGATGCGAAATAGGCAGAATAAAATCTACAGAAACAATTTAGTATGAAATAGCTATAAAAAAGAGTATATATGTATATCTCACATCAGTGGACATGATGAAGGACATTGTCTAAGATATGTCATATTTTTGATATTAATAACAATTTATTACTCTGTCTTAGACCAAATTTGATGGTTCCCGGAAATGTTTAAAGTATATACATTTGAAGAAGTGAAAAAAAAATTTTTACCCGTCTACAGACTGACAAAACCCAAAAAAAACAACAGAAAATACCTTTCAAGACCTTTTTGAGTTACTAAAAATTAATTATGTATAATTAATAACCCTAACTTCTCTATTAGAAATAATTTTAATATCATTTAATGCATAAATTTAGATTTTCATATGTTCTATATGACGGCCATGCCATGTCAAATTAGCATTGTATTCAATGTGTTAAAAATAAATTCATTCAAGCATTAAGTGAACCCAATTGTATTAGACGTCTTTCTATTTTAAAGGAAATAAATTTTCACCTTGCATACAAATTATATTTGAAATAAGCTGATCCCAGCTTTTTCTAGATTAATTTTACTATCCTTTAAGCTACAATACCATAACGTTAGTTAGGAAAGAGGTATAGAAGATAACAGACTGAAAATGAAAACCCGTAGGTAATTCGATTTTCCTGTTGTAAATAATATTCAAAATGTTTCCTTCTTCATTCTATGAAAATTTCGTTAACACATGAATTTACTTTTGGATAGCTTCTGTTTATTCGTAACGTGGTATTTAAATTAAACATAGATATATATATATATATTTTTATGCTTTAATTAAAAAATTCTACTTTGAATACATATCTTTGTAATTTAAAATCTTTTTAAAAAGATTTTCAAATCTTTCATTTAATTTTATTAACTACAAGTAATATTCTTTTTTTTTAGCTAAAACATATAACCAGAGGTTCGAAAATTAGTCAAAATAATTGAGTTTCCTTGAACTTAAAGCCTTAACTTTGTAATATGTTTGTCAAATTTTATAAAAATGCATGAAGAAAAAGCCTAACGTCCGTCATTTATGTAATTTATAGTAATTATTAAAATAAAAACATTGTTAACTATTTTATATCTTCAACAATAAAGTTAGCAATAAGGATAGAAAATGATGCTTTATATGTTTTTTTTTTGGCTTTGTTAAAAAATTTTTTTCTATACTTTGAGAATAGGAATTAACAGGTAAAAAAATTTATTAGATTAACAAAGAATATTATAGCTGTGCTTTTAAGGACAATAGATATATATTCAAAGTTTTTAGGTGTCAAATGAACCTTAGCCCTACTATAAAAATTAAAACTATCAGAACTACAGTAGAAACTATACAATATCGAAATATATAGTATATCACCCTTTAGTTCCTTATACATAAATTTACTGACAGATCTGTTTAAACTTCACATATGTTTATCATCTTTTCAAAAAATAAAAGTACAAGCCAATAAGCATAATTTCCCAAAGAACGAGATAACTTGATCAATAGATTAATATAGGGATTTCCAACGGGGGCGCTTGAACTCTTTGTTGTTGGGCGTTGGGTGGATATTTGGTGGGGAAAAATATGAATGAAGGTCTACATATATCGTCATAGAAGCAGATAATAAGATAAGTAGAAATTCATTGAATGACAGACTTTTTGGCCGGCTGTATAATGAAAATAATGAAGATTACAATCACTTGCTCCTATACACAGAAGTTCGTTATCTCTCGAAATATATTTGTATGAATCGATTTTACAATCTATTTGATTCAGTACTGAATTTTCTTGAAAATAGAAACGAAAAACTACTTACCAACTTGATAAGGCCCAAATGGGACATCGTTTATATAAAAGACTTATTTATTATATTCAATAAATTAAATTTACAACTGTACGGTGATGAGTTGAACTTAATTGAAACAAAAAACGTTATAACTGCTTTTGAGGGGAAGCTACTTATTTTTAAACGAAATCTAGGTAAAGTCATATGTAACCAATTTCCCAAAATACCATCAGCTCCAGCAAAAGAGGAAGATTTACTTACTTATTGTCGACACTTGGAAGATCTTTATGCTAATTTCAGGGATCGATGCCAGGACATCGTGTCACATGAATATACCAGGTTAGATTTTAGACCCTTTCACAAATGCAGATATAATGGAATCATCAAATTTAGAAGAAGAACTCATAGAACTTACAACGAATGAGGAACTAAGAGAAAAATTCTAAAATAGATATCAAGAGTTCGGGCTTCAAAAATCAATATCAGCGCTCTACCCTAATTGGTAGAAGCAGTACAGAAGTTTTTAATTGTACTCATATTTTCTTCGTTATATTTAACTGAACGGTGGCTTTAGTGCAGTAACGAGTTTACTATCAAAAAAAAAAAAAAAAAAACAATAGACTACAAATTATTGAGGGTGGCGATTTACGACTGATGTTAACAAAATTGGAACCCGACATTCACAAACTAGTGAAACTTCACCAGCCTCAACATTCTCATTAATTTTATCTAAGAGCCTATTT
Organism: Acrocera orbiculus; assembly: GCA_947359355.1. Classification (NCBI taxonomy): domain Eukaryota; kingdom Metazoa; phylum Arthropoda; class Insecta; order Diptera; family Acroceridae; genus Acrocera; species Acrocera orbiculus. Next base: position 7,702,928 of record OX375759.1, read on the forward strand.
TTAGGTATTTTTAAATTTTAATAAACGATGTTCTACTACATTCACGATCTTTTTCTAATTTTTAATTTGTAAGTCTTAAAACAAAGTGTATATAAAGTAAAATAAGTTGTTAATGTTTGTTATAACTCTTATAGAAGGGGGCACTGAAACCATTTCCCTTGTAAAGTGGGTGGTGGGACAGAACAGGTTGGGAATATTTTTCTATTGACTGCAAAAACTCCACAAAATTTTTCCCATCAAAATTAAGGTTAAGATATCTATTCTCCTCTTATAAAATTTAAGAGGCTTAACTTATGAACTTAATTTTTATTGAGGGTTGTTATTTTTTAATAAAATTCATAATAATTTTTGTGTTTGGTAAAAAAATATAAATAGTTACCTTGATTGAAATGAAAGATTTATTTTTGGTGTCATTTTTATTCCTTTAAAGTAAATTAAATATCCATTGACAAAATGACAGTATTGCTTTTATAATTTTTCATAAACTAAAATGTATTTGACTTTCAATATGATACCATCTTCATATACATACATATATACTTATTTCTAGAGATGCAACGAATAGTGATTTTCGCCCAATACTGAATATCGATTGTTCGGCCAAGTTCTCGGCCGAATACCGAATATTCGGCAGCCGAATATTTAGTAGAAAATGTGTGCATTTTATGCTAGCGTAATTCAGTTTATTCCCAGTGGGAAAAAAGCGCTCGAAAAGGCGCTTGAAATTAAGCACTTTTCAGCGCAAATCTAAAATTATATAAATTCTTAAAATTTGATTTTGATGAAAAAAATTTTATTTTTTTTATTTATACAACAATAATACAATAATTTTATTCAAAAAAAAATAAAAATTTTATGAAAATTACATGACACAATCACCAATTGAAGATTGTTTTAGCTAGAAAAAAGTAAAAGAAGAATTAATTATTATTGAGAATTTCCCTAAAAGTTGAGCTTCAAAAACGGTTTGATTTTAACTGTAAAGACAAATATTTGGTTGCAACTTTTCTCGATCCGCGATTTAAAACTAGTTTCCTGGGATTAGTTCAAACAGAAAAAGCGAGACAAAAAGTTATCTTAGAAACTTTGAAAATTAATTGTGATGAATCTAGCGCTGATGATGACATAACAGTTTCTGGAACTGCTTTGAGGAAATTGCTACAGAAACAGATAATACGCAAAGTGATGCCTCGGGAAAAAGTGCTATTTCCAATGAAATTGATTTTTATTTAAAAATTCCTCGCCTAGAGCGGATGGCAGATGTTTTCAAATGGTGGTCAGTAAATGCACAACAATTTACGTGCTTATCCAAATTTGCTATGATTTACCTATTATCTCCTGCAAGTACTGTTTATAGTGTGAGAGACTATTTTCAGAAGCTGCCAACAAATGCTGAAAAAATAATTTTCAGTCACCATAATTTGCCATTTGTAGATTTTAAGTATTAAAACAACTTATAATTTATTATTTAAATATATACAATTTTGAGTAATATGTGTTATTTTTTCATTAATACTGAAATATAATATGTGCTTTTTATTCGGTAGTCGGCCGAATACAACATACTATTCGGCCGAATACCGAATGTTAGAAAAAGAGGCCGAATACGCCGAATACCGAATAGTTGCCGAATATTCGTTGCATCTCTACTTATAAGCTTTATTAGAAAAAAATCAATATTATTAAATATTTCATTTAAAACACATAAATCGTATAAATAAATAAATAAAAAGCGTACAAACGTTCCTGTTACTTCCTAATCAATACTCAACTGATTAATATCTGTCAATATGTCAATAAGTAAGCAAATTTTTAATTATTACATACTACCATTTAAAACATTAATTTAAATTTAATTTAATTCAAACATATAAAAAGAAATAAAAATAGAGTAAAAAGTATCCGCCACAAATTAAATCTACACGATTAGAAGAGTAATCCTCTTTTATTCAAAACTAATTTTATTTCACATAAACTTATTTAGAATCTGTTTGAAATTTTTGCTTAGGATATAAATATAAATTTTATATAAATTTAAAAAATTGTTCAAAACCCATTTAATATGATGAAAGAGTGTCAGCTTGCTCCAAAATTAGTATCCAACGTTTAAATGTTTCAAACACTCAATATATTTTTCCAGCATATGAAAATATGCTCTTACGCTCTCAGCATAACCAACAAAAAGATAAGCAAATAAAGTAATATCAACTAAAAATATGATTTTCTTAAAAATCATTTTTGTTTTAAATTTCAAAATTTCAATGAAGACATTCAGCAAATTCCAAATTGTTATTTCCTTGTGCTAAATCTAAGCTAAATTCCACGTAAAAATTTTAAAAGTTTCTAAATATAAGACTGTTTTAATTTTGTTATATTTTAGGCAATGTAGTAATAGTAGTTTATTGTTTCAAGAAATAGATTTAAATATTCAAATAGGATTCTTTTAAAGGAATAACCCATTTATCATTTAAATGAAATTTTTTTAATTTAAAACAGAAAACTGAATATATTGAAGTTAAGTTTTCATTTTGATTTTTTAAAGGTTCATTTTCAATATTGAAATTCATGTTCTGTTTTAATTAAATCTAAAGATTTTCACTAAATATAATTTTTTTAAAGATTGATTTTTTAAATTTAAAAAAGGACTAAGTATTCCCCGATATATCTAAATGAAATTCATCAATCAAAATTTGGTATGAGAATAATATTCTAGGAATTTGTGGGGCATCAGATTAGAAGGCTAAAGGTGACTTCGCATGTCAGAGATATCCTTTTATATAGGTAATTGAACTTAGAACTCTATCAAAATGCTAAAATGTGATTGCTAAATAATTTTCGGGCTAATGACATCAATAGAATTTATTTTCAAGAACTAAAATTTATCATTTCCATTTTTAGTTATGTTAGATACACTTAATTCTCATAGAATATAAATTAATCATCCCTTTTTGTATATTTATATGTTATATGATAATTCTTTTGAAGTGCACTCAAGGAGAATGTTAGAAGGGTATATTATTTGTTTTGTTTTCATCACAATATATTAAAAATTCCAAGTAATGAATAAAATTGGTTCTATATATATTCCTTGAGCTTGGGATGAAATTTTACTTTAATATTCACGCAAAAATAAAAATTATTTCTTTTATAAAAAAAAGAAAAAATTTTTTAATTTTCAATATTAATATTTGTGTTGATGGATTTTCATTTCATTTGTTTTTAAGCTTGTTTGTTAGCAGTTTGAGTAAAAATTTTTTTTTATCTAACTTTACAGAAACTATTCTTCTCCATCCATTTTTTATCCTGATTTGGATTATATTCTGGTAAAAATAGGTTTCCCGTTATTTTGCTACCAGATTACTTTGTAAGGAGTCATTCTTAATTTTTACACTTATCACACTAGGCCTAATAGTAAAGTATAATAAAATTTTTATTGAATCAAAAAAGATGTACAGAAAGCTGTTTTAAATCGTGTTATAGTTTTATCCTATAAAAACTATCTATATAAAATGGGATATTAAACAAAAATAAGCTCTAAATGAGAGTAATGGAAGTTTCAGCCTGCCTACTACCTTAATAGTATAGCAAACAATATGGCAATAAGATAAATTTTTATAACTTGACTAAATATTTGATCCTTTTATTTAAAAATAAATTTTCTGTCTGATTTTACATACATATTCGCCATGTAGCTTAGGAAATGATTTAATGTGTCTAGCATTCAACGTTAGAAGCTCAAAAAAAGGTAAATGAATTTAAAAATTTTCAATTACTTTATTTAAATTTTGTTAAGATTTTAACTTAAATAAATCAAATCTGTTATATGGTTAAAATATATGAATCTAAATCCAAAGCTTTTAATTGCTTATATCGATATTTTAAAATTTACTTTAAATAATCTATGAAAATCTTTTAGATACTCATCAAATTTAACCATTATTTTGTTGATATTTTTTGGTTTTCTGTTTGTTTTGTTTTTCTACTTTTACTCTTATCCCTTAAGGATATTCAATATTTAAATCTTAAATATATTCCTTTGCTTGCATCAACAAGCTCATATAAAGGTTTTTTCTTGTTATTATTTTGCTTTTGATTTACCCTTAAGCAATCCGGTAAAACATCTTCTATTCTTTTGTCTTTTCCTTTTAGGAAAAATTACAAATCACTCAGCATGATTTGTTGAGCTTAAATAAATTCCATTGTTCTTAAAAATTTAGATTATTATTATTCTAGATATGGATTTTTTTTATCAATTTCTAAAAACAGTGTTCTTATTCTTAGTTGATAAATAAATCTTTTAGATTTGTTGTGAAATTGCATATTAACGGTTTTTATTATAAAATTTTAATTACCTAAACCAAAAGAATATATATAACTCAAATACTTGATGTTGACAATAATTTGTGGGTGGATATTATTTAAGAGCGAATTTTCTATTTATTTAGTCCCAAAAATAAAAATCAATTTCTTTTAAGATTTTATAGAAAAGCCAAAACTTAAGGTTCATTTTGCTTTCATTAAATATGAAAAAAAAGTTAATATTGCCACCAAATGCATACATAAAAAGGAAGAACTAAGAAACAAGGAATGAAATTAAGCGGTGTTATAGACTTAAAAAAATTTTTTTTGAGACTCCAATGATTGATAATGAAAGCAAAATATTGTAAAAAACTTTGTTATATCTTTTGGTTTAATTTCAAGATCGCTAAAACTATTATCTCATAAAAAAGCTATATTTAAGCTAAAACTATCGTATAAAAGTTTGTTTTCTTCCATGAAAATAATTTCCTCAGTGTTTTCTTATGTCAAATAAAATTTCTGTTTTTATTTCATTTCAAATTAAATACACCAACTTTTTATGTATGAATAGCTATGTTCTTTTGATTTTCTTTTTTAAGGACATCCTATTATGATGTATACTGATTCAAAAAAAGTCAAGAAATATATTTAATTTATTTAAATTTGTCTTTAGCATTTGGTTTGTGTATCTTGTTACATATCTCTATTTAGCCTTATGATAATAATTAATTGCAAACTATAAATCACATACATTATTTATTTATTTTATTCTTCTAGCAAAAATCTAAAACCATTTGATTCCCATGCCTTTATTCTCTATTATTTCATCTTTTATAATCGTTTCTTTTAACTATTTTTGAAATCTTGCAATTCCTAATATCACAAAATTTATAAAATCACTTTTTTAACCATCAAATCAAATTTCTTTTGTTTACTCTATTCTCTTTACAGTATTATTTACCGTCCGAACTTTATTTTTAGTAATTATGCAGTTTTTTTTAAAAAAAAACTAATTTTATTCTTTTTAATGTAAATTCTATATTGATTTTAATAAATTTTAGCTCCTATTTCAGGTCATTTTTCATTACAAAATGGGAACACCTGACAAGGTTTTCTTTTCTCTAAATCTTTTACCTCTTGTTGAGCTTCACTAGGAACAACAAGTAAGCCTGGTGATATTTGTTTAGGTTCATGTGAAGTTTAAACAAAGTCCACATAAGAAAAAAAGTTAAGAGTACAACCATAAAATATTAAAATTTATATATAGTCCTGGAAGTATTGTAATTCATTACACCAGAAACAAAATTAAACTTTCTCTGTTAGTTGAACTAATAAACTATAAAATAAGCTTAAAAAAAGAAGAAAAAAAAATGATTTCTGTTTAAGCAATATGTCAGTAAATAAATAATATAATTTTTTAATTTAAAATTATAATTTCTAAAATATCTAAAGGAAAGTTATTAAGCTTCAGCATATAATTACTTCTTCGCATAGTACTAAATATATATTATTAGAAATATTCCGAAATTGTTGAATAAAAAACAAAATTCCAATTAATATATTATGAAACTTTTCCTCTGGACATTTTAAGGTTATAACTTTAAAATAAAAACCGATTAAAACTTTCATGAGAAAAACAGATTACCCTGAATTGTATATAAAGGATGTACTTTTGTTCGCTTTTAAGCTACTAAACTCAAAGGTGAACATGTGTATATTTATGTCCCCAAGGAAATCCTTTAATCCGCTTATGTTACATAGAAATAGTTTGAATAGAGTAACTTTTGATATTTTTTGAAAGATTAAATTGCTATAACTTTAAAGCTCTATATAAAATTTTATATTCTATACAATTGAGTCCTCTTTTAAATCAATGATTGTTTATCTAAACGAAAAAAAATAAATTTTCGATAATTGAAATTAGTTATCAAAAGAATCGTTTTTGCAGTAATTCTGCACTTATTTATATATATCTTTATATAGTTTTATCTGTGAATAGTAATTGCAATTAACTTATTTTTCATAAAATGTTACAATCAATCTGGTATCTGGCAAAGCTAACTCTAACTCTAAGCTAACTGTAAGCTCATTAGATCTTAATAAATGTGTTTAATTTGTTCATTACTTATATTTGGCTTTTACCTTATGATCAAAAAAAATTTTCCATGAATTATGAAACAGTATAAATTTTTTACTTAAGTTAATAAATACCTTAAAACACTTGTTGTGAAAGTGCTGAGTAGTATCTGACAACTATACCTTTTCAACTTCAAATTGGGAATAATCAATTTCAAAACGGGAACAAACAATTTCAAATGGGAATAAAGAATTACACATTTAAATATAAAGTAAAATTTAAAAAACCGATCATTTTTATTATAATGCACAAAATTAAATTAAATTATAATACAAATTAATAATTAAAAATCTAAATTAAAAAAGTACGTCCATCATATTTAATGCATCAGGTATGAATCTTTGAATATGCGCGATATATCTGGTGCACTTTACCACAGTTAAATTTTTTACATTTTCGGTTATAATCACCTTTAACCGCTGTAAGCAATATTCAGTTTGAGTTAGGTTACTCCTGTCTTCGCCAGATAAAATTTGTGGCATTTGAGTAGCCAAATCCTTTTTAACGTCTGATTTTAAGCTTGACCAAGCATGCTCTATAGCATTGAATATTAAATTTTTCTCAACTTAACTGGTTTGCAATTTTATAAAATCTAATTAAGCCAAAATAATTACTCTTTCCATAACACATTAAAATTGGCGCACAATTTTGTTTAACTTTTGAGCTAATTTTACAGGTAAGACATTACTGGTAAGAAACTAAAAACGAGTTTGTACATTTTTACATTGAATTATATAGATAATTTGCAGGGCTTGTATTTATATCATCATCTCTAGCAACAAAATTTACCTGTAGTAATATTTTTCTACGAATTTTAAAATTAGCTCGAATTTAACCAGTACTTTTACCTCTATTCAAATTACCCAGAGGTAGAAGGGCAGAAAAACTAATACAGCTATAAATGTAATATATCTTTTTAAATAAATCAATTATTTTAACCTACATAATTTTTTTTAAAATAACACAACTATGACTGGTGCGTTGTACAAAATATTCTTTACAATTATCATTCCCATATTTTTGAAATTGTTTGTTCCCAATTTGAAGTTGAAAAGGTATAGTTTTATTTTGACAACTGTTTTCTGTTAGTCAAGGAAACGGTATTTTTCAATTTTAGTGGATAATTAAATTTTTATCTAGTTTTTAAATATTTTTTTTTCTAAGCATTTAACAAATAGGATCATATACAAGCACCGTATTCACCATGACTCTATGTGATTTGTTTTTATTTCATGGTGTAATTAACCACAATAAGAAGAAAGCGCTTTAACTTGATTTAAATATTAAAATAAAAGTTAACATAAGCAACTGATAGCCATATACTTAGTGGCTTATGATAAATGCATGAAATATTGCACCAAGTACTGGCATATATGTGTGTATAATCCTAAACTGTGACTATTTTGAAAGGGATAATAAATATATACACTAAAATTTAAAAAAGTTAAGAAAACTTTTTGCTTAGCCGAATATAAAAATAAAAATTTAAAAAATGTATCTGTGGAGTATTTATTTTTTATTATTTACTTCCAATTAATCAGCAAAAAATTTATGTTTTCGGGATAAAAACTTTCATTTTTTTCTATTTATTATCTCTTTTTTATTCTTTTTTTAGCTTTTCTCATCTTTAAAACACTAAATATTTTATTTTCTGTGGCAATAAGAAGATTATTATTTTGGTTTTATCACATGATTAATAAATTTCTAAGTTTTTATCATATTACTACGTAAATATGTATTTACAACAATATTATCATCAATTGGAAAATTGGAGATTAGAATAAAATAAGCAGTTAAAATTAATTTCTCTACCTTGAAATTCAAATAAAATAGAGTCTATTGACAAATAAAACTTTTCTGTTCATACTAAATATAAATTTCCGAAATCAATAACTCAAGTATTATGAAAAATCAAGATTTTCATTTGACACCTCAGCTAAGGAAAATATTTCAAGTAAATATTTTGGAATTATTTGAAATTGAACACTTGACTTGATATGAAGAATAAAGATTTTAAATTGATATTTGTAATAAAGAAAACCAAAAAAAAAGAAAAAAAAGAAGAAAAATGTCCCATATTGCAAATTGAGTGAATAATAAATGCTCATACATACCTACATATAAAGTGTTAAAAATATTTCAAATGCAAGTATGTGGCGGAGAATAATTTATTGCTGTATTTATTTAAGCTTCAAGGTAGGCAATTCAGAAAATTTTAAATGACTTTTTTTTATATTTTCAACAAGTTTAATGTTTTCAATGGTCTTTTAAACAATATTAAAATTTTAGCTATCCACATAATATGAATTTATTTACTAGTTAACAATTATTTGAAGAAACCTTTAAAAAATATAGTTTTCTTTTATTCATCTAAGCCTCTACGTTTGAAAGCAATTTTGTTAGATAAATAGCTATATGAATTAATTTTTATTAGATCCAAAATTTTTATTCTCTTTAGATAAATTTTAACATAAAAAAACCATATAATAACTTAATTTGATAATAATGTAATTTACAATCCATTTAAAAACCTATTAACTGACTTTTATTTTGAGTGCTTTTTAAAATATGACATTCTATTTAAGGAAAATAAAAACTTATTTTTAAGTAAATTAAATTAATATACAGAACATCACACTCACCCTAAAGTGATTAACTTATTGCAATATATTTTATTTAAATAAAAAATAAGAAGAAAAAACCGTTAATAAATCATCACCATGATTTTTGTAATTAAATTTGATTTTTTAGATTAAGCTACATAATATTTATTTTAGAAAAATTAAATCACATTTTTTTATTATGCTAGTAGCTGTAGTATTAGTAGTGAAGTGGACAAATTTTACCGCGAACAGTCTTGATCTATTATGTTCCCTGGCAGACATGCTATTATGGAAACACAATATCCAGTTCACTTGCCAGAGCTAGGATATCCCTCAAACCTATTTCCAAACCTCCCATGCAGGCTACTTGTCGAGTGAGAAGATGCTATGCTCGCTTTGACACCACTCTCCCACAGTCAAAGAGTAGGTGAGTAGGCGTTTCCTCTACCTCGTGACAGAATCTGCAATTTGGAGTTGTTGATTTTCCTAGCCTATAAAGTATGGAAAAGACCATGTCCCATGATGAACCATGTCAATATCCTAAGGGACTCTTTATACAACCTCTTTGCCTCGTCTAGTTTCCTTATCCTGAATCTGTAGAATGCTTTGGACTGCACCAAGCCAGATGACTGAGTCCATGTTATAGCACAGTAGTCGCTTGATTATTTATTCAGGTACTGCTTGAGTACATTTAGGGAATAAGGGATGCTGGACAGTGGGCCAATGTAGCAACTGCTTAAGCCCTTTCTTGCCAGTTTGTCAGCTTCTTTGTTACCTTCAATGCCTTCGTGGCCACGAGCCCACGTCAAGGTAACTCTGTTTCTTTTTCCAAAACACTGAAGACTATTGGAACAGCTACCTTTGATGTGAAGTTTGGTGCTGATAAGGTTTTTATGCTACTATGTTTCTCATTGAAACAAAAATTAATATAAAAATTTCACTGTCATATTTGACAGGTGTTTTAAATTTTGCTTAAAAAAGTGAAGAAATAAAATAAAGTAGAATTTTGTTATTACAAAATATAAAAAATAATAAAACATTTCTTTTGTGTTGTGCACACGGTTTTTTTGGTAAAATGTTTAAGAGAGGGGTAAGGGTTTCGGCGTAAAAGACAATACGTTTTTCGTGAATTTTCTTCATGAATATGGATTAAGTAAATTTATTCAAACCTTTTGAACATTATTAAGCATGACCTTAGAAATATTTGTAATTTTTTTATTATAAAATATCTACAATCAAGCCGGGGACACAGTTTTCCCAAGACGCTTTTGGAAATAAATGATTTTTGGTGTTCACTCTTTCTCAGCTGAAAATTACCTGAAATCAAAAATCCATGAAAACTAGTCAAAGTATCTACCAACGTTATTTGATTATTTTCTTTTTTTTTCATTTGCAAATGTTTGGTGCTCATTTAAAGTGGAAATTGCTATTTTCGACGAAAAATTGCAGTATTTTGGAAAACTCCCTTAATGTAGAAAAAAAATTCTAAGACTCAATGTTGGGGGGAGGTGTTCTATATGTAGAAATTGTGTATCAAGTTTGAAGTGAATCCGGTACTGTAGAGTTTTTAATGGCAGTTAACACTGAGTATAAAAGGGTGGTTTTGAAATTGTTGAATCTAAAAAATAGTGAATGAACGAATAAAGGAGAGGAGTCTAACTAGTCAGTAACTTTGAAAGTTTTGCTCTAATTGACTTAAAATTTAGGGATTATATTTTTGAAATATATAACTAAAAGCTAAAACAAAAGAAGTGCAAATGTTTTTTGGAACGTAAATCCTAATCCCCCCCCCCCCCCCCCCCCCCTAATATTTTTCATTTTAACTCTTTACTTCTCACAAAGACATAGTCTCAAGCCCGGAAGAAAAATAAAAACAGTTTTGTAAGTATTAATCAAATAAAATAATTTGATTTGTATAAAAATCAGTTTATAATTGTTTTTTTTTTGTTTTTAAACAAAATACAACTTCTTCCAAACCACGTTTATTTCGTCCTATATTTAAAATGTTATTCATCATTTTACTGTTTCTTAAGCAAACACATACATATCAATATGAATACATAAATTCTATATATACTAATTAAATATGTCTTTCACTGATAACAGTACCAATGAATGAAGTAAAGTTTTAACTCACTCAGTCCTTTCCTCTTTATTTTGTAGGTACCTTGAAAATGTAATAGACATACTCACATGAGTAGTAGTTAACCAAATTTCCTCTTGGGTTTCTATTTTGCTATGCTTTAAAATAAATTTTTGTTTCAATTTTCGGTTGAGAATGTCATTCCTAGTGCTAATTGACACTCTGGTAGCAATCCAATTTTTTGTATTACACAAAGTTTTTATGATTTTTATTAGTTAAAGTCGTTTTAAAAATAATGAATATAAAAGCATTGAATTAATTTACAAGTAACATTAAATTTACATTTCATATGATTAATTTATTTTTTTATTTAAAATACTGAAAATTAAAAATTGTAAATGATACTAAAAAAAAAATATAAATACAAATATTTCATAAAGTTATTTAAAAAGGCACTAAAAACAAATACCTTTAGCATAATTTACATTTGAATATGTTTCTAAATTTTGCAAAATTTTTAAATAAATTTCGTATTTTTTGATCATGAATATTTATTTATTATCACCCTCGAATATATTAAATGAGTCCATATACTCATGTATAAACATATTGTATGTATATATGTATATATTAACATACAATATAAAATGGTATAAAATTTTGAAAGCAAAATTTTAAGGGTTAGAGAAAATGCTCTAATTTTCCATGGATCGTAAACAAAGTACTTAAAAACAGGAACTTGTATATCGTATAATGTCATTCAAGTAGGTTAACTGGAAATTCTTCATACCTTTATCAAATTTTCTAAATATAAATTGTCAGCATCATTTAAAATTTTCCAATACAATAAATTTTCTTGTCATAAAGGGATAACATATTAACTAAATTCCTTAAGAAAATTCATTTTAAATGATTTTCTGAATTAAATATCCTTGAAAATCTCTGTTCATATTTAAAATCAAATTATGTATTGAATATATTTGGTGTTGATATCAAATAATGGCAAAAAAGACAAATGAACAAAATTTCAAAGTATGTTAAAAAATTAATTTTGTAGTAAGTTATCAAACATTTGTAGTAAAAATCTAAGAAGACTCTCTACTACTAAATAATAAACCTAAGTAAAATAAAATATGTTTGCTTCATAGGAATAAAAAATTAACTAAACTGTTCTATGTATATCAAACAATCCTAAAAGCTCATCAAATGATGTCTTGGTCTTACCAACCTATAAAATTAGACAGTTAAAAATCCATCATTAATGAAAGAGAAATACCTTTCTGTGATAATATTAATGAACTTTTATTCTAAAATGGCCACAAAAGTTACCATTTTTGGTTTTCCGCTTTTTAAATAAATATCTCAAGGTTTTGATTTGAGATATTTTATTCATTGGTGTAAAACTATCTTGAATTATTATTTTACAAAAGTATAAATAGCAAAAACTTTTTATTAAATCTTCAATTTTTTAAGGTTTTACTGAATCCTAGAATGAATTTAGAAGATAATTAGGAATTTCTTGAATTTATTTAAATATAAGTAACAATAAAATTATTAAAAATTCGATAAGTAGTTTTATTTATAATCAAAATTAGTAAACTAAGCTCATACAATCCTTATAAACAAACCTTTTGTTTTTTATTTAAGGTCTATTGCGTTTAAATATACTCAACAATCAACAACTTATAAGAAATAAATGCGCTAAAGATTACGTGTTTAACTTTTTCAGTAATCTTTTTGAATAAATTCCCTAAAAGATTCAAGATAGATAGTTTAAGGACTTTGCAGGACATCAAACTATCAACTTATTTTTTTCTCTTGATGAACAAATCAACAAACCTTCATATTTTATTTTGGAAAATTTCGGTTGATATTTAACCGATGGCGATGACCACTAATTAACAGCCTGATTTTTCTTATTAGAAGTATTTTTATTTACTTTTCTGTCAATCTTTTAACAAATATATTTAGATAAGCATCATACAAATTTTTCATTGTTTAGTTTTCAACTAAATTTTAAAATATACCAATAAAATTAGTTAAAAGTGTTTTTAAGAGTATCAACATTATGAAGAAATTTTTACGGGTTAGTTTGCCTTTTGTAAATATTAGAAAACCATTAAGGACAATATAAAACACAAGCGACAAAAAGATTTATAAAATCCAATTATGGATATTTGTTATGAAAATGTTTCAAAAACTTCTTTGGAAAAATATTAAGTAAAAATATTTTTAATTCAACATAAAAAAAAAACTTTTACTAATATATAAAACCACAAAAACAACAAAACAATCTCTTTTCCCATATAAAATCTTTGTACTAGGACCATTTTATATTCTTTTCTTAAATATGTTATATGCTGGTATTTTACTTTATTATTCTCTTGGATTTTTTGCTTTTTCCTTCCTTAATATTTTAATTTTTTATTAAGGACATTTAGATTATTTAATGGGTTGTCATTCCTATTTATAGACGTTAGATATTATCTTTAGTTAATTAAATCGTTGGTCCTTTGGGGTTTTTGGCTTTCACTTCATTGATATTTCAAGATGTTAATGATATTTTTTTTTTCTTTTCATTATTGTTGTTGTTATTGCTGTAATTTTTGTATTAATTATGTTGATATCATCATATTTTCAGGATTTATCATTTTCAAATTTTTCACGTATTTAACATTATTGAATATTTTCCGGTTTCATTTTATTGATCAAAATATATTTTTGTGTAGTTATTAATTAACTTTTTTGAAATATTGGTTCTGAAATCTCAAAGAAAGAAGGAAAAAAAAGTACAATTTACTTTAATTATTAATTTGGTAGAAAATTTTTAATACTGCAAATTAAATTATGAAAATTTAAAGAAAAAAATGAAGTTGATTTCAATTTAATTAGTTAACAATAATACATTGGCAAAACAGTCTGTTTTTTTTAGTCAAAAAATTGTTATTTATGAAAGGATTTATGATATAAGATATGTGAAAATATTTAGAAATTTAAGATTTTACTTAAACGTTTCAATAAATTTGTTGTTTTTCAGTCTACATCCTGGTCCTACTGTAAATGTTTAAGTTTAATATCCTGTAAGGTAGATGATTGCTAGGTATTTTTTTATGGTTTTTCTCAACTTACCCTTATCAATCAAACTGATTCTATATATCTATTGATTCTTTCATGATCAGAAAAACAGATTAGTCTGTACTTTTTTCACATTAACAAAGCACTGCAGGTTATTAAAATAGCTTCATGCTACTTTTGATTGAAAATAAGTTAGTATCAGAGCCTTTGGTGAAGCATAATTATGTGGAAAAATATCAAATTGGATTGAATTATAACCAATTTTGATATAATAAATCATAACTGAATTTTTTATTAGCTACTGTGTTACTTAAAACTTAAAAATATCTTTGTTTTACACCCTTTATCCTAATTCCCTTAACATAATCAATTGGATCCACATTTTAAAAGTGACTATATTCTCTTTTTGGCTTATATTTTCAACTCCATATTTACAAATAATCTTCTATTTCATGTATATCTTAGAAACTTTAATTAATTCTAGTCCGTATCTAAACTGTTTGGATAAAGAGTCAATTCAAACTAAAATATGCTTAAGGCAAATATTTCTTATTCTGTTCGGAAGTGAATAATAATCCTTGTTCATGCTTCATATACAAACAATAGATGTTTGTTTATTCATTTTAGCAAAAAAACTTTTCTAAAAAAAGAAAAAAATCAACAACTGTAGTTAAATAATTCTTATGAAATAAATTTGCATCCATTGCATTTAGAAATTATATTAACCAATAAGGCAATTTATTCTTTTTAGAAGACTAATATCGATTTTTATTCCAATAAATATTTTAAATTTTAATATTTATGCTCTTAATGTAGTTTTTATTGAAAATTAATATTTATTCTTTAAACATCTATGGCTGATCCTAAATAATATTTATATTTGTCAAACATGAAATCAGTTTTTAAATTAGTAATCCATGACTAGTATTTGTTCAATTTTATTAAACTAGGCAAGACCCCAATTACCAAGGTTTCCCTTCGTTAGCAATCCTGTATAATTTTTTATAAAGACATAAATTTCCTGCTTACTCAAATTAAAGAATTTTGTTGTTGGTTGCTTTGTGTTTTATTTTTTGCATTGCTGTTTTTTGTGGTTTTATATTATATAAAATCATTACAACAGTTGCGTATAATTGAAATTTTATATTATAAAAAAAAAAAAAAAAAATTATTACACAGTATTTTAAAAAAAGTAAAATAAACCAAAAATAAGCAGATTACAGTTTTTATAACTAATAAATTCAAAATAACATGTTAATTTTGAAGTTTACATGATAAAATTAAATCAGTTTAATATTTAAAAAATTTAATTTAAAAATTTAATTAAAAAATAAAAAAATAAAAGAGGATATTATGGAATTTATTAGTTTCTGTTTTGATTTTAATAACTGAAAAATATTGAAATTCTTTTGGTGTTAAAATTATTCAAAAAATCAAGGCACTATTTTATTGTTTTTAAATTTCATCCTTATCTAAGACGGTAATTACTCCAATTTAAAATAATTGAGCCATTTGAAAATATATTCAAATATGGGTTCAAATTTTTGGTCCAAATAAAAGAAAATTATTGGAAAATTTTCTTGTCAGCTATTTTAATCGAAATTTTCTATGGACTAGTGTAGATAGCACTAAGCTCATTGAATGAAAATGATACTCTTCTACTATATTTATATAATTTTAATTATTTTACTAAAAACTAATGATAAGATTTATTTTAATTACTGAATAAATTTTAGATAAACTTAAATTATTCTTTCAAATTCATTTTACTTAAGAGAAATTGACCTAAATCACTATTTTAATGATTACATAAAATAAAATATCAATTTAATACCTTTTAATAGGCAAAAAATAATTGTAATAAAATGATGGATATAAAAAACAGTTAATTTATTCAAGGATTAAAAGCTTTTGAAGTCTTTTTCCTTTTTATGTTAGCAATGAATTTTGAATAATCAAATAATTATTCCATAAAGTAATATTTATTTTGATTATTTTAAATATTGAATAATGAAACAAGTTCAGTTGTTTTCAATTTAAATATAAAAAGATGTTCAAAAGTGAAAATGATTTAACAAACAATGCAAGAGATAATTAAAAAATAAACAACAACCAATTGTATTAAAAAATGACTAAATTTGGTCTACAAGTATTAAATTTTACGGAGTTGTAAACTTTGTAATCTACATATTATTTTAGTAAAATCAATAAATCAATAATTTTAAAATTTGATTATAAACGATGCGTTAAAAATGATTCCAATAATTTGAAGAAAAATTGTTCTATAACTTAAATAATTGGAATTATTAATTTAATTATGCCTAAAAGTATTAAATAACAATCTGATGCCCACATCAAAGTTTTTATTTTTAAGATTATATGAATTTTATTTAAAATTTTAGAAAAACTTTGTTAATTTGACAAGTTGTAATTAAAGTAGTCTATTTTTCGATTGACATTCACTCTAAAGGGGTAAAAACTACCCCAAAAGTTTGCCCCCTAAAACTCTTCTTTATAACTCTAATTTTAATTTTTATTTTTCAACGAATCTAAAAAGAAATTATTTCTATTAAAAGTTAAAATCTTTTGCAGTGACTTGAGTTCATGAGGGTCACATCCCCTAATTTTTATAGGGGAAAGTCATTATTTTACATTTGAAAATTTCAGAAATTTCATCAGGGGTTGAACTACCGCTTATTTAAGGTAGCAAATGAATTCAATTAATATAAGTATTTTGCAATATCTCACATGCAAATTATTATTTTTATTATATATTTTATAATCATATTAAATAATCAAAAATACAAAATGTAACGCGCGACAAACCAAAAATATTGTTTTTTGTTCAATAAAGTCATCAGAGGTTCTACTAAATTTTTTTCAATTATTTCAAAATTCTTCAAAAATTTTAATTACTTTAAAACTATTACAATTGGATTTTTGCTCACAAAAAACAATATACGAGTTAAAGGCTCACATGAGCAACTAAAGGGAAGATTTATTATACAAAAGAGATCTCTTATATATATTAAGTTTATATAATTTCTGAAAAAGTTTGCTTTGAGCACTTAAGGAGGGCGATACCTTTAGGGCATGCAAAATTGGTCATTTTTCGGGAGTTTTTTTCGAAGGGGATATAATAATTGGATTATGTTAATATTTAAACATCATTTTATTACATTCTTAAATAATAAGAAAACATGTGACTTTTTTTTTTAAAGAAAATGGCGGCTCAACAGGTAATATTTTCATTCGTCCGCTTCATAGACATTGAAAACTGCTGCAGCTGTCACATAAAAGGTTTTTATTTAATTACTGATACACTGAAGGGAAGGATAAACCTATAAAATTATAAAAAAAGTAAAAAATTTAAATGTATATCGGCTGTTTAGTCAAAGGCTCTAACTTTTGACTGTTTTTTCGTCAGTTTTTATTCCAAAAAAGTTATTTATTTATGTGATATCGCTAAACTTCTAGGTTCATCGTTCCAATAATACTATAGACAAGAGCCTCTCTAAGCTTCAGCCAAATCATTAAATAAATTTTTGAGTTACAACACGAGCAGTTTTTGAATATACAGTTTCAAGATAATCGCGTTTAAAGTTTCAATGCACAAAAAATAAAAGTTTTATTGACTTAGCAAATCCAGGACCTGTTCAAGCTGCGGAAAGACACATCCGGTTTTGCTTAGCTATTCACGTTTTATCACTGTTGTCAGCAAAAACTTGAAAATAAGTGCCAACAATTACACTTACATAGCTCGTTCATAATTTTAAGAATGAAAGTGTAGCCTTCATTAAATAATCCAGCAGCAATGTAGCCTAAAATTTCGACGATTTTTAGCCCACAATTGTGATGCTTCGGACATAATCGTCAAACTGTTGATTATGCTCTTTAGTGTTCAGATAGTGCAGTAAGAACTGTAAAAAATTCAATAATTTTATATCCGTCCAAAGGATTTGTACGAATATTGTCATTAGTGTTAGTCCTTAGTTTTTTTTTGTTGCACTTGTACTCCTATACCTGACTAGTCACATTTTGTGGGCCCTAATCTCCAAACGTTTTTGACAATAATTCGATAAATATTCAATTTTTCGATTTTTCCTTTTTACAGTATGTTCTTAACATGTCATACTTTGAAATTATGAAAGAAAGAAAGATTTTCTTAAAATTCTAAAGGTATCGTCCCCCTTAATTATTTAAAAATATCAATCTAGTACAATTATAAAAACACAGGAATGCCAAATAAAAACATACGATATCTTTTTTCATATGAAAAAAAGAAATTTTCAAAAATTTTGAGGGGAAAATATTTTAAAAACTTCGCTTTTAATCCTTTATACATTTAAAAAATCAACAACCGAAATATGCAATTCAAAATACTTTTTATAAAATACAGCATTTACTTTAAAATCAATAAAATTATTTAATTAAATAATATCAAACTAAAACAAAGAAAATATTATTTTAAATCGCTTAAATAAAAATAAAAACCCAGAGAGACTAATTCATATTTTAATTTCACTTCAGAAAGGAATTGAAATGCAGAATTATTTCAAAGAACTTATTAGCTTGAACTATAATAATCCTTTTATATCCCTTCACTAAGTAAGAACATCTTTCTTTTATAAACTAAATATTTTGAATTGAATATTTTCTTAGAAAATTAATTGAACTACTAATTAAAAATATTTCGTTGTTCAAAATTAAATAAAGTTCAATTTTGTTATTTTTATTTAAATTAATATTCTACTACTGAATACTTCAAATCTATAAAAGTATAAGAGGCCACATTTACCAATTTTCATTCCACAAATTCCTAGAAAATCGTTCAATTAAATTATTTCATCCAAATTATATTACTGGTATTTTTACCAATTATTTTTATCAAAATCCAGTAATGGTATCCTTTATCGAAAGAATACACAGCCATCTTTTACAATATATTTTTCTTCCCCGGATTTACATAGTTCACTTATTTTAGTTTCTTTTCGTTTCTTTGATCTTTTTAATAATGAAAAATAAATAAAATAAAGTGTGATGTATCCATTAAATATGGAAACTTCTAAAAGTGTTTTATCTATAGTTCCTTTTGTTTTATTGTTTTGACTGAAAATCATTATTTAAATATTAGTTAAATATAATTTTACTTTATTAAAATTATGTCGAAAAAATTAAATTTTTTTATTTATATAATCCTAAAGCTAGTTTTTAACTTGTGTACATCAGTTTAAAGGGTATTTTCCTTGAAAAGTGATAAATTTTCAGGAATTCAATTCATGTATTTAATATTAACTTGAGTTTCAACTTAATTTGATGGTCGATGTGGGTCAAACTTTCTGCGAAAGGTATTTTCAGTATGATAACAAAAATAATCCCTTTATGAAAAGAAGAGCAAAATTTTTACTGCTGTACAGTAATTAAACTTTAAATTCAAGACTTTGCTTAGAATTTTTGTTGATGTTTTGTTTTTTTTTTAATATTCATTAAATAAACAATATTGAAATATTTGTTAGCAAGCTTATGATTTATAGTTTCTTACATTACTTTTAATTGTCACGACAATATAGAATCGTTCAGGTAAAACAAGCATTAAAACTTCTCATTTTTACTTTTTTGGAAAGAAAAAATCTCACATGTGTTATAAAAGCTCTTTTTTAAATTGTGGTAATAATTAAAAAAATACTGATTCAAATTTGCTGTAGTCATTGAAAGGAGATCTCTTTTTCTCCCAAGTATCATACTCGGTGTTTTTCTTTTTAGTGTTGAAATTCTTTGTTTTCAGATTTAGTATCATGGGAACAAAATTCAATTGTAAGGAAACCAAAAAAAAAAAAAAAAAATTGTGGTATTTTAAGAACCAGTTCATCATTAAGTTTTCGATAAGCAAGAATTAATATTTAAATACGAAATTTTTCTCAAGCCTAAATTTTGAAATTTTAATATTAAGTTTTACATTTGAAAAAATTTATTTTACAGAAAATTAATCATATCTTTTTATTTTGCAATTTTTAATTTAATTTTACTTAAAAAAAAATATAAACTTTTTGTTATTCTTATTAATACCTTCAATTTCTATTTAAGCATTTTATGGTAAATTGAAGTTAAAATGATTGAACACTTTGTAAACTCACTTAATTTCATTATTATCCCTTAAAAAACTACAGAATAAACACATAAAAAAAAAACATAAACCTTAAATGTCAGTTGTAATTTTATTTTGAATTTATATAAAAAAGTCAAAAATTAAATCCCTAAATCCACGTGCTAATAGCATCTCTTATCAAAGTTATTCAAGAAACCATAGACATTACTAAATTATTAAAAGTTGATCTGATTAAATCATACCATCTTAGGTGTAATCATATTTGAAGCTCTAAAAGACTCAACACTGTCTAAGATTAATTTTCTATTTTGCCACAAGTATGGCCTTTAAGATGGGAGAATATTCCAACAAATTTTCTCTATAAATCATATTCGGACGATGTTTGCCAGTGATTGGAAAATGAATATTCTGAAGCTTTTGAAATCAAGCTGTGTATTTATTGGAAAAAAATATTTTTTTGATTTTTTGTTTATGAATTTTATTGCTTTATTCGAAAAATTGATTTTGAATATATATATATATATAAAATGTTGGTTGCTATACCCATAATAAATCTATCTTATGATTATGAAAGTTTATTTTCAACGGTTGCATTTTTACATTAAATAATATAAAAACGTTTATTTTTCTTTCGGTTTTTACTATTATTTAATTGATAAAAAAAAAATAGAATAGAAACTTAAAAAACATAACCCGTTAGCAGTTTTAGATTCAAGTATAATAAAGTTTCTAACTAAAGTAAGAATTGTTTGCTGCTTCCCAAATTTACAAAAATATAATAATTTTCAATTATTATTTAAGAAGCTAAGAAAAATAAATAGCATTTGTCCAGCTTAAATTTACTCGCGTAAATTTTGGATATCAAATTTACAAGGTATCTTAAAATTTGCTGTGGTAGACGAAAAGATCATTATAGCTTTAAAAAAAGATTAGAATATAAAAAATAAAGTACTGTCTTAATTCTATCACATTGGGGGCTCACAAAAAATGGCGTATCCTGGTTTTTAGGATTCTAGTCCTTCCAGGAATCAGAAAAAAATATTATTTTGAATTTTTCAAGAAAAAGGATGTAGTTGCAGCACTAAGAAAAGTTTTTCCTTTTCTTTTTAAAAAAAATTCTTTTACAAAATGTCGTCAGTTTGTAAAATAAGTTAATTGGTTCTTTCCCTGGTTCTTTGTATTTCAGAATTTTTTGCAAATAAAAAATAAACAAAAATTTACTATAAAACTCTTGGTGTTAAATGTTTCGAGAAAAACGCATTTAAAATTTGAGGTCTAGTTTCGCGCGGTGTGAAGGCTACTATTCGGCTTTATCGAAGACTCAAAAAATTAGCTGTAGCTCAGAAAATTATTTATATTTCCAAAAATCTTTTTAGGAATATTTTCTTAAGGGGCTAAACTATGAAAATATGCTAAAACAAAAAATCGATTTTTTCGAATTACTAAACCAGAATACTTCCTTAACCAATTAATTAAAAATTTGTGTCAGTGTTAGAAGTTTTATATGTATTTGCTTCCAAACTTGTGTCAAAGTTAGCTATAACCTATTTTTTTAAGCAATTTTTTAATTCTATAAAAACAAAAATTCATCAAGATGAGCTTCAACCTTTTTAAAATAAAATTAAATACATTTACATCCTTTTATTTTATTTAATTTTATTTATATCTAAATCATGCCAGGGACTCACTAGCGCTTAGCGGCACAAAATTTAGTGCTAAATGCTAATGGGTCCATTAGTCTCCACTGATGTTCCACTCCATTGGTATATAAAAAAAACTCTCTATTTTTACTGTGCTAAGTCGTCTCCACACGCTAAGCGCTAGTGAGTCCCAGGCATCATAGTATTTCCATTAAAAAAAAAAAAATATTTAAAACTAACAAGTTCTCACTGCTAGTAAAACGTGAACGACATTTGCGGAGCTTTCATTTGAAATCAAAATAACTTTAAGCCCCAATTTTTCATAAAAAAGTTCATAAAGGCCATAAAATAATATTCAGTTGATTTCTAAAGTCCTTTTCTATTTCTTAATGAATATTTTTCTAGTAAAATGTTTAATTAACTAATGATTTTCTAAGCGTTGTTATTATTATTTTCAAATTTTAATATTTTATCTCCAAAAGCAAATATAATCCTAAATTATTACATTTTAATATTGAAAGTATACTGCAGAAGAATTTGTTATATTTTTATTATTTTCTTTGATCTTTTCATCATTTTGATGAAAAATCTTAGTAAAGTCGAAAGGCTTAACTTATATTTTGATCAAAGGAGGTCAATTATATAAATTTTATAGCTAAAAAGTAATTAAAGTAAGGGCATTTAGATAACTTAAAACTATTCCAAAATTATAAGTTCAAAGTAAAATATTAAAGTAAGCTTAAAAAATTTAAGGTGTTTTGTGGTTACTGTAATGCCTGGGACTCACTAGCGCTTAATGTGGGGAGACGATTTAGCACAGTAAAAATGGAGAGTTTTTTTTATATACCAATGGAGTGGAATATCAGTGGAGACTAATGGACTCATTAGCATTTAGCACTAAATTTTGTGCCGCTAAGCCCTAGTGAGTCCCAGGCATAACAATAATTTGAATATAAATTTTCCTATAAATGTAAATACAACCAAACAAACAATCTCAAAACATCAACAAAAAAAAAATTATTACTTTAATTTGTAGAATAGTTAATCACATTTGAATTACAAAATATTTATCAAAAATACGAAAAATAATTAAATTCTGTAATTGATTTCAGGATCGATCTTTTGCACCAAAAAAATAATTCATTACCAAATTCTTAGTTTATCAAAACTATTTCAAAAGACTTAATGAAATTAAAACACCTAAGACTCAATTTGGATGAGAAATGTTTTTAAAAATGTATTATTCATATAAGTAAATTGTTTGGATTTTTCCTTCAACTCTTTTCATATTTAACCACAACACAGATAAATAAATTCGGCAAAGTATACAATAGAACATTTTATTTAACTGGTTGCTGATTTTATGTGATTTAAGGTAAAGTTTTTGGTATTTCATTTTGTTATTGCTACTTTTAAATTAATATATAATATCTTGAAAATATTGTGTCAAAATTTCAAGTAAATCGGAAAAAAATTGCCGAAACTATTAGCATTTGATTATCCATTGCCACAAATTGGTCTTCTATAACTACTCGAAAAATTAATTTTTCCATTTTTTCATAGAATATATTCTATAGCGTTGTATATATTTCCGTTAGCTCGATTCTTATTCTTGTACTTTTTGTGTACTAAACAAGTATAGTAAAGGAGCGAGCGGTACATGATCAGTTGGTTAATGAAATTGTTAAAAATCGCTGTAGTAAAAAGCTCCCAAATGCTTGAGCTAGGTCAAATATAACCGAAAATCAAAATCAGATAAGAAAGAGTAAGTAATTAATATTTTAATTGGGATTCGTTTAAGTAGGATTTAAATGAAAAATTGAAATTTATTTGTGCTTTAATTTCTTTAAATATTTATTTGATATCAAAATCAATTTGTCAAAAAAAATTAATAATAAAAGTAAAGCTCCATTATACCAGTTTTCTGAATAAGATTTGTTGTTTAACAGGGGATGGTTTGTAATAGCATCCTTCATCATTGATTCTGCAAGCAGGAAATAAAGCACTAATCTCTTCATCTTCTCAGGGTATTGATTTAGTTTCCTAACATTTTTATATTATTTAATTCATACAACAACACATAAAAAAAATTTTAAGAATTTATCAATGAATTTAAAATAATTTGGGATTTCTCAAACAAAATGTATCGTTATCCTAAAATAAAATAGTACTACGCCGATGTAAATGGCTTAAGATAACTAGAATTTTGGTTGCGATTATAACATTGCATTGGCATTGGTGTAAATCTAATAGATTTAGCAAGCCAAAAGGCCAAAAATATAAAAAACCATTGTGAAGCTTTAGTATCGACGCAACCAAAAATGATATCCTTGATAAATCTAAACTGGCAGATAAATACTTGTAATTGTTTAAAATAATCTAGTTAAAGAAATTTTATTTAAATTATTTTTCGTTTCCGGTTTAGTAAGTGTTCGCGAAGTAATTAATAAGTGAAATTTTAAATGTTTTTTATTGCAATAAGCTAAAGTTCTATACTTATCTCTAATAAATGTTCCTATACTTATTTAATTTTCAAGACACAACCAAAAATTTAATAAACTTTCAAATAAGCTTACAGATGCAATTAACATTTTAATGGCAAATTAAATTAATAGATATATTTAGCTACTATAAAATATTTTGAATATCTTATTTAGACATGTTAAAGTTTTTGAAGTACTATTTGTATCTTTTGGTAAATTACACTTGCTATAATTGTAAGCAATAAATATTTTTAAACACTGAGCAGAACTTATTGACAGTTTCATAATGCCAATAATTTGAAGCATTTAAAAAAAGGTTTCTAGGTTTTTTAACATTATACAAAAATAAAATAATAAACACCCAATATCAATATTTTGGAATTTCTAAAGCAATATGATATAATCTAGATTAAGTGAAGAATAAAAAAAAATCAATGTGATTTGTTTCGAATTTTCAACAAAATCACTTTCTTAAACTTTTTGATCAGACAATGATTTAGGTCCTTAATCCTCTATTGTTGACAAATATTCTAACTTAAAACCTTTTTTTTTTTGCACAAGAGAAAACAGTTCGTCAATACTAAATCCACTTTTCTTGCTATTTATCTGAAGCATTTGTCTAGCTTATTGGATTTGATAACAGGGATAGTCTCTCGTCAAAAAAGTTTTTTTGATTTTAAAAATCTTTTTAAATATGCCATCCAATTGAGTTAACTTAACGAAATGAAAAAGTGAACATAAACAAAAATGATAAATAAACACAAAAAACAAATTAAAAGAAGATTTTTATATCTTAGTATGGAAAAAAAAATATTTTGTTATTTTGAAAATAGGAATTTTTACAATTTAGAATTTACAAATTATGATATCACACTAGTAACATTTTAACTATTTGTATAGTCTTATGTTTTGGCCTCATTTTAAAAAGGTTTTTGTATTTTTAATTCATGGAGAGAAGGGAAAAAAGTCTACAACAAAAATTCTTTTGTAGCTTATCATTTACTTGGCATTTTGTCAAAGTGTTCGGCTAAAAAAAGAAATAGTTTGCGTATAGAATTATGCGTGGATATCTAAAACAAAAATCCAAATAAATAATTTAGTTACAGGCTTTTTACTTTGACAAATTTCCAAAGAAAGTTTTTGAATGAAAACCTTTTTCTGAAGCTTTTTTCTGATATTTATGCTTCTAAATATCTCTAGAATTCACTGACATAAGTTTAATTAGAATCTGATTCTATTCTAAAAATTTTTCGCGAAAAAACATCAAAATATTTCTGCGAAGAGTAAAGTATGAATTAATATCATTTAACAATTTTAAATTTTTGTTTAAATTGTTTATATTATTTAAATTGTATTATCCTTTCTAAAGTATAAGCTAATGCATAGTTAATAAACTAAAATATATTTTAATTTTTTAAAAATTTTGCATGAGACATGCCAAGTTTTGTGTTTAATAAGGAAAATAAGAAAAGGACTATACCATAAATGAAAGCATGACAAAACTAGCAATATACTTGGAAAAAAGGACATTAGTAAATTTTTCATTAATATATTCAATTTACTCTTATGATAGGAAAGTGCAACAATCATAAGTTCATCTAGAAAATGTTATCATTTAGGGAGGGGGGTTCGGTTAATTCGCTCAAAAAAAAGGCATGTTTTCAAGAATTTTTCTTTGCGATACAGTTAATTCTAATTAATTTTTTTAATTTTTACATAATAACACATCATTTGAACAATATTTTCTTAAATTTTCATTTCAAAATAATAATAAGTGAGTGAAAGACATTGACTATCTTGAAGCGCTTTGCAGAAAAACAGTTTTGCGGTGTGCAACACAACTCGCAAAAAAATCATCTAAAACAAAAAAGTCAAAAATTATTTATTAAAGGAGATGTTTCACCAAGTAATGACGAGGTGTCTTTTTTTCAATTTTTATATTTTTGGTAGCCTTTGGAAGTCACTTAAAAAATTAACCTATTTGGTCCTATAAGATTAATAATTTAAAAAAAAAAAAAACAAAAAGCTCTCATCATTGCCTGGTGAAACATGTGAAGAAGTAGTGTGCAAAATTTCAAAACGATTGCTTTGGTAGATTTGGAGTTATCGTGGACACCAACTTCGAAAACAACAAACTTCAGAAAAACGCTTTAAAGTTTTGCTCATTCACTACTTGCTCTAGAGCAAAGAATGTCAAAACTTTGGTAATTTTACTCTCCCCTTAAATCTTCTTTGTTACCCAGAAACTATCAACCACCGGTTTTGTGTGGTAATCTAAGGAAAAAGATCATTAATAGTAATTTCTATGAATAAAGAGTAATTTTCTTTCAGATATGATGATTGTTTGATTTTCTTACTTGGAAAACTTGTCTTCCTCTATCTACGTATACATTTAATTTTATTTTGATCCAATTTGTATTATATATAACACATTTAAGATTTTCAAAATATACTTAAGTACATCTGCACATAGATTTAACCAAATAAAAATTATCAAAATATACTTTTTTTTTTAACTAAAAGATTGAGTATTCCTCTGATATATCTGAAACGAATATCTTTCACAATAAATTTTGTTAGTAACTGCCAAACAAAAACCTAATTATCCTTATATTGGTACTATTCTATTCAAGAAAAAAGGTTATTTACATAGTGATTTGAATTTAAAAGGAGATATGTAAATAAATAAATATATACATATATATATATATAAAATACTTACTATACATTTGCGTATATTAAATTACTTTGAACTCATTGTATCATTTTTTCGACAATATCAAACCTTATTTTTTTACAATAATCGAATGTCTGTTGAACAATTTTTAAAATATTTAAAGAGTCAGCAACTAAAAGTAAGCTCTAAAGCCTTGTAAATAATAAAATCAATTTACTAACAATTTCATAAAATTAACTGAGCATTTGTTAAATCGGTTCAATTGCTCATTGGAATGAAGAAGAAAACCTTTTATGATATAAAAAAAAAGAAAATGGAAACGAGTTTTTCAAACTAAATATACTAATATACAAGAGATCATATTTTTTCAGTTATTATGTATATATGCTATATATATATATATATATATAAAAATTACAAATTTCAAATTTTTAGTAATAGTTTTTTTATATATCTTTTAAATTTTTCTTTTCTAGTACCAAAAGATACAGATTAGGCTTTAAAATATTTTAAAAAAGTTTATTGAAGAAAATCAATTGCCTGGAATAAATTATATCGTAAAAAAAGTTTTCAAATATTGGGTATAGCCTTGATTAGTGGAGTGTAAAATTTGTAAAAAAGAATTTGAAATTTCAACTATTAGGACCATACAAGTTATTTAAAATTCAAATTCAGTAATTCAAAGGAATGAAAGAATGATTCTTCCTATTATGTTGTTATTTTCTTGAGAAATATAAAAAAGGAAAAAAGAAAAAATCGATATTTAATATTATTATATGATTTGAAAAGGTTTGAGTAAATTTTTGTCAAAATTAAAATCAAAAGGGAAATAATTGGTATTAACAAATTAAAATCTATACTTAACTAAATATTTTAAGGAAAAAGTAGTAAGCTTTTGTTATTTTGTAGCAATAATTTTGAGAATTAGCGTTTAATGTAAGTATTGTAGTTTTATAAATAAATAAGAAATTAAATCTTGTGCCGTACAACAGAAGTGAAAAACTAGTAGTTCTGGGAGTTGACGAAATTTAATTTAAATATTTGGTGATATTTTATTGGAAACTACAAATAAATATACAAAAACAGTGTAACTATTTTTTTCGAAATTAAAAAAAGTCCCATATTAAAATGTTTCCTCGAGGGAGCTTAAATAAAACATTAAAATATTTTAATATATAATTAATATCAGTCAGATATACAAATAATATGAAAATTGGCTTATATATTCTTTATGTAATAGCAAAAAAAAAGAGTAATTGCTACCAAAAAATTTGAGAATATTAGAAATACTCATATGCCATGGGCCAATTTTGCACTTGGATTAATTTATTTGCAGTGTATGTAAATGATGTAAAATATAAATTATTAGCAAGTTAAAGACAGTACAGTTTTTTCTATTTCGCTTCATACCGCATTAGTGAAAATTCTACTTGTACAAAATATTATTTAGTAAGAAATTAAAAGTTGACTTTAATAAAAATAAATTATCTTTTAATCACATAAAGTTTTTTCTTTGATCTAACAAAGCTATAGCCAATATGACGGATGTTACACGCCGCCATATGAAACGTTCTTTTGGCCACTGATATCACTGTTAGTTGATGTTTTTCACATCAAGCTCCAGATATGAAATCAATTTTTGAGTTTTTTAATATTAGACTCAGTTGCCTGGAAAGTTAAAAAATATTTTCTATGTATGAAAGGATAATAATATGTGTTTTATAAAATTTGACAAAGTGATTACTCTAAAAACAGGAAAGAATTCGTTTCAAGGAATAAATGGGTGCAGCTCGTGATATAAAAAATATCTCAAGTCATATTTTTCTCGCAGTTCTCTTTTTTGTTCTTTACTTTTTATCATTTCTATCAGAAATTAGAAGAGCCAGAAATAAGACATCGAAGTTTTCTTGCAATTCAGAACAAACATAGATTTTCCAACCTAAATAAAAGGATAACAATATATATATATAAAGAAAAAAATAGAATCTAACACTTATGATTCAAGCTTTATTGAAGTGTAGTTTAGGTTTTTTTTGGTCAATTTTAAACTTTTTACGGTATATTTTAACTTACTACTATAAGATTCTATTAAATTGTAAGTTTTTTCAAATTTTTTAGTCACTAGAATTCACAAATATAATTAAAGCAGCTAGATTTTTATATTTTTGGCAATACAGCAAAAATTGAATTTGGTGGAATTTGGAAAATGGTAAAAGGTTTATTAAAAAAAATTTATATTTACTTTATATTTGATGGGATTGGAAAGGAATTATCCATTATCTTGGAAATACTATTGAATTAACGTTATTTTTTTGACAAATTTTCTAATTTCAAAAAAATATGAAAAAAATGAATGTGATGTGAAATAACTTGAGTAGTATTATTGCCTGTTGAATTGAGTGTAATTAAACGAAATATATATCCATATCTCAGAATATCTGTTCAAAAGGAT
Organism: Acrocera orbiculus; assembly: GCA_947359355.1. Classification (NCBI taxonomy): domain Eukaryota; kingdom Metazoa; phylum Arthropoda; class Insecta; order Diptera; family Acroceridae; genus Acrocera; species Acrocera orbiculus. The sequence continues at coordinate 7,732,483 of OX375759.1, forward strand.
AAAAGTTAATTTATTGGTCTCATCGAAAAAATACATTAATAAAAAATTAATAGAGTTTTCTAATTTTATTATTTTCAATTTAAAAAGTTTAAAGTTAAAATACTATCCTTATAGTAACATTTTGAATATTTTCATTCTCAATTAAATTGAAAAACCTTAGTGCACTTCATATATACTTCAAATATTAAATAATTAAAACAAAAGTTTTCTCAAACAATCAAAATTGAGCTAATATCTTAATTATTTTTTTCAATTTAGTAATTGTAAAATTTTAACAGAACATTGAATTAATTATGTAAGCTCAAATTAGAAAGTTAAATGCTTTAAAATGATATCTAACGACTTATTTCTTCGTAAGACAAGAACATGACATTTATTATATTTAAGTCTTTCAGTTCAAATTATACCAATTAGTTAATTGCATGTGATAGTGAACACATACTTATAATATATATATGATACATGCTGTGGGCATGTTTTCAGTCAAATTTAAAGTTAATAAGGAGGTAAATGGTTTTATGTTTTAATAAGACTATAGAAAACTTTTAAATTTTGACTATAAATTTATTAAAAAAAAAAAAAAAAATAGAATGGCAGCTGCAAAACAAGGATACTCGTACAAATGTTAACCATCCCTTGGTTTGGCTGGCTAGTAAAAATATAAGATTTGTGAAAGCGAAAAAAAAGCATGAATTTGTTTAATAAACAAAGAAAAAGTAATAAAATCAGAGAATTTCTTAAATATTTAGTTTATTATATATAACTCTGCCAAAATCTATACTTTCAATTATACAAAGAAGAACATGTTTTATATATTTACATAGAATATATTCATTTATTATGAGGTTTAAGCATATTTCATTTTTGTTCTATATTGGCTCTTGATCGATTATAATAATAATTATTATTGAATTAGTTGCAAATAATTTATTTACTTTAAACTTTGGTAACATAAAGGAGTATAATTTGGTTAAAAAACTTTTAACAAAAAATTAGCCCAAACTCTAGTCAAAAATATATTGGAGTCTTGTTACCTAATTCTAATCATGCTTTGAGATGAGCTATTAAAATTTAAATTAAAAAGCCATAAGTGATTTGAATGACAATTCAAAAATTAGTCTGTTTCCTGTTCCAATCATGCATGCAATAAAATCACGTGACTCAGCTCTCAACTATTTTGGGATTAGATAAAATAAAAATAAAAAAAAGATAAACTTTTAAAAAATAGATTTTGTACTTAAGATCATTTTTATATTTAAAATCTAATTTTTTGTTTTGTTATAATCAAAATAACTCAATCAAAATAATTTATTGATTTAATTAATTTTTTAAATAAATTTCCTATAAGTATTTATTATTATTAAAATATTTTGTTACATAATTTACTGCACACTACACTTGGCAAAAAGTTTCTCAATTTCGTTAAATTAAAAAATATATAAAAAGATTAAATAATTATATTAACTAAACTAATAAATTGTCAAAATTTCAAGCAAGTAAACTCAATTCCTAGCCTATTTGAGCTAAAATAACCAAAATTCATATCGTTTTTTATATTTTATTTTATAATAAAATATAAAATTACTTTTCTATGCAAAACAAATCTACGCCACATCACATATCCATGCAACATAATTTTTGATCTGATGATTTCATATAATCAATAAACCAAAAGGAGCAAAATAATTTTGTATACCATTGACAGGGAGTAGAAGAAAAAATTAAAAGATTTATTTAAAATTTTTTAATTACGAAAAATTAAATTATTTAAACAAATCTTTAAAAGAAAAATAATTAACAATTTTTTTATAAGCAATTTCAGCAAAAATTAATAAATTTTATTGAATACAAAAGTAACCAGTATAATCCTTAAATGGTCCACATTTTTATTTTGGTAATTCCTTTAAAAAGCAACAAGCAGGTCAAAAATAATATTAAATAAAAACTACTCCCGCCAATCAGTGTTATCATGAAATTACAGTTAACATTAACTTCTTCCTTTCTTGTTTTTCTGTCAAACTAAGGGCATTGATCTTCCCATTAAAAATTTTATTTTAAATTATGAGATAATACCTGTTTATCTTACACTAAAATAAAGTCAAAGTATTAAACAAAACACATTTTAGTTAGAATATAAAAAAATTTCTATACTCATACTAATAAAAATGTCTTTATCTTTATCTCATATTATCCTAAAATAGTTTTTTAGTAGTTGAAATTAAAATGGCTAAATGTGTTGGTTTGGATTAAGAACAAAAGAATTATATGAATTTTTATTTAAAAAAATATTTCAATACAAAAAATAAACATAATTTGTTAAAAGGATATTTCTTATAAAAAAATTTAAAAGAATTTATTTTTATTATCATATTTTAGGAAAATTCATTGTATTTTTGCTTTTAATTCAAATAATTTGAAAGCATTTAATAATACTTTACTCCTGCTTACATTATTATACCCAAGAGTCTCTTATTTTATAAAAAATAAAAATCATTTCTTATACCCTTTATATAAAACAGCACAGATGATATCTATCAATGTTTTAAAGAATAATAAAGTCAAAAGTTTTTGATTCATAGCAGCACAATGAACTTTATTTTTACTATGATTTTAACTAACTAAATCTAAAGCATTTTGTTTTTTCTTTTTGCTTTTTTGTTTTTGTATTTTACACATGTAACGTAAATATATTTTACTATTTAAATTTAAATTTTTTAAAAGCTTTTGTATATTTCGAAATTCTAAACGAAAGTAAAAAATCATGCGCCTTAATTTTTAAGAAAAGTTTTTCTCCTTTTCGAAGAGAAATATATTTCTAATAAAATATATGAAAACAAAAAGAAATAAGACTAATATAATGCTTTGTATATCAAGAGCATAACAAAATTGGAGAAATTTTTCATATGATTCAATTCAAACAAATTGAAAATAGCGCCTGTATGTCTGGTGAAAAGTTTCTAAGGATACACAGTCACAGCCTCATTACACTTGTTACTTGAAATATATATTGAAGGATTTCTAATGTCGGTTTTTAGTAGGACCGGAATTGTTGTTCAATCATCATGTCCGAATTTTAGCCGTCTTCCGTGTTATTTTTTAAATTTGTTTTGAAAAGAGATATCAACAATAACAAAAGTTTTATTAATGTAGATAATCATTAAAAAAATAATTCTTAAAGGATATTTTTAATAATTTTAATACTATAATAATTACTTGGTGTTTTAATTTTTTTTTTTTTTTTGTGGGGGGTTCTTAAATTTTTGTTGTTGTTGATTTTGTATGAATTTTATGTTCAACAGTTGAATTTCGGGTTAAAAAGAAATATAAATAAAAAAACAAACAAATCGGCTTAGATATTTTACTATAAAAGAAAAAAAACACGTGGTTAGTTAGTAATTTTTTCTCTAAAAATTTAATTCAAATTAAAGTGGAAAAAGAAAATTGAATAATTGTATAGTTATTAGTTTTTTTTGTTTAATAAATATTTCATAACAAAAGTAAATTAAATAAAGTGATATAGATATAAATTGATCTAAATATACACATATATATATACAAATACTATATATATATATATATATATATAAGTATACTTTATATATTGAAAATCAAAGAAAAAAAGATCTAAAAGGAAATTGAAGTGTCACTAAGACGTGTTGATTAATAAATTTTCATCAAATGGAAGGATATATCTGCATTTAGCAATAAAAGGTAATCACAATCAGTGGCTTGATAAAAGGATTTTGATATTATTTTTTTGGTTTAAATTTAGAAAACCCTATTTTCCAGTTGAATAGATTATATAAAATTCAAACTTTTGGTTTTGATATTAATGAAAGTAAATGTTTGTATGATCCTTCCTTTTCATTAAGTTCAATAACATTACTCAATATTGAATACTCTATTTATATTTTTGGCTATTTAAGCATTTTAAGGGTATCCCTTTTCTTCAATGTATTTACTTTTATTTCATTATTTTTAATCAATTCTATTTTTATATGAAATGTTATAGATATCCTTGAATTGAACCTTTTTCATTTATATTAAGTATATCTGCAATAGATTATAATTTAATAAATTAGAAAATTAATTTATTTTTTAACCAAAAATAATAAAATTTTTTGTTATATTTGTAAACTTCGAAAAATGATCTTTTTATGTATTTCAGTTATTTTTTTTTTAAATTTTTGTTTAAATAGAATGAATATTTCTTCTTGAAAATTTTGATTAAGGTAAAGGGATATAAAATTAAATTTTACATTTAGGAGCAAGATATTTTGTAATTGGAGTTAGTGAAGATAGTGTAATATAAAATTGAAATTATTAATCTTACTTTTCAATTTTACCTCTTACTGCGGAAAATTAATATTAGCCTGCAGTTAGAAATTGTTCAAACTAAATTGTTATAAATAATTACATTTTGCTTGATGATTGGTAGTTTTGATATATTTCTAATTGAATTTTTTATAAATTTTGACAAACAAACAAATAAATTAGTTTATTTAATTTTAATTTAATTTTTAATTGGTTTAAAGAAGATTTTATATTCATTGTGTATTAATTTTAAGTATTTAGTGCCTTTTAATGCGGAATAATATTCTTAACAATCAATATAAGAATTAGTACAAATCTAATTTTGTGTTTGATTTAAAGTTAGTGGAATACTTAAATTTCTATAATTAAAGAACTGAAATGATTAAATTATATTGACCAGTTTATTTGTTATTTGTAAGTTCCATGATGCGAATTGATTTCAGTAGAAAAATTTACTTAAAGAATTTTAAATTAAAGTAATTGTAATATTAACATTTAAAATTTCCCTAATTCGTGTGTGATACTCGACATTTTAAGACTCTTATAATCTTATTAATAACAGATTAAATTATGCAAGAGGAATTTTTTTAACTATACTCTATAAAATTTTAGACTTTTTTTTATAATAAAACTGGAACAAAAGAAAAAGTAAATCGCTTCCTTACACTATTCTGATATTTTTAATGGTCTAGTATAAAAAAAAAAACCAAATCATTTATTATTCTGTACATTTATCCCTTCATTGTTAAGCTAACTATTAACTATTTATGGAATGGTGGGATTTCAGAAGAAATTCAAAAATAAACTACTTTTTTTCAAAAAAATCGACAAAGAAAGAAAATACAAATTACTGTCTCCTTTATAGGAAAGCAATAACGTTTTCAAATTTAAGCCAAATCAGTCTAATGGATTTTTCTGAAGCTTGTAGAACATTTAAGAAGGCATTGTTTTCAGAGAAATATGTTTAAACTTTAAAGAATGGCTTGCCTGAACCCGTTTTGTCTCTTGACCATACATCTTAGTATAAGCCACACCATCTCGGTTAATTTAGACACCCATTATTTCCCTAATTTTTAAAAACCACATAAGTCCATAAACTTCTTCTCCACAAAAGTATGGATTAAAGCCAAATTTCAGACACACATTTGTTTTCTATTTGAATTGAATTTTTTTTTTTGTTCACTTATTGTGATTATGTTTTTTGGCAATGTAAAACCAAAGCTTCAAACTAAAACTTAACTAATGAAAACTATTTTTTTTTGTTTGTGAATACTTAACATCTTTTAAATTTCTGCAAATTGTTAAAAAGAAAGATAAATTTTCAAAATATATTCAGAAATTTTATTTAATAAATTTATGAGTGTATCATAATAAATTCATTTGTAATTGTTCTATGGAAACAATATTTTTTTCTATGATAAATTTGTTAGTAATTTTGTCAGTAGTCGTTTGGTGGGAGTTTACTATGACCTGTTAATTCAATTATAAACCAATTACAAAGAATGACACAACAAATTTGTTTAATTGATAAAAGGAAAACTTATTTGTGAAATAAATTGGTCAGAGTCAAAGTATTTATTTACTGCTCCAAACAGGAAATTAGGAAGCAATTCTATCATCCTTATATATGCCTGATGACAGTTTTGATATGCAGTACCATTTTAAGTTGGAAATTATCAAGGTTTTTGTTTTGCTGTAAAAAAAAACTCTAACAATAAGTGTCTACTGACTCCAGAGATTTAAGGGACCACTTTTAACTAACTATAGTTTGGTAGCACCAAATTTTTCTGCTAAAATCCTTAATCCTTATGTTCAAACTTTTAACTTTTCCTTTCTCCCTTGTTTATATGAACCACTACCACTTCCAAAATATTAAGACTATCATTCACAAATATTTTGAAGTTATTCAATTTAACAATATTATGATGCAAATTTGCAGCATTATTGAAGATCTGTACTTATATTGTTTTATTTCTAAACTTTTGCCTTATTACACGAAAATACGGAAGTATTTCAAAATAAAAAAAGTATTTATAAATAAGACGTAAAAACTAAATTATAAATCAATCACCTAAAATTAACCAAATTTTGTAATTTTTCTGGCGATCAAAAATTTATAAAGTTAATTTTGGACTTTTTTTACGGATATTTTTACTTAGATCAAGAGTGGAGGCAAAGTAAATTGCAATCTCCTAATGTATGCCATTTCAAAGATTAACTAAGTTTTCTTTCGGGAGGCAATAATTCAATAAATATCTACCATAGATAAGTAAAGACTAAATCTAATGCTATAAATATTTGGATAAGTTAATTAAGAATGAATATTATAATAAAGGATCACAATAAAAGAAAAGCCGTGGAGTGCATTTTATAAAAAAAAAAATTAATTGGGAAGAATTATCTTTTATAAATAAAAATCAAATAGCTAGAATGCTTTTGTTCTATTAAGTTAGAATACGAAAGTATTTCTTGATTTTCTTTAAATTTCTTAATAAAAACAAAAAATCAGAATCTGATACAATGTCAGCACATTCTTGATTATATGAAAAAGAAACAAAAATTTTTTGAATATCTTACAGAGTCATATTACATAATAAAAACTAATTTTATGAGATATTTCTTGATTTGTACTTTGCCGATATCAATAATATGAAATCGATATCACTTCAATAGTTAATTTTATGAAAATTGAATTTTTTTTAATTTTAAGAACTTTAATAGTGAATCATTTAATTATTTTGAAGACATATGTTTTTATTTATTAATATTGAATTTTTGTTATTGTTTTGACTTTTAAAGTCAGACTTAAAACAGACTTTAAGTCTGTTTCGAAAAAATTGGTAACACAAATTTATTTGTATGGTTTTTTTGTTTATAATAAACTTTTTAACAATAACAGAACTTGAAAATATTTTTTCACTGCACTAATTTTTGATTTTTTTCTTCTTTTTCTTTTTTTGGAATATTATATTAAATAAAATATAGAAAAAAATTTTTTTTAAACTGAAATTTTAATTAACTCATTGAATAATACATTTGATTTAAATGGTATGAGATATTATTGCTTGCTTAACAAGTCCATAGATGAAGACATATAGCCAGAGATAGAAAATAAGTACAGCAGCTACAAAAGCTGTGACTGTTATATTTATTCTAAAATAAATAATTTAATTAATAATTAAATAAATAAATATAATTATATGAAACTTACATATCATTAAGACGAACCATTTTTTTGTTTTTTCTCTTCTTTTTTGTAGCTGATATTCACAAGACCTTTCCCTTAGATAATGGACGGTACGATTGCAAAAACTTGACTGCATAAAAAATGACTAATATCATGGTGAAAATTAGTAAAGTATTGGGTGAATATATTCAAGCTTTGATTTCTCATCATGGACATATATTAAATTTTTAATTCTGAAATTATTTTTTTTGATTGGATTTAAATATCATATCGAGTACATAAGGTTTAAAACCGTTAAAATATTCCTTTTCTCTTCTTTTTTATAGTTATTTTTAACTACTTTAATAAGTGATTAATTTATTTGGTTTCTTAACTGATGTTAAGAAATTAATAGTTATTGAAATTAGCCGAAAATTTCGTTTGGGATATTCAGTGGTTTGTCTTTAATAACATTTTTTATATTAAAATATTCTTTGAGGATATTAAAAACGTTCTTTGAAGTGATGTGTAATTTTATAAATTATTACCAAAAAAATTAATCAATAACAAATTCTTGTTAAAATTGTGTTCATTTTCACAAACGGCAAATTTTTGTTGTGAAAAAAAAAATTTCGCTATATTACCAAATATTAGCTATTAAATTTAATTGTAATTACTGTAAAATTTGTTCTAGATAAAGGATATTGAAATGTACACCAAGACTCATTTTAATATCAAGAGACTTTATTGTTGGTTTCTTTAACACGTTGAGAAGAAGGTGTACCAACAGTGGTATATACATACGTGAATATTTTATCTAGCAGTGTGTACCACCGGTGCTTACACATCGGCTATAGTTTTGTATGTAGTAGATGACTACCGCCAGATGAAGTGAAATAGGTAAAATTGCGCCAACCTCAACTTGTTCTTGCAATATAGCAAATGGCTAAGGTAACTCAAATTAAATTGCTGATGTAAGCCAAGGTATTGAGAGCTAAATTTTTCATCTGTAGCCATTAAAACCAATAAGAGTTTTTTAAAAAAACTTCATATTTACATCATGTTTGGCTGTAAAAATCTATTATAAAAGTATCAAAATTGTTTGAAGCTGTCAAAAAAGTTCTTAATGCTTGTTTAAAAACAACAAAATTATGCACTTTTGTAAATTAGAGAATAAAAAATAGCAAAAATTCCAATCAAATAGATGAAATAAAAGGAAATAGAACTAGGCTCACTATCCAGTATTCTCAATGTTAAATATGTACTTGAATATTATTTATATAATTAGTTGAAAGACTTTAATGCTAAGCTATGAAACAATCTCTTTGGCTTAGCATAATTCAAAACATTCCTCAAATATTTATACATCTTACATTTGAATATAACAAGAAAATTGAATACATTGCTCAATAGATTTTTGACATAGCATATTAAAGAACAAGATTCTTTCACAAAGCACATTTATAAAAAAGAGGAATTAAAATCAAAATAATAATTTAAACAAATATTTCCCATCTGCTGTTTGAGTGTAGGGGTGTCTCGTATACAATTACTGCCACTGCTACTACTACTTCTGTTACTACTCTTGCTGTATCTAATATTTTCCTCCTAAGGAATATCATTTGTACAAAATTTGTAAATCCTACCCTCCCATATAAGTATTTTTTTTTATGTTTCCTTGAAAATAGTTTTCAGTTTCTAGACAAAAACTACAACCAGTAAGTTTTTCTTTTCATCTTTTATAAAAGCGAAAAGTTAAGCTTTATTCTTGAAAAAATTTTTTATCTAGGTTAAAGAAAGTTAAAATTAATTTAATTGCTTGCATATGGAATGAAAGAATAGTAAGTAAAGGACAACAGGAGCTCATAATGGTAGGTTTAGAAATTTAAACAAAAAGAAGGTCATAAGAAAGCAAAAGTTGGGTAATAAGTTTTTTTTTCTGTTTCATGGTAGAGTCTTAAAGTTAATTTAAGTTAATTTTCTCATGGCATTCCTGATTTTGTATTGGATATTTTGTAGTTTTACATTGTCATACTACATTGTCCAAAAAATTTCTTATCATTACAAATAACAAAAGACTTTCATCTAAATTCTGATAGTCTTTACCCAACAGCTAAGTTCTTTTTTTCTACTCATTGCCAATTTTTTTTTAAATTTGAGTTCATTTTTGAGGATATCCTGCTAATTAAATCTTTCTCTAAGCATTCACGTTTACTAGGCACAAGTTACAATCTTATAAGTACTATTTGTAATTTTAAGGCTTTATTATTGAAGCAATATTTTGACTTAACCAAAATATAACCAAAAAGTATTTAGTTTATTCCAAAATTTTCATTTTTTAAATTTATTCTACTCTAACCTAATTAGTATTAAAATCTGGAATATAGCTTTTCAAAGTAGTTCTTATATTGCTAAATTTTCCTCAATTCAATCCTAAATTGAATTGAAAATCAATATTTTTTAAATTTTGTAAAAGTATTTAAGCCACTTGTGGGTTTTTCTAGACAAAATAAAATATATGAAAGATGATATATAATTTTTCAAATTTCTTTTTATCCTTTTTCCTGATTTAATTTTAGTTTGTGGCTATAATAATGATCTCTGAAATCAAAAAATAATTGAAACTGCTTTTTAAGGATAACATATGTCGAAAACAGAAGTATAGATACTATTCTAGAGATATCTTTTCCATCTATTTGGTCATTAGATTTTTTCATAGAATAAAATTTATGACGAATTTAGAAAAAGTTTTAGTTTTTTACATTTTATTGGAATTTTTTATTTATTGTTGGTACAAAGGTGAACTCAATTTAAAATGAAATATTTTTGACTGTCTGACTTTAAGATGTGTTTTTTTTTCGGTAAAAATATTAATTTTTTTTTTCTTTGTTTTATTCTTAAGTTTCATTTAAGCAATTTAGTTTAAAGTTAATATAGAAAAAACCATTTTAAACACAATAAGAAACGGGGATAAAAATAACCTGCTTATGAACTTTTTCTGAAAATATTAATTGAAATAAGGACAATTTTTATTGCGATTTGAATTTTGAATTTGAAGCAATATTTTACCAAGATTATTACATACATATATAATGCTATAGTTTAAATAATATCCTTAACTAAATCAAATTTTGTTTAAGTTATTTATTTGAATACAATGACAAAGATAAAACCATCATAATTGAGTAAAATATTTTTGAAACTACTTTAAGGATCCTTAAAACTAAAAACAAAACAAAAAAAAAGATATTAAGTTTACTAGAGAAGCAAAACAATTTTCTATAATCCAAAACTTTTAAGCATAGTTATATTTCCTAAAGAAAAAGGGCTAAAGCTATTTCGCAAAATAACTTTCAATTTTATTAGATATGTAAGCTTTATCCAAGGATTATTCAAACTTGGAAACTTTTGCTGTCTTGCTGTTGTAGGATTTGTGTCATTCAAAATTAAATTGATTAGTTTATGTATTACGAAACTATATATTAAGTTTACTTATAGAAGTTTTTCGGTTATAATATGATACAATTATTCAATAAAATTTTTCCATAATGGAATTCAAAATTAAGTTTAATTGTTAAAAATTAATAATAAAAAAAAATGTTCAGTTAGAAATAAAGGGGAAAAAACTAAATAAAAAATATGAAGGTAGAGTAGAAAGTAATGCAAACATTCTTGTAGAGCACAAAAACTGTACATTTGGTGCATTTGGAGACATAGAAAGTACCATTCCGCTTCACCCATGGAAAGTTTCAGTATATCTTAAAGATTGGTCATACAAAGATGTTTTCTAAGGCTAATAGAAGTTATCAAATTTTAAATTTTTAAAGGGTTGTAATGATAAAAATCCTATTTTTATATTTAAAGTAAAAAAAATTTTTGATTGTTAATCAAAAGAAGCAACGATTATGGTTGAAATAAGCCACAGGTGTCACGATAAATGTCAAGAAACTTGTTAACCATTTAATTCAAAATAATCTATGTAAAATTTTCAAAAGTCTATCACAAATGATATTTAAATATTCTACAAAAGGGTTATTCATTATTAAGCAATTAAGATACCGTAATATCTGTGCAAGTTGATAACTACACTAAATGAGTGGAATATTCCAAGCAACGACTAAGAAAATGACTTTCTTTCAAATACTGTCTTTTATGATGCTTACCAAGCTTATATGATTAATTTTCTGAAACGAGGAACAACAGGCACACTCATTCATTTCTCTCTGATATTTATTTAAAATAATTAAAATATAAGTATTAAAAAAAAAAAAAAACAATTCCGATACCTAGTAAACCTTTTATAGACTCTGAAAACACAAAACCGATTCAGTTAAATTTTTACAGGAAAATTTTAATATAAGCCTAATTTTTGGGAATCTTTTTAAATTTTGTACCAGATGCTTGCCTATAATTGTATTTTTAGTAACAAAATTATGAAATTTTGATGAAAATTTTAATATTTCAAAAAACTGTCAAAATAAACACTAAATACTTAAACTGTAAAACCATCCCTTATTCTTAAGTGAGACTAAGTATGCTAAGGCATTATATATAAAAGAGAAGATTATTTTTGAAAAGTTGGACGTAATTTATTGTGTAAATATGTGTGCCTATTTAAGCAAATGTAAATTTAAAAATTTTCATATATAAAAATTAAATTAGATTGTTTGCTTAAAATAATTAATAAATATATGAGCAATATATTTATCATCTATGACAACTGACTTTAAAACAAAAGCCTACCTTACGCTCACAAATTTATCAAATTAAAAAATTACTCAGTTTTCTATTTAAGCACTGTGGGGATTGATAATTTCTATGTTGTAATATTCAACACACCTAAGTTGCAAACCAATTTTATAATCTTTAAATCTAATTTAAAATCTGAATAATTTATTCAGATTTAAGAATTCAGCGTTATAATAATAATTATATACGCCTAAGCGTTTTTTGTTTTATTATTAAATTTATGTACAATGGCAAATTCTTAAAATTAGTACTAAAAGAATATTTTTAAGTCGTACAAGTTTTGAATAACATTTGGAAATATAAAAATTTAATTAAAAGAATTATAAAAATTATGAGAAAAGCTGAGCTTGAAACAATTTTAATATTTTAGCTAGTAAGTATTTTTTTACTTAAGCTAAAAGTAAAAGAATAATTTAGAAATTCTCATGGATACACCACCATTAATTGTAAATTTTATTTTATAAATGTTACAAATATCTTGTAGGAATTTGTATCTTCTTTAGTTCTGTTTTTTTGTTTTATTTTAAAAGTAGTTAAAAGTTTAAGCACAAAAATCACATTTCATTAGTTTATTTTTAAAAGTTTTATTACAGTCAAAGTCAAAGTTTTATTCTTCGAGTTACTATCAGACTCATAAAAATTTTGAAATTAAATTCATAATATATATAAGAATATTTTTATATACATATATTCGTCCAAGGATCCATTAAAAGAATCTATTACATCTTTAATTATTTAGTTTGTGAATGTCAAAGTCATTTGGTATCCTTGATAAAGGAATTCTTTGAATTAATATAGAATACATAATAAGTTCTAGAATATTTATGATATTTTCGGTAGATATATTCAAAATTTAACTAGATATCATTATATTCACTTTTAATATATACACAAATAAATCAATAATATTAATTAAATGCAGGTTTCAATCTAAAGAGAAATTATTTTTCTTTAATCTAGTTCTATAATATTTTTTAATGAATATTAAAATAAGTTATTCAATGCATATGCGTAGAAAATAGTTAAATTTTAGCTAAAATGAGATAGAATAAATTTTATAACTTGAAGGATAGAGTGAACACCTTCTGAATCAATACAAGTAAAGAAATTGAATTTATTGTTTTGGCCCTGTGGGAAAAATATAGTTTAATATATATGAAATTAACAGCAGCTTGTTCCCTACTGAGATGATTTATATTGAATTCGGTGTTAAATAAGATCTTCTTTACAAGTGATATTTGTAAATATTCACTATTTATAAATTTTGTGCTCTTTTACATAGTAGTATGCCAATGAATTAAATAAAGTATGTGTCATCTATTTTTACTTTTAGTGACCAAATTAAGAAGTTATTCATAAATTAAGAAAAATTACTACTCTTTCAATTTTATTACAATCTGACACTTAATTTAGGAGTTACACACACTCTGTGACCCTAGTTTTGGAGTTTTCATATCACCAAATTTTTTTGGCTCCTTTTATTACCACAAACATAACTTTGTTTGGCTAAATTTTTTTTTACTAAAAATTAAATATGATCAATACAAATAAAATATTAAAACTAAAAGAAAAAAACGTTTTTATTCATGATTAAACTATTTAAAATTCTATAAATTTTCAAAGCAAGCAAAACAATTAAAATTAATGCAATTCAGAAAAGATTAAATATAAGTTTGACTATTTGTATAAGTAAATCTGTAATTAGTATACGTTCTTTTATTTAAAATATATTAATTACGGGAATATCATTTTTACTACAATCTTGCAGTTTTTTACGTATTTCATTGATATCATTATGAAATTCTAAAATAATTTCCTTTGAATTTTTATTAAATTCATTTTTTATCGTATAAAATGATTGTTTAGTAGATTCACCTAGATAACCAACAGCATCTAAAAGATCTTTTAAAGTAGCATGAATTATACTACAATCAGATTTACTAGAATTTGAGACTAAAGATGCTTGCATTTCAACAAAATCAACAAGTCTTTTAGTTTCTTGTAAAACTTCATTTACTAAATTTGCTGATGTATTTTTCATATATTCAGCTCTATTTTCAATTTTATCAACAAAATTTTCATATATCGTATGTATAGTATTTTTTGCTTCTAACAGACATTTATCTGTTACTTTTGTATCATTTTCATAATCAGTTTTCCATTGATTATATAATTTTGTGACAGTAGCTACAGATTTTCTAATTGTATCATTCATATCCTTTTCTAAATATGTAGCACCATTTATTGTATCATTTTGTAAAGTTTGTAATGAATCTTCAATTAAGTAAATTAATTCAGTGACGCGTTTCATAATTTTTTTATGATCGCCATCAATTATTTCTTTTATTTTATCAGTTAATTTTTGACGTATATTTTTTAATTTTTCAACAAGATACTTTATTGTATTAGTTAAATTATCTTTAAGTCCTTTAATAAAATTTTTAGTTTTATGATAAATATTTTCCAAAAAATGTTTCGTTGATGAGGTAACAATTTTAAAAATACTAAATGTTTTATCAAAAATTCCAGTCAAATTGTTTATGTCTGGATTAATTTCAGCATTTTCTGTAGGTAATGTAAATCCATTACTTAGAAAAATTATTAAAATTACAATAGAAATTGAATGCTTCATTCTGATAAATTAAATACTACCAAAATTGAAATTTGGTTTAAGTATTTATACTTTGGATTATTTAAATTTAAGAGAAAGAAAAAAAAAAAGTAAAAGAAAAGCAGATTACGTAAATTTTGGGTTTGTTTATAATATAAACAAATTTGCTGTCATTGAAATTCAATGCTGTTTGTATTTCTTTAATTAATAATCAAATACAAGTGTTTTAAAATATATTTTTATCATTTGCTAATTGAACAAGTAAAAAATTTATAACATAAAATTTAAGTAAAAATTTATGTATATATTTATTAGTTGGTGTTTTTAGTTTTAGTACCGTAGTTAAAAATTAAAGTTTTCGTGGGGAAAAAATTAAATCTCAAGTAATTGAAAAAATGTAAAATTTTTATAACTAGTTGTCCGATTTTTGTATAAATGTCATTAGTTTAACACCTTTTCCTCTAGCTTTTAATATAAATTATTTTAAAAAATACACACAACATGGTAAGAATTTAGGTTCTTGAACTAAAGAATAAGAACAAATAGAAATTGCTAGAGCTTAAGTCTATACAATGAAACCGGGTGTTTCTTAACTTAATATTTAGAAAAAATATATGAAAATTGATGTATTTATGTTTTGTACAATTACATGGATTTATTTATTTATTTATAAAACACTAAAATCTATGTAAGCATTCAGTTGGCATCCAATTAAAATAAAGGATGGGTAGAATATTTAAATTTAAATTTCTATTTTTTTTATATAGTTTTTTAATGTATAAAATCTTAAAAATATTGTGTCAAAATTTCATTTTAATCGGAAGAAAATTGTTGAAATTATGTGCATTTGAGTGTCCTTTACTGTAGAGCAAGGAGTGAGTTAGCAAAACTTTAAAGCATTTTCCTGAAATTTTTGTTACTTTCAAAGTCGGTGCGCACAATAACTCAAAATCTACTGAACCGATCATTTTGAAATTTTGCTTTGAGAGTTTTGTTTTTTATTTTTTGTTAATAATTATTAATTTTACAATAACCGATAAGTCGATTTTTTAAGCACAAATGCAATATTTTGACTTCCAAAGGCTACCAAATATTGAAAAATCGAAAAAAAACAAAATGCCTCATTCTTCCCTTAAAAAAAAAAATCTTCTTTAACAAATAAATTTTGATTTTTTTGATTTTAATGATTCGGTTGCGCACTGGAAAGCAACTTTTATTCAGGGTGCATCCAGATATTCACTGTTACTCGCCTACTTATCAATATTTTGAAATGAAAATTCAAAAAAATATTGTGTTATCATATAAAAGTTAATTAAATAAACTAAAATTACTTATATTGCCAAAACAACAGAAAATTACTTTGTTTGCTCTGTAGTTAATGACAGTTTAAGTCTTTTAATTATAAAAAGATTTGTATCCTTTCGATTATATGTAATATGGCGAAACTAATAACAATATAATTTTTATAATTTTGAAATTAGCCTTGTTAAAGGCTTAAATGAAAAAACTATATATATTGTGTACAACTGCACAGCTCTGCTTATCTAATAAAAGTGAATTTATACCAAAAGTTTGAGGAGTTTTTGCACATTCTAATTAATAGTAATAAGTAATTAATAAATAAATTAACAATTTTAATTTATTTGGCATCCTGCAAATATTATTTTGTGTTTTTCTTTGTTTCAATTGATATTTTTTTAACTGAAATTTCAATTTTGATCTTTTCGTTATAATTCCTATTTGGACATTATGTCGGTTAATCATTCAACTGTCTATAGTAGAAGTAATATTTGACCATGCAAAATATCAGTGCAATACATTTGTTTAGCCTGTCTGGAAAATTTGTAAGTCGATTGTAAACGCGCAAATGTAAATAATCGCTTGAATTCATTTTCTCTATGAACAAAGCCTAGGAGATAATAATTCATCTTTCTTTTACTTTGAAGCTTTTTAGCTTTTCAGCTTTTCTTTGAAATTTCTAAATTAAGTGTCTACATAGTTTTCATATTTGTGCAAAAATAAGAAGAGATCTTTCTCTAATCATCAATTAAAAATCACAATTTTTTGCAATCAATTAAGTAATATGAGACGGTTTCCAGATTTTGACACAAAACATTTTAGAAAAAAATATAATACTTACGGGAAACAAATTACTTCTATCGTTGAGACTTTTTGCTTTATATTTTAAAAATCTTAAAATAAGTTTTTAGGCAACAATTTCAAAAAGTATTTTGACTCATTTACAAATTATGGTTTTATTGACCAAATTAAACATTAAAGAGACTAATTTATCTTCTTTTTATGGTATAAAAATATAACATTTTATGATCATAAAAACCAATTTATAATTTAAGGGCTAGCTAGTCTTCTAATCTAGAATTTGTTTCATAGAAAATTTTTAAATTGATTTCCTTACTAATAAAATGCAATACAAATAGTACTTCCTAGGAAATATTGTCATTTATGACATCTAAATAAAAATCACGAAACTTTTAGGAAATAAAATTAATATTATACAAAAAAAGAAAAAAATGTAAAAATATTTTCACATAAGAAAACAGAAAGTCACTTCAACCCTTAGTAACTCTTAAGCTAATTTCATTTACATTGATGTAAATTGGATTATTCAATTTAAAATTACCTTCAAGGGATAAGTAAATGACTGAAGGGAAAAATGGTTCAAAATAAATTAATAACAAATTTAATATATCGAACAGTTCTAAGAAGTACAAGTTTGCAAGATTAGGACACAAATTTAGCTATAGGACAAATGTTTAAATAAAATTTGATTAAATAATTTAATATAAGATCCCTTAAGATCTTTATATAGGATGTGAATGATAGAAATTATTTAAAAATATTTTAAAATTACTATTTCCTGTATATATATAGTTTTTCATATAAAAAAATCCATAAAAAGTTAAACTTTTAATCAAAAGAGCCAGTATTAGTCCTTTATTAGAAAAATCCCTAAAATTGTTATAAGATATTATTTTTGAAAATTTAATATACCAAACGAATACTTTAAATACTTAAATAAGGTTAAAGTATGTTTTCCATTTTTTCTTTTTTGGTTTATGTTTACAAAAAATCTCAGCATTAAATTCAGTAAAGATTTATTGGTTAGCTTATGCTTTCTTTTAACAAAAAAAAATATAATAGTACCATTAGTGTTTTATTTTTTTTTTCTTTTTACAAAAGAAACATTGAAAAAAAGTGAACAAATCTTATAAGACAAGAAAAACTAAACAGCAAGAAGTAAATTTGGATTATATTTGTAGTTTGAAAATGTGATTATATAAGTTATAAAAATTATTTCTTATCCTGGATATAAACAGTTTTGTTATTTTTTAACATCAACGATATATATCCACATATATTGAGTTAAAGTTTCATTTTGGTACAAAAGTCATTAATAATTGATTTGATTAACACTTTAATTGTTACCCAGACAAACTATTGAATTAATGTAAAAATACTTTCTTAATGATAAAATTTAAATATTTTGGCTATAATTTTGATAATTCTATATATAAAAATAATAAGTTAGTCATTTTGAAATTAAATATATATAAAATCTGTGGCTGTTAGTATTTCCTAGTAAATGTATTTAAAATAAAATCCTTCATGGGCTCATAAATCTATAATAAAATATATTGTGCTCAAGACAACATCTCATTAAATCTGGTACATAACCCATATCCCAGGAGAATAAATTGTCATCAGCGTTAGAGAGTAAACTGCCCCCCAAGAATCCGAAGAGCTTAACTCTTAAATCTCGTACTTTTGAAAACTATTTAGGAAAGAAATTATAAATATGATAGCTGGATATTCTATGGGACACAGTGTAATCCAGCAAAACCTACAATTGTTTCATCGAATGAAATAAAATAATTCTTTGGCTGCTGTTTTTATGTCCATTTATGGTTTACCACTACTTAAAATGTATTGGAAGCCAGAAACAATGGTATCTGCTGTTGCCAATACTATAAGTCGCAAGCGAGGGAAAGAAATAAAATCCAAAATACATGTTTTGTGGGAATAAAAGTAATATGGAATTGCTTTGGATAGTTTATAAAAAATAAGACCTACTCTCAACAAATCTATCGAAAATTTTAATTGCATTCCAATGTCTGAACAGCTCTGTTGTGATGAACAAATAATACCATTCAAAGGAATGCATAAAAAGAAAACAGTATATGTCAAAAAAACCGAAAAAGTGGGGATACACAGCTTTTCTACTGTGTGGTTCAACTAGGATCATTCACGTCCTGCTAAAACTTCGGGAGATGAACTATTAAAAAATTAAAGAAAAAGAAAATCAAGTGCAAAAATTCCAGCTTCTTAAGTGCAAAAAAATCAAATAGGACATTAACAAATATTTTCAGACAAGAGAGGGCGTTGCAAAAAGCCGGGATATAAAAATGTCCACATTATAAAATACTCCAAGTGCAAAGTTCATCCATGTTTAACTGCAAATGCAAACTGTTCACACTTAAGCTTCAATGTACAGAATGAAACCAATGGCAGCCATTATTGATACTTTAAAATAACTTTTAACGAAACTGTTTGAAATCATAAATTCTATTTATAAATTATAGGATTGCATACATTTTTTCATACTTGAGATAAAAAAATCGTGCTATAGAGGGATAAATTTATATTGCAAAATATGTCAAAAAATCTAATCATAAAAAATGCTTACTTTGGGATCAAAGCAACTAATAAGGAAGACAAATTTTAAATAGAGCAAGTTATAATATTTATTTTTTGGTTTGAATAATTCTGATGATTTTATTTTTATAAATAGGATTTATAAATTTTTATTGAATTAAAGTTGGAAAATTTTATCCTTAATTTTACTTAAATTAAATTTCTACACAGAAGTAAAATAACTTTTGTCTTTTTAGTTTAAATCATGTTAGAACTAGAATCTAAAGAATAATTTCTTTGTTTTTGCATATTTTAGATAATTTGAAAGAAGTTTTCTTAAAATAAAACTAATCAAATCTCTTTTTACAAGATAAACTAAATAAGTTTACATAGTTTACAATTTAAGTATGTATTAAAGACATCTGGCTTTTTAAATTAAAAAATAATCAATCAATAACAAAACAACAAACCTTAAATAATTTAAAAGAAAAAAAATTATAAATTTTAAGGAAACCCCGATGGAAGTCATGTTCACGTGAAAAACATATTTGATTTCATAAGCCATCTACTCCTCTTTTCTGATGGCAATAAAGGAAGAAAAAAAATAAAAATTTCAAAAAAATTGAAAATTGTCTCTAAAGTACATTTAAATTGTTATCATTGTATTTACTTAATTTTATAGCAAGATTTTGGTTTTAAAACAGCCAAATAAAAATAAATTTGAATAAATATTGTCTGAAAATGCTTAAATTTATTTAAATGCATTCACAAAAGTTCCAAAGTTTTATAACAATCAATGGAGCTTGAATTAAACGTTACACACCCCTCACAGATAAAACAGCAGTTAAAACAACGAATTGCTGGTGATGAACATAAACTTCAAAATTTTATATAAGGGCAGTTAACTTAAGTTCCATCAAATTTTATAAAGTTTTATTTAATTTTCTATATAGAAAGTAGACAATACTTAAAACTCTTTACTTGTTTCTTTAATTGTTTTTGTCCCAATTAAATGGCATCAATAATAATTGATTGGATATATTTATTGTAGCGTCAGCCAAAGATGATAACTATCAAGATTATTTGATTCCTTTTATATTAAGCAATTTTTCAACGATAATAATTGACCTAGATTTTTTTAATTAATAGAGTAAAATTTTAGCTAAATAATATAATAAAATGTTGTTGAATTGAAATAATATTGATTATTATCTTCCTGTAAGTTAGCAGGAGATTTTTTTAAAAAAAAAAAAAATTGTATATAGCACTAGAGAATTAATGATACGAAAATTTCCAATTCTTTACAGATAGTTAACAGCTTTCAAGCATATCTTGAAACTGTTTTTGAAAAATATAAAAGTTTGGTCAATAAATGGGTTCAAATAGGCCTGAAATTAGGTAACAACAAAATATCCCCCTATTTTATTAAACTCAATAAGTATTAAAATAATCAAAAAAATTCTAATGTTAGGTTATGAAGTAAGCTTAAAACAATTCAACATATTTTTATATAAAAATCTAAAAAACATCTCATTCTTTTATTATAATTTTTTTTATACTAATACCTATTATAATTGAGGATTTGGAAATTAACTAGTGCCTTTAATATTAGGGGCTCCAGATATGGCATTCCCCCTCAAAAAAGTTTGATTTAAAGTTTAGCAAAAGTTGGTAAAGTTTATAGAAAAAAAAGTAGGACAATTAACAATAATATGTGAAAAATTCTTGTCAAAGATAAAACTATTATCTAAACAGAATAAAACACTTTGTTTTCATCATCAAGTTGTGGAAGTTTTAGTTGGAAAAATTAGGTTTCTTCTTAGCAAAATAATTTAAAATACATTTTTAATAAAATATATTAACCAGAGAGAAAAATAGATCAATAAATGCTCATAATATATCATGATCCACTTACAAAAACAACTTTTATTATTACAAAATTTTTGATCAATGTGCTTTCAATTAATTTCAAAAATTTTAGTAATATCCTTAAAATTAACTTCATTTAATATAAGTACAAGACACAAATTCATTTCATTCTCGGTAAAAACTTTCTCTTTTATTCGGTTTTTTTTTTAACTTTTAGTTCAATCACAATTTATGCTTCTAATATAAAATTTTTAATAGATTAAAATAGTTTTTATTTTCAATTGATGCAATTGTTTTTTTTTTGTATTGAAATTTCAAGAGACCAAAAAATAAAGGACAATTACACCAATGAAATAATTATGAAAGGACAATAAAAGCCTTTAATCCAATATCATATCCTATATGTATGTTTGTTTTTCTTTTTTGAGTTGAATGAATTTTTATTGCCTAAAATTTAAAAAAAGAAATTTAATAAGAATATAAATACAATGAAAATCCTGCTGAATACACAATTAATTTAATATTCTACACTAGGAACATGATTATATAAAATTATATTTATAGAAAATTTAAGGATTCTCATATCATTTTCATTATGGGCATTATTATTAGTTTTATTTTTAGTATATCCTTATTTGGGATAGATAAATTTCGATTCGTATGTTAGCTGCTTACTTGTTTCAAGTTTTAGAGAAATCGAAATGTTTATTCTAAACCATTATTATTGGTTATATGAATAGAAGATGTCCACAATTTTAATAGGTTCAGTATATCCTTTGTAAAATATTCTAACTTCATATTATAGTTATGTCATATTCTTTAACAAATATAAAACTAATAAATGGTAATTATCCTGAAATTTATATGAATATTTAGTGTACTAAGGTAATTTTAGAAACTTGTAGTTTAATTTAATTAATTTATTAGAAAAAGGATATTCAGAATATAGAGTTTTGTAAAGAAATAGGAATGAAGTGCTATTTGTGAAAGTTATAAATGTGAATGTATATAATATCTGCAAAACATTAAGGAAAATTTAATATTACGGCTGAGATATTTGACAATAGTTGTATAAAAAAGCTTGGAGTTAGCTAAAGTTTCTCTAATTTATTAGCCTAATAAGGTAAACTTGAAGTGGCTATCACGCCAAAATAAATATTCAAAAAATATGGCTATAAGGTTCAATAGAGGTTTTACTTTAAGAACAAAACCATAATTATTATTATTATTTCAAATTTATTCTAGTGAAATTAATTTTTTTACTTCCTTTAGAGCAGAATCTTATAATTTTTTCGCTCATCTTAGCCATATGCTAATTTTTAATAGTAACTACTGTTGGCTTTGACCATTGTTGACAAATATAGCTATTTATTAGAACTTATGCTATATTTTGGTAATACTCAAGGCTATTTAGAAGAGGTCCTGCCATTAAATGTAATTCACACAACTTTGTATATACTTTGTAAGTATTGTTTAGTGCAATGTTTAATAAATCAAAAAAATAGGTGCATAGTAGTACTTCATTTTTGCTTTATGGTCAACCTAATATCATGCTTTGCGCTGGTCCATGAGATCGAATTTACCCATACATATATTTAGTATAATATTGAATAACCTCTGGACAAGAAACATTTATCTGCCCCTCTTCTCTTGACTGAACAAGTTCCTAACGAGGAAATAGAATTGGTCAAGATATAAACTGATTTGGTATCCATTCATTTTACAAATGATATTCCGTTTGAATTTGTAGCATAGTAAATGTCTCTATATATTTTTCTGCAACGGCAGATGTTTGGGCAAGTTTTTCCTAATAAAGCACAAGCTTTAGTTGGACAATTAAAAAAGTTATCAAAATACATTTCACATTCAAGACCTTTAAGATTTTGAGCTTCATCAAATCCAAATTCAAATAGTTTTTTTTTTGTGTGTTACTTTCAAATAGGCAAAAACCTAGTCTTTAACAATTATTGTAAGCATTTGAGGCTGAATATAAAAGTTTGCACAAAGAGTCTGGTTTAAAGAAGAAAAAAAAAAGCACAATAAACCCTCTCACGCCGTTCAAAATCCTATTTAAGAGACTAAACTTCTAGCTGTAATAAGTTTCATTCTTTTAGCCAGATTCAGCCTTTTTTTGGCTTCTGGATTTTAGTTATTCCCACGTTTACGATTTATATGTGCGGAAAATGATTTTTATAGAGTGAAAAAGAAATATCAGCAGTAAAAGCATCTTTTGGATTTCAGAGATCGATTAGAAGATAATTGAAACATTAATTTTGAGGTATTGAAAAAGCATAATGAAATAGATTTTAATTCATAAAATCGTGTTCCTTTTATTGAACACAAAGCCTTTTCGTTGTGAAAAGTAAAAGAAATTCACCTTCTAAAGAAACTCATATGGAATGTAAATTGGAATAAACGTGTGTCATATATAATAATATATGTATAATACTAATCCTTTTCTATTAAAGCTGTATAGAAAAATTTATATTTTACCACTTTATACATAGATGCACACATAAATGAAAATATAGTGATAGTCCTTCAATCAAATCAACTGACTAAATTAATAGATGGCCATTTAGGAATTGAGTAAAGGCTTGTTGGTCTTCCAAAGAAGTAGATTAGAAATACTTTATTAATGCTCAAATTTCCCGCTGGCAAGTAGAATTGATGTAATCTTTAATAAATTATTAAAGTGTCTTTGATTTCGCAAGAAGTTTATTATTTTTGAGAAAAAAAATATTAATTTAATATAAATGTATATAATGAATTTCACGAGGCTATTTTAAATAGCATCATCAGCCACATTTAAAGATATGTATATAATTTTTTGAAATGAAAAAATAAATTCTTCTCATTTTTCGACACATGCCTTCAACTAATGGAAATTATTTAAACTTAATTATCTTAAAAATTTATAATAGATATTTTAATCAAAGTTTTAATAAATTGTATAGTAATATTTTTTAATAATAAAATATTTTAACATTAAAGAAAAGGAAACAACTTCATTCTTCAAAATTACAACCTGTTTAAGGGAAAAAATTACCAAAAATACCTCAAAAGAAATATATAAATGATTGATTAGGTACAGAAGATTATAAGGATAATATTTCATTTTTGTTTCTAAACCGGCTAAGCAATAACGATAAAAGAGCTTTATGAATGAAACTAATGGGAACATACATTTCCTTCATACACAAGTAGACTTTATTTCTTCATTTTTTGTTTTTTTTTTTTCCTTAAAATAAAAAGAATAAAATAGATATAATACTAGATATAATTTATGTTGAAACGAATCTTTTTAGATCTTTTAATGTTGCTGAAAATAATGTCAGCAATGAAGTTGAAATCAACACTAATGTTCAAATGAGAATGTTTTTGATTACTTTGACCTGTTACAGGAAGTTACTATTTTTTATTCTATGTCGGGTGTTTTAGTTTAGATTTAGGTTTTAAAGATGCTCCTTTATTTGTTGTTGTTGTTGTTGTTGTTATACATTAATTCTATTACATAGCTCTTTACAATCTAACCAAATGACTTCCTAAGACTATTAGCTATATTCTTTTTTTTTTTTAGCTTGTCATATATCTTTTGTTCACATTTTATATATTAAGGATCTTTTACTCTTTTTCATTTATAAGAAATTGTTTTTAACCCCTATTTAAATGATTTTGTGCTTTTTTTGTGATTTTTTGCTATTAGTTAACAAAGAAAATTTATTGTTTAGCCACAAATTTATTGATGTATTTGGAATAGAAAACATTGATTTTTTGAATATATCGTATTTATGAAAGGAAATAAAAAGGGATTTTTACTAAGAATGAATTACTGAAATTACAAATGTTAAGCTTTGTTTTTTCAATAAAATTTAATTTGTCTAAGTATTATAAAAATAAAATTTTGTTAACCTTTTTTCATTTTTAATATACTTTTTTGTTGGGTTAATACTAGCGTGGCCTCTAAAAAAAGTTTCTCAGATAACATAAAGCTATTTAACATAATTAATAATTTATCTGACTTATATTGTAACCATAATTTTTCAATAAATCTTTCAACTGAAGACAGCATTTTACAAAGACATAAATATCGACATTTATAATATTTTATTAAATTTCTATAATTATATTTCAAATATATAACTTCTTTAATTAGTTTTATAGTTTATGAATCAGGATTACCTTAAAAAAGCATTAAATTAAATCAATTTAAAAACAATACCGTAAGCAAAATTTATTCACTTTGAATTCACAAAATGAACAAACCATATCTGATATCCTTAATAAAGTTTCATTTACTAGTGAAAATTTCTAATCAAAATGTGTACAAAATTGAGTTTCTAAATTAAATTTGGGGATATATATACAAGTATATATATATGTAATGACTCTATAAAGATATTACTTGAATTATAATTAAAACAAATGCTAATATATTCGTTTATATTCGAAAAGATATTTCAAAAATTGTTTAGATATCTTAAAATTGTATATAGCGAATTTGGAAATTTTCAATATTAAAATGAATATAATAATCTTAAGTTACCTTATTTATAAATCAAAGATTATTTATAATGTTAGCCAATAAGAGTATTTACCAGCTCCCTTTATCAATAGATATAAAATATAGTTATATTATATCTCTATATATTTTTGTCATAACAAAAACAAAACAAAAAAAAAAATATGACAAATCGATGTTATTTGTTTCATATCAAATCCGAATGTGGCTATGATGAATTTTGATTGTCTCATTGGGATCAGCTATAATCATTTAATACATTATGTCATGTTAGTAATGTATCTTTATGAATACAAATAAATATATAACTAGGATATACTTTAAGAACATTTATTTCAAAAAATCAAATATAGATATTCAGCTAAATGTTAGCGAATCAGCTTACACGTGGCAAATAATATCAAACACTTAGAATTGTTAGCTAAAACACGTATTCAACAACAATAAAATCCACTTTTGTTTGTATTATATTTGTATCCTTTATGATACACTTGGGTCTTTTATCTTGTATATATTATTATGAATCCTGGCAACAAACGTATTTATATTAAATAATAGCATACTGGTGTATTGGACTATATATTCATGTCCTTAAGTAGGTTAGATGTGGTTTAAGTGCGTGACCAGCCTCCTGAAGCGCGATAAAAAATCAGATAAAACGGAAATTGTCATAGCTTGTCTATCAAATGAACCAAAGTTAGAGGTAAATTATGGATATCCTCTGGCTATAAGAGTACTTAGAAAGAAAAAAAAAAATGGTTAACTTGAAGAAAAAAATTATTATTTTTTCTTAAATAATTAGATAGTCATATTTTATTAAAGATACTTCAAATTAGAAAAATTGAGATAAATTTTTGTTTTATGATTTTATTGTAAAAGATTTCGTAAATAAAAAAAAAACAAATTTACAATACAAATTTTTTTTTTTATTATTTTATCCCCAAAAATATTTTAAGGGTTCAAATTGGATAATTTACAAAATGAAATCCATATTAACATTGAACTTTTATTTTCATTGTTATACGAATGAAAAGTATGAAGGATAAATGCTAAGATAAAACCTTCATTCTATTTCTTTTGTTGTTGTTTTAAAGTAACAAAATATGTTATTCAGAAATAAAATGTTTTGTACTATTGGCAAATATTTTTTTCTTGGTTTTGATGATTTAAATATATAGACTCAAGCTTTTGTTGCTTGGGGTTCTTATAATGGAATTTGATATTTAGCACGTGATTTAAATTTTAGTCATTTGAAGGAATAAGAAAATTACAAGGAATGACTTAAGCCATTGTTTTGTTTTCACTTTTGAATGAGGCAAATTTTTTTTGTGTTTTTTTTTTTTGCTGTGCTTTATAAAGAAGTCAATAAGCCATCACCTGACATTAGCTTACAATCTATGTCTATTATATATGATGAAATATTGAAATATATCAAAGGAATTTTGAACAAAAGTTCACTTAATTGACGTTTAGAGCACTGTTATTAGATACCTATTTATAGATATAAATGAAATCACTGAGCAACAGTTTCGATGACGTATATCAATTACATATTTATTAACTGATTTACTTATTTAAACTTATTTCTTAAGTTTTCAAGATAAAGATTCAATTTATTTGTTTTACAATGGAAATATTGTATATCGAGCAGAGATTCAATTGTAATTTTTGGAAGGCTTAGCAATATTTAAATGTATTTTTGAAAATGTACAAAAAGTTCTTTAACTCCAATTTAATTAGAATAAAGCATTGTGGAACTTAAACGTTATCATAAAAACTCTTACACAGAATTCACATGATCAAAAAACGCATTAACACATTCATCATAAATATACACGATGTGATATTAGAAAATTAGCAAAAAAAATCCCAAAATTTGAATAGGTAGCTTGAGAAATACTTTTCCTGGTTTGATTTTTAAAAGCTCTTTGTATAAGTGGTTTCATATAAGCTATCAACATAACAAAATAAAATTAAAATCTAAATCTCTTAATATTGTAAAAAATGATGAAAAGAATTTATGTACTATTAATGAAAATTAGGTCTAATAGTCAAAATTAGATCTTTAAAAGTAGTAATAACTTGAAAATATCTATTTTAATTCTAAGATTCAAATCGATGTTATTTTTGTAGGCTTTCATTCTGCAAAAAAGTATTAGGAAACAATTTTCATGGAATGAAGATATAACAGAACCGCCAAAGCATATTTTGAATGTCTTGCGAACTCTCACTTCAGTGACTTAATTACAATATCAAAAGATATCTCAAAAAAATATATTGAAGTTTAGAAAGAGTATTTAGAGTAAAAATTATGTCTTTGTAAGTATTATATAGTGATTTTCTAATCAAGCAAAAGATTATTTTTTAACAAACTAGGATAGTGATTAGTTTTCTATTAAAAAATCATTCAGATGTGCATACAAGAAAAATAATCACCTAAAAATTCACCAACTAAAAATTGCAACCATTTGGCTTATAAATGTTATAAAATAAAAAATAATTTAGAGTTTTCACTTAGACTAGTGGATATGAATTAAAATCAAAATTGTTACCAAAGAAAAAAAAAAAAATCTTGATCTCCTTCTGATCAATTTTTGGAGCTAAAAACAAATATATATTAGACAAATATTTATAAATGTAAATTCTATCAATTATTTTGTTAATTCTATTAATTCTTTAAATTATATTTATTATTGATATTACAATAAAAATACAAAAAGACATTTTTTTAAGTTAGACAAACATTTTGGAATCAACCATAAAACAAATAATAAAATAACTAGAAAATAAATAAATACTGCAATAATATCCTTTATCCAGTCATAGCAGCTTAAGCCAAAAGATACAAATTTTTTAAAAAAATCATTAAAAACGGTTTACTGAAATATTATACAACTGAAATTTTTAGTTTTAAATAAATTTCCCAAGCGAAATATTTTAGCATACGATCAACCTCAAAAATAAGAAAAATTCCGAAAACTGAAAAATCTTCAGATATTTTATAGCATATCGAAATATGTATAACAAAATTATTACTTTTTGGTTCCTTAAGCTGAATTTTTTGTGATTGAATTCAAGAGCAAGAAAACAAGAGCGATATAGATCAGGAAAGAGAGTTCTTTTTAATACAAATCTCTTTTGTTTGCATATAATACCTCCCATTATACTTTAAATACTTATTTTATACCATTAACAAATTTAAGTAATAATTAATATAATTAAAAATTACTTACCAATTTTTGATCTATCAATTATTTGTTCCTTTTTCATATTAAATAATTTTATTTACATACAATTAAATTACATATTAAAAATAATTCACTATTTGAAACACATTACACTCCTAAGACTATTAACACAATTTTTTAAAACTATTTCAAATAAAAAATAATTACTCTAAATTTGATATTTTTATTTTTATTTATTAATATGTAATAATTAAAAATTTTTAACCACTTTTTTATTTATTAATTATTTGTTTTTTATAACATTTAATAATTTTATTTACACACAATAATTTAATAATTAAAATAGTTAAAACACATCACAATTCTAAAACTATATTAACACAAAGTAAAAATAAATTTCCTAAATCACCGAACAAAGAAACCGCAAAATGACTCCAACTACCGTGACTGCAAAAAGTATACTCAACTAGCTTAACATATATCCAGCCGCGACACTTATTTTAATATACATATGAGAATTTACACTTACAAACCAAAACACAAGTAAACAACAGTGAATAAAAATATTTCATCCTTAAAAATTCGTAAGTGATTTTTCTTTGATTCAGATTTCAATGTGACAAAAAATTATTCCGAAAGATGAAGAAATCATTCAAGTTGCTGGAATTAATCAAAAAACATGATAGCAAAAAAACGATTTCATTCAGTTCTAAATTGACGTTAACCTATTTTTTGTTAGACAGATGATATAAGCAGAAGGTTGTATTGCTTTTTTCAATATAACTCAATATCTTTCAAATAAGAAAGCAGGTGTCTTTCTCAACTTTACTTCACCTTCAGACCACAATTCAAAAAATAATCATGAATTCTAATTTTTCCATAAGTAAGGAATTGAACTATAATAGTAAAAATTGCTGTAGGAAATTCAAAAAAAAAATTACTATCGATCTCAAATTACTTATTTAAGACTTTAAATGTCCAAAGTTTTATCCATTTTTATATCAAAGAAAAATCAAGAAACATAAATTGTTATTTTTCTATTTAATTAAAGTTGAAAACCCCAAAAAATTTCAAATAGTCCATTTTATTTTTGTTTTTCAAAAGATACTCTTTTTGATTAGAGTATCCTTTTTCCTAAGGCAATAATAGTAGAACAATATAGTTTCATTTTATTATAATAATTTCTTATAACCTGAAGCATAGTAAAAACTTTTACATTTAACCAAGAAAAAACTTATTTTTTTGTTTTAATATAATTATTGAATAATGATTTTGAGTATTCAGTACAAAAAAGAAAAAATTTATTTGAATCAATGGAAAAGGATATTGATTGTTGTAAGATAATTTTACAAAATCAAAAATATAAAAGGCAAATAAATGAAGTATAATGAATGAAGAATTTTATTTTTCTTTTTATATTTTTCTTTCATTTTAGTTTCTTTATGGATATAGAATAGACTTAAGGCATTCGATACTATTTTTTAAATTAAACAAAGTATACAATACTCTGATGCTAAAGGCTTAAATATTTTTATCCATAATTGCAAAATGAGATGGGATATTTGAGATATTTTTGAGGTTTTTCTATATTTAAGGAAGATTATTTTCAGGAATTTCATGTGTATAAATACAAAATACTTTTATAGTGAAAAATCTTTGAATTTTGATCCTTGTATGCTATTCTATTCTAGATATAGGATAAAACTATTTTGAATTACAAACTTATTTAAGCAAAGCATAAACTTTGATCATATTTTTTAAATAAGATTACCTTTTTTTTTTCAATGAATTTTACTGTCAAAAACTCTGAGATGGTAAAGTATTTTTTTAAAGTTTACTTATTTCTTCTAAGCAAATAGAATAAATGACCTTAGCATCAGTTAAAAGTTTAACCAAACTAATAAAGATTTATATAAAATTATTATAGTATATTATCAACCTCGCTATTAGGTTGGCAGACATTTGAGTTTCATTAGTAAAATTATTAATAATTCAAATACAGAATACTATTCGATCAATTCCTTTAACTAAATTAAATTAAACCATTTTCGAATTTTTATTATTGTTGTTGTCGATTCAACTTTTTAAATAATACATTCAAGTACTTTAATGATGTTTGTTTTAAATTAAGACAATTGTCATTGATGTAAGCTACAAATTAAAACTTAATACAAAAAAGTATACTTTCCTAGCCCATGCTTGAAAATAGGGAACTAATATTAAATTAACCCCTTTGAAAACAGTTTAGCTTACTCGAAATAACTCGAACATATAAGTTAAGCAGTTAAAGAGGTATCGCTCTATTTAGTTATGTTTTTCCTTCGGTAAGAAATCTCGAAACAAATTTTTAAACAAAAAACATAAGTTAGGAGGCACAAAAGATCTATCATTAATCAGAGCGCATCTCTTTCTTTCGCAGAGCGCATTCACTTTAGACTATACGTACATAAGCGCGTCAGATGCTGAAATTTTCGAATAATATCAAATGGCTTTTCAAACAACTCGTTATAGCATTTAGTACAAATTTTCATCATGATATCCTTTTAAAGTTTTTTGTTTTGAAGCAAAATCTTTCTTAGCTAAAATGTGTTGATATTAATATCCAATATTTAGCTATAGATAATTTATTTCATAGTTTATTATATCACTTCTTAGGTGATAATTAACATCTAAGTTTTATGACAAAGGAAAAGCAATTGATTTATTGAATGCAAAGTAATTTTTCAATTTTATTCCCATTTATCAAATAAAATGTGAGTATTTTTGTCGCCATCAATTTTTTCGCTTAATATACCCATCTTAGCAATAAAAACTGAATTTTGTAGAAAGTATATCCATTAAAATTTTACAAAATTTAGTTAAAATTTTTTTCAAGTTACTAAAACTTTATATTATTTTTGTTGATTACCATAATTTTCAAAACTTTTAAACAAAAGTTTTAACTAAATTAACACAATGACAACTTAAGTCAAGATAACTTTTAACTTTTAGCTATGACACATTTTGAATAAAAATTACATTTTTAAACACATTTTAAATAAAAACTTCAAGGTAAACCTTGCTGTTTTTTTTTTTTGTTTTTTACGCTGCTAAACCTAATTAGTAATAGGCTAGTGTTCACAAGGAAAAAGGAAAACTTTTATTTGAAAAGAAAAAAAAAAAATAATTCAAAAAGATTATTTCACAGAAGAATCCAGAATCTAACTCAGTCGGTTGAACTTTAAATTAGAATTAAAATGTGGATATTTTATTAAGTAAACTGTCTTTTTTAAATTTTATCTATAAAACTTTTTAATTAAAGTCCTTTTTTGTTACAATGTAAACAATATGACTTTTTGAAGGAGTAGTCATTTAAATACTAATATTCTTTAAAAAATATTTTTTTGTTACATTTGTTGAAGCCTATTTTTGACGGTTTTTTGTAACAAAAAATTTCTCTTTTGTTTTCTATTCTTTTGTTGTTTTGTTATTTATTATTTGCAAAAATAAAAACAAAAACACACCGAGAAAAATAGGAAATGAAGTATAGATTTATCATTGAGGATCAACAAGAATTTAAAATTTTTGCAATATAATAACAAAAATTCATATTATTTATTTTATTTAATCAGAGAATTATGGGTTTCAAATGAAAATTAAAAAATGAAAAATAATCTGTATCCAAAAAAAAGTAGAAAATGAAGTCCATTAATCAAATAGGGCTCCATCTTTAGAATACTACATATCAAATAGAGTCTTACAGTGACATTTTAAATCAATGATACCTGGTGGTTTTTCAGCAATAAAAGGATTCATGTGCAAAAATTAAGCTACCACATTTTATTAGATTATAGGATTGAATTAGGATATCAAATAATAGTATGTTGAAATTTATTTATAGAATAATTGAAATAAATGACTATTTCATATTATTCTGTTTATTTCATTCAAACAACAACTGACTTAATTTTAGACTTTGCAAGTTAGAATTTCTTAAAAGTTTTTCTCAATCAAAAATTCTATCTATTTGGTTACCAAAAATAAAATTCTTGGTCAATGTATTATTTTGTTTTATTCTTAGTTTTATTCTTAGTTAATTACATTTACCAAAAAATAAATAAAATGTATTGTTAAGAATTCCACAATTTAATGAAACCATTAAAAAAAAATTTTACATAAATTTTTTTAGGTTCAAAATAATACCAATGATGTGAGGAAAACAATTTAACTTTTACAATCCTGTAAAATTGAACTTTTCATTGAAATTTCTTGATGATTATCCTCCAGATCACTAATGTAAAGAATGAACACAAGTTGGAAATTCTTTAGTATCATATATAATTACCAGAATTAGCCACGAATAACTCTCACTTCTTACACGATGTGAACAAATTTTTTTAAAAAAGGAAAAAATTTAATTCTGACAATTATATAAGAGACCAAACTTCCTTGATTCTTGTCTATATTAATATCATGATAAAAGTACAGAAATGAAAATTGGGACTTTTTTATCATTTTACATACTCACCAAACGTAATTTCTATTGATTACCATTGCTTATTTCATAACATGGACATTATTTTAATAGAAAATAAATTTTACTCTGCAAATGCTGTAAAATGAATACTTTGTTTATCCCTTAAATCCCATAAATTTATAAAAAATGTGATTAATAATTTGTAATTTTTTTTAAATCCTTACCAAATTTTACTTTTTCTTTCGTAATAAAACTTTTTGTGTATAAGAAAAATTTACAAAAATTGAGATGAATGATTTCTACTTATATTTAGATAAAACCATACTAGATTTGACAATAATAAAACTAGCCATAAATTTTCAAGAGTTCCAATTCCAGAAAAAAGAAAAAAAAAATAAAACAAAAAAGTTTTTAATAAATTTCTAGTATAAGATTTTAATTATAAATTTAGAAAAAATTATTAAAATTTGTATATATAAAAAGAAGAATACCTAAAAATTACTTATTACAATAAATTTTCTTTTCAATTAATTTTAGATATGTCGATTTCAAATGGATTGTAATTAGAAAACAGCATGAAACTCTACATGATAAATATAAAATTAGTTTTTTAATTTAAACTAACTTACCCCGAATAATATATGAAAAACATTTTTATTCTAAAGATAACAATTTAATTGAATATTAGTGAATAAAAAATAAAAGAGAAACAACAACAACAACTAGTATAGGAAAATAAAAATAAAATGTGAGAATAACATTTCACAAATCCTAAATAAGGTAACAATCTTACCACCTTTATACAGTGTATTAGCCATCAATTTCTGTTTATTGAATACAATTTGATTAAAGGTCTATAATCTAAATGAAAAATACACCACTTACAAAAAGAAGGAAAAAAAAAGAACAAATAAAAATATAACAAAAAACGAAAAACTAATTCAATAAATAATAAAAAAAAAAACTAAACCTTCTCTGGTTTAATAAAGGTTTTTAATAAAATGCAACAATGAGGTGAAAAATAAAATGGCCCCAATTGAGACCATAAAATGGAACTCGTCAGACTACTTTAGATTTTATGGTGAAGAGAATTTATTGAATGAAACAAATCAAACTTCACATTATTTTTTTGATGAATATGGTGAAACCATAAAATCAAATTTAATAGGTATACCAGAAACTGGTTTAATAAGCAACATTACACAAGAAAATAGAATTTTAGATGAAAAAAAATCTAATAATGAAAATATTGGAGGTAGTAATTTTATGTTATTACTTGAAGATTTTGGTGAATATTTTTACAATTATAATGGAACAAATTTTGGTGGGGCAGATATTATTGGTTATACACAAACAAATGGATTTGATAATACAACAGATATATTTAAATATAATTGTACAGTGACAAATACAACATGTATTGAAGTAAATGAAGAAGGTAATTTAACTGTTTTATTATATTTGTATTGAAATTTTTCCTTTTTGAATAAAATTCATTTAATAATGTCGAGCAAAATAAAAATTTATGTTTTTCCCAGCAATAAGTAAATTGCTTATAAAAGGAACAATTGAATGAATAATAAAATGGCGGGCTATTTGTTGTAGTAAAGTTTTGAATATTGCCATAATTTCTCACAAAAAAAATTAATTAAATAGAATAAATTCTACTAATCAATTAAATATGGAAAATTTCTAAAAATAACATAAAAATTCTTTAATTTCTAAAACAGTAGCTCAAAGGATAATTGTTAAACATTTCACAAATAAAATTTATTTGGAAATTTATAATTCTATTAAGGAAGGGGTTCGGTTAATTTGCTTAAAAAAAGGTATGTTTTCAAGAATAATTTTGGCGATGAAAGTAGTTCCAGTTTATTTAATTAATTTTCATATATTAACACAACATTCGTACAATATTTTTTTTTAATTTTCATTTCAAAATATTAATAAGTGAGTGAGTGACATTGAATATCTTGAAGCGCCTTGCAAAAAAATTGTTTTGCGGTGTGCAAATTGGAACCTAGCATAAAATTTCTGTACAGCAAGCATCAAGCGCAAGGATCTCACTTAATTAAAATATTAAATTATTATAGAAAAATCTTTATTAAAATTATTTTAAATTTGAATTGAAAATTTACTTATTGTGTTTCGTTAACAATTTCCTAGTGATTTCTTATTAAAACCTATCATTTAAGTTTCTTAAGTGAACAATTCAATTTTGTAATATTAAAAATTGTGTATATGTTAGATAGAGGGGCATAAGAATTTTAGAAAGGTTTAGGTGGGGCATGGCAACAAAAAGGTTCGGAAACTCTACTTTAAAGTTTTGCTCTATTACTACTTGCTCTAGAGAAAGGATGTTCAAATGGTCACTACTTCAGTACTTTTACTCCGATTGACTTGAACTTTATTCTAAATAAATTCATGCTTAACACATTCTACCCGACGCCAATATTCATATTTTTCTACTTGGGACACCACAAGAATTTGTGCTTCGCTTTATCTGATGGCAGCATACTATTAACAATTTATACTTTTTCTGAAAATATATAAAAATCATAAGTCATAATCATAATCATAAGTCTCATAAGTCCTCATAAGTCATATAAATAAATTTTCTTTCTTCCCAGGCAGGGTTTTTTAATAAGGACCACAAAAAATGATTGTAAAATAAAAGAATCAATAATTTAATAAACTATTCTGTTAGAATTTTATCAACACACAAAAGAAAAAAAGAGAAAAATGCCATATTACTAGAAGGAATTTATTTTTAATTTTCTTTTGGTATTTTAAATATAAACGTGACATTAAATATTAAAAAAGGGTTCTATTTACTTTATGCATAACTTTTTTCAAATAAATTTTTAAAATATTTTTTTGATGATAAAATTTATATTCTAAATCTTGGTTTTTCTTTTTACATCCCTTTAAATTATCTTTTATTATAACCAAAAACTGAAACCCAAAAAACGTATACCCAAAAAATGACTAGGACTAAGTTCTGAAGAAAGAAAAAAAATAGTTTTAAAAGTTTTTTTTTAGTTCTAGTTTGATAGTAGGAGGTTATGTGAAACATGTAAATACGTTAAGAAAATAGATAGTAAAAAGGGATCTGCTTTTAGATATTTAAAATTCATATACTGTTAGTACAGGAAAATATCAAAAATCATTCAATTAATAAACCTACCTAGCTTGAGTCCTCCATTACAAGTCGGTTAAACAATAAGAAATTTAGATAACATGAAAAATTATAACATAAATTTCATAACTGCCAAGTTATAAATTGATCTATGGTCATTGCAGTATTATAAAAAGAAATTTACATAACATTAAATAATCTATATTCCTAAATTTCATAATATTATAATCCTGTACTCTCGAATTTTAATGTTTATTTATATAAAACTAATACAAAGTTATATTGGAAAGGACTTTTATAATGCTTAAAGGCAGCTTAAGGTGATTTTTAATATGACAAACTTCTGTAAAAAACTAAATAAATAAAAATTTTAATGTACATCTCTTTTGTGATTATGGTAGATTAAACTAAGATTTCCTAAAAATTCAATAAAACATTAAATTTGAAAAGATATCTTTTTCATTATCTTACTCTGGATATCTAATTTAGGGACTGATGTATCATATCTCCTAACTAAAGGAAGCAATTATCGAAATTTACAGTCTGATTTTATGGTCGAATTTCATTTAAGCCTCACTTAATACAGAGAAGTAATTCAATAAATGAATACCTGATTTATTAATTGCTTATTGTGATTCATTTTACTTTCTCTTGGATACTTTTCACTTCACACTCTCAAAACTATTTAATGCTTCATAGTCTTTTATATTTGCATATGATTTGAAACTAAATCACATGTGAAAATGGCATCCATAGAATTTTATAAAAAAAACCACCATTTATATCTCTGCTACATTGAAAGCAGGGCCGGCTTAAGGATTTTTGGGCCTAAGGCTAACTTTCTGAAAAGGCCGAAAAAATTTTTTTTTAAAGTCATTGAACACAGGTGAATAAATACACAAAAATTTTGGTTATAAATTTTATTTAACAATAATAATTGAATAGTTTTTAAAAGTTTTTTTTGCTACTTTTTATGCTGACAATATCGAGAATTATCTCTTCAACATTGAAATTTCTAGTGAGTTAAATGTTTTTAGCATGTACCGATAAAGCAGTGAGTGCGATAAATTCTATCGTAATACACTTTTCATTCTTTTCAATAATGAAAACGAATGTTCTATTAAATGTTTTACTTAAGAAATTTTTTTTAATAAAATCTAGTAAAAAATAAAATTCATTATCGTAATTGGTGGCCGAAAATTTTCTTAGGCCTAAGGCTATAGCCTTTTTAGCCTTATACTTAAACCAGCCCTTATTGGAAGTAATCATAGAAAAATGATATGTTGTTAACTTCATATGTTAAAGAGCATCAAAACTTGATATGGTTACACTGTTAAGGTGGGCACTCACTTAGTGCTTATATCTCAGCGGGTAACTTTTATGACGTCATAGACTCACGCTAAAGTTCCCCCTCATATGTGGATATTTCAGCGTTAAATTCATTTGTACGTCATTTTGACGTCAGAAAAGTTACCCGCTGAGATATAAGCACTAAGTGAGTGCCCACCTTTAAATATTGTAAACAATCAACAAAGCTTTTAAAATTTTTCAAATTTTTCTAATATAAATTGCTTTCTGTGCCATCTTTATTCCCAGTTCATAAAAAACAATATCATACTGATAATTTGGAAGTAGGTAATAAGAAAATCATCCCAGGTGACTAAGAATGCTAATGTTGCTTAAGGCATTTGGTTATCAAGGTATATTAAGAAAGGAGATGCTATTAAAAGTAAAGTCCGACCGAGAACTCGGTCTCGGCCTACTCTCGGTCGAAATCCAGGCCGAGATCTCGGTTCTCGTTCTCGGCTTAAATTTGCCGAGATTCTCGGCCATAGCCGAGACTGCACACGTGCCAGTCTATCAGTAAGCTATCATAAGCCAGCAAAGTTTTATCAGTTCCACTGATAGGCATTTCACATAGGCTCTCATATTGCAATTGAAATATTACAATACATTAGAGGTAATTGAATTTTCCATACAAATTTACAAAATGGTGGAATCGAAATTGTAATATCAATTCTGTGTGAAACGCCGATGACTAGCGTTGAGACTTTTTAGTAGAGCTGGGCAGCTATATGATGAGAAGCGGCACAACTTAAATGGTAAAAATCTAGAAAAATTACTGTTTTTGTGTCATAATATTAGCTTATTTAATTTTGAGTATTAAAAATGTCCATATACTCATACACAGAAAATATAAGAATTTATTGCATTTTTTGCACTTTTAACTTTTAACCATCTTATACCCATTCTCCACTGAAGCTTATACTCATTATTACAATACAACGACGGAAATTTTGTATGGATTCTCCGTCGTTGTATTGTAATAATGAGTATAAGCTTCAGTGGAGAATGGGTATTACCCATTTTAGCTGCTATGTTTTTAGTCTCGTTCTCGGTCTCGGTCTCAGCCGATAATATATTTTTTCTCGTTCTCGGTCTCGGTCTCGGCCGAGAATAAAACATCATTCTCGGTCGGACCTTAATTAAAAGTAAGTTCTTATTGTCTTATTTGGTCTATATTGTATACCCAAAAATATTTCCATATAAAGACATGAAAAAAGAAAATTATTTAAAATGAAAGCAAACTACACAAATAAAGTTTGTGTGAGGTTTCAATCCACTTTCATGTCTTATTTTAAAATAGTGGTTTAAGGGAAAATATGTGGCACCATTTGAGGGCTAAGGATCAAAAGAAAATGATCATATCAGTTCAAAATTTTGTGCATATTTTTTTGAAAACTTTAAAAAAATTTAAATATATTTTCCTCCACTATTCTACAATTTCTCTCCATCTTACAAGTAGCTTTTTGGTTCCATTGAATTAGAAAGACTCTGGTTTTAATACAAAAAAAAATCTTGAAAGTTTACTTTTTACATTCTGTTTAGACTATAACCTTTTCCCTGGTAAACAAAAAAAGAAAACAAGGCACAAAAGGCACTTGGAGCAATATTTGGGTAGTAACCAGGATGCAGCTAAAGCTCCCAATACTAATTTTTTTGTAAAATTGTTTGAACAATTTGCGGTCTAGTGTTATCATGATAAAACAAAACTTTCATGATATTTACCAATTGCGGGCATTTTTAACTAAGTTTAAACGACGGAGTTATTCAGTGTAAATATCTGCATTAATAATTTGATTTGATTTCAACAGTACATAACAAATGACACGATATACATCCCATTAAAACTATTTTTTTTAACAATTTAAATATATCTTTGATGTTGGAATTGGCTGTTTATCTATCTACTATCTTTTCTTTTTGTCATTTTGATAAATAATTCATTTTTGTTCACCTGTTATCAAACACTCATAAAAATGGCTCTTTTTCGAAGCGTGATAAAAGAAAAAATGTTTATTTTTTTTCGCTGCTTACAATTAGCTTGGGATAGCTCATACAATGCCAACTTTCCGAGTTTGAATACTTTCTTAATTTCTTTTAAATAATAAAAGATTATTCCATAAGATGAATTCATTCCTTTCTGTGAACCAATTCACTGGTAATTGTGATTCTAATTCTACACGATTTTTATATTACGAAATTATGAACTTATCTTATATTATGCATTACCAGTATAAAAAAATTAGATATTATTAAATATTTTTAAAATATATCAAAAAAATTAACAAATTATATTAAATTATTAAATTTTTTTTTACTTTTTTCTATACTTTCAGTACATCATAACTACTGGGCATTAATATTAATATTATTTCCTTTTTTAACATTATTTGGAAATGTGTTAGTGATAATTTCAGTGTGTCGTGAACGCTCATTACAAACAGTTACCAACTATTTCATAGTATCATTGGCCTTAGCTGATTTACTAGTTGCTGTTGTAGTAATGCCATTTGCTGTTTATGTTTTGGTAAGTTTTAGAAATTTACTTATTATTAATTTTTTATTAATTACATTTAATCAAATATATTAAAATTGTAGCAATTTTTTCAGCTTTCTAAATATATTTTTCAGTTTTATCAAATTAAATATAAATTTTAAGCCTAAATAATAATCTTGTTAAGATTTTAAAAAAAATTTTAAGATAG
Source organism: Acrocera orbiculus (assembly GCA_947359355.1). NCBI lineage: Eukaryota > Metazoa > Arthropoda > Insecta > Diptera > Acroceridae > Acrocera > Acrocera orbiculus. The sequence goes on from OX375759.1 coordinate 7,773,199, forward strand.
TTAATTTAGAAAAATATTGATATAATACAATATACTTTATTGCTGCAATTTACTGAAAACATTTATTCTTAAAAATATATTTCAGAGAGGGATTCTATTGTTAAAAAGTCATTTAATTGGTGAATAAATTTTACAATGGTATAAATAAAAGTTTTCATTCTTGCTACTAATTACAGTTGTAAAAATTTTAATATGAATTTTAATCTATACTGTTGGTTAGAAAAATTGGGTCTAGAATAAAACTAAAAAACTATGTCAACTAAATTGTAAAACAATGGAAAATTATTATTGTTTTCATTTGTAGATTTATGTATCTCTTTAATGCTTTATATAGAAACAAAAAACTATTCAATCAAGAGTCTAAGTTTTTTGCTCAGCAGTTTATTCCCTTTTGATATTTTGATTGATTGAAAGAAAAAATAATAATAAAAAATAAAAAAATATAACTAATAAATGAACTAAACTAAAATTATAAAATATAAAGATAAAAACAAAATTCTAAAATTCTCTACCAAAGAAATTTAATTTGAAATCTCTGTCTATCCAATAATTAAGTGTCAGTTAAATTAAAAATTAAAAGGAAAATATTCAAATTAAAAAAAAGATTTTTATTTAATTACTATCTAACATGTCATGATGGTAATTAATATCAAAGTTTTCTCTTACTCTTTTACATATTTTTCATAAATTAGTTTCTCTTGTTACATACTGTAAAAAATTCAAACTAATTTTTAAATTTGTTTTTGCAACTATTCAATTTACAAAATCAAATTAGTCATATAAATGTGAGCTCCTGGTTACCAAGGCATTGAAGATAAGATAGAGGTTGATAGACTGGCAAGATTGAGCTGAAGCAGATACTATATTGGCACACTAAACATCATCCCCTTTCTGTGAGTGTACTCAATCAGTACCTGAATAACTGATCAAGATATGGACCGAGTCATTTGGCTTCGTGTAATTCAAATCACTCCATAGATACAGAATAAGGAAGCAAGGAAATTGAACAAAGAGTCATTTAAATAGAATATTGACATGGTTCATTATGGGACATAGTCCTTTTCTTAAGTACCTCCATAGACTGGGAAAATCAACGACTCCAAACTGTAGATTCTGTCATGAGAAAAGAAGAAATGCCACGAAGACATTGAAGGTAACAAAGAAGCTGACAAACTGACAAGAAAGGGCTTAAGCAGTTGGCCCACTGCCCAGCATCCCTTATTCCCTAAATGTACTCAAGCAGTACTTGAATAAATAATCAAGCGACTACTGTGCTATAACATGGACTGAGTCATCTGGCTTGGTGCAGTCCAGAGCATTCGACAGATTCAGGATAGGGAAACTAGACGAGGCAAAGAGGTTGTATAAAGAGTCCCTTAGGATATTGACATGGTTCATCATGGGACATGGTCCTTTCCTGAAGTATCTTTATAGGCTAGGAAAATCAACAATTCCAAAATGCAGATTCTTTCACGAGGTAGAGGAGACGCCTACTCACCTACTCTTTGACTGGGGGAGGGTGGTGGTGGTGTGGAGAGTAAAGCATCGTCTCACTCGACAATTGACCTGCATGAGAAGGTCATAAATAGGTTTGAGATATATTCTAGCTCTGGCAAGGGAACTTGATATTAGATCTCCTTTCTTCTACTACTACAACTATTAGTCACATAAATTTACTTTTGGTTTTTGTTTCTTCAAGAGCATTAAATTCCAATATAATATTAAACTTAAACAAAAATTACTAAAAATATAGTTATTATCGTATAAACACAACTAGAAAATCATTATTCAAATTCCATTGGGTATTTTGGACAACATTAAGTAAAATTGTCTTGTGGGTAAATCTAATATTCTAACTTTTGATATTATCTTAAAAAATATTATTTCTATCAATATCTTTAAGACTTTTAGTAAAAAGTTTAAGAAATAAATAAAATTCCCTGATGGGATGTTTAGTTTCATAAATATTTATTTGTCTATAGAAAAAATTTTTGTTAGTCTATGATTTCCTTTTTGTTGTTGTTTTATTTATATGAAAATTTCCACTTAATTTGGTTAACAATCTTATTTTATTATTTCTAACAGTTAAATAAATTCTTTTGTTAGAATTTCTGTATATACATATTTCTAGGATCCTTTCTAAATTATAGCCTAAAATTCAATTAAAACTATTATAGTTAAATATAGGTAACATATATTTAATTTAAATTGCTATTAAAAACCACAATATTCTATTTAATTTATATAAGAAAACTTATTTTATTGTAATTTATTTTATTTTATTTATTATTTATAAGAGTGTTGATAATCAGCTGTCAGTTTTATATCACATTGAAAACTTTTAGTTTTCCTTACAAAAATAAAAATTGATTTCTCTATTTCCTTTTCTATATTTTTTTATTTTGAATTCAGTTCCAAAATTGATTGAAAGTAAAGATTAATGAGTATAGAAAAATATAAATTAATCGAAATTTCCTATTAAATAAATTACAATTGCATATTTTGGGATTCTTAAAATAATATATTGAGTAAGGAGATTGACCAATTTCAACATTTAAAATAATTTTACTGTTGATACTTTAATAATTATAGTTTTTACTTCATTTACTGTTTACAATAGGTTTTTATTAAATTTTTTTTAACTTACCTAAAAAATTTTCAAAAGGAAAAGATGAAATTTCTACTAATGAACAATTTAAATATTCCACATCATCAGCCAAATGGATGAGATTATGAACATTTCCAGTAAGAAATTCTAATTTGTATATAGATGGTGCAATTGATACAAAGTTTCTTAAACATTCTCCAGCAGATTGACAAAATTTCACGGACAATTCTCTTGAACATAAAATTCTACATCTGCAGACAAAATTCCTTTAAAAATAACCGGTCCAGCATAAAGCAGTACAAACTGAAATTCGGTTGCTTTAAATCGATGAAATTCCGTTAATGATCTTGTTGCTCTCTGAAACTCAAAAGGAACTTTTATCTTTACCAGAAATCTAGATAACCGCTCTTTTGAATTATAACTCAAAAGAAAGGAATATACTGAAAAAAAAATTTTGCGTTTCTAACGCACTGTAAAAGGGCTTGACTATATAATTCCAACTGATTTAACTTGGAAATTCTTTTAGACATTCCGCACTTATGCATGCCTAATATTTGCCTAATAAGGGCTTAGTTAGGTTTCTCAAAGGCTTTCCGCATTTAGGTATGCCTCTTACTTGCCTAATTAGGCCCATATATATTTTTAGGCATGCCTAACAAAATTTCCAGTCGGGAAGTCAGGGTTAAAAGTTGAATAATTTATGTTAAAAATTAAGTATTTTATTATAGAAAAAAAAATATAATTAGCTGCACTAACTAAACAATGAAAATATTTAATTAGTTTAGTTAAAAGTCATTAACTGGAAGAAAAAAAAACTTGTTTTACTATAATTAATAAAGAAACAAATTAAATTATCTAATTTCTTATTAAATTGTTGTGACAAAAATACAATTTTCTAATGCTTAAATGCTTATTGTAAAATTTGAAAATGTGTTCCTATTTTCTCTTAAATAATCAATTAAAGACTCTTTTATCCTATTTTACAGGACAGTTGATTTATTTTCTAAATATTTTTTTTTTTATAATAACTAAATGTTTTGCTTTTTGTTACAATTTAGAATTTAATTTCAATATAAACAAACAAATTAAATCAATTGATTTTTAGAGTAATCCTTTTTTTATTTTTGTATTATTTTTTACTGGAAAAAAAACGACAAACGATAAATGCGTAACTAACTCTAAACTGTAGTAGTTGATTTTGTTTATTTGTTTTTTCTTTTTTATTCACAACTAAAATCGTATTTTTTAGTGATTAATTTAAATTATATAATTATTAGAGAATTAAAAATTCTACAAAAAGCAAAAATAAAAAAACCACAATGAAAATATTTTTGGAATCTTAAATAAAACCAAAAAATTCTTTATTTTAACTTACTAAATATTTGAGCACAACTAATGAAAATTTTGTTGTTAGAATAATTTTAATATTTCCAGTAGTCATAATCAGAATATCCTTCATTTACAGAATCAAAATGTTTTATAAAAAACTTTCTATTCAATTCAATTTATTAATGCAGGTCAAAATTTAACTGGATATTCTAAAAGACAAAATAAACCCTAAGGGTCATAAGTTTCTCTAAAACATAAAATATTCAGGAAATTAGATATAGATCTAAAAGGATTTAGGCATATACAAACTGGTGACATAGAGAATTGCTTTTATTAAATGAGGATAACAATTTAAGTCAATGCTTGATCTCTATCCTTTAAAGATGGATATAATCCTACACATATACAAATTAATGTTACTTATATATTATCTGCATTCTATGAGATAAGACAGCTTAGTATATTAAGTAAAAACAAACTCTAATTGGTTAAGAAGGCCATTAGTATTAATGAACAACACATTAAAGTTATTTATCTTATGTAATTAAATATCTTCTCTTACACCTATGTCTTTGAGGTATTGACCTAACCTAGAAAAAGTTAAGGGATAAAAGTGAATATCTTTGTTAGAAAATCAATTTTAGTTTAAATGAAAATTATTGATGTTTTTTGCCTATTTTACGAGACAAATGTTAAATTAAAGTAACATTAAATTTGGAATGTTTATTAGACTATTGACTCATATGAATCATGAAGCTCATCGGAAGAATATTAAGAAGATAAGAGTATATTTAAAGGATTTTTTTACATTTGTTTATAGCAATAATTTTTATATTGTTAGTTTCACTTAGATATTTAATAGATAAATCCCAAATTAATTGGTTGTATATTATTATTTAATCATTTCAAACTTGCTTAAAAGTAATATTCACAGCAAAACAACAAGCACTTAACTAAATTTATCAAACTTCAATTGAGAGATAGCAAACTATTTCAATCAAAAACATTACTCTTCACTATCAAGAGGAAAAAATGGAAAACAATGGGGATACTATACACCCCAAAACAAAATTAATGATTCAACTAACCCATCACCATTAAACAGTTCTCAATAACCATTTAAAATTGATTTAACTATCCTACAAGATGAAAACTCTTCTATATTAGATAAAGAATTATCAAAAATAGTAAAAATATATTTCTTTATGGGATAGATATTGACACATTTTGAATTTAATTACCTCTTTATGCATGTGGTACTCAAAATAAAATTACTTTTGATCCTTTAAAATGCATTCTAGCAAATTAGCTCCCAAGCTTTCTTGCTCTTTCGCTTACTATTAGGCAAAATTTCTGCATAATTTTAACTTTTCAACCCAAAAATATTTTTTTTTTGGTGCTACAATAAAAAAAAAAACCAATTTTAATAAATATTCAAAGATCATTGATTTTATAAAATGAAAATTCACAAGAAAAATTCTTTTTGGTTTTTATATCTTAAAAAAAATGAAAATCATTTCATCTATTTAAACTAGTAGAAATTATTAAATATTTTTGATCGCCTTTCTAAAAACAAACTTCTAAAAAGTCGTCATGATATTCTCATTTATACTCCCAAGAAATTCGATTTTTTTAAGCATGTCTATTTTTGAAATTTCTTTTATAAGGAATCCAAGTCAGGGTATTAAACAAAATGTGGTTAGGTACGGATAGAATACGTGAGTTTTATACGTAATTACTTTAAAGAATTTTTCAGTTTAGTTTAGGCAACTTAACACAAAAAGCAAAACAAGAAAATAAAAAAACAACACAAAAATGAAAAGAAAACTTTTATATCCTTAATAAATGAAAAAATATTCAAAATTATTAGGTATTCGTTTAAAAAATAACAAAAAAAAAAAAATATTCTAAGAACTTAATTAACCCGAGAAAAATATTTCAAAAATTCTTAATTCTAAAAATTAAATGGTTAAGTGAATTAGTAAGGAAAAGATTTTAGCTCAAAAATTTTTATTATTTGTAATTAATTTATTATGAACCAAAATCAAAACAAAGAAATAGCCTTCAGGATGTAAAAGAAAAACTTTAATCACAGGAAATTGAACTAATTTTTTGTTTGAATTCTTTCATTAAAAAATATTTACATGAATTTTTAGATTGATTAAAATCCAAAATACTGATGTAAACATATAAAATTTAATTAAACAAAAATTTACTCTGGAAATTTTTAGAATAGAAAATTTAATTAATAAAATTAAATTAGCTACGATTTTGATAAATGAAGAAAATTAATTCACTAGAAATTATAAATTTATTATTAAAAAAGATTTATATAATTTTAAGTAACTTTTACACTTATTCATTATAATCAAAATTTATGAATGATTTTATTTTTTATTTATGTAATCCTTTTATTAGACTAGCTAAACTTATTTTTAGCCTGAATTTATTTAGGTATTATGAGTAGAAAAACAAATGTATTTACATTAAAATAATGTATAAATTGTCAAAAATACTTTCAATTTAAATATTGAAATAAAAATAATAATCAAAGTGTATCAAAATCTTATATACCTCCCACCAAGAGCCATGAAAGGAATCAAATTTTAAAAGTATTAAATCTAAAAGTATGTACATAGTTTCTGAAATTCTGAAATTCTTTCTCAGTCATATTTTTAAACCTGTTTTGCATCAAAGGTTTCCAAATAAATATTTCTATTGTGATTTTTGATGAAAACAACAACAACAAAATTATATCTGTTGCTTATCTATAAGTTTTATTCTTTTTTCCCTACTCTTCAGTAAATAACCGGTTTTTTGTGAACGATTAATTCTCTTCAACTTATACATGTTGTTGTTTTAGCACTGCTTTTTCTTGTTCTGTTCTTGGTTTCAATAAAATATTTTTATTTTTCGATTATAGAAGTCTAAAGTTCAATATACTTTACTTTAAGATATCAAGGTTAACAAAAAAAATATTCCAATTGGAATGGAATTTACAATATGAATGAATTTTATCACATTTATAAATTTAAAATGGGAGACATATCGTTTGAATATTATAACTCCTCTTCGTGTTATTTTCCTAGATTTGTTTGCATTTTAAAAAAATAAAATAAATAAATTTTTCAATATTGTCCTGAAAAATGCTGATTTTTATTCACCTCGAAGAAGCATATGAATAATGAAAATAATCAGTTTTAAACATAAATACATGCATACATATGTAGTGATTAAGTATGTTGTACGTGTAAAAAGTTCTATAGAAATTTTGATCCTTTTTTTAAAGAGCTTATATATATTAACATGAAGAATATGTTGAGAAATTTTTTTGAAAAATTTAAGAACTATTACTAAGCTAACATATTAAGTACTACAGTTTTTTTTTTTTGTTAGTAAATGATTCATAGGTTAATGGTTGTGTTGTGTAACGTATGTCCGTTTTATTTTTAAAACATATTATAGAGTTTGTTTGTTTAATTCTAGTATTTTCTAGTTTTATTTTGAATACAGTAAAAATTTTATATTAAGCAATAAAATCTTGATAGTTTTACTAGAATTAAAAAAACTTTGAGCCTGGCTTATAATGCGTTAATGATGGCCAGGATTTTTGACTTTTGCTCCATATACAAAAAAATATACTTTTTTATGTTCCTTATTCTAAGATTAGTATAATTTTAATTGGTCAAAAAAAATTTTATGGTTTTGTTTTTGTAAAAAGCGTTTTATACAGTTACATTTAATCTAACTTTGACAATTATAGTCAGTCTACATATTAAAGTATTCTCGTAAGAAAGAGAGTTCCATAAGTTATTCAAAATTTTAACTCTGTGTTACGAAAGACATCAAACATTTATAATTTCAGTACATAAAACTTTTTTGATATTTATTTAATTTTATTTTTAAATAATTTATCATTATAAAATAATAGAAAATTTTGTCAGCACATAATTAACTTTGATAATTGAAAAACCAGTCTTGTTAAAAAGATCCTTTGACTTTGTTATTTTAAACTAATTGAAATAAGTATATATATTTAATTGACATAAAATTATTTTGCTTGGAGAAATTTATTCTGTGGTTTTGGTCATTTTGGTATAAATTTCTGTTGTCCTCGGATAAATTTATTTTAAAATACATGTATCTGTTAACAAATTTCCTGAAAACCAAACTACAAAATATTCTATAGAGCATACTTAATATGATTAAATTTTATAACAGGTAAAAGTGATAATATATATATATATATATATGTCAGCCTCATAGTTTAAGCAATTAGATAACTGTTATTGCATATTTCAAAAATTTTATAAAGGTAGCTGAATTATATAAGTTGTAAATTATGGTGAAATATTTTTAAATTTAAAATTTTAAATTTTAGAATAGTCTTATTATCTTAGCGTAGGATTTATTTTAGAAATAAAATTTTAAAGTAGTACAAAAGTCAACTTTACAAATTTTTGGTTGCCTATCAAAACTTATAATTTATTTCACTAATTATGACAAAGTCTAAAGTCTTTTTTACTAATGTAGAATAAATCGATGTACTTTATACATCTTCTACAAAAGCGTCTAGTGCACTATATTAGCTAAGGGTCATTGAGACAATTTAATACACTTTATTAGAACATATGATGAAAATTTGCTAAAACAGGCTTTAAAAATATTTTATTTAACTAAAATGTTTTTTGAAATATTTTAAGTAGTCAAATAAATAATTTACTTAAAGATTAAATATTATTTTACGTTTGTGCAACATAAATATCTAATTTCTCTTGTATACAGAGTTTTAAAATGTAAAAAACAAGATACGAGTCTGAATTTTTAAAACTTTTTCGCGAAAAAAAAACAAGGCTAACTATTAGCGATTATTTTTTATGAATTTTCTAAATAGAGTTTTGAGCTAAAAAACCTATTCTCAGTTATTTATAGATAAATTTGATTAGTTTAAAGGAAAACTGATAATTTACTTCTATTAAAATGTATTCAGTTAGTTTTCTTAAGACTTTTTTGTATGAACAATTATGGTAACTCTTTCATTATTTTCGGGAATAAAAAGTAGTTATTGTTGATGAATGGAATAATCTTACTTTACTATTTAAATATTCAATCAAGCTCTGTTCAATCAAATGATAAATTTGTGTATTATTTTCATTTTTTTTTTTTTTTTGTGTCGAGAATTTACCTTTTTAACATAAAACTGCTGACAAAACTTAATTCAATAAAACTAAAGAACCAAAAAAAATATACTAATTTGTTATACTCTAAGAAATTAGTTGTCTTCAGTTTTGTCAAAATGTGAAACTAAATAAAATGATCTGTTCTTTTTATTCAAATTTAAAATTAAAGGTATAAATTTTATAGGGTAAAAAACAAAAATCTGATTTAATTTTATCCTTAAGATTCTCCTAAAGCATTTTGAAAAACACCAATATTCTATTTCTTAATTTATTATTATATTAACACCATAAGGGTTTTGATTGATCAAATGAAAATAAAACAAAAAAACAAAATGTAAAAGGAAAAATATATTTTCTTGCAATATTTGTAAAATGATTATCCAAAAATCAAAATAAAGCTATTTTAGGGAACACATTTTTTACATTTTACAAAAATCTATACTTAGTGGAGGGAGAGGAGGGGGGGGGGTTCCTTTGTACAAGGTCATGTTTGTTATTCTTGTTTTTGAACAACAACAAAAAAACAAAATTACACTATATTCTTACTTTAGATTTATTAAATCTGAAGTCATGTTATTTATCTAAAAACAAACTTTTAACTTAGTATATGTTATACCTTCAATATTCCAAATTTAATATTTGATAATTAATGTTCATACACTAATAAAGCAAAAAAACTCATAATTGAAATTAAATATCTTTAACTGATCATATTTCAAATTTTTATTATAAAATATGCTACAATGAAGTAATTATATGACTAGTTGAATAATTAAAAATAAAGTGCCATAAAATTTTAATAAAATTAAAATCTACAAACAAAAAAATTACTGTAACAAAATATAACCCTGAAAATTTATAGAAGCCATGCAAAACAAATGTATATAAAAGAAATATAAGTGTATATATGTATATATATTCACACAACAACACATATATATATATATATATATATATATGTATATAATAACCATTCATGGGATGTATATAAATTTTTTCTATTGTTGCACATAGCGTGGATATCAAAGTAATAAAATTTTTTTGATAGTTTTGATTTTAAATCCTGGTACGTTGCCAGATTGCTTTTTTCTGGACTATAATTTAATTTAGTCATTGTTAATAGTCATATTAATTTCATTTTATTTTGATATTATTGTAAATTATTTTAACAATTAAATGTAAGTTTTTTTAATATTATTATATTTTATTTCAACTTTTGATTAAAATTATATTGAAAACATACAATTTTTAAAATATTTTACGTTTTTGGAAATCCATAAAAATCTGTTTTTTTTGTATATCTGGATTTGTTAATAATTTTTAGTAATTATTATTAAAGCAAGTGGGTGGTCCCCCTATGCTAGAAATATTTTGGTAGTAATTGGGAAAAAAAAACAACTAAGATTGGATTGGAAAAATTTTTTTTTAAAAGGATGCAAGTAAAATTATTCGAAAGTTTATGTAATATTGCATTAGAAATATAAATCCTTTAAAACACCTACATATTCTCTTTTAACATAAAAAATATTCTTTGACTTTTATTGTTGTTGCTATATTTACCAACAAAGTAAAGAAAAAAAAGAAAAGAAGAAGATGAAAATCCTTTTCAAACATTTACTAAACTTAAAAGAAAAATACAAAGCTAAGATTTTCAATTGAACTTAAACAGAATTTTTAGTATTTTTCTATTTAAAATATCTCCTGATATTTTCAAATACTTATCTATGCATGATTTGTTCAGAGATTTTATAGAATAAAATAACTGATTTTTTATTCATTGATAGTATGAGTATATAATCCTTATGAAATCATTGATTCAATACTATTTATTTTGTTTGTTAATATCTTATCGTCTGATATAAACAAAACTTTTTTACATTAACTTTAAAAGGATTTTCAGCTGTTGGATTAAACATTTTACAAAATTTGTTTGATAAAAACCTCAAAAAAAGAAAACATTATTTTTTTTTTTTCACTTGACTAACAAAATATGTTATCGATGGTTTTCATTTTCTGATATTAAAAGTTTTGCAAATTTTTCTTTTTCCTTTTTTTTTTTCTACTAAGTGAAATGTATGTTTGAAAAGCAAGAAAATGTGATAGCAAAAAGGAAAAAAAAAAAGAGTATACATACATACATATATACTACATTAAATATTCATGGTATTACACTTTAACAGAAATCTTTTAGCAAAAGTAATTTTTATTTTTTTCTTTTTGCTAAATTGTAATGGTATGGAATGTGTTCATAAAAGCAAATATTTAATCATCTTTGAAACTTTTCGATTGGTAAATTGAATTTTAAAAATGATTTCTTTTTTTTTTTTTTTTTTGATGATAGATGTAGATAATAAAAATATGTAAATAGTGTATTCAGCTTTCTTTCATCCCGCAAAGCCTTAAAGGAATTTTATTAATTTAATTATATGAATCATTATATTATTTAAAAGTTTTTCATCAATCAAATATATACAAAAATGTTTTCAATCCACTTATACGATACTTTAAGTACAAGAACTGTCACTTATTTCATTGATATACGTCAACCTGCAGTTCATTTAAGTAATCAATTTTCAGGTCAGTCAGTATATTAGAAGCTTTCGGGTCAAGTCAGTATTTCAAAAACTTCAACAGAGTTATTTTTGCTAAGCTACGCAACATAATTTTATTAGTCAATTTTTCTTTTTAAAAATTGTCATTTTGCAGAATTTCTAGTAATTCTACTAAATTATTTTATTAAAAAATATAATTTAGTGATCGAACATTTTTAAAACTATGTTTTCAATTTAATAACTGTTATTTCTTAAAACTATTTCCTAAGAATATCATATTAACATCACTGATTGATTAAGGAGAGTTTTATATTTTTCTTACTTAGGGAAAGTTAAAGTTTATTTCTTTAAGCTTTACGTACAAAAATAACTGTCACAAAATTAGAAAATAGAATAAAAATTTGCTTTTAGTAGTAATAATTTTTTTAAGCATGTGATAATTTATCGAAAAACAAAAAGGTTTCTTGTTGAAATTTGCCTTTTTTATTTTGCAAAAAATTTCAGGAAATATTCATTAACTTACTTTAAGAAGAATAGAGACTATTCGAGTTGAAATTTTTTTGAGCTAATTTCATTCAAGTTGAGCTATTATTTTTCTTGAGCTTGAAATCAGATCTAATTCAAGTCAATCATTTCATAAATGAACATGAAGAAATTAACCTTGAGCTAAACCTTAACCTTAACCCCCCCTGAACCCATAAACCCTAACCCTAAACCCTAAACCTTAACTAAATCGGCAATTTCACAAAAGAATTCTTTAATCTAAAAGAAATATTCTGTAAACAAAATTAAGATACAAGTTTTGTTAAGATTTATTTTTTGTTTATCTCCTTTAAAAAATATTCCATAGTCCATAGAATATAACAATCTATTTAAAATATTTTCATCACTTTAAAATTTATTCTAACTGTAATATTATGTTTTCTCTGTCACAATTTCTGTAATGGAATTTTTCATTTTATATATCAAGTAAAGTTTTTTAATTCAATACAACAAAAAAATGTTGAACTTAAAAAAAAGTAAGCACGTCTCCAAGAGAATTTATTTAAAGGCAAAATACACATACATATGTATAGAATAGATAAAATTTAGTCAAACCCTATACTTTGCAATTTTAAACCCACTCCTGCATATATATATAGTACCAAAATACATACAAGTATATAATATTCAATTTATCATACTCAATAAACATAATCAGATTTTTGCATTGCGTGTGGTTGTTAGCCTTATAAATTCTAAAACCCAACACATTAAACTTTAGACTTGCATCTTTCATATGTATATATTCCTTAAGTATATTTATATTGATATATTAAGAGAACAACAATAAAAAAAAACACTGCCAAAAGTTGAAAATGCCTGAATGCAAGTGAATTAATCGGTCGCAAAAAAGGTTGTAAAAAAAAGGAAAGAGATAAAATATAATAGAACAAAGCATACATGAAAACAAACAAAGCAATTGTTTTATGTTTGTGTTTTGTTTTTGGGTGATTTATTGCTAAAGATTTTAGGAAAAAAATTTTAAACTAAAGAGTGGGAAAAAACTTTTGCTAGAACTTGTTTTTAATAGATTTAATACTTGATACCAAGAATTTTGTTTTGTTTTGTGGCTAAATGTGGTAGCCCCGTATTTAACTGTAAACGCGGTTATTTTGGTGTAATTCATTTTAAATGACTTAGTTTTTATTTTAATTTTAAATATTTTGACAGTGTATTAAGTAGTATTATTAAAATTTTTAAGAGTTCTCTTTGGTGTTTATAAAATTTAAAGAAGAATTCTTGACAACCAAAACGAAGTTAGTTATAAAATATTTTAAATTTTTTTTTATACTAATACTTAAACATGCACCCTGAATTGTTTTTCTATATATTATAACTTTCTTGGTTATTTATTGCAAAGCATTCAGGAAAACTACGAAAAAAAAAAAACTTATTATTATGTGTTTGACTAAATTAATACTGGTATAAATTCAGTTATTTTTTCAACAATTTCCAAATTTTTAATTGAAAATCCTTTATCTAATCTTGCATACATACAATTTTATGGAATTTTTTATTATTTATAATAATATTTATTAGGTACTAAGTATGTACTGAAAAGATAATTTACAAACCATTTTTTAAAATAATTATTTTTAAAAATCTAAAAAATTATTTTGATATTTGCAGTTATTTTTACATTAAGAGCTGGACTGGGATTCTTTATCGGTAAGAAGTTTAGGGTGAAAATGAGAAAGTCAGATTTTGACATAATAATGGTATGGCAAATATGTCAAAAGTCATTCTCATCCTCACTTCTCATCGAGACAGAATCCAATCTCTGCCCCCGAAAATATAATTGTACCTGATTTTTAGTTAAATAAAATTTACCAAAGAATGACATTGATTAATTTTGTGATTACAATTTAGGTTGCACCGTTATAACGTTATATAAATATCAATAAAGATTTTTGTGTAGAATTTTATAAAACAAAAATTTTGAAAACAAATATTGATTAAAATAGTAACCTTAGTTTATATGCTGTACTTTTTCGTCAAACCATAAATAAAATAAATATTACTTGTGTGCATTTACAAAAAAAAAAAAGAAGCCACTAATGATAGAAGAATGTTTATGTAATTTTGTCAATGTCAAACTTTTTAGGATAATTAAAAAAAGTGCAATTCAAAGTTTTTACTGCTCTATTTGTATTTTTTATTTGATAGATTTATTTCTAGCTATTCTAGAAATGATAGAACTACACATTTTTTATTTTAGCAAAAAACTGAAAAAAACTTTTTTCTATTCATGTAGCAAAAATTTTAATATTTTTTTTTTTTTTTTTTGTGTTAAGTAGAAACCTTATTGCAGTTATATAGTTTTGAATACTCCTTGAAACTTGTAAATACGAAGCAAATGTCAAATAAATTTACAATTTGAAATAAAATTAAATTCATGCCTTTAATATGCCAAACTGTACAAAATGAAAATTTTAATTAGTTTTTTTTCTTTTTCTTTTTTAATAATTAATTTTTTTTATCTCCGTTTTCTTGGGTAAAAGAAGTATAAATAGCTGTAAAAATTATTAATGTGATTTAATTTGATGGTATTTATTATGAAAATTATTCTAAAGATTTCGAATGCTTGTCAAAGTAAATCAATTTATTTTTAAAAAATATTAAAATCACATTAAGAACCTTAACTTTTGACTAAGTTTTGTGATGGAAAAAACTAAAAGGACAAAAACCAAAAAAAACAAAAAAAATAATGAATATTTTTCATCTGTTTCTAAGTTTTGACGTCATATATATATATATATATATTTTTGTTGTTGTTGTTGTTCTGATCTTCATTACTTTAAAAGTACCCCAAGTAAAGAATTATTTATTAGCTTCTGGTCAAGGATTTCAAATTTAATTAAATAGTAGCATTATTCTAAAATGTTTTGACTGGTAACCTAAACTAAATTTATATTTTAGTAAGAAAAAGAAAATTAGGAAAATTTATTTGATCTAATTTGATACTATAGTTATGATTAAAAGCATTTTAGGCAACTCATCCTTTTTGAATATAGAAAAAAATAAATCAAATGTATTCCATTTAATGGTAGGAAATTTTAAATAAATTGAAGTAATCTTTAAATTAAATTAAATTGTCTATTATAAATCATTATTTATATATATATATATATATATATATATAATAAATCACTACACATAAATAGGCAAAATAAATTTAGTAAAATTTCATATCAATAACATTAAAAATAGAAAAAGGTTTCAAAATGAAAATATCTTTGAAAATCAATCAAGCAAAATATGAAATATTTAAGTGGCTTAACAGCTTTAAACTTAATTTTCTAGATCCCAAAATGAAATTTCTATACAAAGTCAGAACTTCGTTTTTTTTTTTAAAACTATTTTATTATATATATATTGAAATTCTAGTAAGTTAAAAGGAAACAAGATAAATTGCTAATTTTCAAAATAAAATAACCATCTTTTTTATTTAATTCAAAAGGATTGAAAAAGAAACGAAAGGAAAACTAAGATACATGAATCTTTTTTGAAGTGTATTGAATTTTTGTTTTTGTTGTTGTTTTTATTATTAATGGTATTGAGTCCTTTAATATATTATTCTATTCAGTGGTTTTATTTTAAAATTAAGTCATGCACCAAAAATTATGAATTTTATATGGAAATGAAAATTGAGTTTACAAAAAGAAAGTCAGAAAATTAGATTTAGGAAAAATAATTTTTTCTAGTATGTTTAACATAAATAAATCAAATAGTTGTTAGAAGATTTTTAAAAAAAATTTCAAATTATGATTTATATCTTGATTATAGTAAAATATTAAGTATTAAAGATAAATTTAAGTCAAAACTTTGATTTTAGGTGTATTCAAAATAAATACCACAAAAATATTTTAAAAAAATGAAAACATTCAAAAAAATAATTATTATCTATCAAAAATTAATTAATCAGTTACGAAAAATCAAAAGTAAAACATAAAATCAAATCATAAGGATAATTTTTACTTAACTCTTTTCCAAAAGTTTTATACTTTCCTTTTTGAAAAATCTTGACAATTTCTCTGGTTCTAGTTTTTTTGTTTTAAAATTATTAGCTTGACAAAAGTAAAACTTCGATATCATCGATAAATCTGATATCAGCTGTCATATTAATCCTGATTTTAAGTAATTTATTGATCTTTTGATTTTTATTAGTAGCTATGAGCTAGAACTTGTAAATATTTCATAATTTGACTTAAGCTGCCTGCATAGTGCCGGCTTACAGTTTAACTGATGCCGATTCCGATACACAAGACTATAAAGTCGTTATGGGAAATCAATAGGAATATGCTCAAAGTGTTCAGAGTACAAGCCTACCAAAGATTCACCTATCGCAATGGGAATTGTTGTCGGCTTGGCTGTAGGCCGGCACTCTGTAGGCAGACTTAAGAGAAGTTATTAGAATATCGATCCTTTGCAAAATTTTCTGAAGGTTTAAACCAGAATTGTGAATGGTTAAATTAACTTAGTAGAAACACTGAGTCGAAATTTTTGGTAGGTACTGATTTCAAACTCCTGTACTTAAACTGAATATACGGTAAAAAGTGAAGTTTCACGTGTCAGGTTTAGCAGGGCAGATTAATTTGATTTCAGTCTGGTTTGCCCTGAATTGAACTTTATTTTATACTTAATGTCCTGAAGAGGGCGAATTAATTAAAGAATTTCGTCATTTCAAATTTATTGCCATAAAGATGTTTGCAACTACTAACATGAATTTATGCATGTCATTTCAAATTTATTTTGCGTATTATTTGGATCGTAAAATTAAAAAAAAGCTTAAAATTTAGCAATTGATTATCTTGTGTACTGTTATAATTTTATATTTATTTCACTATGTTGTTATATTAGTCCCATTCAAGCCTAAATAAGACGCAATAAATAATTATCTTAAACTTTAAATATTTTTGGTATAATGGTTAAACAAAAATTATTATGGTTCAAATGTATTTAGAGATGAAATAAATTTGATGTCATTCCCAAATCTGTTCAGCTATGTATAGGAATCCAAGTAAAAATGATGCTCGTAAATAAGTGGAGCAAAAAATTTGTACTTCTAGTGCTTTTTAGTAAAACTGAAACAATTTATATTTGGGCTTTAGATTTGATAGATTTAAGCTTCGGTTGAAATGGTATCCGCTTGAAAAGGATTAGGAATATTTTCAAATATCTAGAGAAGAGTGCATTTTGATTTGAAGAATCAAAGGGGAATCAGATGGTTTATTTTTTCTTTTCCGATTTTTCAAATTTTGTTAACCTTTAGAAGTCAAAAGTAGATTTTCAGTTATTGTGATCACCGACTTTGAAAAAAAACAAATTTAAGGAAAACGTTTTAAAGTGTTGTTCACTCACTTCTTTCCCTAGAGCAAAGGATATTCAAATGCTTATAACTTTGATAAAATATTTATAAAATAATAAACATTACTTTAAGAAAATTATTGAACCCCTAAAAAAGAAATTCATACTTAGGTATTACGAAATTTTTTTCTTATACAAATATTGCAAAAAATTACTATAAATAAAATAAACGTCCTTCTCCTTTCTTCTCTTTTTCAATAATATTAGATTATTTAGTCTAATGAAATGAAAATAAGAAATACTTTTGCCAAGTTTTTATTACAAGGCAAGAAATCCTAGATTTTTTGTTTGTTTTTTTTTTTTTGTATAGATACAATAAATAAATTATTTAAGAGTTGGAAGATTGAAAGGTCTGATGAGTAAATGAAAAAAAAACCCATTCATCCGTTTACATATATGTACTTTAAATATAAAATAGAAGATCTTTCACTCTTCATTACCTAAACAGAGTGGATAAACTTGAATAAACCTTGAAAGTATTATAGTTATATAACAATAACTTCAAATTGATTTTCTATCTTAATTAATTGTGTTGAAAGGAATACAATAGATCTATCGGGGTTATAGAATTCATACAATTAAATAAAATATAGTTGAATAACTATAAAAGAAAATTTGTAATTATTTTGAAATTATATTTTTAAAAGTCATCTAAAACTTGATTTATATTCAAAATAACTTCATTAAGTTGTACTTATAGATTCCTTCTATTTCTTTTCATTCATTTTAAAGAGCAGAAAACAAAAAAAGGATAAATTAAATATTATGAAAAGGTAAACATATAACTATCCTCTCTCCCCCCACATATATAAACAAAAAAAAAGAAAAAAAAAACAAATCAACACTTTTTTGAGTAAACTTTTTAAAATTCAACCTAGTTTAATAATTTTAAGCATATGAAATAAATAAAACTTTATCTAGGTTTTTTAAAAGGTTGAAAACAAACTTTCAGAAATTTATTTTTTGTCCTAAAAATTCATTTTTTTTATTTCTATTTTATGTTTTTTTTGTAAACTTACCTAAAATATTACGTAGGGATGGACGTTGGTAAAAAAACATCGTTGTTTTTTTCTATGTAATGCATCGCGCTTTGGCATCGGTTGTTACACGATGCATCGAAGAAAAACATCGAATTTTTTCTATACATCGATTCGTTCTTAAATTAACCTCAGATTAAATGAAATAAATAAAAATTAAACATATATAACAAATTAATTTTATTTACGAATAGCTTATATAAACATTAAACATTAATATAAGCATTTAGTTTTCAGCATTTTCATATTTAATCATTTTTTTTCATTTTATTTATTATGCTTAACTCCACCAAAAATACCTAAAATTAAGGGTAAAAAGAGACTTGTGCCGCTTTGAAAAATAGACTTTCAGAGGGCACAGATGTGCCCAACATTGTTAAAAACTTATATGCAATTTTATATAGCTTTAGGAACTGAAGTTTAATATCTTTCCAGACTTCTAATGGGTTTTTTTATTCAATCTTGCTACCGTCAAAGATAAATAGAAAGCTCATCGCAAAGGCTGTCTTCGGATTTGTTACATTTCCAATTACGATAAACTAATTTATAATGATCAGTGCAAATGGAAAAACTTTTTCCATTTTTTTCTGATTTGTCTGAGTCGGAATCCATTTCATTTACGCTCTGCATTTAAGTTTTGAAATAGCATTTGTACAAGCCATAAAATTACGGAAGTGCATTTTTTTGAAGCGTACATCCAAAATAGTGGCAATAGCAATAGAAGTCACATGTTTTATAGAATTCATTCTTTTGTTTTGCTTAAAATTAGGTTCTGCATTTCTTTGGCCAAAGGTTCTTCTATTACAAGTGAATTAATTTGATAAAGCATGCAGTGGATCAAAGGAATAATTTTACTGCTTGTACAGTATTTGTTATGCCAATGCTTCTACTTTATCATATTCAACTTTTACATAGATCATTTTTTCGATGTATCGTAAAAAAACATCTATGTATGTATCGAATAAATCAAGCGTCATGAAATACATCGGTTTCTTCGATGCATCGTTCTAAAAACATTGAATGTTTTTATAAAATCGATGTATATCGTCCATCCCTAATATTACGTGCTTAAGTTGAAAAAATTTAAATCAAAGATTATGCTTTAATTATGTTTGATATTAGTAGATAGCTAAAAATCTTAGAGAAAAAAATGAAATAATAATTTTAATTATATATTTGAATGTTTAAGAATTTAAATTAAGTATAATAAAGTATCACTGAGGTTTGAATTTGAGGCTGATTCAAATGACCTTTTGGATTATTCAAGATGTGCATTAGACTAAAATTTGATGTGAATTAGGCTTAGGCAATTTAGTGTATAAGGCAGAATTTGTCTTGAAGAAAGTTAGTTGTAAAGAATACCAAATACTTTTGTTATTCTATCTAAAACAAGGGTCTCTAATTTAGTTATACGGTGGACAATCTTTAACATTTAAAATAAAAAGAAATTTTTCTGTGCTGTTTGATTGATAAATCATCCTTTTAATGAATACAACTATACATTAGGATGGGTTACTTTCGTTTTCTAATGTTATGTTGCCTTATATCCAAACAAATAACAATTAGCAATGAAACGTTAAACTAAGTAATATCTTTAGCCTGCGATTCAATGTGATTCAATGTTTTGGGAATTTTCAAAGAAACGACGTCTAACTAGACCTATATATTTTTAAGAATCAATTTTATATTAAAAAAAAGTAAAAAATATTATATATAATGGATCAATAATTAATATAGTACAAAAATTTGTTAAAAAAAAATCTAACTTATTATGCTTTGGGCGGAAAATCTCCTTTACTCTCAAATCACGACATAAGTTTTCTGGATTCATAAGTTTCGCTTGTATTAAAACTTCTCTTGATTTGTTTTCTTACGCATAAGGATTCATAGATTCTTCCATCACTATTTTCACAGTACGTTCAACCGTCTGCGTATGACATTTTACCCAGACTTTTAATAATCTTGTTTATTTCTTAATTAGTCATGTGTCGAAGAATAGATATATTGAAAAACATTTGTTACCAATCTATGAGGTCAATAGATTTTTATTGGTATCAAAATTTACTGTCAGCACTTTAAATACACGAGGTAGCTCTCCTTTATGAGGTGAATTTCATGTTTTAAGTACCTTTTTGGTAGTTAGTTCCTCATTTTAACCATCGACAACATCGACAAAGGCAAATTTTTTGATCTGCAGATAATCTATATATGGTGGTCCATTTAAAAATTGGAATTTCATTTTGCTATAACAAAAGGAAAACTACTCAATATTTTTCAAAGGTTGTACATTATTTGAATTTATGACATTTATTTATGAAAAATAATTTCAGTCAAATAACCACCACGGCTTGCTTGGCAATAGCCTATTTGATTGTGGCGTTCGCTGTATTGCACGCCATCCTGTTGAAACCAAATATATTGTTCAAGTCTTCAGCTTTAATTTCCGTGAAGAACCAATCGGTCAACAGTGCGCGGTTATGCTGTTTTTAAGTAGAATACTTACCACTTTGGAAATAAGTTTTCAATATTTCTCAACTTTCTTCAATTGAATAGCTTCCCATTTCGTAAATGTCAGAGGTTTAAGTACCAATTATTTGTTACTTCTCGAAGCACCTAATATGACCTAATTAATAAAAGTCCACAAAATATTCTTTTTTAATTAAATAAGAGAAAATTCTTTCTATGTAAAAATGTTATTTTTTTTATAATACAAAATTTATTATAAAATTACAAAAAAATTTTTAAAATAATTACCAAAGGGAATACCAATATGGCCAACAAGTGATAGCTCAACTAAATTTAAACTTAAAGCAAAAATTTTTCTTTAACCAAGTTTAAACTTTAAACTGACAAACTGAAATTTTTAATATTTTTTTTGAATCAGAATACAAAAGCAAATCTAAGTAATAAAATTCATATTATCCTTGTTACGTGTTACTTGCTACTTTTACTCAAGTTAGTTAAATATTTGTTATTACTTTTATGTTATTTGAATATATTATTTTTGGTGGAAAATATACATAATAAAATAATAAAAAGAGCATTTATAGTTATGATGCAATTAAGTTTATGACTTTCACAATATAATTTTATTTTAGTGACATAAAAGTATTTATTTTTGAAGAAATTCGAATATTTACTATAAAAATTTTCTTTCTTGATATTGAATTTTATTGTTGCAATTGTTATTAGTGTGTATATAAACCAAAACAAAACAAACACAAATATTGATTATGCTTTTTAGATTTAACTTCTTTTTTTGTATCATTTGTAAACATTTTATTTGATTTTTGTTCTTTTGGTATGAGTAAAAGTTTTTATTTCAAATTTTTTTTTAACACTAAAATTTGTTTTATATGATTTCTTGGATATTTTATCTATGAAACTTTCCAATGTCCAATTTTTCATCGGTATATGTATAAAACAGAAAGTAGATCTACTTCATGCATGCAATAGAAACACAAGATAGATTTATATTGTGTGCACTTTTATTGATTTGAACGTATTATACTTTGCTGTAAAAAAATTTCATCGATCTATCATCGGCTTCTTTGACGCTTAATGTAATGGATCAATTGGCCACACTAAAAACAAGTTTAATGGCACTAATTGTAAATTATTCAATACTTTCAAGAAAAAAACAAAACAAAGGAAGAAAGATGAAGGAATTTTTGAATTAAATGAGTTTATGGCACACGAGGATACTTTAACAACTTTATGATAATTGCTTTTCTGTTTGCTGGCTGCATGGGGATGCATAAGTTTAATTTCAGGCAAATGTACTTATAAAGCTATTGAAATGTTCATGAGTTTTTTTTTTTTTTGTAGTAAAAACTGTGAAAGCAATTGTTTATGTTAGCAATGCTATCCGAAAATTAAGTTTTATATGAGACTGTTTTTTTGTTTATATTCTCTCTGCTCTTTATATTTATTACATGTAATCTTGAAAGGTTGTGATTGTGAGAAATATTCTTTTGTCATCTTCCAATAAACACATGTCAATTTTTTAAATCAAACTAAAACCAAAATGAAGATAATTTTTTTTATCAATTTCATTGTATTCTCGTTAAAAAGTCATTAAGGGCGTGTACCAACGGTGGTACATATCGGCTATAGTTTTTTAAATAAAAGAAACATTATGTGATTAAAAATAATTTTTTTTTTTTTAAGTTTGAAGGTAGCTAGGTAAGATTTTCGTAATATGTGAAGTGGTTGTCAGTGGAAAACCTCATATTTGACAAGGAGATTTGCAATTCGTAGAATTTATTTTCTTTTGTTTTTTTTTTTTTGGTTTATTACGGTTTCCAAAGAAAATAGAGGACTAAACATATCCGTTTAGTTAAAAATAAAATTAAAATATTCCGTCTTGATTATTTAATCGATAAGTTATTTATTTTTTTTTTTATGTTGTTGTTGCTGTTGTTGTCTTAAACTTTTTCGAAAATTTTATAACATCATTTTCGAATTATTGATGTTTTTTAAAAGATAAAAACTACCATTAGGGAATTAAAGTACTTTTAAAAAGTAAACAAAAAGTAAAATTTTTATAAATACAAAAATGAAAATCTATATCTATTGTTTTAGTCTAATATCCTTTCAAACGATCCAACCTAGGTAGTAAAATTTTCAAATTAAGTTATCTGTAGTTAAATGTACTATATTTAATTTAACAAATGTTATTAGATAAATTTCCATTTTCGTTAAATAGCTCCAAGAAAATAAATAATTGTTAAAATAATTTTCAAAGTGGCTTTAATAGGTGTAAGCATTCTATAATAACTGAAATTAAATTGAATTTTGATATTCATAGACATGACTAGGTTCCCTAAAATAATTTTATTTAAATAATTTCAATAATACAGAAGGCTGACCTAATTTTGAAAATATATTTAGAAAGTTCAATAATACTTGAATTCTTAGAGTTAATTGAAATCAGTCTTCTTTTAAATTTTATGTAATATCCGAATAGAGTTAGATAATGACCTAATTAGTTTGCTTTTAAAAAGGGATCAAAAGCTTTATTATAGAATAATTAAGGTTCTATTATAGAACATGATTCAGTAGCGTAAGATGTGAAAGAAAAAAATTTTACCATAAAATTTTTTATAAAGAAAGATTACCTTTACTTGTAAATTTTTTTTTTTTCACATCATATGCTAAAGAATAATAAGAAAATAATTTCTTATTTGTATTACAGGTTGAATTTATTTTAAATATTTAAATTAATTTTTTGATGGTTAAAAATAATAAAAATTCTTACTCAATTAGAATAATAAAAAAGTAGTCTTTATTTCTTTTGTATCCGTTAGTTTGAGTTAACTTTAAAAATTTTATGAAGTTTTAGGATTTTAACACAGTTAAAAGGCTTTTGAAATAAATTAAAGCAGTGCATTAGAGAAATTTTTATAGAAAAAAGCCAAGATAGCAATTTTTATTGATATCTAAAAATATAGCCAGGTTTCTCTTTTTGTTGTGCTCAAAGCTAACATCCAATTAGAACACAGATATAGTAATCTAACAAAAAAAAAAAAAAATACTTTAGATATTCCTTTTTGATATTTTACTTTTGGAATAATCCAAATTAAGAGTTAAGGGAAGGTAAAGGGGATTTTACTAATCACTACTTACATTTCAATTGCTGTATTGATGTATTGATGCTGTAAATGCATTGATACAAATGTATTGATACAAAATGTGTCAAAGACTAAGACGTATGAAGTTTAACTTTTGAAGCTGTGTGTTTTGTTTGACGGTGTTTTTTTTTTTTAATGTATTTCCTTTTATAAGGATAAAACACACAAGACCAAGAAAACTTTACAGCCTCAAAATGGTATTCCAATTGATTTACGATACTATAGCGAAAGATTTATATTTTATTAGCTTTCTTTTCGCTACTAACAACAATAAATGTCAAAGAGTTTTTTGAATCTGTTCTTTTCGTGTGCAAATATAGCAGTAACTTTCTTGAGGAAAAAAAAGAAGAAATTTTCTTAAGGATGTGAATTTTTTTTAAAATATTAAAAATTTTAATTAAATTTAATTTTACAAATTTTATAGACATTGTCAACTATTGAAGCAAATTTAAAGTTTTTTTCATTGAAAATAATCAAAAAATTTTACCTGTCCTGAATTAGTGATGCCTGCACCATATAAAATTTTCATCTTCTTCCACGCTAGCTTTTTTTGCGTCGTTCTAGACTCTTTAGAAGCTTGAGAGCTGCGGTGAATTTGCTAAAAATGTACACACCCATCATCACACATTTTGGTGAAATCAAAGGCGCTTTGACTGAGTTTGATAACCATCATATCCATTATGTTAAATACTGGATCAAATCTTTCATTGAAAATGAAAGCTGCTCCTTTGGACGCTATCTTAACAATTTTTTGCCATTAAGTATGTGTTTAGATGCCATACTTCAGACACATTCATTTTAAGTATGGCCACCTAAACACTTTTCGAACAACTCAGTTTTGGTGATTATTAAATTCTATAGAAAAAAGCAAACTGATAAGTTAAAGTTTAAGTATAAGAGAGTAAATAGAGGGAGAGCGGATGAGATAAAAAGTCGATCGGATGAGCGTGCTCTTCACAAAATGAATTTATGCCTGAAATAGAGTAATCCGTCAAAATGACGGATTGGTAGTTCTAGTGTTAAAAACATTTAATTAATTTGGAGTTTACATTCAAAAGTATATTCTAACTAGTTTTATTATATTGAATTGATTTACCGTAAATAATAAATGCAATTAACTTAGTTAAAAGATACAAATTATACTTTTCTAAAAGATTTGTAATGTAATTATTGCAGTCAATATACTTTCGAGTGTGAACTTGCCTCAAAAGCTCCTTTAAAAATTCCACTGCAGACACTTTTGTATGAAATATTACATAAAGCATTAATTCAATGGAAATTATTCACTTAATTATAATTTAATTTAAATCAGAGGAAACCCTTTTTGATTAAAGTAAGACAATTTTAAAACTAAAGCAAAGATTAGAAGTATAGTCTGACATTCATAGAATTCTCAATTAAAATATTTAGATTATTTTTTGTTGTTGTCTGTTTCTTAATTAATTAAATAATATAAATACGATTGATATATGTTTTAAGTTGAAAAAACTTTAATTTATCGCAAGAATTTTTATGATTTATTACATTAACCGGTATCGAGTAGAATAATGTGACTATTATTGTTTTAGTTATAAAAGTAAAAGTATTAAATTTTATTTTCTAGGCTTACTTTAGGTCAATGATGGTGAACCACGAAATATGACTAAACTAATATGGGTTACTATAATAAACCCATAGCTCAGCAAAAAAACAAAAAGTGCAAGATAATAAATAAATAGTAAATAAAGAGTTTTGAGTTGATAGTATTTATAATTATTATTTTCCTAATTATCACAAAGTCAAAATTATTTCATGGCACGTCTATGACGTCATTAAACATTTCTTTAGAAAAATGGCACGTTGATACGTAAAGGTTCGCCATCCCTGCTCTAGGTATTTGGATATAGTTTTTGAAAATTTGAGAGTATATCCATAATAGATATCTATCTATCTATTTATCTATCTATCTATCTATAGCAAATTTTAACTTAAACCCTTTTCTTTTGTCTTCTTTTTAGAAAAAGTATGATAATATTCTGGTTTATAATTTTAATTGTGATGTTGTTGATATTCTTAATTAGCAGTAGTATATGTCAAAACATAAATAAATATCAACAGTTTTCTTTAATTTTGATATCACTCCTGAGTTTTTCAGGAATGACTTGTATTTCATTTTATTCACAAAAGTAAACAAATTTTAAGTATAGTAAATTTTTTTTGGCTATGTTGTTTGATCATTTAACACTTTTCTTCAAAATTCAGCAAAGAAGTGAAATTTTATTTAAGCACAAACACTTAAGGATTAGCAAATATTTATAATTTATTGGAAATACATTTAATAAGAAAAATTCATTAGCCCATTTTGATTGTAATGAAGATGCTTTCAAGTATTTTATTTTATTTTTCTTTTGATTTCTAAGCTTTGTACTTTTACTTAACTTCAATTCTTGCATTACGTTTAAATATTAATTTCAAAACTTTTTCAAATATTTCCATTACTTCAATGATTTTTTTTTTTAATTTTTAATACACATCCAAATTATTTTTCAAGTTTTTAGCTATTTCAATTATTTTAATGACAGCTTGTCAGATGAAATTTATCATCAATATTTGGTTTACCAATATTATCGCCTGTTTTTTTTATATATTTTATTCATGATATTTAAAAAAAAAATTTTTCTGGGTTTGATAATTCATATTTTTTGAGGACCACTTGTATTTCTATCATGTATTGTCCTCACGATTTCATTTACTTTTTTTCATTTATTTCTATTATTTTTTTGAATTATATTTCAAATAATTTTTTCGGTAATTTTTTAATAAAATGAAATTATATGTAAATTGTTAAAGATTTATCTAAAATAAAATAGAAAATTATTTGAAAAAAATCTTATGTATGATTAAAATAGTTTCCAAATAAGAAATGTCAAAATAAAAATTATTTAGTAGCTACAAATTATTATTATTTCTCCTTAATTATACTCAACCAGATTTTAGTCACCTCAATAGATACTCCCAGCCATTGTTATTTATCTCCAAATCTAAAATTATGCTTCTAAGGAGTTTTTTTTTTTTTTTTTTATAAATAAGAACATGAAATTTTTTTTCCTAAGGGAAATTAAGTTGCAGATAAAGAAAGAAAGGATGTGCGCTTTTATTGAACTGATCTATATTGAGCTAAATAATATGCTCTAATAAATTACTTTAAAGATCTGCAAATAGTCAAAAATCAAATCAATTTAATTTAAGCTAAATTCCTTTTGCTCTTTTGATTAAGTAAACTTAATAGAACTTAATAGAATTTTGATCTGAGCTTGCCTCTTGGTATTCCATCTGTTATTTTTAATACTATACCTAAATTTATCTGGGCATCTTAAGCGCAATTTACTTAGTCCTCTTACTGTGAAGTGGATACACTAGAAAATCACTTCAAGTAAAGTTCAAGTGAAGTTCTTTAATATGTTGGTGTCATAAGATTGTTTGAAAAGCTTACATCATTTTGAAAATTTCTCTCTGGATTGATATTATATTGTTGAATTTCTCATGAACATCAGTAAAACTGATTGTAAATTCGGTTAAAATATTTCATTAAATTCTTTTCATATTTACTTACTTAATACAGACATATCAATTGGAAAAATAATTGACTAGTTAGTTGGTGTATATTAATTTTTTAAAATTAAATTAATTTCCTTTTTAACTGAATTACACAAAGAAAATAAAATTGATTGAAAGCAATATTTATAATAAATTTTATTTAAGAAGACAATCACTAGACAAAAATAAATAAGTAAATAAATAAAAAACTTGCTCCAATGAAGAATTGAATTTTGGTATATCTGATAATGAATACTAGTACTCAACACCTTCGCTACCAAATGATTTGAGAAATTGTAAATATTTGAGATTACTATAAAATCGTTGAGAACAATTGAGAATTGCATCCTATTATTTCTAATTTAAGCCACAACCATCATTGACATAATTGTCCATTTATTCAAAGCCGTAAGTAAATAAATACTTGTATTGCTAATAATCAATATTTTTCTTATTTTAATTACTGTTAAAGTAATTAAGAAAAATAAAAAAAAAACTAAAAATATAGTGGTATATATAAAAACAGAAAAATCTTTGGTTCTTTGCTTTCAATAACATTAGCCATTAATAAAATTTTTAAATCCTTAACCTTAAAAGTCACAGTACTCTACTATGAAACCATACATTGTCATTTGATATAAAATGAAATCAGTTTAACAATACTTTGGACTTGATATTTTCTATAATATGAAAATCTTCATTTTTCTTTCATTTTATTCAACTACATTACTCCTTCATTTTATACTATTAAAGGATAAGCTTTATCTTAAGTAACGAGTTTTACTGCACTAAAGAATATAATGCAGTCTTAGCTTTCAACATTGTAAAATCATCAACGAATTATATCATATAAAAATATCCTCTTTATATTTAAGAATTTTTTAGATGGACATAAATTGAAAGGATTCTTTTATAACAAGCTTTTTGGCATTCAGTAAGTAACTTAATTTTAATAAAAACGATATTCATCTTATATTGTTAGCTTAAGGGTATTCATTTATTTGTTTTTTGGTTTTGAATGTAGAAAATTTAAGTTTAATTCCTACTTGGCCAACTATGTTAGTTTTATGACTATAGAAAGTATTTTTTTTATTTCTTTTGAATTCAGTTTTAAGCATCATAGCAAAGCTGCTTAAAGGACTTGAAAAATATTTCAATGAAATTAGATAATTTTGTTTTATAATGATTTCTATAGTTTCAGAAAGGAATTTGAAAGAAAGTTTTTTTTTTTTTTTTTGTCGTTTTTGTTATTTATGCAATGTGACCTATAGATTTATTATGCTTTCTGATAGAATTATTTTGAAAAAGATTATAATATTTTTAATACCACAAATTTTCTTTCTTTTGGTTGGAAGCTGGTTAAAATAATAAATCTTGTTATCTCTTTGTAAGAATTCAAATCTTTTTTGTTTTTCTTGTCTTAAAAAGTAAAGAATGTGTGTTTAATGGATAAACTATCTAAAGTATTGAGGGATTTTAATTCAGCTCACTCACTTTGTCAAAATCTTTACTAAAGAAGTTATTCATTTCAATTATGTCAATTGATGTCTTATCCCTAGCTATCCTATAGCTTGGTGATTTATTATATCTCTTGATATATGTATGAAAATGGAATAAGTAAGCCTTCTCTGACTCTATATGTGTGTTGATTGATCATTTTCTTTAATTTATGCAATTGTATTTTTGTTTTTTTCTTAGTAAAGTTTTTATCTACCAGAAATATTGAGATATTTTGTTTTATGGTATCAATTAATTACAAAAATTTTTTCTTTTGATGGCAACTTAAATCAAGGGAACAAAAGCAATTCATACGGTGTGATATGATTTCACTTCCCCTTTTAATAATAATATCAAAGATAAAAAAGTTAAAAAACTAATTTTGATTCAATGGAATTTATTATTTATGAATTTTTTACTACTTCAATCGTTTTACAAATATCAAAAATATTATTTGATATAAATATTTAATTTTAACATCAGCCAAGAGATTCAAGTGTAGCTTATTTTTGTCAAGTATGTCTCTTAGGGATCATTTGCTCAGGCAATTGATTTTGGCCATTGAAAGTCGAAGATCTAAAAATCTTAAATAACAATGATTGACATTTAATATCCTTTATTTTTGTGTAATGCCTTTGAATTTTGTTAATTCAATATAAATTTCATCTATGAAAAATCGTATATTACAGAAGTAGGCGCTATGTTATCATAGTTAAATCCTTTGAACTTTACCAATAAATCAGTAAAATTTATGCAGTAGTGCTAAAAATGAAATATTGTCTAAATGTTGTCAGCAAATAAATAATAAAATACTGTTCCATTTATTTTCAATACAGTAAAGGATCGAAAGTTTTTAAATTATTTTTTCCCATTGTGAAGTTTTTGTATAAATTTAGTATTTTAAATTTTATTTTTTGTAAATATTCTGCTCTAAAATATTAATCTAAACTTAGTTAAGGTAGCAAAAATAATAAAATTATGGTTTGATAAATTTATCTGGAAACTTTTAAAATTTTCCAAAGTTAGAAGGATTTAAATTTCGACATTTTAAAAATCATGGAATTCAGGTTATTGCACAAAAAAAATCATTTAGAGTCTTATAACATTCGAATTATATAAAAATTAAAGCCCACAGACTCTTTGATACGTATTTAACTTTTAAATAAATAAAATAAATGTGCAAAAAAAAAAAATAATCACAACTATTAAAAGTCTATTGAATAATAAATTATCAGGAATTGTTTTTTGGATACAGTAAACTACACCAAAAATTCAATATTTTATACACATATTAAATATTTTTCTATATACATAAAGAAGACTTTTTTAACCAAAGAACAACTTTCCCTAAAAAAAAGGAATCTTTTAAAGGAATAACAAGGTCAAATAGCTGAAAAAAAGAAACAAAAACATTACTTTATTATTTAAATTAACTTTTTGTTTTATGCCCTTAAGTAGGAGAACCATTCTCTTGGATTTTATTTTACCAAATTTTTGAAAATAAATTAATTCTAAAAAATGAAAAATTTTTTAATATTCATAAATCAATAAAACAGATTTTTAATAAAACAAATATCCTAGATCATTTTTTAAAGTCGTAAAATATCTAAATTTCATATAAACTATTATTTTAAAACTGAATACAGTAAGGTAATAAATTTCTCTGTAAAATAAATTGACTTAGAAATTTAACAGGATAAAGTAGGACCATCAAAAACAGAAGCTACTGGTGTGAAGCAAAAATAACTTTCAGTGTGAATACAAATGACCTTATGCCACCACCAGTTGCATTGCTCATGAATAATTTGGTAAAGATATGATGTCTAGTTACTAAACTAGGAAAAGTGTTTTCCTGGACTAATACCATAACATGACACCTGCAGTATTCATTTTCTATTATTTACTATTTTTTTTTTTTTTTTTGCTGGGACGTATTTCATGTCATTTTGGTGTTTTTCTGTAGTTCTTTATCAATAATAACAAGTTTTGTAAAGTATTCAACATTCAATGCTTAGGGATGAAATTGAAGTTGATGAAGTTTTGATTTAGAAAGTTTCAACAACTCATTTAAATTGTGGTCTTCTTGTAGATTGTATCTATATAGCTTTATTAAATTAAATAGATTATAGGGGGGTTGATGTTTTTTTTGATCTAACAGCAGGATAAAATTTATGTAACAAAAAAAAAAAAAAAAAGAACAAAAAAACATATAGATTTTTTTTGAAACAGGTATGGAGAGAAAATTGGTTTTATTTTTTTTTTTTTTTGCTAAATTTTTTCTTGTTGCTGGCTCCTTTAAAGTTAACTTTTTCAATTTATGTTATTTATTTTGTTTATATATAAATTCCAGAGATTTGTATGTATATATACATATATATATATATATTTTAAACGCAATTGTTTGTATAGCACTAGTAATATTTCTTTATCTTAGAAAGAAAAATTGAATTTTCCTTTAGAAAAAAAAAGCAGAAAAAATCCTATGGGAAATCCAGTTGACTACAATAGGGAGGCTGATGACTGTTTCATATTTGCAGACCTTTTCGCAAGTCGTTTGATTAATGAACTACCCCAAAGCTATTCTAAAGTATAACGGTACTTAGTTGAAAACCCCAGTCCAGCTTATATTTGACATATTATATTCTGGAAATATGTCCTTTTTTTTTTCTTTTTTTTTTTTTAAGAAGTTTTGATTTATGACCTATCCAATATGCTTTAAATTCTGACTATTTTAAAGTTTAATTGCAAGTACCATTTCTTAAGAATCTAATTTATAACAAAAAAAAAAAGTGCTCATCATAAATATTTTTATTTTAAAATTAAATTTTTTTCAGAACCAAATTTATTTTTCTTCCTGAAGATTTATAGGTCTATTAAAATATTGTACACAGTTTAAGGTGTTTTTAATTTTAGTCATTTTTTTTTTTTCTTTGTCTTATATTTCATATGGATTACGGTATATTAAGAAGAATTTTGCATAGGTTTTTAGGTTTCTGCCCAGAATGACTTCAAATATTTTGTTAAATATGAATTTTAAAGGCATAATATTTGAGAGGAACTATGCTCTTTTAGAGTCTAAATTTCTCTATTTATTAGACATACTGAATGAACTGAAAAGTTTGTAACTTTAACACTGATTTGTTACTGGTAGTGTTGAATCCTGACTTATCTAAACCTTTTAGTATCAAATCAGTACAAATTATTAACATAAGATTATATGTAAAAGATTATACTGATTTGAGAATAAAGTAGCAGGATGAACAGTATGAAATCATCATCAAATATTTCCAATTACAGAAAAGGGCTTACTTCCTGTCACCTTAATTATTATTACATTTTTTTTATAACCCTTCCTTTATTGTGGACTAAATAGTCCCTCGTTTTTTCTAACTTAAGTACAAATTTAGTTGTTGTTGTTAGTGGTATGAAGTACCGCTACTCTATTTCTTACCATTTAGCCCAGACATAGTCAGCGTTTTTTTTCCGGGCCACATACATATAACTTAAATTTACAAACGGGCCGTAATAAAAAACTGATATTTATTCATTTTATTTTTAATCTCGTGAATACGGAGATTTACAAGGTGCAATTTATAACATTGGATGATCACGCATATTTTTATAATTACTTCAGCTTTAGTCAACGCTTCATTGCGAGACAATCAGGGTATTCACATTGAGTCCGGTAACATTTAATTTCATGGTAAGCGGAGGTGAAAGGTAAGACGGAGTTTTGCAAATTTCAAAAAAGCTTTTACCCCTTCCTGAGGCAGAAATATTTCTGCCTCATGCTTTGTATCTTACTAAGACACATTTATATACACATGTTATCTGTAATATTTTCCAACACATATTCACATATTTTAGTGGACTGAGAATTGTAGGGGAACATTTCCGAAATGTTACAAGCCTCAATGTGAATACCCCCAATGATTTATTTTACCTACCAACTGGACTACTCATTAGTATTCTGTGGGTCGCATGTTGAGTATCGCTGATTTTGAAAAATATTAAGCTAAAATTTTTTTCCTTGAAAAGCAGCTCATTTGAGCTAATTTTGCATATTTCTATTAAAAAATTTGTTATTCTCTTTAAAAATATATATAAAGAATAATGAGATAAAATTTTTTTCACTATTTTTAGGTTTTAACAAAACAAAAAACTTACTTAATAAAATATTTAAGTTTAGTAAGTTGAATTTTCTATCGAATTTAATATTAAATTTTGTTTTTTTCTTTTATAAAATTTTTATTTTGGAAATTTAGTTCTATGAATAACAAAAGAACAATTTTTCTTTCCAATATTACAAAAGTTTTAGTTGGAAGCAAGTTTTACTGATGAAATTCTAATCTCGTCATGATATTAGCATAATTTTTGTTTTTCTTATATATACAATAAAACCCAAAGAAAGAATTTTGAAATCTATAAGGAAACATTATAATATCTCTTAAGATCTCTTAATACAATATTTTATCAAGAATTATTGATGAAAGTCATATAAAAAATATTTAATATGTTAATAAGCAAATTATGCTAAGAATATTTTACAAAAATTTACTTTCTGGAATATAAGTGTCACTAAAGTATCCAAAGTCAATTGGTTTTTGAAAAATTTAATAGTAGTAAATAGCAAATTATTCGATTAAACAAGTTGACATTTGTCATCAATTATTATAACAAAAGTTTCAGCTTTAAAATAAAAAAATTATCTCTTTGAGAAAAGTTAGCTCTATACTAGTCTTAGATTTTTTTACATTTGCCTTGGGGCTTTTACATTTAGAGTTTAGTATTTTGAATTTTTACATGTATCATTCGAAGAAAAATATTATAATTTTTATTAGGTATTATAAAGTTTAAAATAAAGGGCTTTTAAGCACTCTAAAAAAATGAATTATTTCAGATCAATAGCATTTCTCTAAAAATTGATAATTTGATAAATAATTTCAAAAAATTACACGGAGTTGTTTATTATTAGATCATTTGTACAAATGACTTAAGTTGTTGGCTAAAAAAACAAATAAATGAATAGAAAAATCTACCAAAGTATGGAGACTGGAAAAAAGAGCAAGATTTAAATTATTCAAAATATCTCCATTTGGAGATTTAACTGACCCAGTAGTGAAATTATTTATTAGTTAGTTTCTCATGTATAAATTCATCGTTGAATCATCTCGGAAAGTTCACTTGTGAAATATTCGTTGATGTAGAATGCAGAAAGTAGCCATCATAGCTACTTTTTAGTTATATTTTTTAAAGGGATTTTTATGGCCATTTGTTAACTAAATTCATTTATGTTTTCTCCGAGAAAGTAGGGGTTATGACTGAAAAGTAGCTCTCTTTCATTGATGAACTATAGAGCTACTTTCCCTATTGGCTATATTCATATTGAAAAATTATCATAAAATTTAGTAACTAAAAGATTTCTTTTTAATAATTGGCAAAAAAAATTACTCTGTAAATTTATTTACATCCAATAAATTAGAAGAAAAAATCATATTTATAAGTATTTATATTAAGCTATTTTTGCAACTAAATATTTTAGTAAATTTTGAAGTTAATAATCTAATAGAACACATTTTGTTATTCCTTTTTTTTTGTTATTTAATTAAAAGAAATTTCATTAATTTGATTTTTTTTTAATTAGAATATTTATTTAAATGACATGGAAACTAATTTCTTGAAAACAATTCCATGATTTATGATTGCTATTGTATCTCATTTAAACTGATATTTTCTCTTTAATACTCAAAAACTAATTACACCATTATTTACCTTAATACTAAATATCTATCTTCTATTGTTATATCTTATGTAAGTTTAATAGCTATAGCCAAATATATCTATTCATTTAATTAGATTAGGTGTACAGGTGTTATATTTGTGTAATCTTAGCGTTTATTTTATCCTTATAAACCCTTAAAAAGATAGATTGAAGAATATAAGTATATTTTTGGTATTCATAAAATTAGTTTTTAGATGAAACAAATAACAAAAGGTACAATGAGTGATTACAAAATTCTCTTTCCTTACAAATCTAAATTTTATATATTACAGTTTTACATTTAAACATACATATTATATATATTACATATATATATATATATGTCTTTTGTTATTGATATAAAATTATATTCTTTTATCTAACAATAACCACTTAACTGGATTAGATAGCATAAAAATATTATTGCTTAAGTAAAATTAGATCTTTTGTTCAAAAATTTCATTTTCACTCCAAAGGACTATCAAAATTTTAGGCTTTTATAATTAAATACAAAAATGACCTAAATATATATATATACATATATATATATATATAGATATATATATATATATAAAGTATACAAGGATAGACAAAGAATGTCTGTTATTCTGAGATATTCGTTTTTTTGTGTAAGTCAAAGAAAATAACAATATTTGTTAATTGGATTAAGTAGGTTCTAAGGATGTTCTTATAGATAAATTTATTAAATTAAATTCCTTTATTTCTAGATTTGTTATTCAAGAGCTTCTTTGATATAAGATATTTAAATTCTCTTGACTAATGGTGTTAGTTTTATGATAAATTATAATAGTTTAAAATTGTTTTAATAGTCAGGTATAAAATGAAGAATCAACATGAAAACAACATATATATTCTTGTATGAGATTAAGGATATGTTTCCTATAGGTACTGGAAACTACTGATAAGGATAATCTTGTATTTATTTGGATTATATATAAAAATTTGTTAAATTATTAGTATTCTTAAAATATATACAAGAAAATTTTAAATAGATGTTTGTATAATGTATTTGAAAATATTTTATTAAAAAACATAACAACATAATATTAATATCAAAAATTTTCAAATTTAAGTTTAAACTTAAATGTCAATGACTTTCTTAAGGACCATAATTTGTTTGTATTTATATAATTTGATGATCTTTAAAGATTTTTGCTTCTATTTTAGATCTTATTATATTGAAAAATAAATTATTATCATTTCCAAAGCACCAATTGAAACAGTATTTTAAATTTTGTATTTTTTGATATTTGATAGTTTTGTTTTTTAACAATTATTTGCCGCTTGAACTCTTTAAATGGTATTAAAATTTTGATTGTCATTGATATGACATTTAATCATATTTATTGTGTAAGAATCATATGATTGGATTCAAAAAATTTTATATTTTGACTTAAATTTGCTGTTAAGGTATTAAGTGGGTTTCAACGGTTTCAAAAACGATTTTTTTCCATATATCAAATGAAATATTTTATATTAAAACGATTTACCATATAAAAGACACATATTTTATTTGTACTTTTTGAAATTTAAACCATTGGGACCTCATTCCCTGTGACCCTTAAAAAAAAAATTGTTTTCTCTTAACCAGGATATTTTATGACAGATTCATTTGAAATTAAAAAATCAAAAATTTTCTGTTCGTGATGGTTATGGCTCGTACTTGAACGAAGGAAAAAAAAAAATTAAAATTTGCATTTTTGAAGGAGTTGTGAACCAAAAGTCCCATTTTTGAGTAAAATTTGCAGCCTCTATAACTTTGAAAAATTACTTAAAATAGAGAAACAAAAAAATCCTTCTTTCAAGTACTAGAAAATATTATATAGATGAAGTGTGTAAAAATTGAAGAAGATCGGTTCATAACTTTTTGAGAAATCTTGGCTACCGATTTCAAAAATAGAGTTTCGAGAAAAAAGCGATTAAAATTTTACATTCAAAAAACACGTGGCCTAAAGGGCGAAACTTCCAAAGACCATATCTCTTAGAATTTTACTCGGATGGTATTTAAATTTGGGAGAATATTCTGCACATATTAATAAATAAGCAAATAAAAGAAAAATTGATTTTTTTAAAATTTTGAAACCCACCCAATCCCTTAATTGGAATTTAAATAGATTTTATCAAAGATACACTGCTTATCAAAATAAATCACCACAAAATCAGTTACGTGGTTTTTAAAAAAACACTAAATTTGTTAAAATATGAGCGTTTTTATTTAGGTTACAATTTTAATACTTTTGAAATTTTACAAAAAAGTGACATTTATGCCATTGGTTAATAAACTATAGTTTCAACCTTGAATTAAGTTTTAATTCCGCTATATTTGACGGCACATCATGAGTCAGCTTTCATTTTGGTTTTTAGGCTAGGGGGGACACCAGGTAAGGGAAAAATTCGTTAATTTTGAGTCAGAAAATATGGTTGACTCACGTGTGATTTTTTTTAAAGATATTTTGAAGACCAGATATTCAAATAAAGTTTGAATAAATTTGGCAAAATATTGTGCCGTTTTTTAGCAAATTAATGAAATATACAAAAAAAATAATAATATGAATAGTCAAATAATATAATTATATTAATTACATCTAATTTAATAATAGAAAAATTTGAATTAATTAGTTTTTTTACTCTAAACATCATAAATAACTGATCATATAAATAAATAATTTCAATTTACATAATACAACAGATAATTAAGGACTAAAAATTAGCTAATTGCTCATTAGAAACACGTGTTTTGTATTTAGATATGAAATCGCGTGCTTATATGATATACAATAGAGCTTTTCTCTTTAATCCTAATATTTAAACAAAGAAAAAATTGACTTGAATTTAATGGCAAAAAAATAAGAAGAAATTCCATATGCTACCCTTTGATTATGTCTCAAATA
Organism: Acrocera orbiculus; assembly: GCA_947359355.1. Taxonomy (NCBI): domain Eukaryota; kingdom Metazoa; phylum Arthropoda; class Insecta; order Diptera; family Acroceridae; genus Acrocera; species Acrocera orbiculus. The sequence continues at coordinate 7,811,194 of OX375759.1, forward strand.
CATAAAAATTGCCTTAAAATGTTGAATTTTTAGAAAAGCTGAAAATGCTGTATTAACAAAAAAAAAAAAAAAAACAAATATTTATAGAGTATGAATGTCTATAATGAAAGCAACTTGTGATTGGTAAAATTCGGAAAGCTATTACTGGTAAAAAAAAATTTTCCACTTATAACTTAGGAATTAATCTCGGATAAAGAGTCAATTTTGGCTTTGAACTTTTTTAATATAAATTTTGTATTATTTTTCTTTTTATTTTATTTTTTATTTGCTTTTATATTTCGATAAAAAAGGTACTAAGCTCATCGAACCATATTTTTTGGTGGCTTATAAAAAACAATTTTGTAGAAAGCTTTCATGCGGATATTTATTTGGTTTTTTTTTTTTTGGGACTGTATTTTCAAGGATAACCATACAATTTAGTTAAATTATCCTTGTGCCATTTTTTTTCCATTAACTTAGCTATGGCTTAGTAAGTAACGTAGACATAAAGGAAGTGTCTTTTAAGTTATATTTAACAAAAGCACTTTGAGTTTCTTTTATTAAATTCACAAAAAAAGAAGAACTGTTAGCCTTAGTAAATTCTAAGCTTAAATCTACCTCAGACTTTATTTCTTTTTATTGATAATGAAGTGAATTAAGACGACAGTTAAGATTTTGAAAGATCACAAGCTTAGCTAATTGAGGAAAAGTAAATCGATAAGTTATTATTTGTTCTGTCGGCAAGCTGAAATCAATTTTAAAGCATCTTCCTTTAAAATAAAAACAAAATAAAATTTCTTTATATTAAATTTAATGAATTGCTTAAATAAATATCAAATTTCTTTTGAAATAAAGCATAATTGATATTGAAAATTGATATTTTTTAGCCTGTCAAAAATTAAGAGATTCATATTATCTCTAACTAGCAGATATTTAATTAAAAGGAGTGAAAACTACCTTCGAAAATAAATATTCAGCAATAAATTGGATTTAATAAAATAAAATTAGTTAGCTTTATGTTTAAAACTAGATTCATAGTAATAGGATTCACTCAATTTTTTTATTATTACATATTATTAAAATTTGGGAGGGCCATGCTACACTGCGACCGGATTGATCTATTGTGCTCCCCGCCGATCATCATGTAGGGAACCTTATATCAAGCTCCCTTCCTCTGTACAAGGCACGTAGCGAGTGAGAAGATGTCTGAGCCTCTTCGTTATCAGCCTCCCACACTCGAACAACAAGTGGGTCGGTGTCTCCGTCACCTCCTGACAGAATCTACACTGTGTAGTTGCTGATTTTCCCAGCTTGTGAAGAAATTTAATGAAAGGACCGTGTCCCGTAGCGAACCAGGTCAACATTCTGAGTGACGCTCTGTTCAGTTTCTTTGCAATTTTTTTATACTTAACCCCAATATTTTTTTTTCTTGATTATTTTTTATAGTAAAATTTTACAAAATTAAAATACTCTTTAACAGTCAATGTAAAAATAAAATTGATGTCTTTTTTAATTTTTGTGTTGTGATACAATGGCTTTTTTTTGGCTAAATTTTTTGGTTAAAAATAAGATAGGTTATTGTCTGGTCACACGTGGATATCTGAAGCAAAAATCGAATTAGAAAACTGATTTATAGTCTTGTCGTTTTTACAAGGACTAAGATAAATAGTCTTTATTAAAAAAACTAGGAGAGTTTTTTGTTAAATAAATTATACTAATTTCTTCCATAGCTGGTGATGTTTTCATTTACTGTACTCAGCTTCATCAGATTTCATGTCAGATTTTTTCTACAGGTAGAAATCAAAGAAGAGAACGCTTTTTTGTGTAATAGATTTCTGTTTAGGAAGTCATACTTACATTAATTGGAAATATCCTATTTGTATTATAAACATTTTTGTCTTATATTATTTTTGAAATCTTTAAACATCTTTTTCCTAATATACAAAAGCAGCTATCAAATCAATAGAAATGATTAGATTACGCGCTCGCCATTTCAATAGCAAATGTCATAAGATAATATTAATCTAAATGAAAAAATGTAGCCATTCTTCTTTCATCATGAAAAGTTTAAGTTTCTAAACTATGGAAACTTTTCTGATCAAAAGTAATAACAATCTTAATATCAAAAATTGCTCAATCAAATATAATATCATTTCTCTCTTAATTCTTGAATGTTTTTCTTGATTTTACTGTAAAATTTAGTTATTAAACTGATTACTGAGTATAGTAAAATTAATAACACAAAAGAATTAATATCAAATTTTTGGTTTTCTTCATTATTTTGCATAAAAATTTATATACTCAAAACAGATTAATTTAACCCCTTTAAAACAAAGGAGTTTTTCTTTAAAGTAACAAAATGAATTTGCTTAGTGGCCTAAAATTTCTACGTACTGGAAATACTGGGTGAAAATATTTTAAGAAAATTTTCTACTACTACAAATCAAAAGTTTACTCCTTGTTATTTGTTTTGTTTTGTTTTCTAAACAAAAGAAAATATAATTAATTCAATCATCTCAACTTGAGTTTTTTAATCAGCTTAATAATTGAAAATATTGAATAATTTTGTTGATTATTTTTTGTTTGTTATTCATAAAAATTGCCCTAGTTTACTTTAATAATTTTATTGAAGTTAAATTTGCAAAAAGAAAAACTTTGCTTTCTTTATATTTAAACCATTTTACAAAAAGTTTTCTCTTTTAACAAAGTACTTTTGAAGTTCTTTGAAAATATTTTACTTAAAAGTGTTCAAAATTTGTAAAATTTATTTAGGATATTCTTAAATAAATATATTAAAAGAAAATATTTATTATAAATTTTGAAAATGTGTACTCAAAAATTTATTATATTATTTTTTCTATTTTTTGTATAAATTAAACATTAACAGAAGCAAATTATTACATTTTCGTTTTTTGGGCACATTAAATTTTTATATCTGTCCTTCAAATTTTAGAAGATGAACACACCTAGACATAAATTTTCAGATGTTTAATTTATCTGTTGCCTAGCAAGCTTGCCATTAATTTTTAGGTATATATATATGGTTGAAAAGTAAGAGTAGTCCTTATTGCTGATAATGTTAACTTTTTTTGTTACTAAAACGTTGATTAAATGTAAAAATCATCCTAAGTAATTGGTAAAACACTTAACTTTGACTTTAGAGATGTTATGAACATTTGTCTGACAAAGTTTTCAAATCAAAAATTTTCTAGTTGTCACTTTTACGTCCCAGAGAAAAGATCTAAAAGTTTAATAGTTAATTAATCATTACTTTGTTAGCAATAATTTTTTTATTTTTTTATTTGTAATTGTATTGAAACTGTACTAAAATTTAATTCTATTGCTATTGAAATTTTGCATAAAACTTGAAATAAGTCCTCAAGTTTGATATCTTTTCTTTTGAAGTACCTTAATTGATTTTGATCTTAAATTAATGGAATGTAGTTCAATATGAGCTTAGTAGCTGTTATAGAACTTTGAAAGCCATAAATAATCAATCTTAAATCAAATCTAATCAAAATGCATTATTTTCTCAAAACAAAATATAAGTTTATTTAATTCTTTTCAAAAATAACTAAAGCACTTTCATTTGAGGCATTTTAATTTCATTAAAAGCTTTAATGGTAATTAGATAAAATATTGATAGTTGTCAAAGATAATATCTCTTTTTTAGTTTCTATATTATTCAGGCCAATTATTGTAATAAAATAGAAAGCATTTCCTAAATATTTAATTAAAAAATTAATTCCACATACAACTGTAATTTGATGTAAAATCTATTAAAATTTTTGAAAAATATATGAGAGAACAGTATTTAAAAATATTAGTAATATTTTTTCATATGTTTTGTTTTTTTTTTTATTTATCTAAAAGTCACATTGATTCTAAGCGTAATAGTACTGCAAGTATCAAGAAAGGTGATAGCTTTATCCTAATTTGTATAAAGCTTAAAGTTTAAAACTCAAAGGAAAAGTCCAATACCAAAATGTCTTTTCTGTGAGAAAAATTAGTAGGAGTGTCAGCTGGAAAGTAAAAATATAAGAACAGTTCGTTAGCTCTAATATACCAATATTTATGTTTGGCAAATGTAATTTCATTCAAAAATCAATTCGGTAGAGTGTTTGCTACAATAAATTGGCATTTTAAGGAAAAACGTTGTCGTAAAGCTAAACAGATTGAAAAGTGGTTAGTGAGAATTCTAGGGATTTGTAAATAATACAAAACGGTTTGAAGAATTTGAGTGTTTTGCTGAAAAAGTAAAGGTTTTGGTTGTTTTTGTGATTAAATAATTTCCAGAGAGTCTTAATTTAGACGTCTTGATCTCAGTGGCTGCAACTTTAGAAAACATATGGAGTTCTCTATCGCAGGCAATTGTATTTGACTGTAGCCAGTATCTAAGGCCTAAGAAGTGATTTAATGATTTTAATTATTTCTAAAGTTTTCAATTGCTTACTGGATAATCTCACTTTAGACATTTTGATTCGAGTGGCCGCAACTCCTAGATGATATTTAAAGTTCTCTATCAGAGACTATTTGTTTGAATCCTTTGACTTTTAATTAAAGTCAAAAATATTATCTATAACTCGTGATATATTCTTGGGGTAAAATTTTTTGTGGGTATTTGAAATTTTATTATTTTTTTTTATTGCTTTTGTTTACTTTACAAATCTTACTTTCTTTTTCTTTTAATTATGATAAAAATATTAATTTTAATGGGTTTTCATTCATTTAACAACTTTAATTTTATTTTGATGAATCGATATATATATATGTGTATATGTGTATATGACATTAATTGTAAAAAGGATTCTTTACTTCCCATTATTCAATATCGAGAAGATAATATAATGTAATCAAAGTGCCATAAAATTTCAGGAAACGAGTATAGATTCCTTTTGTGGAGTATAGAATCACATTACATTGTTAAGCTTAGTTTTACTTCATTGATAAATGTCTTGACAATGTAATAATACTAACAAATACAGTGAAAAGTTTGATAACTAAGTATATTTATTTGTTTTAGTATATTTACCGTTTTATGTCAACGTTGTAATAAAGAATTTAAGGGTTTTATTAGTAGATAAGCGCCTGATGTTGAACAAAACAAAAATTAGTTTTCGTTTTTCTTTATTTATTGCTCCCATATTTTTAATAAAAAACAATAATTCTAATTATTAGCTGCCAGTGTTCGGTATACTCCACTGACAGATGCGTAATACCCTGTCATTGTCACAATTTTACTAAAGTCTAATATTTTCACCCCTTTCTGATTGCAGTTGATAGAAATAAGAGATGTGTTAATCTTTTTGAAGACAAATGCCATGCATTTGGAGCCTTTATTAAAAATAGTTATTAAAAATAGTTATTAAAAATAGTTCTTAATGATTAGTAATTGTAAAAATTTTGTTTTATTAGTTTTCGAGATTTTAAAATATTTTTATGTATCTTTTTAATTAGACATTTAGATAATGATGGCTTTCGCCACTTTTTTTTTTCTTTTTGATAAAAAAAAAAAGAAAACCAATCTTAATCTTTTCTTGAAATTTCTTAATTTAAATGAAAAATTTTCATATTATAATATTTTAAATTAAAAATGGATAATAAAATGCTTGCAATTAGCAATAAAAATTAGGATAACAGATGTGTACCTTAAAAGCATTTATTATATCATCAACAATATAAAATTTAGCTTGAAAATTTTCTTGTATTTTATTTAAAGGAGACATATGCCTTAAAAATTTAAATATTACTTCCATTTACATAGTTTTAGACTATTGTTGAATATCATATAATAAATTTTCAAAAATTTTTGTACTGATAACATCAAAAATCATATTTAAAATAGAACAGCAGGATTTAATAACAAGTTTAAGAAAAGAAGAAAAAAAAAAAAAAATTATATCTTTAGTGAAGATTTAAGGAGGACATAACAAGTTGTTGAATATGCTTTTAGCTTTAACTTTATATCAAAAAATTTTAAGTAGAAAGAGGGTTTCTTTAATATGTGCTTAGAATTTAGCATATCCTAAAAATATGCTAATGAAATGGGTAGTGCTGTAGGACGATAATTTATACTTCATATATGAATATATATATATATATTATGATATTAGCATAAGTGGCCTAAATGATTATAGAATCACTCTTTCTATTGAAAATTTTTTTAATGCTAATGAAGTTCTAACTCCTAAATGATAATCTTTAATAGGTGACTGACTATCTATGATGGATGTTAATCCTTAGAGATTAGCCGAAAACTAAAAAAAAAAGGCTTAGAAAAAAATTATAATAGGAAGATTGTAATTTATCTTAACACTTAACTTAATTAAAAAATAAATAAATAAAAAGCAGCATAAATTTACTGAATTTTTAAATTTATGTTTTTCCAGGATATAACTTCAATTCTGCATAAAAAGAGTTATTTACAATTTGGATATTTATTATATTGATTGTTATTAGGGTTAAATACCATTAAAGGATTAAAGTTTACCTTTTTTCTTTCAATAAAAAAGAAAAGAAAAACAAAAACAACAAACAAACCATAAAAAAGTAAAAGAAAAAATATCTTTAAGGTTAATCCCTAAAGACATAGTGGTCTCTAGACCTATAACTATGTCAGAATTTTCTACATAGAAAATAAAATAAATGAAAGAAGTAACTTTATATAGCTTAAAATGATGTACCCAAAAAGGACACAAGAAATTTTCGTGTCACCATTATTTTAGTACGTGGCTGTAGATTTCGTTTCTATGCCTATTTTATTTTTATCCTAAAGTGTTATATTATAGCAAATAGTGAAATAGTCATATCACGTTTTTAGTTCATTTTTAATATTTTACAGAATATTTTAAAATAAATATTATGTAAAAGATAAATATGACATTTATTATAATAAAAATAATTAATTAGTGGATTAAATTTTTAATAAATAAAGAAATCGTTTAATTAGATCGATTTATTTTTGTTCAAATATCTTTTAAATTTTTATTGAAAATTTTTATTTTGAAAATTGATTTAATTTTTACTCGTTTAAAAAATACATATTCTTTGAAGATTAAAACATAAAAATTATATTCCTGATTGTTGTTTAAGTGATTTGTATTAGTAAAGTAAAATATTATATTCACCAAACATGGACTCGTCGGAGTTCTTTTGATTTCTTCGATACAAATTGTCATCAAGGGGAAGTATTTCATATTGATCTAACCATAGTTTAGCACGTTTGTTGTGTATAAATTAGAGATGCAACGAATATTCGGCAACTATTCGGTATTCGGCGTATTCGGCCTCTTTTTCTAACATTCGGTATTCGGCCGAATACCGAATAAAAAGCACATATTACATTTCAGTATTAATGAGAAAATAACACATATTACTCAAAATTGTATATATTTAAAAAATAAATTATAAACTATTTTAGTACTTAAAATCCAAAAGTGGCAAATTATGCTGAATGAAAACTATTTTGTCAGCATTTGTTGGCAGCAAACGATTGCGCTTTTCCTCGTATATAATTGCAGCTTCTGAAAAAGTCTCTCACTATAAACAGTTACTTCCAGGAGATGATAGGCAAATCTTAGCAAATTTGGCTAAGCACGGAAATTGTTGTGCGTTTACTGACCACCACTTGAAACGTCTGCCTTCCGCTCTAGCGGAGGAGTCTTTAAATAAAAATCAATTTCATTAGCAATAGCACTTTTTCCCGAAGCGTCACTTTGCGTATTATCTGTTTCTGTAGCAATTTTCTCAAAGCAGTTCCAAAAACTGTCATGTGTTTCATTTTTTTGCTTACGGGGTGGAGAATAATCATCATCAGCGCTAGATTCATTACAACATAATTTTTAAAGTTTCTAAGATGATTTTTTGTCTTGCTTTTCCGTTTGAACTATTCCCAGGGAAATAGTTTTAAATCGCGGATCGAGAAATGTAGCAACCAGATATTTGTCCTTAACGTCAAAATCAAACCGTTTTTCAATCTGAACTTTTAATGAAAATCTCATGTTCAATAAATTTGGTATTTCAACAATGTGACAACATGTGGAATTACTTCAGAGATGCAAGAAAAATTTGGGCTTGTTAGTTTCGGTGTCGGTGTCAAATTATTTATAGATCCGTAATCCGTTAGGTACAGAGAGATAGCTCGTTTTTGTTTTAATAATCGCACCATTAAATAATACGTAGAGCTCCAGCGTGTGCTGACATCTAGTGCTAGTTGGTGGTTTGGCAAATTGAGTTCTTGGCGAATAGATTTCAGCTTTCCTTGTGCTATACCAGAGTGATTAAAATGGTTAACAATCCGGCGTGCAGCTGCCACCATTTCCAGTACGTCCGCTTGGGAGTTTATTTTTTTAGTATTATTTGAATAAAATTATGGTATTATTGTTGTATAAATAAAAAAAATAAAATTTTTTTCATCAAAATCAAATTTTAAGAATTTATATAATTTTAGATTTTCGCTCAAAAGTGCTTAATTTCAAGCACCTTACTCCAATACTATCGCGTGTTAAAAGACTACACAGATTACATTGGAGAGTAGGCGCTTCGTGCTTCAAATGCCTTTTCGAGCGCTTTTTTCCCACTGGGAATAAACTGAATTACGCTAGCGCAAAATGCACACATTTTCCACTAAATATTCGGCTGCCGAATATTAGGTATTCGGCCGAGAGCTTGACCGAATATTCGGTATTCGGTATTCGGCCAAAATCACTATTCGTTGCATCTCTAGTATAAATATCAAACCATATCGCTATTACGGTGTTATTATGTGTTTACTCGTCGTCATTACTATTGACTATAAAAATTATTTTATTATTATTTGAGAATTTTTAAGTTTATAATAACAATAACTTTTGCCATAATAAATTGTTTAGTTTCTCTGAAATAAAAAATGTAGTTATTTATTTTTCATGAAATTTGGGATGGGATCATATTGCCCTGCATTCGTCGTGTATCGTGTTTTGTTAGGTATTTGCTACATAATCAGCAATTAGTAATAATATATTTACGTAACATAAAGTTTCCCTACAATAATTTCATGTAAACATATGCCTTTTAAATATATTATTATATCCTAATTATCAAAGTAAAACCAATATAAAATAATCAAATTGATTATTTACAATGCAAGACTTAAATAATTTACGCTTCAAATGCATCCTGGAAAATAATTTTATGCAATTATACTAAACAATACATACATAGTAACCACAATTACTAATTTTCACGCAATTTAAACACAATCATAATATTCAACAAGTATAAAATGAACAACAATAAAAATTTATTTTAATTAACATTTTTTTCTTCGGATTTTAATTGTTTAATTGTATTTTGTTATAAATAGTATGAAATGTAATTTTACTGATTTTTAAAATTTTTGATTATCTTCTAACAAGTTAGGTTTAAATAAAATCGATTTTTTGTTTAACTGTAGACTATTGTTTTGAGAAGACAATTAGATCAAAAAATGTATGAAAAAGGCATTATTTGTTTGTACTGAAAACTGAACTTTAGAAAGGGTAAGAAATCTATAATAAATGCTGTATAATCAAATATGATTATTGGAAAAACTAGATTTGTTGTGGAACTTAAATCTCTCTTGATTTTCTCGATTAATATCTAGATTAAATCTTGCAATAGTTAAGAAAAAAGGATGAAAGTATGTTTCTTGAAAGTCTGTGAAGATATTTCTATGTAAATATTTTATCTTATTTAGGTAACTATTTCACCATACCAACTAAGAACAAAAAAATAAAAATTTCCACTTTGAAATTGGCTACATGTCATGCCTAAAAGGAAAAACAAATTAAAGATTTTATTAAATCTGAAGTCTACAACACAAAGACTATCGTAACCAAAAACTAAGGATTAAATGAAATTAAGAATTTCATTATAAAATTTGAAAGAGAAAATGATAAGTATGTGGGAATATTTTGGGATTTATTAAATATTGAAAAAGAGTAAAGTTTTTAAGCATATGGAGTAGAGGGACTAGATAGAACAAAAACCAGAATTTCTATCTTTTACGTTTGGAAGCAATTTCTAAAAGTATAAAGTTTTACTGTTTACTAGGGCTGATAATTCTCAGATTTTATTATTTCTTCTTCGTTTTTGAAAATTTTGTTTGTTTATTTAAATTATAAAAGTTTTATTTGTTAAGCTTTTCAAAGAGTTATTACACTAACTCCAAATATCAATATGCTTTAAATAATATGAAGCAATTTTGATCTTTGAAATTTCTTTTGGTGACCCTTTTGTGATTGTTAATTATAGCAAACTTTATCAAAATTAAAGATTTTGTAAATTTACTTATGATTTTTGATTGTAAATTGAAGTCAATTAAAAATAGTAAATAATTGAAAGCTTTTCTAACTTTTTTGATTGTCAGTTTAACATAAACAATAATCTTGACCTCTTTGTTTTTTATATGAAATTCTTAAGTAAATTTTTTAATTTAATTTAGTTAGAATATAAGTATTAAGGTTTCGTTTTTAGGAAGTTTTCATTTTAAATGTGATAATTTTCTAAATTATGTGACATTATTACTAAACTGTTCATATATTTTTTAGTTGATAACTAAAAACAAACAAAAAAATGTATATGTATATATATGCTTTAGACCATATGTCAAGAATAAAAGCATTATACACCTAAAGATGATAACATACTTTATAACAAACACTAAAGAACAGATAATGGAATGATGTCAATTCATTTTTTCAGACTGTTCGCCATAGTAATCCATATATGGGATGGATTATTATAACGAACAGCATATTGTTTGATTTATGCCTTCTTACCTTAGTTTTACCTTTGTAATATGGTTTGTTGTTGTTATTTTTCCAGTCAAAAATTTGAGATAGCATAATTTATGAGTATTAGTGAATAACAACAATAAAAATATAAAAATGTAAGGCAGGTTAAGCACCATAACTTGTTGTATCTCTGATGAATATCTACAAATTTACTGTAGACTACAGAAGTTTATTTTTTATATTGATTTTTCATGACTTATGCTTAAGAAAATTGACTCAAACTGACGTTTTTATTTGATTTTATCTATGATTCAGTCTGGTAATTTTTTGGTTTTTTTTTTTTTGTTGTCAAAAGTAACCAAACCATATATGAAAGAGAAAAAAGGAAAAAATTTTTTTCCATATGACAAAAGCAAAAACAAGGCTAGATTATTATACCAATTAGAGTCGGTATAATATATAAAAGTCTAATGAGTTTTAGTCAACAATTGTTTTGGTCCTTATCAAATATTTTCTAACGCTTGATGAGAAGTTTACACTCCAAAAATAATATAAAGATATGGAAAAGTGCTAAAAATATTAAGGTTAATTTATTTAGCCATTTAAAAAAAAGCCAAATTTATGTTCTTTACAGAGCAAGTGCTTTACTAGAATCACTTGAACAAAGTTTAAAAACTAACCAAAAAGTTTTTAATTGAAGCAAACATTTTCAATTAAATGAATTTTTCTAGACTTAATTTCTGTTTTAACTTTAAAATTTTTTTTTGGATTTATTAAATCCAAACAAATGATATGTATTCTAATCCTTGATATACTACAATTTATAGGATATATGTATAATACCATAAGAGCAATTTAGTTTAAGAAAAACTTTTTAATCACTCACAACCTAAATATTAGAGTTTTATATAAAAGTCAAATTAAAACTGAAGGCTCATTATAAGTTTTAACTAGATCAGAGACTTGGTTTATTATTTGTAATCAATTTATCGTTGTTTTTTTCTTGTGCACTACATATGTAAATTTGTAGAAAAAGTTTTCACTTGGATCTTTTAGAAAAGATTTAATTATATTTTTGAATTAAGTAATGTTCATTTTAATGAATTAATATCAAAAATAGCTAAACACAAAATTAATTTAGTCAGCTGGTAATGAAAAATATATTTATTTTAATTTAATGTAATTAAAAAAGTTAAAAATTTTTAGTCATACAACATTTTCATATCACTTTTGTATCTCTCTTTTGTGATAAGTGAATTGAAAGCTTTCTATAGGCAATTATTAGTTTTTATGATGAAAAATTTCTTAAATTTCAAGAAGTAATTGTTTTAAATTAAGTTTTTATGTTTATTAATACATATGAAACTAAGATTGTAGTACAATATCAACAATATTGTTTGTAAAACATAAATCTAAAAAAGCAAATGATATTTTCGATGCTTAAAAATATGCATATAAGTTAGACAAATTTCTATGTTATAGGTTTAAAAGTTGGCCACAACAGCGCAAAATAAAATTTAAAGCAGTAAAAACTCTGTGCTATTACACATAGGATAATTGTTTCCAAATTAAAACCTTTCAAACTTATTGTTTTCTCTGTTCTATAGAAGTATTTTTTAAAAAAATTCTGTTAAATTTCCTTGCCTTAAAAAATTCCTTGTATATAAAAATACTGGAAATTGTTGCTTCGGCCTGTAAGCTAATACTAAAAAGCTTATACTATAAGCCTTTTTTGCTACCTTTAATAACTTTCATTGTTAATGTCTGTTATTACGATTAAAAGCATTATAGGCTCTTGTTACAGCTTCCTATAACTAGGAATATATTTTCAGTTGACAAACTGGGTTTGTCTGTCAAAAAAATTAAAATGAAAGTGGAAATATGAGCTTGTTCGTTTCAAAGCTCCCGCACAAGATATAAAAACAGCAGTTGTTTTTTTTTTTTAAAGGATGAAATATTATCTAGGGCTATAAAATTTTTATATCTACAAGCTCCAATCAGGTGCTCTTGATCACTCAGTTCACATAGTTAAAGCATATTAAGAGCTCGGGCCTAAAATTTTCTGACAGTAAAAGATGTTTCTATTACTTTGTCCATTTGGGTCATTATTAGTCATTTTTCAACTGGCATAACAGCCGCATATTCAGTGTTTTTGCAAATTTCACTAATTTTTCATTTTAGTAGCCTAATTATATCATCAAATCAGTAACTAAAAATTTAAATATCAACAAGTCTTTGTCTTTATCAAAATTCCTGTTGTTAAATTTAGAACACTAACAAATTTTCTGCTTTAACCCAAGAAAGAAAGATTAGCAAGATTTTAGCAAGTGTTTTTCAATAAAAGAAAAGGAGTTATGAAGCCTTCTTTCTAAACGTCTATTCCTTATAGAAAATTAAACAATTTCAAAGCTATTAATATTTGATGGCATTATCGGAATTCAAAAGATATTTGATAGTCTATCGGTAACGCCATCTCTTGGCATAATTAACATTATTAAATAAAATCCATTTGAAAAGAGAAAGGAATACTAAGTGAGTGAAAGGAAAAAGTGATAAAGTATTTCAAATTAAGATAATTTATATATTTTATCTTATTTTTAAATTATTTTCTTTTTTTTAAATTTAGTAACCATCCAAGTATTTGTGAAAAATTTTAAAACTTGTCATCATATATGATGGATTAAGATTTATTGAGTTGCCGATTCCATGTTGTGTTGTATATTGACTTTTATTTTGGTTAAAAAATATTTTTTTCTTTACCCTTAAAAATATTTTTTCTTTTACACTTTTTTCAAAATAAATAATATAACTACCAAACCTAGACATAAAATAAAATTTAATTATTATAATCCATTATATTAATATAAAAAAGATAAAATGTTTAGCAAATTTTTATGAAATTTTGGATTAAAAATCTATGTACCCAAAATATTAATCTATACTTAACCTAGAAATATATTCAGTGTTTAATCTTTTAATAATATATTGACCTAATTAAGTATTTAACTTTTGATTAGTTTTCTACAAATCATTATAGAGAAGTTAAAAATATATCATGCAAAACTTATCTAATATAAAGTAACTCAACATAACTTAAAATTAAGTTAGGTTTCGTGATTTGTTTTTCTATATATATGTAGGTATATATATATATATATATATATATAATCCTTAGCTAAAAACTATTCTCGACCATCATCCAATTATCTGGTAAAGCTTAGGTTTTAGCTTAACACGATTCTATTCATGGATTGTATAAGAGCAAAAACTTTGTCGTAATAATAAAATACAAATATATTTATATAAACATAAATATATATATATCAAAAATATATCAAAATTCGTCTATTTATCCTTAACAAATTTTGCTAAAGAAAAATGACTTTCAAATTTGTTTTCTATCCTCTAAATCCCTAAAGCTAAATTTGAATCTACCAACGGAATATATTACTCGTATATTATATATTTAGTTGAATTCAAAGAGATACAATTAATTAATTGATATATTTTGCTAATAATATTTAAAATCATATTTATACATTATAACAGGCCTTCTTAAACTATGGGTCGCGAGAGATTTTAATGTGTAATATTGAAATACACGATTTTATAATATCTTTTTTTTCCTTTAATTTTAATTTAATACTTACCACTCAACGACTGTGTTGGAATAAATTTGAGCGAACTAAGATGGTCAGAATCTCCTTTTATTTATATTATTTCAAGAAATGCAATTTTGATGAAAAATATTGCTATAATTTTTGTAACTATAATAAATACAATTTTACAACTTTTTGTGCAATTTTTAATTTTAAATTTTTATGTTTCTAAACGAATTTTGAAACTATATATTTTCATATGTATATGTAAATTGTTACCTAATAAATACATCATCAAAAAATATTAATTTATCTCTCTTTGATATTTATATGGGGTCACCCAGAAACTCGCAATCGTAAATGGGGTCGTGAATTAAAAAAGTTTAAGAAGCTTTGTTTTATAATATTCTTCTTGTTATAAATAAATTAAATTGTCTCACTATGAGCCTATAAGAAACATAATATAGTTATCGTAAGTGTACTTTAGTTATTTTTTTCAACATTTAAAAATCTAATCCCTAGTATTTCACCACAATTACTGGATGATTTTTTCTCGATACTCAAATTAAAGATATTAACTTTTATCTCGCTTACTGCTTATCCCAAAACTCTAAACTTATAAGACTTAGACCCCTAATTTCTGATGCTGTGCCTTACATACCAATCAAATTTTGACTGCTTCAATAATATTTTTAGTATCCAACAGGAATACCTGTTAAGGATTTTCTTATTTTTAAAGCTATATACTATATAACTCAATTTGATTTTTAATTAAATGTTTTTCTTTCTAATTATATTTTTTATCATTATTTTAATATTTTTTTTTTGTTATCTATCTGTAAAAATGTATACGGCTTACAGTAATGAAAGCTTTAATGACTATCTTCATTTTCATTGCGAAATAAAATTACAACTGCAGTGAACTAGTTTCATCCAATGTAAATTTTTTGTGAAATCTTCGGATTCGCAAATGTATAATTAATTGTTTCGTATATCTTGTTTCACAGAAATTTTTGTTATTTTAATATCAATTTAATTATTATGAATAAAAATTAAAAAATATTTTAATTAAAATTTACTACAACTTTTTCTACGTCTATAGTCATTGTTTCATATATGTATTTTAACTTGATTGTAATCTTTTTAGTAATTAAATAATTAATAAAGACAAAAAACGTAATATTTAATAATTCTATTATATTCATTTATTATAATATTTTCTGGTATGTATACAAGGAATTTCATCACAGTAGTGTCTCAAACATTTATCTAGATTATTGTTTAAAACTATAATAATTGCAATTTTTATATGTTAAAAGAAGAATAAAAATTAAATAAACTGAAGCAAAAAAACGATGCAAAGGAATAATTTTCAATATAGTTTTGATCAAAAGATTGTTAAATAGATTCAAAACAACTTCGTGTAATTTGACAGAAATCAATAGATCTCCTAGAAAAGTGAAATTTTATACTAAAAATCATGATTTCAATTATTAATTTTGCTGTTAAATTACAAATGATTTTGTAACCTTTTTTTGTTATTTTAAGATATGTGTAGTTACATTATATACCTGTATGAAATTTTTGCCATTATTCTAATTGAGTTGGATATCAACTCAAAAAGGTTGTACGAATTATAACCAATATTTCACAAATCTCCAACAACTCTGCATAAAGTCAATATCATTATTGGTCTTTTTTAGCTATTGTTTTTTTTTTCTTTTTCTTTTTTGTAATGTCCTTATCTTTGAGTTTAAAATACACTGAAATGAATTTATTAATCTACAAATAATAAAATTTTATTTAAAAATGACCCAGCAGTGATTTATTTATTAAACAGACTGTAAATGAGTAGAATTCTCCAGATTTTTCTTTGAATTATTTAATAAAGGTTTTTTCTTCAAAAGTATGCTACAAAAAAAGAAAAGACTGATTTTTGTTTATTTTTTTTTTTTATTGTAAAAAAAGATAAAATAAAAACCCTCCTTTTTGGTATACTAAATGTTAGACACAAAAATACAATACTTAGACTTCATATTTTTAAAAGATTTACTAATACTAAATCCTTATATTGTTATATTTAACATCTTATTTCTGTCATCCGGCATCAATCAATTATTTATTTTAAGCTTTTTTTTGTGATAGTCAAGATATTAAAGATATCAAAACAATTTCAAAAAGAAAATCTTATATAAATCTCAATTTTTCTTTGTTAGGCAACAAAAGATATTTTGAACTTAATACATAAAGAAACTGCTTCAAATAAAAATTAATTTATGCTGACTAAGTAAATTATTTATGGTATTGTCATGTACATTTATATAAAACAAAGTAAATAATTATCTGAAATTTTGTACAAAAAACTATCTTAAAGTTTTTAAATTCAATATAAATAAATCCTTTTAACTAATTCAACTAAATGCTGGTATAATTAAAATAATTATTCCAAGTTATTAAATAGTTATCCTGTTTTTTGACATAAACAAAAAACAAAAAATGTTTACTTGGAATTTAGCCAAGAATTTAAGCATTATACTTAAAATATACATTAATTAAATAAAAGATGCAAAAATATTTATTTAGAATTTTAAAATTTGCCCACTAGAAGCGCTGTAGGCATTGTTGTAATTATAATAGCAATATAGAAAAAAATACCGTATAAGCAAAAGTATATGCTATTCTCTAAAAAATCCATTCCATGTAGATCACTGTTACGAACAGTACAAAAACAAAAATATAGTATAATTTGACGTCACAATGACGTATTTGCAGTATTTTGACTGTATTTTGACTCTATTTGACTGTATTTGCTACAATGAATGTAAAGTCTTAAGGCTATATCTATAAAATCGATTCTACCTAAATGGGTATATTACGACCTCTTTAATCTTTCCAGAAATTATCCTTAACATGAAATATTGGTGGATGGTTTTCGTTGAAAATTGACTTCAAATTAACCACATTAAATATAGAAATGACACAAAAATTTTAAATAGAAAACATTATAACAAGGAAAAATTTATATATGGTTTAACTAAATAAATTAAGCTTTTTGATGTCAGATTTTTCTAGCCGTTTTCTGAAATACTACTTGGATATAGCTTTGCGATTGGCTTATTTTTGTTTTTTTTATATACATATTCTTAAAAGAATTTTACAAAAAGTTGCAAAGAAGTTAGTTAACAATAGACAAAATAGTTTTAATTATTCAGTTTAATTATATTTTTTTGTTTCGTTACTTTGCTCCTTAAGACATGAATTAGATCAATAAATCAATTACAATTTTACAATTTAAGTAATTTTTCGTAACCCAAAACAAACAAACTAAAAAGGTTTAAAATATTGTTATGTGTGAGGACATTTGTTTTTACTTATTAATAAAATTTTTTTATAGAATTTATTTAAATTAGAATGAATTAAGAGCTTTAATGTTTGATGCGTGGGGGATTAAATATTTCAAGAATATACTCCCAAAATTTGAAGTCGATTAGTGTCAAACTTTTAAAGTTGTCAACTAGTTAGTCTCCTCTCCTTTATTCATTTTTTTTTAGCATTCAAAATTTTTACAAGGCGTTTTTTTTCAAAATTACTCTTTCAAAGTCTGTGTTCACTCCCATTTAAAAATTCTACATTACCGGACTTACTTTAAACTTGGTACACAATTTCTACATATAAAATACCTTCTCCCAACGTTGAGTCTTACAATTAGAATATTTTTGACTAAGGAAGTTTTCCCTACTTACAAAATGGCAGAATTTTTCGTCGAAAATAGCAGTCTTCACTTTAAATGAGCACCAAAAATTTTTAAATTAAAAGAAAAACAAATAAATCAAACAACTGACTACATTTTATGGGTTTTTGATTTCAGATAATTTTCAGCTGAGATACAATGATTACCGCAAATCATCTTTAGAAAAGCTGTATAACCGGCTTCTTTTTAATTATTTTCTAATAAAAAAATACAGAATGTTGTTAAGGATTTGAATAAATTTGCTTAATTTCGTATTTATAAAAAAAAAATTTACGATAGAGGTGAGTTTTTTTACGCTGAAACTCTTACCCCTCCCCTAAAGTAATACATAAACAAAAGAAAATTTCTTTTATTGAACTAAATAATTTCATCGATTTACACTCACTACAATTAATAAATTAAATAGTTTTCTATTTATTATACAATTGAAATACTTTTTATAGGGAACCAATATAAAAATTTCACCAACAAATTTCTTAGCCATTGAACATATATACATATAATTTTTTGGTTTTTTTTTTTTTATCTTTTATCTTTTTGATGTTTCGGCAGTTTTTTTTGTGTGTTCATTCCAAGTTTTTGGTTTTGATTATTGGCAAACATGCAGACCAAGATTTTATCGTGTGTATTATGCTAAAATGGTTGTCCCTAAAATTGTGTTGTTTTTTTTTGATTTTCGTTTTTTTGTTTGGATTTTTTCCTTTTATAACAAGCAATATCAGGGTCATCATTACAAATACAGTTTCTTGCAATATAATACCCCATAGGAAAGTTAAAAAGGGTTGTTTTTTTTTTTTGTTTTTTTCCTTTTATTCTTGTTAAATCGAAAAAAGGATTATCCCCGCATGAAAAATGGATACAACATTAAAACAGGCATTTGAAATTGCGCAACAAGCAGATAACAGTATTCTTTAGATGAAAATTCCTACGAAAGCGAAATTTTTTATTTTATTTTTATTTTTATTTTATTTATATATATATATATATATATATGTTCATATATATTTTTTGTAAAATATATTCTTAGACTTATAGAAATAAGTATATAACTATATCCAATGAAAAATTTCCAATGTCAAATTTACATAGTTACATACGAAATTCTTTGTCTTTCTTGGCTATTCTTTATATATAGACATATGTATATACATCTGACGGAAGCTAATTTACATAAAAAATCCAACATAGCTTTTAATATGTATATATACCGCTGACAGAAAATTTCTATAGCGAACAAACTTCTCTGCATAACTTTTCTTGTTTGCTTTTTGATCCTTTTAAAATATCTGCTCACTTTTGACAGAAACATACTTTCATTGCCTGCGGATGCTCAAGGGGAAAATTATTTGGCACTTATAGTAAAAGGTGTATTGTGTATAAATATATATATATATATATATATATATTTATATAGTTGAAAATGTAGAATTTGAATAGCATATAAAAGTTTTCAATTGAAAAAATTCACTTATATTTTGTTTTTTTTTTTGTATATTTCTTTTTACTATTGAAGGATATCGCTAAGTTAAACGAAATCAATTTCTTAGGTTAATGTATTTTATTATATTTTTTGTATAGACCAAAGTTTTAAATGGATTCCAATACTATATTTTGATGTTTTGAATTTTACAAGAATTTAAATATATTTTTTTTAGAAATCAATAAATAAATTAAATCAAAAAAGCATTTTTTTTTTGTAATATTATTGATTTATTTATAATTTCTTTAAAATTATTTATTTATTTTAAATATTAATTCGAACTTTAACTTCTTCTTTACTATATTTTTAAAGTTAATTTTTTCCTTAATTATGCTAATTGACTTTAATATTTTCATATACATACCATAAATACGAGTTTTTCAAAACAAATAACAAATTATATTTAAAACAAAAAAACAATTTTATTTAGTTAAAACAATTCTACATAAATTTACCTACAAAGATTAATTAACAAATTTCCTTAATTAAATTATATTTTTGAATTTAATTTCATTAAATTGGAAATAAATTAATTTGAATAGCTATGCTGGACATTAAAGACTTTTTTAAGGATAAATTTACTTAAAAAATTTAAAAAAAAAACGAAACCCTTTATTCTTAACAAAAAAATGTCAATCAAAATCATAAAACATTTTCGCATAATTTATTCAATATTTTTAATTAATTTAAAATAAGTTCTTTTTTAAAAAAGTTTATTTATTATTTATATTCCTTTGGTTGTTTTCAACAAAATACCAAAATCAAGTTAATCAATTGTAAAATTACAGAAAAATTTCCTATTTAAATAGTAAAAAAAACTGGTTTTTGATTAGTTAAAAATTAATATTTATAGGGCATACTAGAAACAAAAAGGAATTTAATTTTGATATATAATACCCGCATTTTATAGATTTTAATTGAAAACCAATTTTTGTAGTTACTTTTGTTGTTCTTGTTTATCATATTTATTTATGTGAACAAGGCTCTTTTTTATTATTCAACTAGGCTCACTATGTTGTAGTTATTTAATCATTAGCTTCATTTTTTGTTTTGTTTTTGTTGATTTCTTATTTGAAAATGCGGGTCGAATTTTGATAATCGATACAACTACATGAGATGAATAAGTAATTTTAATATGGACCATTTTTTGTTGTATGTATTTATCTTAGTTTATCAGTTAAAACATAAGTTTCCTATATTTTTTGATTATTTTTTGTTTATTTTACTTATAATATTAAATATTGTTCTGTTTTCACCGACTTTGAACACTTAAGTAGATTTTTGATATAGTTTTATCAAAAAATTTTAATATTAAATTGATGTATAAAAAATTAATATGAAATAAATCTCATAGAGCAGAGTTTCCCAAAGTGTGCGTCGCGCATTCTTTGCATTCTGAACTTGATCGAGAGTACAGCCCCATTTTCTCCAATTTTTTCTACAAAGTTTTTGAAGAAATTTTTTAGCAGCCGATCCATCTTCAGAGGCAATTTCTCCTTTAATTTTAATACTCAATAAATCGATACAAGGAAATGAAATCCATATACTACAACTGTCTGATAAAATTTAAGCATTTCAAAAAGAGTTGCTGCTTTGGAAGGGAAAAATAGAAGAGGAGCAAGGAAACACTGACTGGTTCCCGCTATTGAAAAATTTGCTGAAAGAAAAATCCATTAAAAATCTGAGGCCAAGTTTGCAATTAATATTAATTCAACACTTATACAGCTTTGAAGATTCTTTTACCGTTTGCCACCTCATATTTATGTGAAACTGACTTTTCTGCAGCTGCAGTTATTAAATCAAAATACAGGTCAAAAATTAATTTAGCAAAAGAAATGAGAGTAGCAATTTCTATACTTGAGCCAAGATTAGAGCTGTGCTCAGGAAAGCAAGCTTATCCCTCTCATTGATTTTATAACATATATTCTCTAATCAAAAATACTAAGAAAGAAAAATAAATCATAAGATGATTTTTGGAGTTTTCTTTAATAATAAATAAAGTAATGTTAAAGCATGTTAGGGCAAGCACAGTTTTTTTTAAAGAAGGGCGTCGCGAAAAAATTAAAGTCTGTAAAGAGCGTGGCGGGTATAAAAAGATTGGCAACCTCTGTCATAGAGAATTTGATTTTTTTATTTGATTTTGATGATTTTAAATTAATTTTAAAATCATTTGCAATTTATAGAAAATAATAATAAGCCAATATAATTATTGTTTGTTTCTATTATCTCTGGATAATATATGCACTAATAAATCAAATCTTATAATTTTGGCAAAATATTTATAAGATCTAAATTTTTCTTATTTATTGATGGCAGTTGATTTCAGATGATATGCTTAAATCTTCTTGATATCAAACTATTGCAATCAAAGACTTTGTAAGTCCATAAAGAAATCTGTTATTGTTTTGACTTATCATTAGACATTTATTCTTCATATAAAATAGCAAAACCTGTGATGGTTTTCCTTTTAACAGAAATATGAGATATATGAAATATATGAGATATCAAAGTTGTTGTTGTTCCTATTTTCAAATCGTTTTAAGATTAGCTAAATACTATGAAATATAAATTTCAAGCTTTCAGAATTGGTTTGAAGCTTAGGTTTGTAAACTTAAATTGGGTCAATTTAAACCCAAAAATATCAATAAGAATTGCTATTTAAAACGTTTTTCTTTTCTTTATGTTTTAGTTTTAGTGCATGTTCTTTACTCAGTCACCTCAAAAATAGCATGGCTTAATTCTAATTCAAAATCATATCCTTGGAAAAATTATCCATAGTGTATTTCAGTATGAACATAAAACAAAACAAGGTAATTTGCTGGCTATAATGTTTGTTTTGTTTTAAGACATTTTGTCTCGAACAGAATTGTTGGATTCGAAATTTTAAACAAAAGGATTACATGTTTTTATTTGCTAATTCTATTTGCTCTTAAATTGACATTAGTTTTGACTTAGAAAAATTACTCAATTACTCAAATAATATTATTAACAATAAATAATTTATTTACTTTGTCCTTTTTTAGTTTTATTTATTTAATTCTTTTGCTTTTTCTTTAAAAGATTAAAATTTATCCTCTTTGAAATTACAAATTTCTCAGCATCTTAGATAAATTGAACAAAATCTTTGCCTTAACTTGATTGCTAGATTCATCTATATAAAAAAGGAAATTATGTATAGCTGTAGAAAGTTTTTAAGAGTATTAAAAGTTTTTCTATAAGATTTTGTTAATATTGGGTCTAAGTCTGTTCAAGAACATATTTTTTCTTTTCTTACTTGTCTTCTTTTCGGTTTTGCCTTCTTTACAAGTAATTGGGCTTAACTTTTCTTATTTTATACTATAAACTTCATAAACGAGCATTGGGTCTTCTTTTTAATATCCATTGGCTATTTAAATAATTATCTTATGAAATAGAAAATGTTTGTTTTTTTAAATCATTTGTTGCTGTTTTTTTCTTTTTAATTAGCAAAATATATTCGCCTGTAAAAGATTTATCTTGTTGACTTATAATTTTATAAAATTAAAACACTTCTTTATGATAATTAAGATATTTTATTCATTTCATGGATTTGCTGGTGCTGGCGCTGGTGCTGGTGCTGGTGCTGGTGCTGGCGCTGATGCTGGCGCTGGTGCTGGTGCTCGTGTAGTTGATGAAGTCCTAAAAATAAATATATTACAATAATAAATATTTTCATAAAATTCTTTTTGTTGTTTATTTTACAATAAATAAGTAAATTTATTAAAACATCTATTTGACAAAGTGCCATTTTG
Organism: Acrocera orbiculus; assembly: GCA_947359355.1. Classification (NCBI taxonomy): domain Eukaryota; kingdom Metazoa; phylum Arthropoda; class Insecta; order Diptera; family Acroceridae; genus Acrocera; species Acrocera orbiculus. Next base: position 7,834,527 of record OX375759.1, read on the forward strand.
TTCTTGACAGCCAATTAACATACACAAAATAGTAATAAAAAAAAATCTAAGCATTTTAACACAAAACATTTTCATTAAAAGTTCTCAATTGTTTAGAACAAATGCAAGTACTATTTTTATATTGATTGTGAAATTTATTTATATAGAAAAATAAAGGGTTTCAACTAAAAAGTATTAATATAGAACAAAACCATGCATGTCACTCATTAAATATGAACAGCATCATTGTTAATTTAATATTTTTAAGCTATGTTCAGTAAAAAAGTTTATGTTGATTAAATTTTGTAAAAATTTATGCCAATATTAGCTAATTTTGTTTATTGTTATTATTTCTTTCAGATGAATTCTAATAAGAAAAAAAGTAAAATTTAAAATTAAGTGATGGTTAAATTGGATAATTTTTTTTTTATAAAAACAAAATTTAGTTTTAAAATGGTGTGCTTTTTATGTGTTATTTGTATGTTTAATTGACTAGAAATGAAATTTATTAAATAGATGAGGTTTTTAGTTTAAAGCAGAAAATATTAGTAATAAATTTATAAAATGATGTCTTTAATGCTGAAAATGACAACAAATAAAAACTTGTAATATGTCAAATTTTAAATTGAATTATGAGTACATACATAATAAAACTAAATTTATTGCATCGATATAAAGTGTTCATTAAAGTTCAATTTCTGCTAGTTCGATTTTATTAAATTCATAATTTTATTATCCTAATTTTTTTCTTATTTTTTATACCTTATAAGGCATATTTTTAATGGTGTTAAATTATCGTAAAAATCACAGGAATGGTGTTAAAAAGTCAGTGATTAGAAGTTAAAAATTACTAACAAAATATGTGAAATGCCTAGTGAAAATGTAAATATATTCTAAAATATGTACATATATCAAAGTATTAACCTTGCTGTTGTCTAATAAACGACTAATCAAGTAATTCACTAAAATTGTTTTAATTGCTTCTCTTTTTGTCAATACTGCATTTTTAATTTCTTTCACATCTTGTATATATTTTTACATTAGGATCATTTGTAAAAAGAAATGTTTAAGTTTATTAATCAATCGCAGATCTTGCCGATAATTAAATAATCGTAGTCTTCAAAATAATTATAATTTTTACACGATATCTTAAGAACGGCTAAGGTCTTCTTCAGACCAATGCGTTTTTCAATCGAAGACTTATAAGGTCGTAAACGGGTGACGGGGTATTAACAAAAATTTTTGTTTCATGAGAATCATTTAATGTAAAAGGACACTTTATGGCCTTCGAATACTCTAGTCTTTTGGATTTTTTTTGAAAATTTAAAAAAAAAAATTTGTTCTTTCACTTTTAAACTCAAAGTTTGAGCTAAGGCAAGCAAAATATTTGAAAAAAAATAAATTTATGCGTTAAGCTACCAAACAATTTCACGAATTTTGTTTAAATTTTATATTTAGAAAACAAAATACGTCACAAGGAGTCATGCATACATTATCTTGACAAAAACTAAATATAGGGATTTTTTTCTATGTTAAAAAATCAAGAAAATGAGTGAATTTTCGAAGAATGAATACTAATGGTTTTGCCAACATTTAGACAAAACGTGTTAAAGTGTTATCAATTAAAAAAAAAAAGAAAAAGTTATACCCATCCTCAGGAAGTTTAATTTACAAATAATTGGAACATTTTTATTGGAAATGTGTATAACGTTTGTCCTAATTGTATTTTCATATATAAAGTTGCTTTTTTAAGCTCAGATATGGAATTATGTAACGTTTTATTAAATGCACTTAAGAAAAAAAACCAAAAGGACATTTATTTTTCAAAAAAGAATTATACAGAACAAAACTACCAAAAGTAAGGGTCTCTATTCTTTAGTTTTTGAGTTTCAGTGTCTTAAAGTTGTCAAAAATATTAGTTTTTCTCCTATGCAATTGATCTCACAGGATTAAGGAATTAGGCATTTTTTTTTTTTTTGTAAAATAGGAGCAAATTGTCACTTAAACAATAGTTTTCGAAAGAAATATAACGATATTTTTGAAATTATAAATGAATTAAGAAACAAAAGTCTATGAAAACAAAAAAAAAAAACAACTTTTTTATGCATTTTATTTAAATAAAAATAAAATATCTATTATTTTTACCATAATATTTTCAATTATGTTTCTCAAGGGTTACTCTCCTCTAAAGTAATTGAAATATTAGAATACGGCATGGTTTGGTTGAACTGTCTCAGAATTACCATTATGAACGAAATGAAAATCAAAAATAATGAATACATTTTTCACGATTTAATACTAATTATTGACAGCACTGATTTCCACTAAACTATGTATACTGATTAAATTTTTTTGGAAAAATTCCTTTTTATAACTAAATAGCACTTACTGTTTCATAACTGCTAAATTAGATTTTTAATTAACTTGATAATATGTAATTTTGATTTTATAAAAAAAAAGCAAACTCATTAATTATAATCTATTTTTCACATTAAATTGTGTACAAAATTTGAATCAATTATTATAAGTACTTTTTATTAAATTGCTAGTAAATTTACATAAAATATTTTTTAATGGAAATAATTCTTCAATTTTTGAAATGAAATAATTTTTGACAAAATTATCACCAAAAACGTTTTAACCAATTATCTAAAAATTATAATTTTAATGACTTGAAAACTTACTTTTATTAATTATAATAAATTATATTCGACTTTTTATGATATTTATATTCTTTTAGTTTTTTTTCACCAGCTCTCGCTGCTAAGATGCTTTCTCAACAATATCCTACCAATATATATATTGTACTCAAAAAGTATTCATGATTTCTAAACAATATACATATTAATGTAATATTTTTTTTCCTTTAATTTTTGGCACCTTAAGTACAAATTTTTATTAAAGAGTTAACGAAAATATTTTTATTATTTCGACAGCTGTTTAAGTTGGTCAGAAAAAAAAAACAAAAGGTTCTAAGATATTTCACTTATGATTTTTTCGCATTTACTTGCGTTTTTTTCAACTTTTAACATGGATAAAAAATTTTTATATAGTTTTAATACAGTTTTTGTCTATTTAGAAATATGATCAATTAAGTACCGTATTTAAAAAAAATGGTATCATCTGACTTATTTTTGTTCCCCCAACTCAAGTTTACGTTACAAAAAACATATTTTGTCCAATTTAGGAAATATTTAAAGTTTAAGAGGAAAATAATGGTATCAAGTCTTAGCTGATTGAATTTGTTGAAAAATATGTCCAGAAAATCTTGTAATAATATAATTTTCTATGAGCGAAACGAAAAACTTTAGCAGGCGTTAAAAATTGCATAGAAATCTACCCAAATGTTAAATTCATTAAAAACAGAAAACAAACTAAAAAGAAAATACAAAAAAAGATTTTTTTTTTTTTGATTTCTTTTGAAACATATCCTGCATAAATAATATACAAATTAAACTTAAATTATTTTTTTCATTTTTGCCATTAGGGGCCATCCATAAATTACGTCACACGAATTTCATGATTTTTGGACCCCCCCTACCCCCTTGTCACACTTTCATTTATTTTTTACTATATGAATATCATATCAAACCACCCCTTGTCACACTTCGTCGACCCCCTCCCCCCCCTCAACGTGTGACGTAATTTATGGATGGCCCCTTAAGTTAGATTTCTTCAAATAAAAATGTAAATAAACTCAACAAAAGTTTCTTTGATGTTTTCCTTTTTTTTTTTTGCTATGTAATTTGTAAAACTTCATTCACCTACATATATATTTTTTATTTTTTTCGATAATATTATTGCTTAGTATGCAGATATTGACTTATCCTATATTGAAAATATAAAAAGAAAATTCGCGTGAAGCAAGTAGCTCATTCTTATAAATATTGATATGGCACGTTTCGAATTATTTTGATTCCTATTGCTATAAAACTGTAAACAACTATATATATATATATATATTAAATCCTAAAAAAATATGCTTTGCTGTTTGTATTTGATGATCGAAATTAAACCAAAAGGAAGACTACCTTAGATGAAAATATAAAACATAATATATTTGTATTACCTTATTACAGCCATAAGGATATTTGAACACCTAATATTAAGTCCATTGAATGATTTTACTGATTCAGCAGCCAAAGGATAAATAATCTTATTTCCTAACAAACCTCCCTTCTCTTCCTCAAATTTTAGTATTTTACTTTTGTTCTTCACTTGTTTTTGTTTTTTTGTTTTTTAATATTTTGATATTTCTTCTCACGTAACTTCGAAAAGATAAAAGTAATTTTTGTTTTTCTCTCTTTTTTGTGAAGGACATTTAACAAAATTCAAAATGAAATTCCGAAAATTCACGTTGAACTAATTCAAACTGTGTTCTATTTCTTAAATCTGTTGCGTAAGCTATTATCTAGTTTGATGTATAGAAAATCGACAAAAGAAAACAAAGTTGTCTATATTTAATATTAATTTTTTGTTTTCTTAACCAAAAACTGTGCTTGAATTTTAAAATTTTTTCAGTACTAATCAAAGTCTAAATAATTTTTATCCTATTGGATTTTGAGTTTTCAAAGATTAATGGGAATATTTTGTTTCCACAGAAAATTTGCTGATTTTAAATTCTTAAAATTAGCTACATGTAAACAAAATTGTGTTTCTAGTCAGCCTTTAGGAATACGAAAATTAGTAATTTTCATCTGAAAATAATTTGGCATTGTTTATTTTATATTTCTTCAGTTTTTTTATACTTTTCACCTCAAATTTTAAAGTTATGAATTTCTATTAAGAGATCCTCAAGAAAGAGAGTTCGCAAAATTTACTGAAAAATTTTCTTCCGTACTGATCTAAAGACATTATACGTCAGACTTTCCGTTTTTCATACTACAGTCAAAACCGCTTAATACGACATCGGTTAAAACGACCAAAACAAAAGGTCCCGATGGAGTTCCATATAATTGCACAATTAATTTACCGCTTACTACGACATTGCATATAACGACATACCGTTTTGAACGACCACTTTTTCTAATATTTTCAAAAAATTTAATCGGTTATAACAACATGCAGCATTTTTTTTACATTTTGTGTGTCTATTTTCAGAAATTTTATGTTCATAATTACTAAAAGTGTAGCTCAGTTATAGTCAATAGGCGTTCCTAATAGATTTTTAAAAAATTCACTGTGGGCATGTCTGCACAAGATATGGTATAGTCGTCAAATGAAATAAGAAAAAATAGTACAGGAAATTACTGTAGACATGGAGCCATAAGCGCTGTTACTTTACTTTGATTATGAAAAACACGAATTTTGACTGTAGCTTTTCATCCCAGTAAATGACTAGAGTCAGTTTGATGCCATACGCAACGCTTAACATATCGGCTTAAGTTTTTATAATTTTTCTAAAAACTTATACACTTATACTTATCCTTACAATAAAACTTTACAAATACGGCAATTTTTAGGCAAAAAATAATGGTACCGCTTTTTACGACTATCGGTTATTACGACCGAAAATAATGGTCCCCTGGATGTCGTATTAACCGGTTTCTACTGTTTTTATTTTGTATTGATATTCAATTTTATAATCCGAAATACAAAAAATCTTTGGTGAATAGTCCATTTTAGTGGAGAGATGCACATGGCTAGGGATTCAAATAGCGACTTTGGCACAAGTTTTCCTGTTTCAAGAGTTATTTGGCATATATTATGTTAAAAACAAATTAATTATTTTTTACTTTTAAGATCAAATATTTTTCTAAAAAAATATTTACGAGATAACCAAGCCAAGCCAAAAAATAAGGTTATGATTTGATTTGAATCTCTTCAACATAAGTGTGAGATGTGTTAATTGAGGAATTCCGAAATTTAGTTTTTTCATATACAATAATATTCCTTAAGGGTATTTCATTATTTAATTTGTTTTTTCCATTTTCTTAAAATATTTTCTAAATTAATGTATAACATCAAAATTTCAAGTCAATCGAAATAAAATTACTGAAATTATAAGTATTTCAGCGCACTTTGCTCTAAAGCAGTGATTCCCAACCGGTGGTTCGCGAACCCCTGGGGGTGCGCAGGGTATGCAGAGGGGGTTCGCGAAGATAATATTGTAATGGCGTATTTTTCAAAACGCCTTTAAAATCAAAAGCAAAAAAAAAACAATATTTTCATTTCTTTTTTCCTTATTTATTTTTCAAAATTACTTCATTATTATCAAATTATATCAACAATTTTATACCCCTTATTCAAGTAAAAAAATACTATTCTTTTTTATTACAAACATTTATAGAGCTATCTTGTGACAGTTCTCTAGAAGCAAGTTTTAAAGATCAATCTTTAATTAACTTCTGGCTCAGTATACAAAATGAATATCCTGTTCTGTCAAAAAAGCCATTGAAGTTCTATTACCATTTTGCACAACATATTTATGCGAGAAAGGATTTTCAACATAACATATTTGAAAGATAACTACAGAAACAGGTTAAATGCAGAACCTGATCTAAGATTGAAATTGTCAAATATTGAGCCTAACTTTGAATTGCTTTGTTCTATCAAACAGCCACAAATATCCCATTAAGAGTACATAAACATAAGAACCATTTTGTTAAATTTATCTTGTTTTCAACTTGTATAGCCATCATTTTAATATTATTAATGTTTTTTTTCAATGTTTCACGATTAATCTAATCAATTGTCATGCAATATGAAAAATATATATTCTATAAAATTTTATTGTTTTTTTTAACTGTTATTAACGACTACATAGGGGGTTCGTCAAATTTATTCGGACCTTTCTTTTGGTTCGCGAGGAAAAAAAGGTTGGGAAACACTGCTCTAAAGCAAGGAGTGAGTACGCAAAACTGTAAAGCGTTTGTCTGAAATTTGTTCTTTTCGAAGTCGGTACGCTACGATAAGTCAAAATCTATTGGAAAAATCGTTTTGAAATTTTGCACACTACTTCTTCACATGTTTTATAAAATAAAAACGTTTTTTTTTGTAATAATTATAAATCTTAAAATAATAAATAAGTCGATTTTTTAAGCGAAAATCTGTATTTTGATTTCCGAAAGCTACCAAAAATTGAAAAATCGAAAAAAAAATATCTCGTTTAGTAATTAAATTTTTAGTTTTAGATGTCTCTGTTGTGAGCTATGATGCGCACCGCAAAACAATTATTCTTCAAGGTGCCTCCAGATATTTATTGGCACTCGTTCACTTATTAATATTTTGAAATGAAAATTTAAAAGAATTTTTTTTTCAAAGGTTGTGTTATCATTTAAAAATTAAATAAATAAAGTAGAACTATTTGTATTGCCAAAAAAAAATTCTTAAAAACATGCCTTTAATCGAACCATCCCCTAAATAATAATATAATTCACTTTTTTTAAATATCAACATAAATAATTTAAAAAAAAAAACCAATAAAAATGAAGCGTTAACAGCAAAAACTGTAAAAGGTCAGACATTTCTTTTTTAAGAGGATTATAAGTTAAAATTATGTTAACTATTCACTTTAGTTTACAAAGTTGAAAACTTAATGTTCTTCTTACATAAATTAAATATCACTAAGGGATACTAAAAGACAATTTAGTAACTTTGCTTAAACTTAAGTGTTGCTTAGAAAGCATAAAACAACAAATTAAAAAACTAAGAAAAGTCAAATTAGTAATTACGAAAAGGAGTCTTCAAACTATTTTTACATTTAAGACATCATTTTTTCTCAAATTACTGTTTAAAAAGAATTTGGTTTTTTTTTATCAATCTTGTAAGTCAAATCTAATATTTTTGTATTTTTTTAAGTAAACTAAAAGTATTAATTTTATTTCTAATCAGAAATTTAATTTAAAGAATTAAATAAATTAACAAATAATTACAAAAACTTATTAATAATTTATATCTTAATTAGAATAAAGCTCAACAAATCTATAAAATACATGAAAGTATTAAATAATAAATACACAAAAAAATGCACACATTTATACATGTAATTAATATTGGATTTTGTTAAGTGTGAAACTACTTCTTAAGCTAATTGCTATCTTATAGATATTAAGAACTGAATATAATATATCCTTGAAAAGATGTTAGCATTAAATAAAATACGAAAAACAGATTTGTAATAAGTTGAATGATATCTTGATTATTAATAGATATAAACATGCAAGAGGTCAATAATAATAGAATTCTATTGGCTAACATACATATATAATAAGGTCAAAAAACTAATTTCCTATTGAAAATTATTGCCACGCATGAATTTTATTAATTAATTAAAATTATCATATAAAATTATGTCATTTATTTTAACAATAATGAAATATTATCCAATACTAATTATTATTATTTTTATTTTTAGGTAAATGGTTCTTGGTCGTTACCTAATTTTGTTTGTGATTTTTATATAGCAATGGATGTGATATGCTCTACGTCATCGATATTCAACTTAGTCGCTATATCAATAGACAGGTAAATAATTTATTTAATAAGCAATTGGATTATAAATACATAGATTTTAGCTTAATTTGCTTAAAACAATTAGTAAAGTGGATTAAGTAAATTATTTGTATTTAATTTAAATTTAGAAATATTTTTATGTGTTTTTTATGTTTGTACATTGAATAAGTATTTGGTATCTATAAAAATAAGGGATTTAATTAGTTTGTCTTTAGTTCTCTTGTAAATTTTATTTATTGTGAGGGGGAGGCTGAACTTTGGATATATTATAGCTCTAGAGCAGTGGTGTGCAAACTATTTTCACTGGCGACCCCCTTTTTCGTGTAAAATTTTATTGCGACCCCTGAGTGGACATTATTTTTTTTCTAATCTTCAATGCAGCTAAACTAAAAGTCATTTTGCTATTTTGGGTTATAATAACGATTAATTGGAGTTTTGAATAAAATATTTTTATCTTATAAAGTAATAATTTTATTGATGCGAGGTATGCGATTGTAAACTGCTCATAATTTTTCCTATATTCGGATGTATATTGGAAATTGCCAGCCGTAGGTCACTTTCCGATTCACCGATTGTATGTGCCTTCATATTTTTTCCAATTAAATAAGAAACTTTTAAGGATGCCTGTAAAGCTCTTTCAGGCACTGTTGTGTATTTTTTCCATAAAAAATTTTGGTTTTTTGAAAAAACTTTCAGGTTTCTTCGAAAATTCGCAATGTTTAATTTGCAAATGCCGCTTTAGTTTGGCAGGTTTCATACTTTCCTTGCCAGTTTATTTGAGCAAATAACACACAATGGGTGCTCTTCACCATTAACAAAGCAAAATGTAAACCCGTATTTCTTTTGATAGTTTCTTAATTTCTTATAAAGTAATATATCTTCTTTAATAGTTTTAGAAGTAGAAACAGTTTTATTTGAATTTTCATTTTCAAGTTTTTTAATTTTATTGAATGTTGGGCCATCACTTTCCTTCTTTTTCGAACTACTTTTCTAAAGCACAGACGCGACTGTATAAAGAATAATTAAATAAAGTGAAAACTTCTGTCTCAATTCCTAGCAACAACCATTTTACTATCCTTACTTAGCTACAGCCACTGCTACTTTGTTTTTGTAGCTCTGTAACTATGCTCGTGCACCTGAAACCTAAATACCAAACAAACAAATTTCTCTAACTTTTGTTGCTCGTAGGTTTTCGCTAAAATTATAAGACACGTGGATTATGATTTCTCGGCGCTTCCTGCTATTTTATCAGACACGCGCATGTCAGCCTTCTCAATTTTTATTTTGTCCCGACTCAAAGTCGCCGAAATTTCTTGAGATTCCTGTACATCAGTACATATTTCGTTTGTCGGCATTTGTGTTATTGTGACATATTAAAGCCAAAAATTAACGTGATTTAAAATTATTGATTTTGTTATTGTTTTCAAAATTTAAAATTAAAGAGTGAAAAATTTATTATTAGATGGGTTCTAATTATTTTTTGCAAGCTTCAAAACATCTGTATATGAGCTGTTTTTAAAGTGGGCCAAATTCATTTATTTTAAAATAGTTCATAGTTTTTTTTAACTATTCAAAGAATTCAAACGAAAGGAAAAGAATTAGCTAATTATTCAATGAGTTCAATTGATTAACTGATTCCATTAATGTCTTTATAAATCCGAACTGTTATTTTTCCCGGACTATAAGCATTATTGGTGTATAAAAATAAGTATTCAATTTTCGATAGTTGATCGATAAATGCATCACTGCATCTGTTGGCTTATCGATTGCTATTAGATGCTGAGATACCAAATTTCTTTCGTAAAAATTCAAAAAAATTCATTTATTTTCATAATTACTACTATTTTTTCATATTACCTGAGAAAATTCTTATATTTGTTAAATAACAAATAAATTTGTGAATCTTTGGCGACCCCTTAAGGGGTCGCGACCCACACTTTGCGCAACGCTGCTCTAGAGTAATGTGATGATTATTTTTCAGTCTTATTAGAAAACTTTTTCTCATTTTTTTGTATGATAAATAAATAAAATACAATCATTTTTTGATCTTGCTATTAATATTTTGAAAACTTTTACATTTTCTTTTGCATTCAAAATGAAGCAGGCATAAATACAAAAATGTAACCTTATTATGACATTTGTAATGATTTGAAACAAAAAAAGTTATCTATTTTTTTGTACATTTGAAGCTCTGATATAAAAATTAATGTAAGTAATACTGTGCTTAAACATAACTACGCTTACCCATTGTTTTAATTATATAAAAAATATTCATTCTAAAAAAAAAAACGAAAACCTCTAAATTTTATCCTTACCACAAAAAACAGTCAATCTTATAGTAACTTTATTTTTTAGCTTATCTTAAAATAGGATTTAATAATCATGCAAAATAATCAAAATTAGACTTTTATATAGTACCTGTATCCTTTTTCTTACTTTTTTGATAAATATTGAAGTGCTATTAAAAAATGTTGATACAAAAAAAAAAGTTTTTTCTCATGAAATCTAAATTTTATTATTATTTATTTTTTTTGGTACCTCATGAAAATCTATAAACGACAATAATGGACATAATTTAACAAAAAAGTTAGCACATCAGCAAATTTTTGTTCACAATATTTATAAAATACATATATATTTCTCATTAAGGTTGTTCTATTTTCTTTTTTTTGTGTAAAACTTTTAGAAAAATTGAATTTTCTTGTCATTGAACTATATTAGAAATAATAATTTTCTAATATCTGATAAAGGACATTGAAAAAGTTAACAAATCATAAAATATCAGCAATAACAAAAAAGTCAAAAAGAAAAAAATTACCAAAGTAAAAAAGGTTATCATCATTTCTATTGTAAATTGTCAGAATGGCAACAAGCTTGACATCATATATTCTGTTTTTTTTTTTTTTTTTTTAATTTTCTAATAAAAAAGTTTGAGTCACTTTTTGCTTCCTTCAATTTTTCTTCCCGTCTTCTTTTTTTAGAAATAATAACAAAAGAAAAGAAAATATTTTTTTCTTTTCTTTTGTGTTTTCCATTTGGTTGTGTAATTACTTCAAAATTTTGCTTTAAATTGTTTATACTTTTTGAAATTGAATTGTTAAAAATTCCCAGTACAAAATTTGTTGATACATATCGATTTTTTTGTTTATATAACAAGCAAATTAATGATTATTATAATTATTATTATTTTTTTCCTGCCACTTATTTTCGTCCTTAACCTTTTTTCGGTTTTTTTGTTTTGTTCATAATTCCAATAATATTTTTGTCCTAATTGCAAATTTTTGGTAGGAAGAAAATTAATCAGATAAGATCAGGAAGAAACAATTTATCTGTTCATTTTATTAACAAATTTTAAGTGAAAATTATATTTTATCTTCCCAGGGATATTTAGAAATTGTAATCAATGATACAAAACAACTTGTATACAACTTCAACTTTGATTTGACCTAGATTTTGAATTTAATTTGGAATTCTAGTTAAATGCCTTCAGTCCTCAATTACTATTACTAATTGTTTTTGTTTTGTTGAAAAAAACACATTAAGTGCTGAAATTAGGGGTTGCTAAAGACTAAAATCAATATAATTAAAAATAAAATTCCATTTTGAAAGACTAATAACACCATTTTACTACTTAGAATTGATTAGTTTAAAAATTGTGCATTTTTTCTTAGGGCTGTTTTATTTTTGTCAGTTTTAAAAAAAATTTTTTTTCAAGCTACATTTTGGCAACAGAATTTTATTATAAGTTTATATCTTCTGGGGATACAAGATGGTTTAATGATTTAAATCTGATTTTTATTTCTAGTCTCTAAGCTTTTGACCACCGTGTTCAGTAGGATAAAAAATATAAATCAAATAATATTAAATTAAGTAAAACTTCCGAGAACTTATGAAGAGATGATAATAAAGGACAGAACGTATACAATCAACTTTAAATCGTTCGCTACCGGTGCTTGAAAAGAAAATCTTGTATCATAGCCCATGGAATTTTTTAAATTCACTGAATGGCACTGAATTTGTGAACATTATATTTATAGCCATAAAATGAAGCGAATAAGTTGTTAACTAAGGTCAGATTGCATCCATTTTGTTTTTTCACACGTTATTATAACTATTTCGGCTAAAAAATAAGTGTAAAAATTTGTTATAATCTGAAATAGTAAAAATCTCGCACTGGTAGCGACTTTTGATTATTTATATGACTTGTTAATGCCTACACATTTGAATACTTGTCGTGTTGATAAATTTTCTATAAATGGAAAAAAGTCGCTAGTTGCTGAATGTAAAGGTGGGCACCCACTTAGTGCGTATATCTCAGCGGGTAACTTTTTTGACGTCAAAATGACGTACAAATGAATTTCACGCTGAAATATCCACATATGAGGGGGAACTTTAGCGTGAGTCTATGACGTCATAAAAGTTACCCGCTGAGATATACACACTAAGTGGGTGCCCACCTTAATGTAAATGTATGAAATCACTGAAAGTTGATATAAATCATTAAAATTTAACTTTTATTTTGGGCATAATTAACACTAACACACTATCAAGATAAACTATTTAAACATATTATATTATTATTACAAGACAACATCAACAATTTCCTTTCTTTTTCTCTTCTTAATATCATTTTTGACTTCAAATTTGCAACTTTTTGATTTATAAATAAAAAAATAAAAAACTTATTATATACTCGTATATACACAATTCAACTCAAACAATAACTCAAAGGATACTAAATAACAAATAAAATTTATCCACAATTAAGTTAAAATATTGTTATTGATAATATGCAATCATCCTTAATATTACTTTTGAATTTAAGCTATGTGAAAAATAAATATTAGCAAGATATTTGAAAAATATCCCAAGATAAATATTCAATTATTTTTATTTATAGTGGCTTAACATGTTTAATACCATTAATTTGTCCACTTCAAAAAATTTCATTTGACAGTATATTTAAGGATAGAAAGTTCAATAAATAATGATGGACATAGATTTACCAATTAGAATCACTTTTCCGGTATATTTCTTTCAATTTAATTCAATATATAACGTATGCTATTATTCAATTCAAAACATAAAAAAAAAGGGTTTAAAAACTATGCTGAAAATGTTTCTCCTATTAATTCACTTTGACAGCAACATCCTATATCCGTATAGGATTTTTATAGAAATGTAATTTATTATGCTTTACCATTTGGACATAACATTGGAATATTTCGCTTTTTAGTGTCATTCGTCATGTCAGTGTATTGCATTGAATGTCATTGTAATTTATTTGATTGATTTGATAAAATTCAATATGTGTTAGACTACTTAACAGAATCGAAACCCAATTTTATGTCGATTTTATAATACATTTATCAAATAATCTTTGTATATAGAATTTAAATTTTATGTAGAAAAATAAATAATAATATAGTAAATTTACTTAAAATAGATAAAAGGTTTCTTTTTTTGTAAAAAATAAATTTTATGTAATAAGCTTTGACTTAAAGGAAATATGTGCTGAAAAATGTAAATGTAAAGTTAAGTTATTTTGAATATTTTATATAAATTAAGAAATACTAACACCCTAATGCATTTTTGTACTAAAATTATCTATGCAAGTGCATATTTTAGTATTTATCCATTATAGTGACAGATATAGTTGAATACTGTTATTCAAGAGTTAGTAAGAAATAAAATTTGGAATGTAAATTTAAGTAATAATAATTTGAATTGACATCTGACTTATAAAATATATCCTAAGTGAATTAAAACAACAAATTTTATCTTATGGAATAACATTAAAATATAGTTTTTGACACAAGTACAAAAATTTATTACAATTAGTTTATACTTAGTAGGACCGGAAAGTAATATCATTTCTGCGTATGTCGATATTTGACTGTCAGTTCAATATATGTATCTCGAAGGCGTGCCAAAATCATTTTAAATTTTTCTGACTTGTCCACTTATAAATACTTCAATATTAATCTTTATTTTTGCAATTTAGCATGAAATGGCCGACGAACGACCAAAATAGTATGGTTTTTGAGTTTCGCAAGGTAGTAACGTATCAGTTGCGAAAAAAGATAATTGAGATGTTAACATTGCTAAACATTGGATAAATCTAAGTGCATAGATGTTCGTTAATGCAAAGGATTACTTTCCAATTTCAGATCCGGTAGTTTTTATCTCTCTGACACCTATCCACCATGAAACTCAACAACATTAAATAATGACATGCTAAGGGGAGAAATTGAACGAAACTCATGTCAAGCAATCGAGGAACTGTTAAACCCCCAAACAACTTTGGTTGACTATCCAGGAACAGATTGAAAAAATAAGCAGAGCAGGTGTTTTGGTCTGTCTGAAGAGATCAAAGCCAATCGATCCATCATATGCAACATATTGTTTCAACGGCACCATACAGAAACGTCTTTTGATCATTTGATCACTTGGAACGAAAACAAAATGGAAAAGATAGTGGCTCTCACCAAATGAATCACCACAAAATACTGCGAAGTTGGGTTTACATCCAAAAAAGGTGTTTCTTTGAGTTTGGTAGAGTATTCATGAAATGGTGCTGAAACCTGGACAAACTGGGACAAGGGTGGGAGATAGTGCCTCATACACCATACTTGCCTGATATCGCACCCTTGGATTCCCCATCTAAAATATAATTTACTTACAAGTAACATTTATTTTTTGGAAATATATAAAATCTTGATAATGTAAATATTTTTACCAAAACTAAATTAAATAATAAGAATCTAAATATTTTATTACATCTGCTCTAGCCTAATCCTGGATATAAGATTTTTATGAAATTTTATTTTGCTTTACTTTAGTTTTTTTGTTGTTGTTATTTTTTATTGTGAAAATGATAACTTTTTCACAATTTAAAAGGATACCTTAAGGATATATTTGTAATTAAATAAAAAATTTTATAGCTATTTATTTAAAAATAACATAAAGGGAAACATTTTCAAAATAAAACAGGAATTTTAGTAAGGGAAATCAGTACCTGAATAAAAAAAAAGATAACTTTATTTTATTCTTGTTAAAGGCAACATAAAAATAAAAGACGAACAAGTATAGAAAAAAGTTTTGCTATCTCCTGTAATAAAGGTGAATTATAGGCAATTTGTATCCTGCATTTAAATTTAGTTGAACACTTATGGTAATCTTCCTTGTAAACCGTATACAACCATAGTATATATTCTTATTTTATTTTTAATATTATTATTCTGTTTTTTTTTTTGCATTTTATTGAAATATCTCTTTCATTTCAAATAAAAGAGTTTTTATTGGGCTAAACAAATTCTTACTTGGCTTACTTTCAAATTGCATGTTTACTCTTCACCTGTTTTATAACTACAAATTTCATACTTGTAAGAGTTTAGTACTCAAGGGATAAAAAATATACTTTAGTATTTTTTTCATTTTGTTAAGAAAACCCTTTTTATAGATTCATGTAGATTTATTGACAGGATTTAAACATAAATATTTTATTAATTTTTATTTTTTAAATCAATTTTTTACTTGTATGTTTGAGCACAGATCTCATGTTTATATTTAAATTTTTATATTTTTCAATTAGGATTATTTTTTTGACATAACAACATTAAATGTATTTCGCGAAAATTATAAAAATTGTTTTAACTATTTAAGATAATATACAAGGATATATATGTATATTTTATTTTTTAATAATAGTAATAAGCTATAATTTATTATTTTTGATTTTTTTTTTTTGATAGGATATTAAAAATTCATCTAAAGATCATAAGTGCTCTGAAATTTTAGTGATAGGGAAGCTGGCAATAAGTTTGGTGTAAAGTTTTAGGCTCATTAAATTCACAAAAAAAAAAAAAAACAAAATGTATGTTTCTTTAACGTTTAAACAACTTGCACTCAAATGGTAATCCGATTGCTCTTTTAAGGCGATTCATCGCTAAAATTCTTATTAATAAGTTTCCATATTTTAAATAAAATTAAACGATACGACTTAACCTCATTTTTAGAATCATGATTGCTTCAGTAACTTTCTATTCATTAAGTTTGTTGCTCAAATGGATGAATATTTTAATTAGTAAATATAAAGTGTAAATTTTTTTTTTAAATTTTACCTTTAATTAGATAAAATTCCGCTGGTATGTATACTTTTTAGGTCTGCATTAATTTTAATTGGTTAAAGTTCTGCTTAAATGTAATTAGTCGAATATTTTAAGGATGTTAATTGACATTTAAGTACAGTAGCCGCTTAGAGATCTATTAATGAGATCAATGATGTCAAATTAAAGGTCTACGGGTCATGAACTTTTATGGCTCTCTGCAAGAAATGCTTTTAAGTTTACTCAGAAAGTGTAGATTCGATTTTTGCTTGAAATATTTCCTTTTTAAATTTTTACAAATTTCTACATTTTCAATAATGTTTAAATCATCAGAATTAAATTAAATCAATCACCATGCAATCTCCAGGAATTTTTTTTAAAACTTGTGAGTACCTTAGTATATAATGTGGGCTATTTTTGAATATAAAACCGTTAAGATTTCACATTTTCAATCAAAACTTTATTTCATCGTCATTGAACTTCATCCTAAATGAATCAAACAATAGCAGAAGTAAAAGCTGTCATTAACTAACAATAAGTAATTAAGCTTTTTAATGACAGAACAGATTTTATTGTTTTTTCTGTTTTCTTTTTGCTTACCTATACTGTCTGATTATAATAAATATAGCAAAATTTGGGAAATATGGGTTGGTTTATCCATCAGCATTCCAGTTTCACGAACTCGCTTCACAAATTGATCCACATATTATGTTTTTGAAAGCTATTTTTATCAAATTTCTCACTGTTTATGTAGAAGACTCAATAAGAAATAAATTTAAATAAAGAAATATATTTTTAATACTATCCAACTTTCTTCAAGCGAATAGCGTCCCATTTCGTAAATGTCAAAATTTTACTAAATATCTGTGAAAGATATTTGACATTTTTGAAGTCAAATAATCGGTAGTTCAAACTTTAAATACTAGATGGGCTACACTATATTTTTTTGTCCTAAAAAATCTTCTATTTTAACAATACTTATAGAAGTATTTCTTTATTCACGTTATTGTAGGATGAATGTTTACAAATGCAAAGTTACCATAAGTCATCTAATAATTTGACATTGAGTGGTATAACTTCTCCGAAGAGGACATCGGAAAAACAATTTTCATATAAAATATATTTATTATAATTGAAAAATAAAAAGGAAAATTATATTAATTGAATATTTCATAAAAAAAACTGTTATCAGTTATAATGGAAACCAGATATATTTAGAATCTGTAAAATAATATTTTCCAATTATAGTTTGGGTCGTAATATATATTTATTAAAGTCAGCTCTATTAAATTTATAGCTGTACTTAACTTTGAAATTGTTCAGTATCATCTTTAGAGGTTAAAACTTAAACAATTTGTACGATAACATTTTTTTAAATGAAATTATTTTCATCATAACAAAAATTGAGATATTAATTTTATATATTTCATTATTTGAAAACTTTTTCATAGGGTAAAGATATTGTTTTCTTTGACTTCAAGGATACCTAATTGGTATTATTAACTCATTTAAATAGTAGTTCCATAATTTTTAAGTATGTACTAGAATAATTCAAAAACCAAGTTTGATCCATATTCACTTCAGTTTTCAAGTTTAATTGAGGGACTTTACAAACAAAAGAAATACTTAATTTATTCGATTACTAACACGTCTCATGAAATATATCTGTATTCTGTTCCATTTTGTCCTAGTTTACACAATTAAACACATTTTTATTTTAAATATATTTATAATATTTTTGTTTTTTTGACTTTATTTTCTAAGTTTGTCTTCTGTCATATATTAATGATAGAATTGTGTTAATTAGAACTTTAAAATGATAAGAATTGAAAATAAAATATATTAAGGCAACTTTGAGTCATGAAAATTGAATTGCGGTGTTGCCAGAAGAAAAAAATCCTATCTTTGTTTCATTTTTTCTTATAACCTAAATACTGGGATTAAATTTTTAATTCTTTTCGCATTCTACACATAATAAGCTACTTCAAAGAACTAGATTAAGTTTTTTTTAAACTTTTTCTTTATTAGTCCTAATTAAAATGCAGAAAATTTTAAGGTTCAATAGTATGATGATTATTTTTCCAAAAATTTAATTGATAAATCAGTTTTTATAAGCATTAATAAATAAATTTTACTTTATATAATGATGATATATTTTTATCTAAATTTTGGTAGCCAACAGCCATCCACTCCTAGTTTGAAAATACTCGTATAAGAAATTCTCTAATATCTCATTTAGTTTTTTGCATACATTCTACCTCTTTATATAGAGGATATGTGTGCTATATTAAAGTTCTGACTTTCAAATGTCCTTAATAACATTTAGTAATAATCTAAATTTCATTACTTAAGTTATTTGCTGTGGTTGTGATTGACGTTTAATTTATTTAGTGATAGTAATAGTGAAAAGGTTAAGTTTAAGTCCTTCAAGCAACTAAAGAGTTTTAAGATACTATCTTTTTAATTTTTCCTCAGAGATTTTTTTTTCTTTTTTGCTCCAATCAGTATTCAACACTTGCAGAAAGCAATTAAGCAACTTAATATCTAGATAAAGTTCATTCATTAAAAACTGTGGCAATTTGCCTTGTATTAGTTCTTCTGAATCTTTTAATATTCAATTCACCAAAAATATCTCTACAGAAATCTTGATGTCTGATGTATATAATGGAGTATTTTTTTAATCCTTTTAATTTTGCTTTTAATTTATTTTGTTTTTTCTTACTTAATGTTATTTTATATGAACAACAGTCTCAGACATTTGATATCTTCTAATTTTAATGCTAAAAGATGCCCCATAATTGGAATTTTGTTGCAATGAAAAATCTTATTCTTTAATTTTTTAGTTAGAAGTTCACAATTATATTCTTTTATTTTCTCTTAGTTTATTTTAAATACTGGCTACATTCCAAATATTCAATCCGTTTACTGTAACAAAAATATTTGATTCGGTCACTCCTACAGATTAAATGAAAAGTGGTCAATAGAAATGGAAATAAAATACCTAAGTAGATCGTAGTTATTATTGTTATAACTGTTAATGTAATTATAGTGGAAGTTTTCTTTAACAGAGCAGAGAGTTTTATGTAAGTCTCATTTGGTTAGATATTTTTTCTTTAGAAATAGATATAAGCATTTATTAGCGTATTTTATCCTGTTGTGTTTTTAAATTTTAGTAAAATTAAAATTCAAGCTAACACTTTTTTCTTAGATTCGAGTTTGATTTTAAAAATCTACTCTTAGAGAAAATTGAATATAAAAACTATAACAAAATTTATCTAATAAAAATATTTTTTGAGTACGTTTATATTAAATACATTTTGTGTATTTTCTATAGTAAAACTAAACAAAGTTACTTGATTTTTATGACATATATGTATGTAAAAGTCCTTAGTTATCTATAACTTTTAAGGATGCCTATGACAAATTCTCAGTTCTTCATCGCAAATTCTAAAAATCTTATGTATGAGAATTATTGCTTTAGCTGAACCAAGATGGTGTGAACATAATGAGTTTTGAAGGATTACCCAAGGGTAAACAAGGATAACATCTAGATTCCTAAATGAATTATGTACGTGTTTAGAAGTAATCAGTTTACTGTATATGTTTCACTGGGTGGAAAAGTGAAAATAAACAAAAATGTCTTATCGATTTATTGTTGAAAACTTGTTTTTTTTTTTTGTTTTTCTTTAGTTATTTTGTTTACGATTTTTAACCCCTAAAATAAATTATTTAATTAATGATAGATAGTCATTTAATTCTAAAAATGAAAAAAACGAACAAAATTATTTATTTACAAATATTCCAATTCACGTAGCGGATAACTGAATTTGTTCCTCATAAAAAGAAAAAAAAATATATGATGTAGTTAAAATGTTGTTTGATTGTGATTAAATTCAAATGGGGGAGAATTCAACTTTGAATGCTATATAAGCCCATAAAAAAAGGATAGAAATATAAAATGAAATTCCTATAGTACTTTAAAAATGAGAAATATGAGATAATTATTAAGGATTGTATGGGTGTGTTAAACTGTAAGAATGAATTGATCCTTTACTTGTTTTTACGTTATTTGAAAACTAAATTAAATTTTTTTAAAATAACAGCAATGAAATCAAAACAATAAACGTGATATAAGTTTTGTTTTAGAAAATATTTTTACATTTTATTTTATTTTTTATTTAATGAAAAATTGTAATTCATCGACAACAAAAAAAAGAAAAAAGTTGAAGCATAATTTGTGAAAGTCAAAAGCGCAAGCCACTTTTTGCAGAAAAAAGTCATCCTTAAAAATTTTTTAAATATTTAGGAATTAGGAAAAAAAATTTGAAAGTTTCTAAATTTGATTTGAAATTTTATAGCAAATTTAATAACAGTTATTTTAAAAATATATAATGTCACCACGGTATGTAAACAGAAAGCAAATCATGTGCAATATTTATGATAAAATCTATTCAATTCCTATGCCAAGTTGTCAAGGCTATGATCAAATAGGAATTTTTTATTTATCTTAAGCAAGAACGAATCTCAATAAGCTTTAATACCTCTTGTTATGTTATAGGACCCATTTAATAGATTTGAGGTTGTCTGGACTAATTATAAAAAAGTATAAAGGTTTATAGCCATCAATCAATGTATAAAATAAAATAAATTAGGTGTCTATACAACCCCTGGTTGATCTTTAACAATCCAAATTTTTTAAACAGATGAAATTTTCTATCGCTTGCTAATATTTCACTCTAAGAAAAGGGTTCAATTTCTACTTATTGGCAGATTTTTGATGATTAGCGTGCTTGGTCATTTTTTTTTTCTTTTCTAAGGCACACTAAATTATTAAAAATTGACATTTTACAATAACTAAAAGAAAGTGTATAAATCTATTTGATATAATATTAATAGAACAAGAAATATCACAATATACATGAAATATTTTAACATTATAAATATTCAGAATTTTAATTAAAATTTCCATTTTTTTTCCAGATATATTGCAGTCACACAGCCAATAAAATATGCAAAACATAAAAATAGTAGACGAGTTTGCCTAACAATACTTTTAGTTTGGGCAATATCAGCAGCGATTGGTTCACCAATCGTTTTAGGATTAAATAATACACCAGATCGTGTCCCAGATCTGTGCTTATTCTATAATAGTGATTTTATAGTGTACTCATCGTTAAGTAGTTTTTATATACCATGTATTATAATGGTGTTTTTATATTGGAATATATTTAAGGTAAATATCTTGAATTTTGATCAAAAAATATCTGTGATTTATAAATTGAAGTAGATAACATCTTAAGACACTTTTTGGTAAAGCGTTAAATACGATCTGATTATTGTTTTGACAGCTGTTTTTGCTAGCAAAAAATAATAATGTTCTCCAATTTAGAAATTTGATTTAAAAAAAAATGAAATTTTATTCAGCATTTATGCAGTTTATGGCCAACAAATACGGACAGTCAATCACGGTATGAACCAAGCATGACTTCATGTTACTTCTTTTGATTACTCCAAATCAAGTTGCCATTTAAGAGGAAAGTATTTTGACTATTCAAATATGGAACTGATGAATACGATGGAAGTGAACTTGTTTTTGTTATGATTGTTCTCACTACTCAAATTCTAAGTGTTTGTAAGCTGATGGCACAATCTATTGTTAATTTTTGTGATTTACTTAGGGATTTATTATGTAGACCGTGAACTGTAATGAAAACGTTTAAGCAAATATTTGGTCAAATTTCATAGCCCTGTTAAGAGTTTTATTATTATATTTAAAGCGCAATTTAAAATATGCTAAGCCAGTGGACATTATCCTTTGTATATTATTAGAATCCTTATACATATATAGAGTAAAATTCACTAGTTGTCGAGTAATCAGAAATAAAAAGTTCTTAGCTTTTATTTTAAAAATAATGATTTCATAGTTCTAATTGTTGGATTGTGGTTTCTTTTTATTTTGAATATTATTTTGATAAATATTTCTTCAAAATGGCTCATAATGAAATTAAAATTAATGGCCCTGTTCTATTCCAAGATTGATTTCTCAATTTTTTTTTTGCAATTCTCAAAAAACCAAAGAAAATTTACCAACCTTCTCTAACTCTTATGACATTTATATACAATCCTATAATTCAAGAATATTTTGTGCTATAGGAAAATTATTCTATCAACAATTTTTTAACTTTATAAATAATAAAAGATTTTTTGAAATTATTAAAAAATAAAATAAAAAAGAAATAAAAATAAAAATAAGTGGGAAAAAACAAATTTGAAATTGCGAGAAAAGAAGCTAAATCACACATTACAATGTTACTAACTAAAATTGAAAAAAATATTAGTTATATAAACTTTACAAACTGGAAAGACTAACAACAACATGAATTCCTTGTAACAAAAAATATCTTTAGAAAATACCTAAAACTTTTTTGATTTCTTTTTGATTGAAATGATGAAAGCTGTTAATTTGTTGCATAATGGAAGAAAATTGAAGGTTTTATTGTGTTTGTGTGGCTTTGTAATAAGTGAAACTTTTTTTTATGAATCCTATAAAAAGCACATTACTGAACCAAAGAAAAAAAATTTAGCAATTAGCTGAGACTATTAATAATTGCCCAACCAATAAATTTATATCCTGAAAATAAATATTACAATACTAAAAGAAAATTTTTGACTCTTTCTATAAATTTTAACTATTTTTTTAATAAAAGTAAAGTAAAGTAGTTTTCTCTTTTTTGCTGCTCTAAACGTTATGGAAAACAAATTTTATTATATCTAAATTTTGCTTAAATTTTAATAATTTACCAGTTACTTCTCTTTAAACTGGTAAAAAGAACATAAGGCAACAATTTTAAATATTTTAAGAAAATTTCATTTATTTTACTACAGGGAGTCCTTTAATGTACCGTTTTTATTCAATTTTATTGTCAATTAGGGACTTTGAAAAAAAGGAAAAAATTTTTAACACTTTGTACAAGAGAAAAGAAAAAATGTTTAGAGCTAAAACTAGGAATATATAACCTTAAATTAATAATATAATAAATTGGTTCATATTTATAGGCACTTCGTAAACGAGCGCGTAAACAGAAAGCAGCTCGTAAATCTCATCTATCAGATATAGCGGCGGCTGGTAGTGTGATTGAAAATATAGCCCAAACACGCCGTTTAGCTGAAACTACATTAGGGACAAGTAGTAAAAGTTGTTCCAGAGTAATGGTAGATGAGCAGCCAACAAATACAGCATCTGGATCTAATGAAGAGGAAGATGAAAATGCTGGCTCGCCAGATGTTGATGATTGTCATGTGATTGCAAATGATAAATCAACAGAATTTATGCTAGCAACAGTAGTTGAAGAATCAGGAAAGTATGTATTAATTATATTATTTATTTTTTTTTTTTTTTTAAATTAATTTATTGACATAAGAATTTAAATTATTTTTTTTTTTGTATCTGAAAATCTCTAGTGCTGTGCCGCAAACAACAACCCAACCGGAATTAACAGTACCTGATCCAAATGGTAATAATGATTCTGGTTATGTACCATCTAACGCTGATGATGTCCTTGCAGGAAATACATCACCACCAGATAGTCCAGTACCAAGTGTGAGCTTCTATAAAAGTACTACCAGCAAACGGAATGGTATCACAAAATCACCAAAACAGGAACCTTTAAGGTAAAATTGTATAATTTGATATTAAAATGAATAAAATTTTGGGTTTCAAAAAAAAAAAAAAATTAAAATTTATTTAGTGTTGCTATGAAGCCTCTATCTTTTGTACATTATGGTGTTAAGGAAGCATTAGGCTTGTCTCGAAATGATTCAACATTATCAAGTGAATCAAAATTATCTCGAAAGGATAAAAAGAATTCTCAAGCATCAAGGTAAGTTGTACTAAACAATAAAAATTTTTAAAATTCTTTTAAATTTTAATTCAAATTCAAATGATATTTTTTATTAATTAATTAGTTTAAATTACTTGCAAGCCAATAGCAGGTGATTTTGTATCATTTTTAACTGCTAGAAAGCACTTGGGGCTGTAATCTTAAACCTTTGGCGGCTGAATGTTACTATAAGTAAACGTAATAAATTTTATTGTTACTATTTTACTATCAAACTGTTTCGAATAGAAGAATGCAGAATCATTTCCCAGTTTAAAATTCCTTTTTATACTAATAAGTGGCATTTGTAATTTATATAACAACATCTTTTAGTCAATGCCTTTTAGTTAGTTGAAATGCCTTTAATTAAAATTTTACTAATTCTTTAAATTTACTTGTGATTATATTTCGTTTTGATTGATTTATTCCTTGTAATTTTTTATAGCTCTTTGGCAAGTATTAATTTTCCATATTTGTATTTTTAAAAGCTCGAAGACTTTCAGAGACATTATTTTTCATGAAATTTTAGAAATGATATAAAAAATATCTCCCAAAATATATGTAGTACTTAAAATATTTCTCAAAGAAAACCTTTTTCTTTTTCTGAAAAAAAGAGCAATGTATAAAAGATAACCAAATAGAAATTGGTTTTGAAAAGGCAGCCAAATATCACGGATTCCTTCTGGTTTGAGAAATAATTACAATTCTGCGTAAATTCAATGATGGCTTAAAAAACTTTACAGTAATTTATTTGTCAATTACGCTTAAATTATGAAATTATTACAAATTTTACAATAATTTATTTTAATAATAATTTAAAAATTGAATAATTTGAGTTTTATATAACTTTAAAAAAAAACCTAATTCATGGCTAAGTATTTCGCGTTTCATTTAAGTTAAACACCGATTAAATTATTTTTAATGTAATATTTTCCTATAAAATGGAACTTCAGCAGTGAATTTCTGCAGTATCGTTACTTGTTTTAAATTGGTAATAACAATATTGAAAATATTTTTTGTAAAATGCGTGCGTTTTCTATGGTTTTTCTATTGATGTTTGTAGCTGGTTGTTTTGCTGCTGGAAATACTACGCAAGCTAAAACTATGAATTTCATGGTTTACGGTGGGATGAAACCTGGAAATCCTTCTGGTCAATAGCCTTCTGCATAAAATTGATGTTATCTGGAAAATTTTACTGGAAAATATGGGTCTTAAATATGAAAAATAATAATATTAAAAATAAAATGCATAATTATTGATGATTGCGTTTTTTTGCTTACAATTTTTTGGTGTTTTTCAATATGTATTTTTTTATATATAGAGAAGGAAATGTAAATTTATTCGGGCAATTAGTGAAATTAGATCTGAAATTAGGTGAGCAAAGTTTGGGATACTCTATAATTTTAACACAATTTCTACCGAAACTATCAAATGACACCTTTCAAAATTTTAACTCAAAATTGTTTTCTAAGTTGAATCTTTTTTTCACAATTAATGTTTTGACTTTTCGTATAATAATAATTATTAAATTTAGCTAGTGACAAAATTTTGTTTCAGCTTATCCCACATCTAAATATTATTCTATATTCGCTAGCTGTTTGCAATGTTTCATTTTACTGCAAATGATTGAACTGATAAATTCTTAAAATAATTTCACAGAGTAATTTTTGAGTTTTAGTATTTCCTTCGCAGTGACATCAATGCAAATATAGAGTCGTGTAAAATTTGTTAAAATTGTAATTTCAGGTGTGCAAATGGTATTTTTTTAAATATTGATTAGTTTATTATAATTTATATCTAGCCCTAAGGATGTCCAGAATTTCAAGAGTCAAGAAGAAATGTAGGAAACAAATAATATGAAGATAAAGACTCAGACAGTTGTTTGAGTTTACCAAAAGTAACTAATTGAATAACAGTCACAACAACTTCAAAAAGTACAATTTAACCCTTTAACGAATATTATATGAGAGTGATTTTATATGTTTTTATCCTAAGTAAAAACTTTAAGTTTGAAAATGGCTTATTTTTTTTGGCTGAAATAGAAAATTGTTGGCTGCCAAATCAGCAGTGAACACAAGATCATCCATCGATTAAATTCTTGAGTCTTGAGTTCCTAAAAAAATTTTTTTTATGTATAAGCACAAATATTTCAACCTTAAAGTCCAACAACAACTTTATTAATTATTTCCATTATAATTGTTCAATGAAAGGATTAATTTAGACAAAAATAATGTGAGTTTGATTTAAGTAATAATTATTACAACATATTTTTTTGACTAAAAGGTAAAAAAATATACCATGTTTTATTTGATCAAAAAGAATTTCTTTTCAAATAAAAAGAAGGAAATTAAAATTTAACAGAAATAATTATGAAAATTTTGAATTATTCTCATTTGAAAATTCATTATTGTCATATCTTTGAATAAAAGTTTTCTTATACAAAATTAAAATGAATAAAAAACAACCAAAAGCATTTTCATTAGGAAGTAGTGCTCGAGTAGTATTTTGTTACAAAATAATTTAACTTTATAGTAAAAATGTACTTTATAATTACATATTTATAATATTATCCTAGGATAAACGATTATTGCGGAAATAAGATAAGTTCTATGAAAAATGTTACACTTTGTTATTTGCGTACACTTTATTTTTAAAAAGTGAATAATAAATTAAATAAATTCTAACTAAAAGCTTAGCTAAAAAAGGTTTATTTACAGCTTTTATGGTGATAAGAAATTTTAATAAAAACACTGTTTCCCACAAGCAAAACTATTTGCGTGATTTTGCGGTGATTTTGCACGTTTAATAATCGATTTTTTGGTTTCTATCTTTTCTTATACCTTAATAGTTCAGCAATATAATCTCAAAATTTGAAGTTGATCGCAGTAAAATTGTCAAAGCTATCAGGTAATTAATGTCAGATAACTACAGCTATAAATAAGCTTTTAAAACTTTTAAACGCGTTTTTCTCAATACTACTTTTTCAAAGTCAGTGATCACTGCCATTCAAAAACTACATTGCCCATTCACTTCAAACTTGGTACACACTTTCTACACAAGTACCTTCCCCAACGTTGAGTATTAGAATTTTTTTTACATTAAGCGGGTTTTCAACTTACAAAATGGCCCAACTTTTTGTAACAAATAGCAGTTCTTATTTATTTTTTTTAATTATGTTACCATAGTTTTATTCAAGTACGATAAAAAAAAAGTCAATCTCTTAATATAAAATTTCGAGTAAAAATTCAGAAATTGGGGGGAGGTACACTCCTTGCTGCAGAACGCTTTGTGTTTTTAGTGGCTTACAGGGAACATTAAATATCGGTAACGGTTCAACTGAAATTAAAAAAAAAAAAATAAATACATTAGTTTATAGTGTGACCTTGTTCCTGAATGAAGGATCTTCCGAAAAATAATTTTTTAGAGTTACAGTGATCAAATAAATGCTCAAATAATTGAGTTTTCCGGCCAAAAAAATTAGAAGGATTTGTCTGGAAAACAGTTTCTTCGTTCATGAACTATTTAGCAAAAACATTCCCTGAAAATTTAAAATTGATCGATATAATGGTTGGCGAAGTGTGCTCACTGCGATGGCATTTTTTCAAATATAAGATTCGGAGACAATCGCGTAAAGTTTTAACTCGACATTAGGTAGTCATGAAATGAATTAATTAGCACCCACATAGAATCGGTTCTAGTGCTTCCATCTCAATAAAAGTTGGCATAAACATTGTTAAAAGTATATACTTTAAAAATAAGCAATCATATTAAAAAATCTTTACCTTTTACTCAATAATTATTTTAAATATAACCTAAATGATATCCACAAGGATTTGAAGGTGGAAATGGTCGATAGTGTGATTATAAAATATGCCAAAAAACACCAACAATGGTTACAAAATCACATCAACAGTGAGTCCCTCAAGCTCCTGGATAATGACAGTATAATAAGACGACTCAAAAGGGTAAAACCATTCGAATTAGCGTATGTAGGGAAACATAAAAAGATGTAATGAGTCGATACAGTGACTTAGAAATAATAACGAAAATCAAAGTGTCTATCACAGGATTAGAACTTTGGAACTTTAGATATGTAGTAATTTAAGTTAAAAACAAATAGCTTATAGTGCGTTTTCACTGACGTTAGTACTTAGTATTTAGTACTTTTTTAAAAGTATTTTTATTGAATATCTCTAGCTTAGTTTTTAAATATGTCAATAATAATTATTGAGTAGGTACTAGGCACTAGGTTCAGTGAACACGCAATATTATTTGACAAATAAACTAGAGATTTTCCCTAAAAATACTTTTAAAAAAGTACTAAATACTAAGTACTAACGTCAGTGAAAACGCACTATTATTAGTATGTACTTACTAGATTGTTATGATAGTATAAACCAAAAAAAAAAAAAAATATAACCTAGATTCCACAAACTGCCTGTACTGCCATGAGTTTGTCTAGTGCATTAGCAATATAGTATTTAAAACATTTCTCAAAGGAAATCTTTTTTTTTTCGAAAAAAAGAGGAACAATAATTTAATACTAAAAGATAACCAAATAAAACTTTAGAAATTGGCTTTGAAAAGACAGCCAAATATCACGGATTCCTTTTGGTTTGAAAAATAATTACAATTCTGCGTAAATTCAATGATGGCTTAAAAAACTTTACAGTAATTTAATTTGTCAATTAAGCTTAAATTATAAAATTATTACAAATTTAACAATAATTTATTTTAATAATAATTTAAAAATTGAATAATTTGAGTTTTTGCGTTTTTGCGTTTTATATAACTTTAAAAAAAAACCTAATTCATGGCTAAGTGTTTCGCATTTCATTTAAGTTAAACACCGATTAAATTATTTTTAATGTAATATTTTCCTATAAAATGGAACTTTAGCAGTGAATTTCTGCAGTATCGTTACTTGTTTTAAATTGGTAATAACAATATTGAAAATATTTTGTGTAAAATGCGTGCGTTTTCTATGGTTTTTCTATTGATGTTTGTAGCTGGTTGTTTTGCTGCTGGTAATACTACGCAAGCCAAAACTATGGCTATGAATTTTCAGGCCGCCATGACGCCTGTTAAAGGACAGAAGAGCTCTAAATAAAATTGATATTATCTGGCTAAACTGGAAATTGGAAAATTATACTGGAAAATATGGGTCTTGAAATAATAATATTATAAATAAAATGCATAATTATTGATGATTGTGTTTTTTTCTTTATTAATATATAATTAACGATTCCTTTATACATATCTATTATAAAGAAGAAAATATTAATTTGTTTTTTGGTTTCATGGATTTTTTAAAAAATTTACTCAACCTTTAGCTCCACTATATAAGTGTCAAATTTTTTATCCAAGACTGAAAATGAAAGATTGATTGAATTGTACTTTTTAAAGTTAAGCTTTTAGTTTCAGTTCCGGGAAACAAGTAAATACAAAAGGCACTGAATGATAAACATGTTTTTTATAGTTAGTTCCAAAATAATTTGTGATTACCCCATTGAATATTGACAACATTTAATAGCAAGCACAGCATCAGAAAAGAAAAAAAGTTAAATTACCATTCATACTTATTATATAAAAAGCAACTTTTTTTTTAAATCTGTACCTAAAGTAAAATATGAATGGTTTGTTGTGTTGTTTAATTATGCTCAGCTTGAGGGATTTCATTCGAAGTATTTTTGCACTGTATTACTTTTAGTATTGAAAACAGAAAAAGGTAAACACTAGAAAAAGATCTAGTTTAAATATAGAAATAAAACATTTCCAGCTTTCATAGCAGTTTTAAAATACATTCTTTAATTCACGCTATCTATTAATTATAAGAAATGGAGCTATAATTTATGTAAAATTTCATGTAAATCTCAAATTAACTTTTCAGCAGATTTATTCATAATGAGCTAAGCATTGGCTGTTATGTTGATGTGGTACTTATTTTGATTTATTGGAAAAATTAATATTAGTCTTGTGATTTTCAAGGGTGCTTAGCTAATTTTAAGCAGTTTTTATTGGAAAAGATATTAAAAATATTCAACTCTTTTGTTATTGTTATAAAGTAACACTTTAAATCTAATAAATAAATTAAATTAGATGCAGAAATTTGTTACTATTGAATATTTTCCATTTATAGCATTTTATTATTTAAATTATTTGAATACATGGCTAGCTCGTTTAGTTTTGAAAATAAGTAATTATTTGTAATTGTAATTATTGTACTTGCCAAGTCCAAAACGAGTTAATATTTGAATATTTTGGCCACAAATACTGGAATACATACATATGTCTTGTCCTTTCGTAATTCTTGAAATATTTTTTGAATAAATGAAAATAATTATTTATTTTTCCAAAAATAACCTTTTGTTTCAAGGAACTGTTAAAAAAACTTTAAAAATTTTTCAGATTTACTATATACAAAGTTCATAAGGCATCAAAGAAAAAACGTGAAAAATCTTCAGCCAAAAAAGAAAGAAAAGCAACAAAAACTTTGGCTATTGTTTTAGGTAAGTGTAACTTTTTTCTAATGATTTTTGTGTTTTAATAAAATAAACAAAAAATATCCTTTTTTTCTTTTAATCTCACATATACAAATTACAGGAGTGTTTCTTATTTGTTGGGTACCATTTTTTACATGCAATATAATGGATGCAATGTGTGTTAAACTTAAAATGGATTGTCAGCCAGGTGTAACAGCATTTATATTAACAACATGGCTAGGATATATAAATAGTTTTGTCAATCCTGTCATTTATACAATATTCAATCCAGAATTTCGTAAAGCATTTAAAAGAATAATGCATATCGGGTGATTTTTATTTATAAATAAATTAATTTATAAAATATTCGATTTTTATAAAAAATTTCAAAACAAATTATTAATAATTTTAAATTAGGTCTGGATTTAATAAAACAAAAAAAAAAAAATGAGCCATTTTGATAATCAAACATATAAATTAAAATCATATTGAGTAAGTATAAAATTTATTTTGAAATCCTGAAGTTAATAATTAAGAGAAATTATTAAATATTTTTATTAATTAGTCGTATAAAAACTGTTATGTTTTATAAACTTCTTTAAAAAATTGTTAATTTTTTGTTTAAGTAAAAGTTTTAAAATTTTTGTAAGCGAAAAATAAATAATTAAACAAAAAACAAACTGTAGGAAATGTAGGATGTATCAAATCTGGGCTAGCTTTGTATCCATTCAATTAGAATTCAAAAGTTATGTTATGTGTTGTTTTTTTTTTTTTTCGTTTTAAAAACAGCTACATTTCACATCTATTATGATTAATTATGATTAGTTATTAATTAGTTAACATTTAAAAGTACATTAATTTTCTTTGAATGACCAAAAAATTTGAAAAGCAAATCAGTAATTTTTATTACTCTAATTGTTGTCTCTAAAAGGTCTGCTAAAAATAATATTCCATTGTAGGTAGGTTGTATTTTTTTATTTTTAGTTAAATAACTTTCTTTACATTCTCAATACCTCCAAAATGTTAGTTCTTTTTTGTTAATCAAGTTCACGTCATACCTGAATGTTAATAACCATTTAATAATAACAAAAAGTAAAATTTTTTATTTTCAACCCCCCCATTTTGGCTTTGTAAGCTAATATCCCATTTAAATTGTTTGATTTAGTCCTCCAACTGGACTTTATAGTTCCAAATTGATTTGATGATGGATTACCAGATTAATGTTTTGCAATTCAATAGTCTTATCAGATGAAATTTACTTATTTGACATTAATTTATGTTCTGCTTTGAGATAATGACACCAATTAAGACTCTTTCCTTGGCCGATATGGACATGATGAAGTCATCTTTTACATAAAATTCACAATTTTGAACAACTGCATCAAGTAAAATAAACTAAACCAGATCTAATTGGAAGGTCAAGTTTATTTAAGTTACATTTGGAATACTTCTAAATCAATAGTAAAATTAATATTAAAATTTAAAATTCATCTCAATGGGAATAAAAAATAAAAATACCGAGATAAAATTTCTAATAAAATTTTACAAAAAATACAAACTTTTATGTTTTTGAAAACATATGCAAATTCTTTCAGGTTTGTTTAAGTGTCCCAAATAATACTTTGGATTATAAAGGCATTTATCTGTTGTCTATAAAGAAAAAAAGGAAAATTTTGTACCAATATTTAACTTAAATTGTAACAGTCACTTTTTGCTAGAAAAAACTAACTTGAAAATTACAATGGAAACACATGTTTTATCATTCATTCTCATATTTAATCTTTTTTAACTCATCGCTTTACATTTGACAGCTTCTTTTTGAACCTAAGAATCAACTTAATAAAAAAACAGGTTTGTTTTATCATTGTTTTAAAAGTAAAATTTGAAAGCTAAACTTCAAAAACTCAGCCTTATTTTGCAGTTTTTACAGAAATCTTCTAGAAATCTTCAATTTAATTAATAAATCCAAAAAGATTTATTATTTTTTCTTTTTTTCAAAGAACACTTTTTAGAACGAGTAAATATGATGACTTTATGATTTATTATAAGTTTTTGTTTTTAAATTTTGCTAAAGCTAAAGCTTGCCAAACTCATTTCAATAATCAATAATAAACTATATCAAAAATCATTAGAAACATTAATACAAAAATATCTCGTAAGGCAAATAAAAATGATTTTTAAACGGAATATAATCAGAGTATTCTAAAACAAAGTGCTTACCAATTTACTTATTGTTAGAGTCAATCAAAAGAAAAATTTCTTAGCAAAATATATTAATCAAAAATTAATCACAAAGAATGTTTCTTTAATATTTTTTTTTCCTTATTTTTCAAATATTATTTTATATTTTATATTTATTGTAGAGTTAATAGTTTGTGTAATGCGTTTAGCTACCCTTAACGAATTTTTCTATGTATCTGAATAACACTTATTTTATGCCTTAAAATAAATCAAAATACCTAAATACCCAAATGAAATTTCTTTAATTCGTTGTGTCACGTTGCATATTATAAGCAGTTTTTATAAAATGACGACAGCATTCGTATCGAAACCAATAAAAGTAAAGCCAAATAAAAGAAGAAAGAAAATTAATTATTTTTAAAGTATATTTTGTAGTATTCTACACTAATTGTAAGTGCTGATATTTTTTCATTTATTTTAGCTTTATATAAACAACTTAAATTTGTTTTCTGGTTTCTGATCCCAGATATTTCTTTTCCTTTTGCTTTTTCTTCTCATTTAATTATTTTTTCATTCAAATTTTTATAAATTTGATGTAAAATATGTTAACAAAAGTTTCTAATTATATAATTATTGATTTATTAAATTCTAACATAAGAGTCCTATAGACATTATCTTTTCAAAATAAACAAATAAATCTATCTCAAATAGATGGGAATTTTTTTATAACTAGCACCAATAATTTTTCAGTATCAGTAAAGCAACTTTATGTTTATGACTTTTCTAGATAAATTTCATTTATTTCTTTTCACTCTGTTGTTTTTTTTTTTTTTTTGGCATTTTTATCATTATAAAAGAAAACAAAAACCCAGGAACAAAAAAACCAAAATGGCCCAAAATATAAACAAAAAAAAAAAAACTTTATGTCCAAACTAATATTCAGATCTGGCAAATCATAAATAAGAATAAATTTTTAAAAAAATATTTGTAAATATTAAAACAGTATTAAATATTAAGTGTAACTATATACTTGGCAAAGCCAAATTTAATCTACGGTTAAGATGCTTATTGACATAGCCAAAACCTTAAGTAGCTCAATCAAATTAAACGCTTGTAAAATAAATTATATATAAATAGATATATATATATATATATATAAAATTAAAAAACCTAATTAATTATTTAATAATAAAATTTTAGAGTAGAAAATGTTTAAAAATGCGAAAATCACTATATTGTAGGAAATAACTATTTTCAAAATGAAAAATAAAATAAAACCTAAATTTTAGCTGTGCAAATTTCCTAACAAAAATAAAATAAAATATAGTAATTTAAAATTGATGTTTAAAAATTTGATGTTGTTAGACACATCTAGCCAAATTGTTATAGTCTTTCAAATTAAAAACAAGAAAAACAAAAAACCTATGAAAATCAAATAAAATTTATTACTAAACCTGAGCTCAAGTTATTATTAATTAATTAAAAATTTATTTAAAAGTCTTCTTTTTCGTATTTATTTATCTTATTTTTTTGAAGAAAAGTGATCAAATTATGCCCACCAAATTAAAATTTATACCAAATATTTGAATATTGGCTTCTATTTGATAAATTTGTGAATTTTCTGACCACTAAATGGGACAAATTCTAGTTAGTCACATATGTAACTAGAAATGAGTTTTATTTTTCAGTAAAACTAATCATCTTTAAACAAAGAAAGAAATGAGAAAGAAATTTTGCTGTCCCTTGTTTGACATCTTATTAACACATATTTATATTTTAGCTTTATACTGTCATTTTATAATATCATACATCACTTGCTAATCCTGACATGACTATTGGCTTCATTTTGCTCACGTTAAATTAGTTTTTAGTGAAAAATGAGGATGGTAATCAAAATAAACAGAAAAAATTTATGAAGCCAAATATTACCTTAGTTTGATATAAATAGATACACAATAAGATATAGGCAAAGCTGGCAGAGCAATTTTAACGGTCACATACACTTTAAAATATGTGGATAATTAAGTGCTAATTAAATGTCCAAAAATAAAATTTTGTGTTCCTTTGGTTTTCGTGGAATTCAAGTTTCTGCTAACTTTATGATAAAGCTAGCAGAGCTATTTTATTCCAGCGAAATGCACCTTGCAACCCAAATAAAAAGTACTATTATATAATTAAGTGCTACGGGAAAATACAATTTTTTGTTAAGAAAACCTAACAGT
Source organism: Acrocera orbiculus (assembly GCA_947359355.1). Lineage (NCBI taxonomy): Eukaryota > Metazoa > Arthropoda > Insecta > Diptera > Acroceridae > Acrocera > Acrocera orbiculus. The sequence continues at coordinate 7,869,830 of OX375759.1, forward strand.
TTTTCCGCAATAAAGGAAAAACCCTTTTGAACTGCGCAAAAACTTCAAATGATGGAATTTCAAAAGGAATCTTACAATAAGTGTTTTAGATTTTTATAAGCTATTTATTTTTTTAAATTTCAGATTCCTTTTGCTATACCTTTTTTTTTTGTAGTCAATTTTAGTTTTGATTTGTAAAAGAACAAGAAAAATTAATTATTACCACATAATGAACATAAATTGTGTCCAACTTAATAAAATTCCTAAAGCAATTTTTAGTGCTATAACAGAACAACTACATTAAGATAGATGAAGTAGGCTTAAAACTTGTAAATTCTACTCAAGGGAAAAACATGTTGTATTGCCATCAAAATGTTTAACCTATTCTTAGTTATACAAATAATATAAGCTATGTATAGATTTAGATATTGGTTAAACAGATTCATAGTGATAATACTATTTAACAAATAAAGACATCACTTAACACAATATATTGTATGTATGTATGTATGTACCTACATAAGAACAAGCGAACATAAGAACAAGAACAATATATAATAATGCTTATTTGATTTATAGAGCATAGTTAAAGTAATTACTTTTATGTGTCAAATTCCTTAAGTGTTTAGGAATTTTCATAGAAACAGTTTTTGACAAAATTTTTAGTTTTTTGGAAAAAATTTAAAAAAATATAATTTTCAGTTTTCAAATTTGTCCCTTACAAAAATGAGCAGTATAAACAAATTTATGGAATTTTCTATTTAATTAAATAGCTTAATAAATTTTTAGATATATAGCAAATCTATTGCCAAATGTGTTAAATAGATATTTGCTTTATCTCAATTTATTTTGAAGTTAATTGTTATTGTTTTATGTGTTATAAAATTCATATTTTTAATAAATAGATAGACAGTTATTATTAATTTAATTAAAGGCCATGTTTTCTTCTGTTTTGACTATACCGAATTTATAATAAAATAGAGAAATATAAAAGCTTTTAGGTAAGTAAAATAATTAAAATGTATTAAATATTTTTGTTAATTTGTATATATTTTTATAGACGAACTTTCAATTGCAGAACTCGAAAAAAAAGTCAAGTAGGCTATTCGAAAAGTTATAATTAGACAGCCGAAATGAAAATTTAGTCATTTTAGGTCTAGGAGTTGAAATTTTTCGTTAATTTAAGTTGAGTTCACAGTTATATTGAATAATTTCATTAAAAGTGTATTTTAAAATATTTCAGCACTTTTATCATTCTAACTAGAAAATTTAATACAAATCGAATTAAGTTCATCTGCAGCCAATACTTCATGAAAATTTCAATACAAAAATTGTTACAATTAGCTGGCAAAATGGCTGCTACTGAAAACTTAATAATTTTTACTAAATTTTAATCTTTCATAATTGTTTCCAGAAAGAAAAATTTAAACTTTCAACTACCTTGCTAAAATGTATATTAAATGACAATCCTTCGCTTACAGTAATTTAAATTATTAACTTTGAAAAAATGTAATAAAGAATTCGTTTATCTTTTATTTCTATTTAATTCAATACATTTAATGGACTATTTGCTTTGTTATTCAATAAAAACAAAAAAAATTTTATGTTAGAAATGTTTTAAAATAAATTCTTGACATTTTATTTAAAAGAATCCTATTAAAATTCATACACTATAAATCAATTGCCAGCTTTTATACTTGTGAAATCGAAAAAGAAAAATAAAAACTTTGATTACTATTTTTTATGATTTAAAAAAAAAAAACCTTTTCACTATGATCCTTACCTTAAAGTAGCCTAGAAGCTTTAAGGAAGTCTTGGTGTCGACAATCTTTAATCGCTTTTATCTCTAAACTCTATTTTTGATTTCTTAAAAATGAATGAAGTGATATTTTTATAAAATTTGCACACTTTTTGATTATTGCTCGAAGGATTTTTTTGTTGTATTAAAATTAAAATTACAATGCAATATTTGGTAAAAATTATACAAGCGGTCGATTTTTAAAAAATTTTTAAATAAAAATTCCACAAAATATTTATCAGTTATTTATTTTTTTTATATTGAAAAATTTGATTATTTTATTTGATATAATAAAGAAATTATAGAAAAAATTAAACAAAAAATCATTTAATCCCTTAAGCCTAACTAAATTTAATATGCGTTGTTAAGTGAAAAACAGAAATTTATCTAATTATTTTTTAAGCAAATAATAATTTCTCTTTTATTTTTTCCATGACCCTGAATATTATTATACAACAACTTCATTGAGCAATGGATTTTAAAGATCTGTGTATAAAACAGTAAAATATATAAAAACTGGACTAAAATAATAAATAGAATAAATTCAATTGTGAAAATTATTTCCAAAAGGATAATTCTAAATATAATGTCATGTTTATCCTTTCATTCGTTTTTACGGTACATGAATAAAAATTTCCAATGAAAAAGGAAAATTATATTTATTTAGTCAGAGAATACTAATTAGAAACATCTGGAAAATATATGTTGAAATAGTTTTTCTTTACATTACTTAGCGGTAAACTTACTTAAGATGTCGATTACTAATTACCTGGTTTTAGCATAAATTCAACAGTTATATTTGTAATAAACAAAGTACCATTAAATATGAAAACAGTAAAAGGTTTTTCGGAAGAGAACTTATTAGTAGCAATTATGTTTGTATTGCTAATAAAATTATTATTTTCATTTCAGTATTAGTTTAAAAAGTTGATTAGATTTTAGTCATATTTCGTTACATACATTTATAAATATAATATTATTATATAATTTTTATAAAATTAATTTTGAATTTTCATGACAAGTTTTGATATAAGATATATACTTAGATGGCTTACTATACTCAATTGAACTCACGCTATCAATTTTTTAGTCTTACCAAAGAAATTACTTATTTGTAATTGTTTTGTATAACATAAAGGATTCTAAAAGGAAAAGGAAATATTATGTACCAAGGCAAAATATCAGGTAAGAGCTTAACTGATTATTTTTTGCTTTTAATCGATTCTAATATTTTTTTTGTTTGTTAGGTGATATAATTCCACTAGCTTAAAAAAATTGCATTTTAAAAAAAACAACTGTACACTGCCAATCATGCAATGAAAATCTGTCATTAAAGTGAAGTGTGTATATTTATAGGATAAATAATTGTCAAATGGTACTGGTATTCGATAATTCTCATAGGCTCATGCTCATTGGCTCGATAGGCTCATGCACGCATTTCTAATATTCTAAGGTGGGTTTCAAAGTGCCAGATAATACTGATATGAGATTGATCATATATCTATATATATATATATATATATATATATATATTTATATAGTAGTGGCTAGTAGCAAAGCTAGCTAAAATGTCAGAAATATGCTTCCAACAATCTTTTGAATGAGTTAAAGAGAGCTTCTAATTTAGAAGTTCGAAAAAATTAATTTTTTTTTGCATGTTTTCATAGCTTAAGCTTTTACAAAAATGTTCCTAACAAGAGGATTTTGTGAAAATCGAATTATTTATGGAGTTACAGCTCATTTTGTAACGCCCTTAGTGCTTAGTTCAGTTCAGTCTTTAATACCTTAAACGCTTTTTTTTCGAAAATACTATTATTTCGAAACGGTGTGCATGATATCTCGAGTTTTACTACAAAAAATAAAAAGAATTTAGTTAAAAATATTTATTGGTTCGTTTTTATGGCGTCCGAAAAAACACCCGAAATTCAAGCGTCTAAAGTCGAAGACCCCCTTAAATGGACGAGGCTGTATTGATGTATTCTAAAAATACAAACTTTAAAATTTCCTAAATAGTTTCTTAGAGGTAATACAATCAATTTAAAATAGTTTACAATCCATGCATACTTCTATAATCACTATCTTCAAAGTTTGTAGCTCTAATTATACAATACTATCACTAAACTGAAACATCCGTAAGGGTTCCTATTCGCATCTGTTAGAGGCATACAGAAAAACTTCATTAAAATATTTTTAAGGTAAGGAAAACACATAAAGGTAAAGAAGTTGTATAATTTGAAATCAAAAAACATAAAAAAATTATTTATTTGTAACTTTGTAGGAATGTATAAAAATTTATGCAGATTACAATGGAAAAGGTTTAAAATATTAATAAAACATAAAATTAGAAACAATACTTTTCAGTATAAATACATAAATTGTTTATCTATATTTGAATTTTTAACACAAAGTCTAATCTTTTTACAATACCAAAATGGAATAAAACAAAACCATAAATTGTTTTATCTGAATATTTTAAGCTATCTCAATTGAATTTATAAAACTTCACTAGCTAAACATTTTACGAAATTTTCTTTAAGAAAAAAAAAATGTAAAAATGAATTATTACCTTCACATCTCTTCGGGATCTCTTTATAGATGATAGCTGTATAAAATGTTACATAATAAAGTGTATGCTATGTAATATTTATAGCTTAATATTTTTTGCAAAATTATTTAAGATATTGGTTCTCAAAATTCTATATTTTTTTATATTGCTTATAAGGCATTCTTGAATAATTTTTTCTGCTTGTGTCTGTCTTGATTATATCCTTCAAAAAGAAGGGTGCAATATCCTGACACGCTGATTTTCATCAACTAAATATAAGTTTTATGATGCATAGAAATTTTAAATAACTAATGCCAATTAATATATAAAACTAGAATAATTTATTAATAAGACAAGAATCTTTATATTTTCTTATCCTTTATCATATTTTCGGTTATAAATTTAATTTTATTGATACAAAACTTATAAATTATCTACCAATATTATAATGGTTTTTTTGAACTTGTCCTTTTCAATTTATTAATTAATTAGATTTAAATTTATTAAGCTTATGTAAATGGATTAACAAAGTTTTAGGTCAAAATACTCTTAACAGACTAAGTTTTAAAAATAATTAGATAAAACTTTGAAAATTGTGTTTATATAAAAAAAAAGTAAAAAATAAATAATGAAGTCTAATAGAGAAAAGAGGATTAAGGTTTAGAATTTTTGAGTTATTATCGAAACAAATATTTTTAAAGGTATTTAAAAATTCATAAACACTAAAGTATTAGCAACACAGGTAAAAACCGAAAACTATTATTTGCTTGGAGAAATATTTTTCTGTTAATATTTTGTATAGGCTAATGCCTGGGACTCACTAGCGCTTAGCATGTGGAGACGACTTAGCACAGTAAAAATGGAGAGTTTTTTTTTATATACCAATGGAGTGGAACATCAGTGGAGACTAATAGACTCATTAGCATTTAGCACTAAATTTTGTGCCGCTAAGCGCTAGTGAGTCCCAGGCATAATAGACATAATTTATTAGTGATCCTTGAAAACAAATTTGTTGATTCTTGGGATAGGTATGGAGTACTAGCATAGATTAAAGATTTTTTTTTTTTTTTTGTTGTATTTTGGTTAAAGAATTTCATTTTTGCTAATTTTTTGAATTGATAAACTAAAGGAAGTTCATAAAAAAGCATATTTTGACATTGAATTTTTGTAAAAGAAAAATTAAGGTCTATTTTAATGCTTTACTTGTTTTCCAAAATAAATAAAAAAGAATGTAAGCCTACACCATTTATGCAAAATGATGCCAAATGTTTTTGCTTAGAAACATTTATTAATAACAAATTTATAATAATTTCATAGTAATTAATTAATTTATTTTAATTTTCTTAACTTCTAGCAATAAAAGCGGTAAAGGAAAAAAAATTGCATCCAATTGATGTTTCTAATGTCAGTTAATAAATTGTATCCAATTAAACTACTTATCTGGCAAAAATTTTACAAATCATGCACAATTCAATAATCCTTCAAACTTGCTAACTTTTAACAACACAATGTTTAAAAGAATTGTTGTGAGTTATATAATTTTGTTTATTACAAAAATACACAACAAAAGTTTTTAAATTATTTAAAAATACAATTTTTCTATTACACCAGAAATGAAATTAAAATCGATTATTTATTTAACCTATAAAAATTACAATCGATTTTGATATAATCCATTAATTACCTGAATGCTTTTAGTATTTACTTTAGTCCATTTAAATTTATATGAAACATTTGAAACTGAACTCGTATTAAAAACCCTAGAAAATTTTTATTTCGGTACTACATATTAAGCTCAAATCAATACAAAAATGAAGAACTTCTTCAAGTTTTTCTTCAATATGAATTTAAGGTAGAAAATCGAGCATGAAATTTAAATCTAAATTAACCCTATTCCTAAAGTGCAAATCCTTCAATTGTTACATAGAAAACTAAATATTCTTTGCTAATGTTAAAACTCAATTTCAAGTGTAAATATTTCGCCTTTTTCTAATTATTGGTTTATTTCGTCTAAGCATTGAAACAGCTAACTACTAGTTAACAATTTATAAGCGAATAAGTGTTTACAGAAAAAATCAACAAATATGAAATTCAATACCTCAATTAGTTAGGGCGTAACATTTTACTCTTGGACTTGTTAAAAAGAAAAAAAGGTTTCTGAATTAGAATTTTTGATTGATTAGCTTGCAACTATTGTAATAACAGATTAAAATTATTAATCGATAGAAAGTTCTTAACTGACTCTTGATATTTTTATTAGTTCTTTACTAATTTAAATTTGTTTGTGTGTATATCTCATATGAGTTTTATAAATTCTAATTTCAGTAACGTATGTTTTTCTTAAATCTTTTTTATTTTCTTAAACTTGTCAAAACTTTTCAAAATAAATTTAATTTTTTGATTAAAAGCTAATAAAATTGACTTAAAATCAATATTTTCTTTTACTTAGGACTGAACAACTTAAAAAGCTATCAGTGATTAAGTAAATAAATAAAGTTTTCTAATAAACTTTTTTATTATAGAAAAAATACTAGAAAATACATTTTTATTTATAAAAAATTTTCAATAAACACTTAATGATTACTTGCCAATTACAGCAAAAAGGATAGTCAATAAGTATTTATATCTTGAAGAAAATAAATATTAATTGAAAAATAGCATAAACTCAAAGTAAATCCCCTTATAAAACATTAATTTCAAATTTGAATATAATCAACCAAATCTTAAATTAGAGAAACAAAATTATACTCTAATTTATATACATATACATATCTAAAACCTAAAGTATCCTTAAACATTGAATTTATTATTAACAAGTTATAATGGCAAAAGTCTTTTTAAATCATAAATCAATGCTAAAAGGAATGAAGTAATATTGAAAACAAAATACTTGACTTTCTTTTCTTTGACCTAGAATCTTATTGAAAATAATTATTCAGTCATGTATAAACATCCTTTGAATTGCTCAAGGCTCCAATAATGCTATTATACTTATATCAGGTTGCATAAAATATGTATGTATTAGACTCTTGAGTATATTTTATGCTTACAAAAATCTATGTGTTAGCTTTTCATTGAAATTTCTTCGTTTACAATTTCTGTATTTTGTATCCCTACTAATTTACATCCCTGCCAATCCATTAGTAATTTACCAATCAAACTGGTTTAATATATCAGAGTTAAATACTAGTAATTCATTATTAAAAAATGAAATTAAATTGTGGCTGAAAGTTTTATATAACTAATAATTTAAGTCCTTTTAGAAAATCTCAAAAAAAAAAATGATAACAATGTTTCTCAATTTTGTACACTTTTTTTCAAAATACCTAAATAATTAGCATACCATGCATATTCGTGTTAAATAAGTGAAGAACATACTATTCCAATGAGGGAGAATTGTTATTTGTCAAGTCTACGAAATTTGAACATGGAAAATTTAAAAATTTTTTAAATTTCTGGAATTATATTCCAAATTTATTCAACTTTTCCATTTTTTTTTCTCATTTTCTCTAAATTTTATGACCTATTTCCCTTGATATATTTTTTAGTTTTTCTTTTTTTTTTTTTTTTTGCTTCTGTGAAATATATAACAGCCAAGCTTTGGAATTTACAAATTATGGGTTAGATTAACTAAATAAATGTAATTAATTAGAGTCAATTGAGGATACAGTGACTTTCGCTTTTAAAATGCTAATCATCTGCAAATTTAGTAGATAGCCATGTTTAAAAATTGAATGACTTGTAAATAATTTAAATGTTAAAAAATATAAACTAGTATTACGGAGTCGGATCATTGTGTGTACTAAGTGTACGATACCCGAATGAATAAAAGGAAACCGAGGCATTTTAATTTTATGCGTGAGTTTTGAATTACGCATATTTTTTTTCATTTCAATTTTAAAAACTTCTTCTTCTAATCTTTGACAATAAGGGAATTACATTCATTCAACAAAAATAAATTGAATAAAATTCAGTCTTTGTTTAATTTTACAATCATATGATTACTCCAGCCCTTATGTGGATACAAAGTGATTGCCTTATTTGCTGACTCTTAAGCACACAACATATGACTATATATCCATAAAAAGAGCAAAACGTATCTATAGATTTAAATCATACAATGAAAATGATTGACAACAAGCTTTGCTGATGATGACTTCAAATACTAATTGAATTTATAACTGAATTCCAATCACTTTACTGATGCTCCAGGGAGAAAGATTTAACTGAAATAAAAATGTTTTTTTTTTTATATTTTTCTATGTGTTCCTTTTATTGGGAACCTATGAAGGTTCCCTACCTAAGGTTTTGCAGTCTAAATATGAGAATGTTTTCTTTTTATTTTTTTTTATATAATAAATGTAATATTTTTTACTAAAACTTTTTAATATAATGAAAATGAATATTTGGTAAACAAATCGTGAAATTTTCATTTAAATATTTTCAAAAATTTAGCTATTGGGACTTTATTTGCTTTGATGTTTTAGATAACTCATAATTGATTTATTTAAAGTTATTCTGGATAATTAAATGTAAGTGTTTGAAGATTAAGCCCAGATCCTTGCATAAGCCCAATTATGTATATTTAGATTTATTATAATTTCTGTTTATTTAACTTATTTTTAGATAAAAATAAAAAATATAAATAAAAATTTGACTTTTTAGCAGAGATTTGTATAAAAATGTACAATTTTTAGTATAATTTTTATCACATTTTGTCTTGTAAAATTAGTTGTGACAAAAAGGAAAAAACAAAAATCCTCCATTTAAGCAGTAGTCAATTTTATACTTAAAAGGTTTAGAAAATTTGAAAGAAATCGGCTGTTTAATTTTTATGAAAGAATGACTTTCTGGGACTATTGAAATACATTTTGAATAACATTTATTTATTACAAATAAATGTGAAATTTTTCGACAAGAATAAGAAATTTTATTAATTTTAATTTGTTTACAATTTTTTTTATTGTTTTTATTCATTTTTTCAATTTTTGTTGATTTTTTTTGTTCAATTATTTCTTTTTCTTTATTAAAATCCATTAAAACTTTTACTTTTATTTATTTTTACATCTAAATTAATCTATTTTTGTAGTTTTATTTTATTTAATAGTTTTACTCATTCCCAATTTAAGTTATAAAATTAGATTAAAAAATTCGCTCATAACTTAACATAATTCTTTTGTGGACAGGGATGTTATTGTGTGGAAATTTGACCTTTTTATTTTTCAGGAATGGAATTTAGGAATATAAAACCTTCGTTTTTCTAAATACTTGATATGCAATTCCGATAGAATTTGTTGTTATTAGATATTTGAAATTTTATTGAATTCTTGAGAAGAAAATGTAATTCAAAATTTCTGTTTAATTGCAGAAAAAATTAAGAATGTGAAATGCCTGAAACTCCCAAAATGTTTTCTTCAAGAATTTTATTTTGATTGATTTGAAATATTGAAAAATACTTTAAGGGCACTATTCACTTGTTCTTGCTTTCAAGAAAATTCCATTTCGTTCCATATAAAATATATGGAGATGGCAGGTTCGCGAAACAAAATCAAAGTTCTTTGAATTTGTTTCGAGAACTGCCTATTAATTGCGTTTGTGTTAGTTGCTGAATAAATACATATAAGCCAAAAATTCATTTTACTAATAACTAACGTTAACACTATTATAACTAACGTATAAAAATACAGTGTGTACGTATACAAAAAAGCAGATCGTAGCCATAAAACAAAAAAAAAAAATTTGATTCTTTAAAATTCTAAAAACCCATGTAATGCCTTAAAGACAGTTTCTCATTTAATTCTAACTAAAATATTTGTATTCATTTTATGACAAGTGAAAAAAGTATAAAAATAAAATCGTAATTCGTAATTGTCAGGCGTAATTAAAATTAATTACTAATAAAATTAATTACTCAAAACTAAATATTTGATATTGCTGCATAGTAAGAAATATATTTTAACTATGTATAAATTTTAGTCAGTAATTTTGTTTCTACTTGTGACATGAGAATGCAGTTAATACCTACCAATATACTCGTGTATATAGCATATATATGTATGTACATTTGTGTTTTGTAGAAGGTGAAATTCTGTTTTAGTTCCAACAAAGTTAGTTTTATCGTATTTTATACTTTAAAATACTTCTTTATTATAAACTGAAACTTGGTGTTCATAACTTGTCACTTTTTATTAAAATACTTCATATATAATTATCAAAGAAGTAATAAACTTAAAGGGAAAACGTAATACCAAGCCACAATGTTTTAATATTATCATCATATTATCTTCAACTAAAATTTTAGGTAAATTATTCAAGTAGACCCTTATAAATATTTAATATTATGTAAAAATATAGAAACTTTTACATCATTTAATCCTTAAATTAAGTACACATCTAACATTGAAGGAAATATTTTCCAAAAAAAAAAAAGTTTTTAATATTTTTTATCTATTTTAGAAAAACGTTAGCACTATACTCATCAATATTTTAATCTCGTCAAAAAGGATGTCAGTAAAATATCATGCATTGATTAACAAGATCTTTAAAGCTCTTAAGTAAATTGAATCAAGTAAATTTCTTATGAGGGATAACAAGTTTGTATCTGTACTTAAATTTTTCCAAATAGTAATGGATTAGTACTCCATTTGTGTGCAATGCATTTACTTTAGGTGTAAAATGTGTCAAAACACTTTGTTCTCTTGGTTTCTAAAAGATAAATGTATTTGATACCTTTTAGATCGCCATTACATAAGTTTTCTTGTATTTATACCTATAAATTGAATTTCATCGATAAGCTTTTTATTTTTTACTGTATTCTGCTTTGATATTTTTAAAGTGGTTATATAGTTGTAGTTGTCATAGAAAATACCTTAGAAAAACTACTACTCTACTTAAACAATTTTTACAAAATCTGAAAAACACGAACTGATAGGAAGTAAAATATGTTTTTCAAAATAATTCAAAGATGGTATGTATAAATTACAAAAGTAGTTATAGAGATTGTCATGATATAAAAAGGCAAAGTAAAAATTTCTACCCTTGGAAATGACACCCGATATTTCTTTAGGAAATATTATATTCTTTTCAAGTTGTTATGATTACTTGATAAATCGAATAGTTTACTTTTTACTCGCCTTTTAAGTTAACGTAATTTTCGTGTTTTATAAAATTAAAAAAAAAAGGGAATTCCTTATTTTAAATAATAATTCAATGCCAACGAAAATTCATTCAAAGATTATGAAAGTGTTTAAAAATTCAGCTTCATGATTTTTCATTGTTAAAAAACTTATTGTATTTCCTTTGACAATTCAAAGCTTGAATAATGGCTGAAAATTACTACCACAAATTGAAATTTCAATTAAAAGTACAATATTATCTATTAGCAATGAGGCCATAAACGTATTCTAAAAAATATTTGTATACATCCTACATGATGAATTAAGCATAATGAGTGCTGCATTTGCAGAAACAATTGTACAAAAAAAAAATCCTCAGCTCATTCAAATCATTTGAAAAAATATTCAAAAGATTTTAAGTAACGTTTTGTACCGTGAATAAATCTTTGCAAAACGTTAGAAAACTAAACCATAGTCAAAATGTAAGTTAGCAGCTTGGCTCTAAAAATTTCAAAGTCCATTTTATCTATTGTTAAACTTATTTTGGAATACCAAAAGGGTATTATTTGAAAACCTCAAAACAATAACAAATAAGGAGTCTTGAATTAAGTATATAAAAAAAAATGGATGAGAAATATCTGGTTAAAAGGATTAAAGACAAAAGTGTTGAAGCATAAAAATTATTCAACGGTATCAGTGCCATCTGTTACTAAACTTAAAACTATTTCTCACTAGAAAATGTTTTAGTTTAAATAATCCGCCATAAATTGTTACTTTATGGATCTATCAGTAAACCTTTTAAAGTATTCAAGGAGACATCCAAAATGAAATATAAAGCATTTGACAAAATATGTTTAAATAAATGAAAGTCTCGTAGAAAAATAAATTTATTTTTAAATTAAAAAAAGTTTCTTTCATTATAAGGCTGCAGTCTTCACACTTTGCACTTGTATTTACTGAATTTAAAGAAATTTTTTATTAAGTAAATTACAGAACATTCATAGAATATGTGCAAAATTTGTTTTGACATCAAGTTTAAGCTGTGGAATAACTAAATCAAAATTACTGATATTTAATTAGTGATAAAAAAGATCGAAGTAATAAAATAGGTAAATAAAAAACTAATATACAAAATAATCATCATTCTGAAGAACTTATTTTTTTTTTTGTTCCAAATAATCCTTCATTTATTCAAATTTCAAGAGCACTTAGCTTGAATAAATTACCATAAATTTATTACCTTTGTTAGGCATGTGTCTAAGAAAATAAAACAACAAGATTTTAAATCACAAACTTCTGCCATTTTCTAGTAAGAACTCATCACACCTCAAAAATGATTTCTCTGGATACCAATAAGTACCTACTTATGGCATGTAACGTGTTAAAAGAAGTTTGAAGTTATTTTGTTTTTGACGTCAAAGTCTTTATATAAAACAATTTATAGCCATGGAGCGTGTTAAAGTTTTCCAATTTTGTAATATTTAATCGATTTATGTAGTTTTAGAAAATTTACTGAAATATCTTTATATTACTCTTTTTTTACTATTTTACAAGCGTGTGTTGAATAACAAATTTGAAGGATTTTTTCAATTAGTTGATTATGTATACATTTGATTTTGTTATTGTTGATTATTATTGTTCATTGGAAAAATGAAAATTGAAAAAATTTAAAATTATATTTAGTGTACCAAAGAAAATTCATTATGCTATGATTTTATTATTGATTATGAAAAATGAAAAAGAAATGAAATAAGGAACAGAAGAAATTATATTGATCATTATTCTTTGAAATATTATTTTTATTTTTTTTTTTTTTTGTAAATATTTCTGAGTGTAAATTATTTTTAGAATTAATATTTCGAATTTTGATGGCTTAAGTATATAATTTTTAGTAAATTCTGATAATTATCAGATATGCACAGATGGTAAAAATAGGACACAAATTTGAAATATGAGATCAATGCAGAACAACAAACAAAAAACAAAAAAATTCATTTATACCTTGTTAAAATACTATACTTGGCATGACACTAGAATTTCATATAACAAAAAAAATATTCTACAATATGACATAAAATGGAAACAATGTGACATAAATTTCCAGTTGATTTATTGGAATTTCAATTTTAATGCATTTAAAATGTTGAAAACCTGAAGTAATTATTTTAAATAGATTTAATATTTTTTTGTTAGTTTTTTAATAAAATTTTTAATTTCAATCTGAATTTTAAAATTGCTAAAGCCAGCCTGCTAATAGTTTCAAAACAAATTTCACCATTTTAAAAAATGATGCGTGAAAATATCAGCTAAAACACTCTTATTCAGGTTAAAATTACATCATATTTATATAATAATTATATTAAAATTAAACTAGCATGATTAATTGGGAAATCAAGCTAAGTTTTGTGCTTGTGTCAACAAATTTTGTATTTTAAGTTTAATAGTTTAAATTTAATTACTATATAAGTCGTTCAGAAGCCAATGTGGTTAAGTCAATTTTTTCATATTTTCTGATTTTGGCAAATTTTAATAGAATAAATAATATATTTCTTAGTCTTAGTTTTTCAGGATCTATTATTTATGCATCTTTAGAGGCATGAAAACAGGCATGAATTTATTTTTAATTAGAAATATGATCTAGAAAAATTCAAAATCTTAACTATTTGAAATATTTTTGCTTAAAATTTAGACTGTTGTCATTTTTATTTTAAGGAGTTCCCTTCGTTGATTAAAGTTTTGTTAGTTGTTAGCTGCTACTATAGCTCAGCTATCATTTTGTGTCTCAATAAGGCTTAAGTCATATGAGTGTTCTATTTGACATTTTGATAAAAAAATTTCTCTTTCTATCCCCATCGGTCTATATTAAATTATTCCATTTAAATTTTTTATTTTGTATTTAAGAAATATCTTTACTTTTATAATTTCTTATTATATTTGAAACTATACAAATAATTACTAGAATTCAAAAATTTATAGTATATAGAAAGAGCCAATTTTTACAAAGAATGGAAATCATAATTTTAAATGATGTTACCTAAAGCACTCTAGACATAAAGGACGTTCTTTTCTTCTCAGATTTTGTGTAGTATGTTTCTTTCTTAACTTTATTTTCTACTCATTTTCCACATCGACAGAAAATATTTTCTTTTTTGAAATTCTGTAGTACTGGAATTTTTTCGATAAAAAATTGATCCTAATTTTTAGGTAATGTTGAAGAAAAAAATCCATCAGGTTTTTGTGGACATCCAGACATTCATTTTGATATCACTAACTGCTTACTTGTTAATGTATTGGAAGATAATTGAATTGATACTTTTAGTAAAGAATTCCTGAGCTACAGAAGTTCTGTGTCCTTATGAAACTTTCTATATAAATGAAAGAAATTCCAAACACATTTAACCAAATTAAAGAAAATTATTATCAATAATGATTTTGTTTAAGTTTTTTATGACATCTTTTAAAAAGTTATATTTAATGGGTTTTCTTTGAAATTTATTTTATATTTAAAAAAAAAACAATTTTTATAATTAGCTTATTATTTTTCCATACCGGGCTTCCCCTATCGTCAAATATTCCCCTATAGTCAAGTATTTCATATATAATTTAATAAAAAAATGATTTTAAAATATCGCTGCATTGTATTTGAGCCTTTAGACTTAAGGTGTAAGTGGTGCGGAACACGATTTCATTCAGAATTCTACTTTACTGTCATAGCTGAATTTTGGAATTCTGAATAAAACTGCATTCCGTACCGCTTCCGCGTGCTTTGTGCTTGTGCCCTTAATATTTACTCACTCATTTTCTCTATTTATCATCGGTAAATTTTATGATTATTGTTATATTCATTCATTAAAGGGTCCTTTTCAATTAATATCTAACTAAATTTAACTAATACTATTTGGATTGAATTTTTGTCACATCAGCTCAGTTATATATTACAATTGACAATAGTACATCATAATTGCTTCATACATCAAAATCTATTTCGTTTAATGAAGCAGAAACTAGTTGAAAACGAAAGGGCATTTTGATGTTCAGAAAACTAAAAACATGCGACGCTGACCATTGCAAAACGTGACTAAACTAATGATTATCCAATTAGAATGGTCAACCATATCCTTCTGAGCTCTCATCAGAAAAGGTATACATATATAAAATAATAGAAAGGGGAGATTGCTTGTTGGGTATCGATAGCATGTGTCTAGGACTAGGTGACCTTTTCTAAATTCTTTCAATGTTCAGCAAACGAAATTTTTTTTTTTTTTTTTTTTATGTGAGATTCACTAACCAGCCACATGCTGACATCATTTCAAAGGTATACGGCTGATAAAAGTTCTTGAAATTCTCTTGTTTGCAAGTCAAACGCAGGAATAAAATTATATTGACAGAAGCTTTGATTTCGTATTTAAAATGAAAAAATTGAAAAATAGTAGAAAATTTTCTTTTATATAATATTCTTTTGATCATGGAAATAGTTTGATTTATTTCTATTTTCGAATAATTTAAAGAATATTTTTGTGATTTATTTATTCGTTTTTTACTTTTTTGTGTAATGTTATCTAACAAAATTTTTTATTTGAAAATATTTTTAACAAATATTCTAATAATAACAGAATGAAATATGAACATATTTATTTATGCTAAATTGTGGTTTATTATAATTAAAGGACAATAAATAATTGATTTGTAACCAAATATCTATGAATTAATAATATGAGTTTGCCACATGAACAATAATAACCAAGTACCACAATGAAGTGATTACCAGATTATTTGCTTGATGAATTCCAAGATGAAGTAATTAAAATTGATAATTATGAAGTACTGAACTTTAATTTTAATGGCATTTTCTATTTTCGTATACCTTTGTGGTTTTGTTCAAAAATTTTTTAATTTTTAGTTTAGTTTATTAATGGAAATCAAGTCTTTTCTTCTACTTAATCTTTTGCTTCCCAATAACAATTCCGTGAATTGGCGCAAAATCACATTCAACTGATAACAATAAATCAGAAGAAATTCTCCGTTAAATTTTTACAATGATAACCGTAGGAAACTTACTTGACGGATAGTTTTTTTGTTTTTTTGTTTAGAGCTTCTAAATATATTCAATAATTGTTAAAATAATAATAAAGAAACCAATAATTAATTAGTCAATAATAATAAATCTGTGATTTCATAAATTATATATTATGTGGGGTTAATTAGTGAGAGTCAATAAATATTTCTTGTATGGCATGTTCACAACTAATTTTTTTAATGACTTATCTATGTCAGTTATGAGTCATTTTCAATTTTAAAAACATATCTTATATTTTTTTCAACAATAATTAAAATAATACACAAATGGTTTGGTTGTTTTTTCGCTATTAAGATAAAATAGTTAATTTATACTATACAAGAATTTTACATAAAAACATAATTGATTTTAGTAAATTTTAAAAAAATCTATAAAAAAGTGCATCTTTTGGCACATTTTACACTCTTGGTTAGCTTTCAATTGAGCTATCAGTAAAAGTAAATGTTAGAAACATGAATTGATTAGCCCTATTTTCTAGATTTATTCATTCATTGATCCAAGTACAACATCTTATGCCTTGAAAAAGAATTTTTGTTGCACCTAAAGAATTTTCCACCTCAAGAACTTTAATTTATTTTAATATAAATAAAATTAATATGCCACGAATAATTTAAAAATGTTTAAATTTAGGCAAAAATATATATTAAGAACTAAAATAATAATATGTAAAAACAATGTTTTTTTACTGAAATATCCACTTTGAAGGAAAAAATATAATGGAGCGTCTATGCGTTAAAAGTTGATGTCATATTACCTTTCCATGTGTCTTGACTGAGCTCTAACTTGACGCCTCTTTTCCCCTTTTTTTCTTTTAAAATGGAACTTAAAGCAGTTTATAGGCATTTTCAATGTTGATTTTATAATTAATTATCGATCATAATCAAAATTTTTAACACTTAACAGTTAAGTATGAGTGAAAGTTTGTTTTAAATATGTATCTTAAAATAATATATTTCTTTATAGGATATACTAAAAATAAGTATTAGTTTTTTATTCTTATATTTTTCTAATATCTTTGTAAACCTATTTTTAGCAAGTCATTGTATATTGTAATAGAATCCATTGAAAAATTATGCCTGAATCGACTTTTATTGTAAAAGGTTTCTCACATCCCTTTATATAAAGCTTTTATGTTTTTTTAAAGTAGAAATAACCTTTTTGAAATTTAAGTCTTTTTATGATAAGCTATCAGATTAAATCTCAGTAGCATTAAAAATGGTTTTTTTTATTCAAAAGATTTTAAAATAATAAACTGTGTATATTTGCTTTATTGCTGCGTTTATCGTTTTTTAAAAATCTTTATGTAGTTGTTTTAGTTTAATGTTACTAAAATGTGCCTTTCAAAAAAACTATCTTTATCATAAGAGTTAAAATAAAGTCTTGAGTTTCGCTATTTTAAATTTTTCGCTAAATAAAATTATAAGAAAGAAACACAAGTGTACCCTAAAAAAAGTATATTCGATATCGATATAGAAAAGTCACAATGACATCATTATGTAATTCTTTCAGCAGCGTTTGTTACCATAACTTCAGACTGTAAATCAATTATACATGTGAGCAATGTTTTTTTGTTTTAATCATTATTTTAATTTTTCAAAGTTTTAATAGAAAGCGTAATGAAAGCACTAATTTATGAATATTTTGACTTCTCAATCAAAAAGAGTATTTAAAATATAAATCACTGGTTGAGAAAACTTAACATAAAATAAGAATGCTACTTAATTAAACCTTAAATATGATTTTCCATTCTTACTTAGCTTAGTTTATCTGTTCCCTTGATTTTTTTCTAGATTTCATTCATGAGAAGAAAAAATAATAATTTAAAATAAACTAATTTAAAAAAAACGGTAAGAAAATAAAACAAGATTTTTTTTGAGTTTTTTCCTTATTTAAATAACAACGGGACGGATGAAGTTGATATGGGTGGCTAATCTTTCCAATTAAATGCTTCATTTTTTCTCTATATATTTTCATAAATTTTACTAAATTTTCTTTCAGTACTCAAATAGAATTTCTTGAATAATTGACACTTTGATAAAGCTAATAATTTATTTTATATACATATATATATATATATATATATATGTATATATATATCTAATAGAGTCTTTTCTTTAGTTAAGGTATATTTTTAAATATAAAATAGATGAATTTTGTTCTTTTTTCTTATTACTTTATAGTCAAATTCAGGCCTATTTACTTTAATATTTTAAATAAATTAACGTCATGTGAAAATTTATGATAAAGGTACTTTTTATACTTCTGAAAACAAAAAGGAAAATGCATAAAAGGCAAAAAATAGATAAAGTTACATTATATTCAGCTAAAGAAAAAGTTTTTAAAAATGTACATAGGATTTCATGAAAAAGATTTAGGAAGGGAAATAAAATGTTATAGGTCTTAGATTATAAAATGAAAGTTTAGGGTTTTTTGTTGACAAGACGTCAGCATATCTGATAAAGGCCTTACATAAGAATGATTATTTTTACTTTAAATTTGACGATAAAACATATTTAGCTTTTGCTAGAGGAAAATTAAATTGCCAGTTTTGAAATAGTTTCAGTTTTATATGTACCATATTATGTAAGAAACTCAAATTTTGTGCAATTATATTATAATATTTGAAATAACAGAAAAGTAAGACATTAGAGCAGCGGTTTTTAAACTTTCTGATACTGCGACCCACATAAGAAAAAAATAAAAAATGGCGGCCCCCTTATTAGATAAAACAATAAAATAATATAAGGACATTTTGTCTTTTTGAATCAGACTGAATCATTTGTGGATCTTGATTCATTTTAATCACTTAATTTTTTAAAAATTTCAACCAAATAAGCAAATTTAAGAATAAAGTTATCGTTGCGAAAGGAATATTCCTCATCTTTGTGATTTTCAGCAAGAAAGATCACAATTTCGTCTTTAAGTTCGTCTCTTTGAATAAATTTTGAATGAGATAGCCAACGTACTTCACAATAGTACAAGAGTGATGTATATTAAATGATGTTAAATAGAAAGAAATTTACAGGGATTCTTAATAAAGTAATATCGCAACATAAAATTTTCATTAAATAGATTTTTGTAAGCTTTTTTTTAAATATGTAAAACAGAAATTAAAAACTTCACGACCCCCTTGAGGTTATTACGTGACCCCCCCCCCTGTGGGTGGCGAACCCCAGTTTGGAAACCGCTGCATTAGAGGATATCGAAATCAAAAAGAGCTTCATTTTATTGAACTTAATCAGAGTTTATATACGCCTCAGGGTATGCAATAAAGACCAAATCAAAAAATTTAAAAGTTTGTACTTAAACAAAGTCGCAATTTTTCTTACTGATTTCATACTGAATTGTATCTTTTTTCGTTCTAAATCTTCTAAGGTAGGCCAACTTTTATGTGTCAATTTTAGCAAGGTTCGGATTAAGTTCAATTCTTAAAGTAAAAATGAGTTCTGATTGAACATTTTCAGGATATAGTTTATTAAAAAGTCTTTCATCAATTTTAAGTAAATAACTTTTACCAATACACTATAGAAAAATTTTTTTATTTAATATATTATTTGAAAAGAAAAGTATCATAAAAACGTCAGTAACTTTTTTATTAAGGCTCAAATCAATCATTTTATACATCAAATTTTGGTTATCAGTTATTTTTAATAGTTTCTACCAAATAAATTTAAAACACGGGTAATATATTTTTATTTATTATCTTTTTTTAAATTTGTAGTCATCAAATACGAAGATTTTGTGAAATAAAAAATAACTATGCATGTGAAATTTGGGGATTGTCAAGTGAATATTAATCAAACACATGCTACATAAATTTATTTATAACTTTTAGATATCAATTTTTTTATTATGTAAGAAAAAATTCAGGCATTCAGTTTTGTTATGAATCTTAAGAATTTTTAAAAATCTTAGAGTTTATTTAACTTTAAATGAATTATTTGGTTCGTTTTTATAATAAGTTAAGCTTTCAGATTTTATCTACATATAACTTTTTTGATGTGTGTGTAATACGTTCCTTGAGGTCATACTAAAAATTTTATTTTAGATGTGAAATTCTGATTAACACTTAAATACAAAAAGTTAATTAAGAATATTGAAATTTCTAGAAAAACCACATAGTCAAGGCTTAAATTATGTTGAAGAGAAACTATTGTTTCCTTTATAACTTCCAGCAATTTTGAGGTTTAAAAATAAATTTCAGTAAAAAGAAAATTTATATAAGAAAGTTTGACTAAACTGTAAGCAAAGCGTTTTTCTTTTTCAATTCAAAAGCGCCAATTAGCTAAAAATGCAGTTAAAATGTGGTTCTAGTAAATTATGTTTGAATGTTTATTTAAAAATTGTCTTGTTATCCTATAAAAATGCAAAATACAAATAAAAAATTAATTTGATAGAATTTTTTATTAAAACAGATTTCATTTAAATAAAAAAAAAAAAAAATAGCAACTTAATTTTATTTTATTTTTTTAGATTATTTATATACATATTTATCCCTTGAATTCTTTTCCAGATCATCTATTTTAACATTAACAATGGATATTCAGAGCGGCTTATCTTTTTAGGTCTAAATTAGTATTTCTTTGGATATCTTTGGCATATAGACCTAGAATATTATTTTTAGTATAATTCTCTATCTTCACTTTTCAGTTTATAAACTCAAAACACTGCAAGTTTTTGTAACGATGGCATGAAAATGAATGAAAATTTCTATGTTAAAATGGAAAAAAAAGATTACCCATTAAATAAATTACAGTATATGGAAAGATTTTCTTAAAGCTAAAAAATCTTAAGTAAAATAAAGTTCTATAAAATTCTTACCCATTAAAAAAATAACTCCCAAAAAACAAAATTAAAAAAATGTTAGAACAAAAATTAATAAAAGACTAAACGATAATACCAACAAAAGTATGAACAATCAACATAACAAATGTTGACTTTAGTAAAAATATACTAAAGTCCAATACTAAAAATAAGAGCAACGACGACATAATTAAAAAATTGAATCATCTAAAAATAAATGAGAAAATGAAAAACATATTCCATCCCCTAAAATTAATTAAAAACTCCCAAAATATTATGTACCTGAAAATATATTAACAAAACATACAAATTAATCATTTTTATGTTTTCAAATTTATTTTTGTTTTTTTTTTGTGCTTAAAATTATACTAAATGAAAATTAGTAGGTATTTTTCAATTAAAAAGGTTTGACCCTATTGTAATTTTTTGTTGTTGTGTTTTTCATTAATTTTTAAAAAATTACTACAACTCAAAGTATCAAAATGATGTATACCAAAGCGACAAAATACCTTTACAAAAAAAAAAAACAAAACATAAAATAACAAGCCTCAAAAAGCTATGCAGAATAATTGAGGGCAAGGTGTCGAAATTCACTTCTGGTCCTATTGTATTACTTGCCTACTATAGTAATTAGTATCTCCATAATATTTCCTTTTTCACAGCTTTTTATTTTGTTCAATTTTTAATTAGGGAGCCATGTCTACAAATTATAGTGATTCATTATTTAATTAAAGACAGTATCTTTTCTAAAAATGAAAAATTACAACAACAAAAATCTCAGTTCCTGTAAAAGTTTGTTTTTTTATATTTTTTTTAATTTTCATTATCATTATTTTTTGTACAAATCTTATCCTTAATCTTTTAGTTGATTTTTTAGTAAATGATGAATTAAATTTCTTTCGGTTATCTAAAACAAAGTTGTGAGATAAATAAAATTCATTTACTTTTGAAGATAAAGAATGAAATTATTTTATTTATTTTAAATAATTTGTTTTCAAGAATTAAATCTGGTATTTGTTGTTTCTTTTTAATACATTCTCAAACAAAATTGTAGCTTTTAAAATTGAAATTGACAGGAATTATACCAGTTTACGATTTAATTGCTTTATGCACTGTAAAAATAAAAATAAATCTTTATTTAACTTAGGAAGCTTTTTTAATAAAGAATTTTCCATAAGGAAATTTTCTTTTGATAAATAAAATGTTTACTTTTCAAGATATCTAAAGAAAAAAAGTTCATGACTAAAATTTACTGCTGCCAAGCAATTTACAAAAATCACAATTTAACTTTATTTAAAAATTATTAATCTTCCGTTTATAGACTGCATACTTCCTAATTGTAAGTTATATACTG